>CM066033.1:1201084644-1202284644 GCA_033557465.1 Ichthyophis bannanicus
CCACACAGGAACAGCAGCCTCAGGAATGCGTACTGTGGAGTGGACAAAAACCCAGACAGAGACACAATAATGACAGAGTCTAGCTGTGAATCCCACACGGCACTCACTGTCCCCAGCTGGCAGACACCACAAACATGGCCTGACCGAATGGACTGTTCAGTCTATCACACTGTCCGGATATCTCATCATGGGACGGGCCAAGCAATTGTAGTATGTCTGATGCTAAGTGACGTGGTTGTTTTCCCTCAGAATCCCACTTTTCGCCTCCATCCCCCTCTGTTGTTCCGCGCACTGCGTCCAATAGACGTGATCTGCACCCACCAGTTTGGGGCAGGCAGTCCCAAGGTGAACCACTATTTGACTGTGTCACCCATGTTGACACCAAATACCACCATCTCCATGTGTAGTGTTTCTCCAACATGTTGTGTCATCCCCGTCTAAATAGATGTGACACCCGGGAAAATGCATCAACACCTCCTGTTTATCCACTGTGCAAATGCATCATCTGCAGTGTACATCTCCTACACCAAAATAATACGGGTGACAGTGGGTGTGCTGCGCATGGTGTTGGCCACAAACATGACAATGTAAAGCCACCATGGCCTGTCAAACAATACCCAATGTCTGTTGGTCCACCTGACCATGGATGGCTACATCTCATCCCACTGTGTGGACAGTGAGAATGTTTAAACCATGGTATAGGGACTATATGCTCGCATCTGCTCTAAATTAAAACTCCCATCTAGGTCGGGGTGTGTATGCGCGACATAACATCCCTTGCTAGTGCACATATGGTTATCTGTGGATGTGGACTGTGCTAATCCTGCCATACCACACAACATGTCCCAGAGCCAGGAGGACAAATGTTGAGATAGTATCACCTACATATGCCATGACGGGCTAAAATTGAAAATAAACTGCAAACCGCAAACATCACCCCACACATGGCAGTGGTCGACCATTGGCTACAGTCATTCACCCTTTGGTGATCTGACCCGCGATGAACCTCTGTCTGTGTCGACATGTAAAAATTACTGCATATGAATTGACTGCGTCTCCAAAAAAATAACTAAGTTAGGCAATGATAGTGGACCTCCTGGCTCCACACTGCCACCTGTCCACATGACTTCACCATATCCATGTCTGTGCTACGTGAGGATGGTATTCCGTACGAGGGACAATGTGTGTTTGCACCAAAACACACCAGTCCCATAGTAAAGCAATCACATCATGGGAACGTGAGTCATGCCGCATGTGTACTGGGGCCTATGTCTGACACGTTGCACCATACCTAACAAACATTACACACATAGCCAGCGCACCGGAGCATAACACACACAAAAGCACCTACAGATTGTAGGAGATGAACAAAGAGCCCACAGGAAAGCTCTCCACAAACATGTGCCTCCCTCCCACAGTATGCCTGACACCGTGCTCCACACACACACGAAAAAGACATAACTGGGTTAGCACAGCAGTTGTTAACACAAACAGCCACTGACTGGTACTGTCAGCCCAAAAAGATCCGAAAGGTGTATCCACACTGACCCACACAATACACCAACAGCTGCTGTTGTGCCCTGTGACAGTGTCCATCACACACTCATGGCTATATGCTACCATTGGATGTTCAGTGTAATGACAATGCAGTGTTGCAGCAGATAGCTACCATGGTCAGAAACATCACCCGTGATAACCATCACACGCACACAACAACACATATATGTGGGAATATATGCAATACATACCAGTGAATATCTCTGCAATCAACCTCCGCCTGACCGCTGTGCCCGCCTGTGTGTCACCACTGCCATGTACAGGGGGCACGGTGGATCCTCCTCCAGATCCTCATTAATCTCTGCAGGAATATCATGCCTGAGAGCAATGTTGTGCAGGATGCAACAGGATAGGATTATCTCTGCAACAGTCATTGGTCATACTGTAAGGCCCCACCTGTCCTATCCAGACACCTGAAGCGACTTTTCAACACGCCAAAGGTGCGCTCTATGACAGAGCGGCTGGAGGCATGGGCCTCATTGTACATCCGCTCTGCACGTGTCTGTGGCTGACGCACAGGGGTCAGCAGCAAGGGGCGACACCCATACCCTGCATCACCTGCAAAACGAAATGTTACAGGTGAATACATGGACGCATGCCAGCACAAATTGACACAGGTATAGACGTAAGAAAACAAATGCATAACACCTCATGACAGAAAGCTCTGACAGCAGAAATGTACATTTGGCCAAAATAAGACCTCTGGTGATAGAAATGGAACAAAGGGCCTCTTGATTCTGTGCAGACATGCCAAACAACACCACAGTCCCATTTGTGCCTCCACAGATACGCTATGTGTAGCACATGCGTCTTGTTATGCAGTTAATGTTATAAGCACTACCACCACCAAGGTTAGACTAAACCACCAATACACAGATAACATGTGAAATGTATATGTTAGCAAAACTAAACACCACAATAATGTGTTGTGAGGCAATGGTAGGTGCCAACACACAACATGTCTGACCGGGAGGTCTGACAAGATCAACACAAGCTCACCTCCACACCCCGTGTCCTGAAAGGTCTACATATCTACATATAGCAGCCTGACGCCATATGCTGTTGCTTGTTGACCACCAACCATGTTAGTTAGACACCCTGGGCATTGTCCCCATCATGTTCCCATCCGTGTTGATCAGCGCTCCACAGAATTGCACACTGTAGCCCACATGAGCCTACCAATATCACAGTTACTGAGTTTGACTACATTCCTGTGTATGTGCTACCAATACCTCTCTGTATGGCCCCAAGTTGGCCCCTTGCCCTTGCTGTCACCCTTACCAAATGCTGAATAACAGCAGGATAATCACATACAATGATGCCTACGTACCACACATCTCCAGTGCGGCCAAGGTAATGCAAACCCTAGACTATTTGCCCCCGCCCTGCATGGCACAGGCCTAAACCATTAACATTCCGATGCAAACATGTACTCCCATTTGCAAAGGGTCAGGAACATACATCATACGTCTCAACCCCCCCCCCCCATTAGCTAACATGAAAGGGCTAACAACCACAGTACTGAGTGAGTGTGTTGCCGTCACACACACATGACAAGTGTTAGGTGCATTGATTGTCAAGGACATAAATGTTACAGGACAATACCGCAGTTCTAATCCAAAGCCACGTATGCACAGCTGGGTGAGAAGGACACTAAACCCCCTCCCCCTCCCTGTGGCCACATGAAATACACACACAGGTAGCAAACTACAACCAGGATACACATCTGCACAGGTGCATAGTTCCAACACCACCATCAGCACGTTTATCACAGATATTGTTTCACAACTGATGTTACATGTCCAATCATGTCCCCGGTTACTCAACGTGTACAACCCCCTAAGGATGTAAACTCAGAACATTCCTCTGTCTGCTGAATGTGAGTTTAATATCCAAACTGCACATAGAGGAAACGGCGCACTATATGAGAGATGTTACTCAAACACACACATATATGCATGATGTCATGATATATTTGGAAATACTCAACCAGCAATATACAGTCCCCATACTGTTCCCTCCTCAAATTGCTGACTGAAATAGTGTGAGCGATGCAGGATATAGGAGTCGTGGGTGGACCCTGCAAACCTTGGGACCACATTCAGAATATGCAGATTAGCATCACATACAACCTGAACATTCAGGGAATGGTAGTGTTTGCGGTTGCGGAACACCACCTCCCTGTCTCTGGGCGGGACCAGGGCAAACATGTGTGCAATCAATAGCTCCCATCACGTGTGGTATCCCGGCTAACGCCGCAAAGGCTTGGTTCAGGGTCCCCCACTGTTTGCCTATTGTGGGGAAGGCCTATGTAATTCCCCACCCGGCTGACCATGGGACGGTGTTCCTGGTGAAGACAGCGTGAGAAGGTGGGGGGGCTCATGCGACCGACTGCGGCCACAGATGTCTGGAAACAGGCTGAGGCAAAAAAATGTTAGGCAGCAAGGAGCTTGACTAAACCCGGTATGGCATGGGACCGGTCAGTCAGGGGCTCCAGGTCAGGTCTTAGATCCTTCATAGAGCCCCCTAATATCCCTTGTGCTTAGTCGGTAAAGGGAGATGACCTGGTCCTCACGCATGCCCTGGAGCTGGGCCATGGGCCGTAGAGGCGAGTCTGCCGAGCCTGCACCTCGCACGCCGTCTGCGCCGTCTACGCACAGCACATCTCTGTGCCGCCTCCACAGGAGCAGGTCTGATTTGCTGCGGGTCCACACCCATGCCCTGTGCCACAGCCACATGGACACCATATCCCCTGTCCAGCAACCGCAGCATCTGCCCACGTCTTCGGGCACATGCAAACAACATATATCTCGCCATCAATCCCTCCACTGTGGTCACACACACACACACACACCCACACACACACACACACCTCCCGAAACACTGGACACCTTACAAAACAATACAGACACTAGCCACACAAGACCAGACACTACCGACACCACAACAACGAACACTACAATGAGCACTACAATCACTACATACCACAATACCACACTACAAACGCTACAGAAACCACTACAAGCCGCAGTACATGCACTACAAGCACAACAGACAACAGCCAACCACTACATACACTACAAACAAACACTAGTAACAACACCTGCTCTCAGCTCTCTCTATCTCCCAAACAACACTCGCCGCGCCTACAAAACAACCCTCAATGTGGCCAAATGTTCAGCATCATTTTATATAGGTAAATGGATGTCCGTAGATTGCGCATGCGCGTTGTGCGACTTCGCCGCTTGTGCGCGGCGCCCCTGTACAACAGTTTGCGCATGTGCAATCCGATACGCATGGGCGTTTGCCTGTGCGCGCCGCACACGTTCAAATGATAGCGCATGTGCGTGTGGATGTGTGCGAGGCGCATGTGCAATTTGATGCTTATGTTTGTTGGTTTGTGCACGGCGCCCATGTGCATCTCGTTATGCCTGTCTGGATGCGTTGCCTGTGCGTGACGATGCACACACAAACGCACATGCGCAAAGAGTTGCACATGCTTGCCTCGCACACAACCAAACCCACCAACGAACGCCTATGCGTAAGTGCAGTTACGCACCGCGCACAAGCAGCACCGTTGCACAATGTCGCAAACGCAATGTAACCAACGTGCAAAAAACAAATATAAAAACACTACACGCCTGGAAAACGTTGAGGGTTGTTGGAGGACGTATAGTTTTGTGAGAGATAGGTTGTGGAGGAATAGGTTGGTGAGGGTTCATAGTAGGAGGTGTGTTGTATCTGTAGCCAACTAGTTTGTTGTTGTCATTTGTCTCTGTACTGTTGGGTGTATTGTTCCGTTTACTGTGTTGGTTTATTGCTATTGAGTATATAGCTGTTGTGTCTGTGTTGTACGTGGTGTAGGAGAGGCAGAAGGGATGATGTGCGGTGAGGAGGGGAGTGGGGAGCGGACATGTGAGAGGAGGGTGATGGATGAGCAGAGTGAAAGGGATAGAGAGAGGGATAGAGAGGGGGACAGAGAGAGGGAGAGGGGGAGGGATAGAGAGAGGGAGAGAGAGAGGGGGAGAGGGTGTGATAGAGAGAGGGAGAGGGAGAGAGGGGGGGAGGGAGGGATAGAGAGTGGTATAGTGGGAGGGCGTGTTTGGGAGAGGGGGTGGGTGAGGAGGTGTGCCCACCAGTGCCCCGGGGGCCAGGACCTGCAGGCCCTATGGAGGGTGAGCCATCAGCAAGGGGCCAGCCTGCTCCCAGCAGACACACTGGGAAAAGGAAGAGGGTCCCTGTGCCTGAAAGCCTGAGAAGGAGGGCCACACGGTTCACAGATGGGGAGAACCACAACCTCCTATCCATGGTGCTAGAGCAATACGAGGTTCTCTTTGGCAGGCTGAGCACACGGACATCAACAGCAGGGCGGAATGCGGCGTGGGAGGAGGTAAGCAGAAGCGTGGCTGAGGCAGGGGGACACCCGCGGGACATAGAGAGCCTCAAAAAGAGGTTCTCCGACATCAAAAGAGGTGTGCGCCAGCACATGTGTGAGGACGAACAGCATGCACGTGGCACAGGTGGCGGCGGCCCCCTACCAACCATGCTCAGCCCCCTGGAGCAGCAGCTTGCACAGAGACTCGGTCCTGTCTACACATATGGGCTGCCTACGGCCCTGGACACCGCACACACACAGGCAGGTATGTATGCTACGCATATCCATTACGACTCATGACCCCCATGGGATCACCATTGTGTAGATAGTTATGTGAGTGCAGTTGGGATTGTCTGCTATCTGCCGAGACGCATCTACAGGTACAAGCAGGAATGAGCCATCACATATGTGACTGTCAGTACCGACAGAGCCTGCACGGGAATGCTGCCCAGCTAACGATCATAACGTATTTGGCAACATCCCTTGCGCCTGCGCGCTGAACTGCCTCCTTCTCCAGAGCCTCCCTTCAGTGTTTGAGGCCTCCATGGAGCCCGAAGGACGTCCTCCTGTCACCGCAGAAACCTTTGTGTGAAAATGATGTCAACACCTATCTCCCTTGTTATCGTGTGTGTGCAGCTGTATGTGCCACCGACACAGGTACCCCTGGGGGTGTATGTCCAGAATCGTGATAAACATTTTCCGCATCCTCATGTCCCAACCTCTTGGGGCACAAGGCCTGTGCATAATGGAGCCAACGTCACTGAGGGGATGCTATGACTGTGGAAACAACGTTTCCTGCTTAAACTCCATTTACTGTTGTCCAACCAGTATAGGTCATGACCATTTCCCGCCTGCATTGCCTTGTCCAAACACGGTGCTGGAAGCATGACGTCCTCAGGTCTCCCTCGATAACATTTGTCCCATGCCACATGGGGTACAAGCTGTCCCCACTCTACAGGATCAGGTAACCCACACAACATCTCTGAGGACTAGTTAATGCTTGCGTGGTACGCCTCATGGCCAGCATGGGGATGGCTCCGTCCGTACCCTCAAACAAACATTGCCCTCACATAGGCTGCGGGAGCCACCTGGCCCCAAAGCATCAAAGGGGTTGCAGTTTGTTCCAGGGCCTCACCCCTCACAGAACATACCACAGCCATGCTTGCCGTAGATATCCGCTCCGAGCAGTACCGATATCGTGTCACTAGCAACGGTATGTAGTGCCTCTCCCTCCCCCGACGCATGTCATTGCATGTCCTTGTTACCGTCCAAAACAATGTATAACACTCAGACCGGGTTCTGTGTGTTGGCATTGCTGATACCGATGTCCGTACCATCAACGCATACTTCGATCGAGTCACCCTCTTAGATGCCTACTCCATGACCGATATGTACTCCTGAGGATTGGGTCACGATGTGTTTTGAAACTGCACATTGTTGTTTCAGGATACGCACGTCTACGGAGACTTGCTATGCCACGCCAGTTGTCCTGGTGCCGCTTCAGCAGCCACCGATGACAACATCAAGGGCTGTACTATTGATACCCAGTGTGGAGTTGATACCCGGAGTGATCAATGCAGTACCTCCTGCATTGTCTCCTGATCGCAAGTGCCTCCACACCACCACTAGGTGTTGTGTTCATAATCAGTCTGCACCCTCTGGTGCTGAGGCTGCTACTGCAAACCTACCTTTGCCATGGATGTTTTCCCTTGGATGACCTTCGTCTCAGACATTCCACCTTGACATGGCAACCTATCTGGCTATTCCCATCCCTGACCTTCCGCTTACCACTGGCGCCACTGCAGGAACGGACAACCTAACGTCTCTTATAAATCCTTCTTCGCAGGTCTGCCTCCTGGAAATGTGGATATCACCTTGGAGGGCTCCTCCTCCCCCTGCCTCAGCAACTGATGCTCTGTATGAGGTGGCACCCTCTCCAGGATCTCATAATACCCGACCCCCCACCATTCCTTGGTAGTGGAATCAGCAATGCGGAAGGTCAAACGTTAAACGGAGCAGTCATCCTGTCTGCCAGGTCGTGCTTCTAAAGCACATGATGCTTTTGGACGTCACAATGTCCAAACGTCTATGCTGCCATCCCGGATGATATCCCATATGTGTTATATGAGTCACGCCCTCCAGGAGGTCACACAACACCTGTCCCGTTTGAGGCCCTTCGTGGCAGAGTCAAAGGTAGCTGACTACTCATAACGTCTAAGTCCTAGGCATGGTATATCATAATTCTCTCACGTGCTTATGTTGACCCTTGTGGGTCTGTAGGCATATCCACTGGTACACCCATTGTAGCACGTTGCAAGGGTTGGCTCGAGGTTGCAGGTCTGAATAGATGGCCTCAACCTACTGTGGCACAATCACCATGTACTGGAGAAAGCCTCATCAACAAGGAGGTTGTACGTCAGTTTGCCCACTGTTCATCTGACGTCCCTAGGGCTACAGGCCATTCCAATCCACCATCAGTGTCAGGGGGTAGGAAATGTCCCACCTGACCCTCTTTCTTTTGGAAATGAGGAGTTGTCAGGTCTCCTGCCCATCATGCAGATGTAGCACAGCGAGGAACACCTCAGCATGGTCTGATGTTTACAAAGTCTAGGCAGCCGCAGCATTCACACAAATCATAGGTGTCGGGGAACTGTAACATACAGTTAGTGTATTCTCATAGGTGCCGCACTGGTGTTCCCCAGGAGACTACACTGCATACCCTTTCTCATGAGGTTAAGATGTCGGGATATCCTTGTTTCTGGGTTATAGATCTGTCTTCCTCTCATCACTGAGAGGAGGGGGTACAACTATCCCATAATAGTGTCTGTCACAACATGAGCACTGTGCCATCAGCTGACGTCCCCTATGGGTACGTCACCCCTCCGTTACCTACATTCCACACCCTCTCATCCAGGACTTTCGTAGGCTGAGGGTTACCTTACTAAGATGCTCCTTAGCCTCCTTTTCAGGGTATTGCTTGTCCTGCCATGAACATATGTGCTGGATAACTCAGTAGACAGGGACAGGACCATCCCCTGTCCTTTGTTCCATTGCCCATGTCCGCCACCCATCTATTTCTACAGCTGCTGTGCCTGCAGGAGGCACAGTGATTGCCCTGCAGACACATCCCACATGTTCCTGTTTCTCTATCTCACAGTTCCTGTTCAACCGTAGTAGTGGTTCCAAGCTAGTCCATGGTTATTTTCACTCATTGTAGGCTGAACACCTCTTATCTCTGGACAACTCCTTCCAGGGGATATGGCACTGTATCTGCTTACAGACAGTTCATTCAAATTCAACCTCCATATGCTCTCTGCACTCTCAGAGAGCTCATCCACTATGAGGGCCCTGATATAGAGCGAACACCATCCTCATAGGGCGACGCTATATGGCTAGACAAGGTTTATGACCCCATCAGAGGTCTGTGTGGGTTTACTGCAACCTCTGGTTTTGTATTGTATAGAGGGTGGAATGTTCATGCATGACTATCCACGGCTACTGGGAACGCATAGTACCGCCATATCCCTCCAGTGTGTCCCCTTGGTATCCGTCGGCTGGATTTCTGTACCTTTGCCATGTTAGATATCTAACAGATGTTAGCCATGTCCGCACAGACTGGGCTTATCCCCTGTTGTCACCCAACCATCCTGGTGATTCGCTGTTTGCAATACTGCATCCCTGTATGCCATGGAGATTGATGATCATTGTATCTGTCAGGTGGGCTTGGCCTCCTGTTACGAATAGAATGTCTCACACTCACATACCCCATCCCAAACTAACTGTGGGGCTCAGTGGCAGACATGTGTCGTCAAGAATAAAGTCATGTATGTGAATAGGTCCTCATAACTCTACATACATATGTCAATTTGCTGCGGGTGCATATTCATGGGCCACATATATATAGAGATAAATGTGTGTATATATAGATATAGATATAGATCTAACTATACATAGATATATATGGATATAGAGATAGAGATAGAGAGAGATAGATAGATAGATAGATAGATAGATGGATACATATAGATATGTGTTTTATTATGAACATTATATACAAACATATAAATATAGCTGCCTATGTATATATGTCCACACATGTCTCCAAACATATCCTGAAATACAGATATGTGCGTATATCTGTACCTAGATATGTGTCTGTGGGGATACCTCGTAGGGATTGATATATGTTACATACGTTCACCTCACTGTCCATGTAAGAGAGTGAACTGACTGACGTATCAGACAGTGTATATCCCCATCCGCACACTATTCTTCAGTCTGAAGAGCCTGTTATGCACTATGATGCAGTATGATGCTATCAGCATCCATGTCTACTTAGGTTCCCTACCCTTGAAGCTTCGTGCGTATATGTCTTTCATATCTCTTAGCAGCTTGGACAGACAGTGTACATGTATTCCCTTTTGATGACACATCTTTGTTTACTAGGGAATGCGGTTACCCCCATAACCGCTCTCCCCGCAAGGACTGGGATAGGTGTCTCAGTCGGTCGGTCTGCGTCTGTCATACCTAATTATTTCGGAAGATGGGTCTCCAGAAGGTCCCAGATGTGTCCCATAATGCTTGCCATTGGGGACGTGCCATCACAATCCAAACCAGTTGACACCTGGATCACCTGCTCGCTCCAGGTAGGCCCGTCATCCCCACTGCTGTGATGTCGCCGTGACAATCCCGTCACTACGTATCCAGCAGACCCCATCCTGCCCTCCACCCCTAAAATCCAGTCCGTAAACATTATATATGTGAGTTCATATGATATGTGTAATGCACTTATCATGCATACTGCGGACTCCCCCCCCCCCCCAGTAGTCCTTCGGTGAGTTGTTTGTCTTTCATTGAAGGTCCATTCATCCCAAATCCCACCCTCCATCCCACATGGGATGGTGGAGATACGTGAGGGACTGATGCCCACCTGTGCCTCGGCACTGCAAATCTCAGGGAGCTTCCCCTGGCCTCCATAGCTAGGGAGTCCACATATGTGAACACACATTCCTGCTTGTTTCCGGAGCTAGGTGTAACAGGTGATGTCTGTGAACAGCACGTAGTAGTCTGGACAACCCTCCCAGCTCCCCATGAGTTTTATCCTTTCAGCTATCCTCCTATTCGCAACTCACCCTTGTCTCAGCTTGGGAACCCTAATGGAGAGAGGCTCTGGAGAGGGCAGGACGTCAGTGTACAGGCCCCAGGTATGCTGCCCAAGGCTTACTGTTTGGAAACGGGTAGGTATGCCTGTGCAGGCTCCATTGGTTGCCGATGTACCCATATGTGGAGACTGATTCCTGCTTTTCCCAGAGATCACCTTTTACAGGTATGTAACTGTACTAGCATTTAACTATGCTGCTGTCAGAGGTGTGTGCTCTACACCTTCATACCCTGTTCTGTGAAACAGAAACAGAACACTCACACCCCAAAGGTTACATCAAGCCAATACCAGGAGGTGCAATACACAGGGGGACAGCTGAATAGTGTTCTCAAAGACATATGTCACGTAGCCAACATAGGCTGGGTTGTGGTGTCAGCCACGGGGGCAATAGGTGTCCCTATAAGGTGCTCCTCCCCCTCCAAAATACCAGTGGGACTACACCTTGCCCACTAACGTTACACAGTGTGTGACAGGGTAGGTCACTCCACAATATGGAGCAGTTGGACACTGCAGATCTGGCAGGCGTAGAGGTCATGCACATCACACAACGCGTTAGATCTGTGACTGTGCTATCGCCGTCTGTCACCTCACAGTCACATGTGCACACGGCAAGCAAATGTGGACATATGTGACTGTTGGAAAGGACTGAGAGACCACAGTGTATGACATAAGGAGCGTATCTCAAGAGCAGTGCATGTACGCCTGGCATCACAGCAGGTACCGAGTGCAGCATGGTGTCTGGTAACCTTCCCTATCACATGTGTCTGATAATGACTTGTCAAGGTGCAGTGATACACGTATGCCCATGGGGTAAGGGCAGATGTGTCATACAACACCTGACCCTGTGGGGACATGAAAACATGGCCTGTGTTGGGACGATGACATCTGTCCTGAGTTAAACATGTTGTACATCCTCAGAGCTGCAGACATCTGTGTATTGGCCTGTGTCACCATGTTCTGTTGCCATGTTCCAGGGACACATTCAGCATGTGTCCCTCATCCTATCAGTCCTCCAACCTGTCCCAGACATGTCTACGTCTAACAACCCCTTACCTCCACCCACAACACTGCCTCTCCTCAGCTGTCATATTGCAGTCGCCTGTGAGATGTGAATGTGTATGTGCCATACTATACGCACAGTGCTGCATGTGCCTGTCAATGGCCCAGTGTTGATTTATATTGGTAGCTACCTCCATTGTATGTTGGAGACAAACACATGGAGCACTGTGATGACAGTATGTCCCAATGTGATATGCCCTTCAAGATGGCAGGCACACCCACACCGGTGTATGCAATTACAGGTGTACCTGTCAGTTATGTGCATCCGTGTGTGCACATATGTTGGCCAGGTGGTTTGAGAAATGGGGTGGGGGCTAAATGCACAATTGGAGCAGACTCAGAGGCATGGCAAACACACAAGGTGTGCAGAGGGTACACACACACCTGTTTCCCTGGTACAGGTACATGTTGCAGAGAGACAGGTATGTGAGTGTGCAGGGGGCCCTGTCTGCAGCACACGTGTTGGGTCCCCACACCAGCAGGTATGTGTATTCTGCAACACACACGTATACGTAGCTGTATTGCACAGTCATATGTGTGTTGTCATCTTGTGCCCACAATACAGGTGACTACAGTACAATGATGACACATGAGGAGGGGGGAGAGGAGGAGGAGGAGGAGCAGGAGGAGGTGGCGGAGGGGGCTGCGATGCGTGCGAAACACATCATGGAGGATCCAGAGGTTGGTGTGTCTGGTGACAGCATAACCTCTGCCGAGGGGCCCGTGGAGGCAGACATGATGCGCGATACGACGATGGGTTCTCATTCACCAGCCGCAAGACATCCAACAAGCCAGGAGGTGTGTGGGGAGGATGTGCTGCTGGCACAGCTGAGAGCACATGGCAGATCTGCACGTCAAGATGCAGAAGGTGGGTGCAAAACTTTGTTACCCCCAATGTTTTGTATGCTGAGTGTTCATACAATATCAGCTGTGCATCGTATGGGAGTATCTTATATGTGATCCACTCCACACAATGGCCGGCCTACCTACATGACATAACACTATACCACATGTCAGGATTCCGCATGTGCAACACAGTAACTTCCCTGGGACATAACCTAGCACCTCTGCAATGCTGACATACAGCATAACATGTACAGTTTAACAAATATGTGTTGATGTTGATCTTAATCAGAGACACACATTCTGTGCACTCAGTCATGACGTGGTTATTAAGGCGTGCAAAGATGTGTCCCCACACACATGCGCACAGATGAGAGGCAACAGTGGTGACCAAGGTCTGGCACAACCACCACACACAAACCATTAGACCCTGTTTGGGGGGTGTGTGGTGGATGTCAGAGAATACCATACACAGCTGTGACATGTCTGCCTACCGTAGACTGTACAAATCCATATTTGTAGGGGGTTTATATATATATTTATATATATATATTATATATATATTTGTAGGGGGTATATCTTATATATATGAGAAGTTTATTGGGTCACTCTTTTTGATCCTATTTAAGTGCATAAGAATAATATATATCAGCATTTTTGCAATTTTTGGAGCAATATTTTTATAATTACCGTAGACTGTAGACATATTGAACAACAGAACGGCACAGTGTATGTTAGCTCATCGCACTGTGCCGCACAACATAACAGCCTATGGTACATTCAAACCTACAGATGCACACATAAGTGAGATGTTGTTTATGTTGCAGCATGTTATGGGTCATAACCTCAATACGCCAATTGGAACAGCAACAGCCAGCCTCATCACAGCAGCACAGGCGTGTGACAGGTGAAACAATGCCCAATGTCCCCTGGTCCATTGCGAATCCGACCTACCATATGCAAACCTGAACAGTGTGTGTACTGCTATGTCACAACGACCCCACACCCTACAGTCTGTGTTTCTGGTGCAAAACAATCATACGATGTGGCATTAGCAGTTCAAATGTGTGTTGACACACATATTGTACAGTGTACAGAACTGACAGGGCGACTGGTCATGTCGGTATGGTTTGGGTGGCCTACAGGTCCTTGCAGACTCACTGTATGTACAATACAAAGGTATGCTGCTAGACATCCAGACAGGGCTATCCGCATGTGCCATTCCTCTCTAGATCTAACAATGTCTCTCACAATACCATGGGTTGGGACCCACACACCTGACCACACAGCTCAGCTCCTGGCCCCTTTTGTTCTTGGAATGAATATACACCACACAGGTGATACCCCTGCTGCCAACCTGGGTCACACATCCCCCCCCCAGCTCTGTCCCTAAGCACACATCCCTAGTGGCTATCATGTGCAGGTGTTTGCACATCATAACCATGTGTGTTCAATCGTGCCGTCTGTCCCCCTGTGCTGCATCATCTGGTGCTACCCATGCTCTGTCCACAACCTCCACATGTGTATGGAGGTGTACGTGCATTGTTATGAGACCTTTTTCTCTGTTGGCCCTAGGTGCAAGTAAACCTCTGTGTTCAGAGACACATGTGTCATCAGTGGACCTGGCCATGTAAGGCTGCTAATGCTGGTGCTGCCAGCGCATCTTGCAGAGTCACATCTGCTTGATTTGTGACCTGTCCATGCTGCACATATTAATACAAGTGTGGCGCCACCTGGCCTAGTTGTCCTCAAACAAACAGCATCACCAATGCAACTCCCCAGGTGTGGATGTTGTCCAGCGCACTTGCTGCACCCCCGTACAAAGTGGACATGTGTCTGCTATCTGTTCCTGGGCCTATTGTAATGTACGCATTATGTGGGCGTTTTTGCGCATCCAGTGTATACCTGTGTTCACCCCCACATCACACAACTGAGCAATGTGCTGTGTGTGGCTGGGACAGTATAATTGCTGACAAGGTTTTTCTGCTAATATGTCCATGTATTCAATATGGAATGTCCAATCACAAGGAGAATGTGGTGCTACATACGTAACATTGTTGTATGTGATGGTTGTTTACTCGGGATGTGTCTCATGGCCACCCTTTGTTCCACCCACAGGCAATCGTCAGGCAGCTGCAGCTATTTGCAATTCTGTGGACCTGTTACGGCAGGAACTTAGGGGATTGCGTGATGATGTGAGAGCCATGCCGTCAGAACGAATTGCTGTGGCCCTGGAGAGCATCGTTGGTTTGCTGCAACGCTCGGAACCACCTCCACCACCACCACATGCACAGCAGGGGCGTGCCCCAACAGGGGAGGGGGAACTGGGACGGCCCAGACGTGGGAGGCCACGGCGGAAAAAGTAATTCTGTGTGAATAAATGTATATGATTACATAGCTGCAACGTGTGCATACAATCATTGTCCCTGTGCTCCCCTATGTAGTGTGTGCATGCATGTTTTGCTGCTGAACATCTGACCAGCACCCAAGCAGTTTCCTGTTGTCCTGTTTGCAGTGGCAGGTACATCTACACAGATGGCACCACTTGTCGTGTGTCACCTGCACAGAGTGTGTTCATTGGCCCTTGGCTGTAGCATGCCCCGTTACACACCCCCCGATGTGGTGGCTGGGGAACTGCTCAGGGTTTGCATGATGACTACTCACACCCATCAGTATTTGCATACCCTTATACACCATACATTGATCGCATATGTGTGACCATTGCCCCTGGCTGGAACACTGATAACATGGCTGCGCAAACAACACCATGGCATGCATGTGGCATTGACAGACATGGGTGGCATGCATATGTGTTTGCCATATGACCACTGACAGATCTGTGGATGTCACGCCCACCCATGTGACATGGATGTTCCCGGGAATCCCTTCCGACGCAACAACGCATACGCCTACCAAGGTGTCACACACCCGCACACATGGATAGGACCCCATGAATGCATTTAGAGCAAGTCCACATATGACATCCATGTCAACTGTCAATGCATATCCTGTTCCACATACATATCCCATGCTTACATCCATGGTGAGTGTGTAAGGGAAACACATGACCATTGTGTCCAGAAAACAACGTCCACCTTTAATTGGAGTAACGTAAAAACAAAATGGCAACATGCCATACAACAAACACCCACAGCCTGTATGTTTGTGTAACACAGCACAGCACAGGCCACATGTGGCAGTCACAGGTGCCATCAATGCTGCCTGTGACGGTCTCCAGCAGATGAACGTTGATGTTGCAGCTGTGCAACATCAGCGTTCACCTGCTGGACAGCCCCCGTCAGACACTGCAGTGCATGAAACACCAAACGGATGTCGCGTCTCACGTCATCCACTGCCACCAACACATCGTGCATACACCTGCCAGCACACAGACAAACAGTCTCGGTGGTCTGTGTGCTGGCATGTGCATGTGATATGTTGGTGGCAGTGGATGGCGCGGTGACACTACGATGTCTGTCCCATGTTCCTGCCTGTGGTGTCTGACGGGGGTCCACAGAGACCTGTGCTGTGCTGTGTTCCCCCAAACCCCCCGCCCTGCCTGTTCCCCCCCCCAAACTCCCCCCCAATACCCCCTCCACCCATGCTAACACCCCCGCAGGGACATCCCCACCATGCCCCCCCCCCACCCTCCCTCCCCCGCATCCCCCACACCTTGCACAACATGCCCATCCGCTGGTGAATGGTGGCCCACATTCCCCTCCTCCCCATCTTCCCCCTCCACGTCAGAGTCCTGCACCAGCACCACATCGTCCTCATTGGGCCCCTCCTCCTCATCTGCATCCTCTGACCCCTCCACATCCTCTGTCTGCAGATCCGACACCTGCGCCTCCACCTCTTCCTCCTCCTCCTGCACCTCCGCCACCTCTCTCTCCCGTCCACGGCGTGTGGTGGGCCGTCTGAGGGTGGGTGGGGAGTCTCCGGGTCCATCACTGCTGTGGTCTATATATGGGAAAGATTACATACATTACAGGCCGTCCATGTGTGTCACATAACACCTGTACATATGCAGGTAACACACCGGCTGGTAGGTCAATGTGACATTTGTTGATGAAAGTTATTCCTGGGATAACTCACCATCTTGGTGTTGTCCCGGCCCCCTGCTGAAACGCTCAAGATACTCCGGGTGGTACAGCCTCAGTTCACGGGCCTTCTTCCTCAGGTCCTCCACCTGTGGATATGCAAACATAGGTTGGGGAAACAACATTCCGGCCTAAACACGTGATTGCACGACATGGACATAGAATATTGTGACCACCATCTGTCTGCTGCCTATCCCCTGCTGTGTGTTGTGAAGCTCACAGACCCATAGACTGTATGAGATGTGTAGACTATCCAACATAGCTGATATATATGTGTGACAGACATACCCTCCGTTACAGTCCGCTTTCCAGCCCCATGGGTGTTGTGTGTCCTACAGCACCTTAGCAGGGAAATGCATCATCTACGTAGGTCGTTTAAATGACAACCATACACAGGTGTCAGGACTCCTGTAGATGGGGAGAATGGATTAAACAGCATAGGCACACTCCACCATATCACCAGGGTGGGTGAGGGCCCCCTTTGAAGGCTTCTCTGTACTCCTGGGGATAGGGAGGATGGGATAAACAACATTAGCACACATTCCCATATCTCCAGGGTGACAGATGGCCCCCTTTGAGGGCTTCTCTGTACTCCTGGGGATAAGGGGGATGGGTTAGACAACAGTATTTGACATTCCCATATCTACAGGATGACACAGGGCTCAGTGTGAGGGCCTCTCTGTACTCCTGGGGATGGGGATGTGGGGTTAAACAGCATTAGTAAACATTCCCATATCTACAGGATGACAGGGGGCCCCCTTTGAGGGCTTCTCTGTACTCCTGGGGATAAGGGGGATGGGTTAAACAACAGTATTTGACATTCCCATATCTACAGGATGACACAGGGCTCAGTTTGAGGGCCTCTCTGTACTCCTGGGGATGGGGATGTGGGGTTAAACAGCATTGGTAAACATTCCCATATCTACAGGATGACAGGGGGCCCCCTTTGAGGGCTTCTCTGTACTCCTGGGGATAAGGGGGATGGGTTAAACAACAGTATTTGACATTCCCATATCTACAGGATGACACAGGGCCCAGTTTGAAGGCCTCTCTGTACTCCTGGGGATTGGGAGGATGGGTTAAACAACAGTATTTGACATTCCCATATCTACAGGATGACACAGGGCCCAGTTTGAAGGCTTCTCTGTACTCCTGGGGATTGGGAGGATGGGTTAAACAACAGTATTTGACATTCCCATATCTACAGGATGACACAGGACCCAGTTTGAAGGCTTCTCTGTACTCCTGGGGATTGGGAGGATGGGTTAAACAACAGTATTTGACATTCCCATATCTACAGGATGACACAGGGCCCAGTTTGAAGGCTTCTCTGTACTCCTGGGGATTGGGAGGATGGGTTAAACAACAGTATTTGACATTCCCATATCTACAGGATGACACAGGGCCCAGTTTGAAGGCTTCTCTGTACTCCTGGGGATTGGGAGGATGGGTTAAACAACAGTATTTGACATTCCCATATCTACAGGATGACACAGGGCTCAGTTTGAGGGCCTCTCTGTACTCCTGGGGATGGGGATGTGGGGTTAAACAGCATTAGTAAACATTCCCATATCTACAGGATGACACAGGGCCCAGTTTGAAGGCTTCTCTGTACTCCTGGGGATTGGGAGGATGGGTTAAACAACAGTATTTGACATTCCCATATCTACAGGATGACACAGGACCCAGTTTGAAGGCTTCTCTGTACTCCTGGGGATTGGGAGGATGGGTTAAACAACAGTATTTGACATTCCCATATCTACAGGATGACACAGGGCCCAGTTTGAAGGCTTCTCTGTACTCCTGGGGATTGGGAGGATGGGTTAAACAACAGTATTTGACATTCCCATATCTACAGGATGACACAGGGCCCAGTTTGAAGGCTTCTCTGTACTCCTGGGGATTGGGAGGATGGGTTTAACAACAGTATTTGACATTCCCATATCTACAGGATGACACAGGGCTCAGTTTGAGGGCCTCTCTGTACTCCTGGGGATGGGGATGTGGGGTTAAACAGCATTAGTAAACATTCCCATATCTACAGGATGACAGGGGGCCCCCTTTGAGGGCTTCTCTGTACTCCTGGGGATGGGGATGTGGGGTTAAGCAGCATTAGTAAACATTCCCATATCTACAGGATGACACAGGGCCCAGTTTGCAGGCCTCTCTGTACTCCTGGGGATTGGGAGGATGGGTTAAACAACAGTATTTGACATTCCCATATCTACAGGATGACACAGGGCCCAGTTTGAAGGCTTCTCTGTACTCCTGGGGATTGGGAGGATGGGTTAAACAACAGTATTTGACATTCCCATATCTACAGGATGACACAGGGCCCAGTTTGAAGGCTTCTCTGTACTCCTGGGGATTGGGAGGATGGGTTAAACAACAGTATTTGACATTCCCATATCTACAGGATGACACAGGGCCCAGTTTGAAGGCTTCTCTGTACTCCTGGGGATGGGGATGGTGGTTTAAACAACATTAGCAAACATCCCCATATCTGCAGGGTGAGTGTGAGTGTACTTTGAAGGGTTCTCTGTACTCCAGGGGATAGGGGCGATGGCTTAGGCAACATTAGTGGGGATCCCCATAGCTCCAGGGTGATTGAGGGCCAACTCTGATGGCCTCTCATGGCTCCTGTGAATAGGCTAGTTGCGTTTGACAACATTGGCGCAGAACCCCTGGGCTGCATGGTGTAAGACAGACCATGTGATGCAGATTTCGCTAGCACTAAGGATTGGCCATATGTGTTAGCCTGCAGATGCAGCCCCAGCATCAGCACATGATGTTTCCGGAGACTATTTAGCAAGATCTCTGGCCTAGCTGTGTTACAATATGTTTTATCTGTTCAACAGAGGCAGATTGCATGACTGCAGGATTGCATCATGCCCTATGTGACCATATCCAGCAACACCTGCATACATGGAATACTACTCAGATGTGATACATAGAGATATCTACATGCGGTTGTAGCTGCTGTACATTTCTGCTGTAAACCACCTACACACAGCTGCATGGTCACCTACAATCACCCCAGTGTTTGTATATGGCTATTGTTATATGCTGCCATACCCTTACCTCACGTTTGTTTTCAGCCACACGGTTGAAACGCCGTGTGATGCGTTCCCAGGCCCTCAGCACCTTTGCAGTGTCGCTTCCCCTGGAGGCTCCTGGGAAGAGCTTATCCTGTTTTGGCCCTATTAGTATTGCCAGCTCACGGACCTCTCTTCTAGAGAAGGCAGGCTTCCTTGTGCGGGGCGCCATTTTCTTTTTTGCACGTGTAGCAGCCGTGCCGCACACAACTCATCTTCCGCATTTGCGCACATCGTTTGCCGAACATGCGTGGCGCATGGCTACGCGACCGAGATAGGCGCATAGCAACGTTCCGCATGGCTGCGTGCGGGGAATATGCACATTGAACATGCACGCTGCTTTCATACACAGTGGGTAGTGTGTGAACAACTGTATGTCTATTGACCTCTGCAGCCACAGATAGCACCGATGTATTTCTCATGTTGAAATGAACACTTTTAGGGATGTGTTGATAAACACCTAATATGTGCGGGTCCCCATTACTGGGCATGTGGCATATGAGGTGTGGTCAGTTCAGGTAGGTAACACACAAAACACCGAGAATAAGCGGCCGGACTTGTGCGCGGCGATGTGCGCTGCCTACATTATCGCGTGGAAAGGCTAGGTGGCACGCTGCTGGCCGTGCAAAACAACAGAGCCGTGGTACAACGGTGATGACACTGAGCAATGGTCCAGGGGCCATGGGTTCGATTCCCCATTGTGTGCAACGGAAATGCCCAGCTGTAGCAACACCTTTGATGGGTATATGTTTTACGAGACATATTAGCATTTGGACGACATAGGGCAGCGCACTGTACATTTTGTGCGTTTTGGACGGCGCACTGTTATTATGGGTGTCATTGGGCGGCGTACTGTTAATTATGTGCGTTTTGTGCGGCATAAGGGGTCTCGCTGATATCCACGCACAGGAACAGAGCCACAGCACAATGTTTGAAACAGTGACCACTGGTGCAGGGATCAGCGGTTCAATACCTCACAGTGCCCAGTGAACACGGCTGGCTAAAACAGTATGTATTATGTTGTGTTGTGGTGTAGGTGGCTTTTTTTCTTTTTGTATCACTACTAGCAAACGCACTCTCACAGCATGTTAACATAAGGCGGCCCATAGGGCACATGTTACAGTGCACTGTCCGCCAACGCACCCTAGAATGTCCCCTATAGGGCACCATATATGTTGCCACACAGGATAATGTATAGTGCACACTGTATGGATGGCAACCATGAGGTGGCCTATAGGGCGCCCTATAAAGCACCCTCAGACACACCTTATGGGTACAGTATGCCGCGGGTGTTTTATCATGCATAAAAATAGGTGGATTTGAGATGGATAATGCTGTGGACAAGCCTATCACATTACCACACTGTGGTTTTGAACCCATATTCTCTGGCTACACAGGCAGTGACATAACCTTTGGACTACAGCACTATAGCTGTTAGCAAAAGCCATGGCTGGCTGCAGAAAGCCTGCACGTCACCTCGCAGACAGTCTGCTGTTGTGAGGTGTATAGGGTTTGGCCACCCGTGCCCATGATGCACTGCACATGCAAATCACCAGTCCACAGATGCACACAGGATGGGGACTGCAACCTGACAGCTCCAGGCCTGGTATGGGGATGTGCCCGTGTGCACCCACACATCAACTCGGCCTGGTAGGGTGTACTGAGTGGGTGTTGTACTGGCACAGAGTAGCTACACACCGTCACATTGTGCGGGTACTGTGCTCACCCTAAGGGTGCGATGAGGCACCCAGGACCAGGTCCACAACACCCTCCACGGCAAATTTAGGCCATGGCAGAGCTCCAATGCACTATTACTCTGTGAGATAGGTTCTTTCTGCAGAAACAACTTGGATATCTCTGTCGGTCTGAGTCTGGGGAACCCCTTATGGATACCTAGGTGGGTTAGGTACCACCATTTGTCCCTCTCCTCCCCCCCCCCCCCCTGTTTGCAACGCAGGGTCTCCTCTCTAAATGCTACCTCCCTGCAATGGTGGCAGCAAAGTAGACCATCAACCCCAGTCCTACTGTGAAAGAGACACCCTACAGGCCAGTCATGGCAGCTGTATACACATCCATAACACAATATCTGACAGACATTAGGCCTGTATGTGCTCGGTTGCACCCCACCACTATCTGATATTGTCCTGCAGCAAGCCATCAGCCACTGCACCCTGCAAGGCGCTCCATCAGGACACAGACCAGCTGCGGACAATCTGCTAGTTAGTCCTGTTAGACATGCACATCCCTGACATAATATCTGACAGACAGTATGCCGTGATATGCTACGTTGGGCCCCACCACTATCTGATATTCTCCCGCAGCAAGCCATCACCCGCTGCACAGCACTCCATCAGGACACAAACCAACTGAGGACAGTCTGCTAGTTGGTCCTGTTGGAAATGCATGCACCCAGAACTAGGATGGCCGTGCACACCAGCAGATAGGTCAGTGACTGGGCCCCAAACCACAACCCATATATATCACATGACAGAGATACTATCTATCACTATGGGGGTGCCTAGCCATGCTGTCGTCACTGCACAGTCAGGGTGTTGTACAACCCCAGCAGCACATACAGAGGCCACCCTGTCTGTGTGGGTGGTGGCCAGCCACTACAGTGTCCCAGCCAGTGCCCTCTGCCCTGTGCAGATGCATCCTGGCCATCCCACCCTGTCTGATCTATACCCATGGTACCTTGCTGCTCATTATGCACATTGGCAGGCCAATACTGGCAACAGTGCTGGCAGTGTGGGCTGTGGAAGGTGTTTGCAGCCAACACACACTGTATAGACAGACACACACTCACACACGTATGCCAGCATTGTGCTACTATAGAGGCGTTTGTCAACATTGGCCACCACACCAGTCCTGGGCACAGTACAGGCATGGATATGGTACGCAATACCGTTGGGTGTCACTCCCCAGGGTGGTAAACACTGTCTGAGACCAGACCTGATGCACCCACTGCAGACAACAGAATGATTGTCATGATGGAGCTCACAGAGCATAATTTGCGTAACGTAGGGTTATCTATCTGCCAGTACTCATAGCAAGCATTTGACAGCTGTGTACCGTATACCCTGGTGTAGGGTGACATTGCTAAGGAATGCACATGCTAGTATTGTGAGATGCACGCAGGGCCCAATGTCGTGCCTCTCCAGGAGGCATTGGCAAATGTGGCCTGTGGGTGTGGGTGTGGGTGTGTCTGCCCCTGTTGGTTGCTGCTTTACAGCAGAGGTTCCCAGATGTAGGCCAGGATTACAACACACTGTTCTGGTTTTCCTGCTGTCCCTCATGAATATGCATGTGCTACATCTAAATGCCATGGCGGTGGTGCAGGGATATGACACACAAACATTTCTATACGTGGCAGCATGGAACAGGAATGGTGTGTGGTCCGCCAGGACTGCATTTGTGAGACTCTGCTGTAGGTCGTGCCCCTGGTCATGGTGTCCGTGATCAGTGGGGTGAACGATAGGTGTATGACCAATGCATATGTCCCCAGCAATAAAGGATTATCCTTACTATCACATTTTCGTTGTGGAAACAATATGTGGGCAGGATTGGCAGGGCTTTGAACCTGTGACCTTCTGTTCTTGCACACACTGTCTGTGTGCAGTGCACCCCTGTGCTGCCACAGATTGGCTGGATTTTCTGGGATGTCCATGACTGTACATCTGACAGGGCCTATCTGTTGCAGTGGACGGTGCCAGCCTGCACATGGCTAGGCCACTGTCTTCTGTGGCTATCAGGCACTGCCCCCTTCACCACCTGTACCCTTCCGGCAACATGCTGCCATGTGCTTATCTTGGAAAAGCTGATGACATGTGTGCGTTGTAGCACTCCAGGAATGCATTTTGGAGACTCTGCTCTAGGTAATGGCCATTGTTATGGTGTGTGTGCAGTGTTGGGTACAAAATGTGTGTGTGCACCATTCTTATATTCTCTGCAATAAATGTATGTCTTTACTCTCTCTGTTTAGCGGTGGGTAAAATATGGGGACTGGGTTGGCAGGAGCCCCAGATGGGATTTGAAACTGTGACCCTCAGAAACTAGAGGTACTGGCTTTGTCCACTGCACCACACTGTGGCCACAGAGACAATGCAGTCCCTGTGGATGGCAGACCTGACCAACAGAGTCAACATGCCTGCTATGCACATTTGTGATGTGGGGTCTTTCACCTTGTCTGGTGACAAGGGTGCAAATAACTCCCCCAACTGACCTCGACAAAGGGGGAATGAATGTAACCAAGCAGAGCAACAGTGATGTTTATGGACAACCATAACAGACACTCCCAGGACAGCTGAGACACACGGAAGTGAATTTTGGTCAGGTCTCCGCTCCATAGCCCCTTCCACAGCTCCTGTCCTTCTACTGGGGCTTTCCTGGGTGTGTTTTTAGTTTTTGCCCATCAATAGTATCAGTGTTCCCTAGCTGTATTAGTATTTTGTTCTGATGTTGCTCAGAGAGCAAACAGTGCTTCATGTAGGAATGTCTATCTACCATTACTCCTAGCAAACATTTGAGGGCTGTGTACCGTGTACCCAGGTATAGGGTGGCATTGCTAAGGTATGCAGGTGCTGGTAATGGGAGATGCATGCAGGGCCCAATGTCCTGCCTCTCCAGTGGGCATTGGCCAATGGGGCATGTGGGTGTGGGTGTGGGTGTGTCTGCCCCTCTTGGCTGCTGCTTTACAGCAGGGGTTCCCAACCCCAGTCCTGGTATGCCACACACTATTCGTATTTTAGTGCTGTCCCTCATGAATATGTATGAGCTACATCTACATGCCATGGGGGTGTTTCATAGATATGCAGCACTGGCATTTGTATTAGGGGCAGCATGGAACCAGAATGGTGTGTGGCCCTCCAGGACTGCATTTGGGAGACTCTGCTCTGGGTAATGCACCAGTTCATGGTGTCTGTGCTCAGGGGGGTAAAATAGAGGGGTATTACCAATGCGTAGCATATGTCCTCACTACCACGGTGTGGGTGTGTGATAAATATGTGGAGAGGATTGTCGGTTACTCCAGCTGGGCATTGAACCGGTGACGTTCTGTTCTTGCATACACTGTCTGTGTGCACTGCACCACCGTGTTGCCATGGATAGGCTGTATTCCCTGGGCAGACCATGACTGTACATCCCACAGGGCCTGTTTGTTACAGTGGACAGTGTCAGCCTGCACATGGCTAGGCCACTGTCTTCTGTGGCTAGCACCCACTACCCCCTCCACCACCTGTCCTCGTCCGCCAACATGCTGGCATGTCCTTCTCTCAGGGACAGCATATGACCTGCTTGCGTTGTGGCACTCCGGGACTGCATTTGTGGGACTGGGCTGTAGGTATGGCTCATTGTTATGGGGGGTGTGCAGTGTAGGGCAAAATGTGGGTGTTTGCACTATGCTTATGTTCCCTGCAATACAGGAGTGTCTGTGCTATCTCTGCTTGGTGGTGGGTAAAATATAGGGACTGGGCTGGCAGGTGCCCCAGCTGGGATTTGAACCTCTGCCCTCTGGTCCTAGAGGTACTGGCTCTGTCTGCTGCACCACACTGTGGCCACGGAGACTGTGCAGTCCCTGGAGATAGTTAACCTTGCAGGATGGAGTCTCAACCCCTGCTCTGCACATTTTGACTGTGGGCTCATTCACCCTGTCTGGTGACACACGTGCAAATAAACCCCGCAATTGACCACAAGAGAGGGGGATGACATATAACCATGCTGGGCAACAGTGATATTGATGGCCAACCATATAAAACACTCCCAGGACAACTCCAAACAACGGACATGTTTTTTGGAAAGGTCTCCGCTCCGTTGACCCTTCCGACATTCATTTCCTGTTTCTGGGACCTTCCTGGGTGTATTTGTTATATTTGCCCATGGCTATCACTGTTCCCCAGCTGACTTACTGTTTTTAATATTTTTGTGCTGGTCATTTTCTAGTTTTAATAGCACTTTTGTGCTGTGCACATGTATCACACTGCTCACGTTTTACAGGTTTCCCCGGTTTTGCTCTACATTGCTGACGTAAATGGTTTCTCTTCCCTTTAAATGCCCTCTACCGCGAGTGTTTCACTCGCGCTATTTTTTACTTGTAAATTCGGCCCCGCAACTGTGCGAGGGGCCTCTCCCCTCCCCTTCCCCGCCCATTAACCCCGTCTCTCCGCCCCACGGGGGCCTTCCACCGCCCGCAGTTAGCCTTTCCACGCCTCTATCGGACATTTGCGGGCCCGTACTTGTGCGGGGCCTGTTAGTGTGTCGCGCACATGCACGGGGCTTCATCGCACATGTCCGGGGCATTTAAGAGCGTTTAAGAGCGTTTAGGTGCCGCGTTTCCGTGCGCTATTGTGCGGCGCGCACCTTTGCGGTTTTTAGTAAACATCCCCCTAAATGTCACATTTATATTGATAAATTGTTCAGTTTGAAAAATGTCAACTATAATAAAACATTTTCATTTACAGTTGTGGCCGCAGCTGAACCATCTGTAAATATAAATCCTCTTGGCAGAAGGAAGCTTTGCAGTCATACTGCAGACCGTGGCGATAATGCAACTACATCACAAGTACGGACAAGAAGAAGCAGTCTTCCATGGAAAACAACTCCAAAAGACGTCCGTCAGTTTCCTTTCATTGCACAACCAGGCATAGCCAAACGTATGGGTGTCAATGCAACTAAATTGGACTTCTACAAGCTCTTTGTTACAGATGAACTAATTTCAATGATTGTTCTTGAGACAAATCACTATGCAGCAGAACTGTGTGCTAAAATACCAGCTGACAAGCCTCATGCCTGAATGAGAAAATGGCAAGACGTTGACCATAATGCTATATGGAGAATGTTGGTGTTGACGATGGCTATGGGAATAATCAAGAAGCCTATGATCGACTTGTACTGGTCAGGTCAACTACTGTTAGAAACTCCATTCTTTCCATCAGTAATGAGCCGAAATACATATAAGCAAATATTACAGGCCCTTCACTTTCAAAACAATGCAACACAGAAACCCGAGGGTGATTGCATTTGGAAGCTTCGTCCATTCTATGACATTATCGCAAAGCGATTCCAAATTGTTTATATCCCGGAACAAGACATTTCAATTGATGAATCTCTACTGCTTTTCAAAGGAAGGTTATATTTCAAACAATACTTACCTACAAAACGCTCAAGATTTGGCATCACATCATATGAGCTGTGTGAGTCACGTAGTGGATACACCTGGAAGTATATGCTATACTCAGGTCAAGATGCAGTTCTAAGTGATGGTTTACATGGAAGTAGCTACTGTATTGTGCTGAATCTGATGGATGGACCGCTTGATCAAGGCTATCGATTGGCTGTGGATAACTACTACAACAGTCCAGAACTCTGTATGGATCTGTATGACCGAGCAACATCCTGCTTTGGAACGGTACGATCCAGTCGAGTTGGTATGCCTACTGACCTGGGTCCAAATGTAGATGGAAGCAAATTGAAACAAGGAGATGTCACATATCGTACAACAGATAAACTGCTAGCACTTTGCTGGTATGATAAGAATTATGTAACAATGTTGTCCAACTGTCATGATGGCTCTGTAGTTGACACTGGAAAAAGATCATAATGATCAGCCAATTCGAAAGGCACAAGTTATCGTTGACTACAACAACATAATGGGCGGTGTAGACAGAACAGATCAGTTATTGGAGTATTATGCTTTTCTGCGCAAAACTGTAAAGTGGTACAAGAAAGTTGCCTTTCATCTGTTGGACATAGCAGTACTCAATGCTCAGATACTCTGGAGCAAGTCCCACCCAGAGGAGAAAGTGACAGGACTTGACTTCCGTATGAAGCTTATCTTGGCTATCATTGAAGCAGTTGGTCCTGATGCTAGTGCATGTGATGCTGGTGGCCGACCAAGTACTGGTGTTTCCCCATTTCGCTTGACTGCTAGACATTTCCCTGGTCTCATTCCACCAACTGAGAAGAAAACTACCGTATTTCGACAGTGTCGCGTGTGCAATGAGAGTCTCGGACATCGACATGTTGCTGGTGACAATCGTAAACGTGTTGAAACTAAATATCACTGTGCTGACTGTGGAAATGTACCTCTCTGTGCTGTACCATGTTTTGCATATTTTCACAATAATGAAGATCTTAAATAACTTGTAATTGTTATGATCAGTTAAAATTAAATCGAATGTATGCAACTAATAACGATTGCTTTTATAAATAAAGTGCACCTATTTTCATGTTTTTGAGCCTTCAGTTATACATATTTGTGTTGCTGTCTCATTTTTCTATCAAATGGTATATAATACATGACCATAGCAGAAAGAAAATCACTGTTATAATATATTGAATAAGACCGGCACAATTTTCCTGAGAGATGGAAAAATTAACCCGGCTGCAAAATGTGGATTAGAAATTTAAAGGGAGCCTTGATAGGGTTAAACTAAAGATCTACTGTACATTTACCTGTTCCACTCCATTCATTAGTTTATAGACCTTTATCATATCCCTTCTCAGCTGTGTCTTTTCCAAGTTGAAGAGCCCTAATCTTTTAAGCCCCTCCTCATAGGGGTATCCTTACATCCCATTTACTATTTTTGTATTTCTTTGTATCTTTTCTAATTCTGATATATCCTTTTTAAGATATGGTGACCAGAATTGTACACAACATTCAAGGTGCAGTCACACCATGTAGTAATACAGAGACATTAAAATATTCTTGGTTTTCTTCTCCATTCCTTTCCTTATGATTCCTAGCATTCTATTTGCTTTCTTGGCTGTCACTGCACATTGGGTGCAGGGTTTCAACGTATTAACCACACTGACACATCAATATTTTTCCTAGGTGGTGGTTTCTTAGGTGGTACATTGAATTTTATCTGCCATTTGGACATCCAATCTTCCAATTTATCAAGGTCCTCTTGCAATTCTTCACAATCCTCTTGCATTTTAACAACTTTGAGTAATTTTGTGTCATCTGCAAATTTGGTGTTCCTATTTCCAGGTCATTTATGAATATGTTAAAAAGCAGCAGGCCCAGCAAAGATTCCTGAGTACTCCACTGTTCACCTTTCTCCATTAAGAAAATTGGCCATTTAGCCCAACTCCCTGTTTTCGATCTTTTAACCAGTTCCTGATCCACAATAGTACAATACCTCTAATCCCATGACTTTTTAATTTCATCAAGAGTCTCTCATGAGGAACCTTGTCAAAGGCTTTTTGAAAATCCAGATACACTATATCGATCAACTCATATTTGTCTATCTGTTTATTCACACCTTCAAAAAAATATAACAGATTAGTAAAACAAGATTTTCCTTGGCTAAATCCATGTTGGATTTCTCCCATTAAACCATGACTATCTACATATTCAGTAATTTTATTCTTTATAATGGTTTCTACCATTTTGCCCAGTACTGACGTCAGGATCACTGGTCTGTAGTTTCCAAGATCACCCCTGGAATCCTTTTTTTTTTTTTTTTTAACTTTTATTTTCATTTTGCAACAAACAAAAAAAAACAACACACCAAAGGAGACAAAACAAGTATACAATAAGGAAAAACAAACCCTATTACCCCCCCTGGAATCCTTTTTAACAATTGGCGTTACATTGGCCATTCTCCAATCTTCCGGTACTCAGATGATTTTAATTATAGTTCATAGATTACTAATAGTAGGTTTGCAAGCTCATATTTCAGTTCTTTCAACACCCTTGGATGTATACCATACAGTCCAGGAGATTTGCTACTCTTCAGTTTATCAAACAGTTTCTCAAATATTTTTTTTTCAATCCTTCCGAAACATCACCTTTATATACCATTTCAGGCACGAGTAATTTTCCTACATTTTCTTCAGTAAAAACCAAAGCAAAGAATTCATTCAGTCTTTCAACTATGGCCTTGTCCTCACTTAATACCCCTTTTACCCCTCTATCATCCAATGGTCCCTCTGATTGTCTCACAGGATTTGCAGCTCATGGGCTCTGGGGAATGGTCACAGACAGCTGTGGCCAGGACAAAGAGGCCACAGCTGACAGATGATGCAATGGAAGAACCAGTCAACACTCACGGGTGCAAGAAGATGCATGAGATGGTCTTCCATCCCGATTTCAGCTGGTATATCTCAGTGCTCTGTCTTGGGACATCTCCTTTTCTCTCTATACACTCAGTCCCTTGGTTCACTTATTTCTTCCCATGGTTTTCAGTACCATATTTACAATGATGACTCTCAGATCTACCTCTCTGTGCCTAAAATCTCTCCATCAATCAAGGCCCGGATCTCTGCCTGCTTATCCTACATTGCTATCTGGATGTCTCACCGCCACCAGAAATTGAATATGGCCAGTTGAACATGGAAGAATGCCCCTATGAGGAAAGGCTTAAAAGGTTAGGGCTCTTGAACTTGACAAAAAGACAGCTGAAGGGAGATATGTTAGGGGTCTATAAATTATTGAATGGATTGGAATGTATAAACCTAGATCATTTGTTTACTGATTCAAAATGTAGAAAGACTAGGGGGCACACATTGAAGCTACAATTTAAGACTAATAGGAGAAAATCTTTTTCCATTCAACACTTTATCAAACACTATTATTCGTTACCGGAGGATGTAGTAAAAACAGTTAGCATAGCTGGGTTTAAAAGAGGTTTGGACAAGTACCTGGAGGAAAAGTCCATAAACCATTATTAAAAGAAGACTAGGGACATCAACAGCGTATCCCGGAATAAGCAACGTGGAAATTATGTACCTTTTTGGGAATATAACAAGTACTTGTAACCTGGATTGGCTGCGGTTGGAAACTTGGCTTGATGGACCCGTGGTCTAACCCAGTATGGCATCTCTTATGTTCTTATGTAAAACTAAGCTCCATATCTTTCATCCTAAACCCACCTCCCTACTTCATCTCTTCTCTATTTCTGTGGATAACACTAAACTCCCTGTTTCCTCAGATCGCAACTTGGGGTACTCTTTGACTCTACTCTCTCTTTTTCTGCACACATCCAACAGATAGCTAAATCCTATCACTTCTTTATATCATCAGCAAAATTTGTCCATTTTCTGAACATACTACTAAGACCCTTATTCACTCTCTAGTTACTTCTTATCTTGACTATTTTAACCTGCTCCTTACTGGGCTTCCTCTGAATCATCCCTTTTCCCTTCAGTCTGTTCAAAACTCAACTGTACGGTTTATCTTTGGCCAGTGTCACTATACTTATGTAACCCCTTTTCTCAAGTTACTTCACTGCCTCCCTGTCTGTTTCTGCATCTAGCTCAAACTTCTTCTACTGACCTACAAGTGCATTCATTCTGCAACTCCTCACTACTTTTCCTCTCTTATCTCACTTTACACCCCTCCTTGGGAACTCTGTTCCTCTAGAAGATTCCTTTTTTCTGTGTCCTTATCTGCCACTGCCAACTCCAGAGTTTGTTCATTCCACCTTACTGCACCATATGCCTGGAACAAACCACCTGAGTCAGTGTGTTAGGCTCCTTCTCTAGCCCTATTCAAATCCAGGCTAAAAACATATTTCTTTGAGGCTGCTTTTGGGTCCTGATGCTCCTCACCTGATGTTCTTTATCTTGATTAGATTGCAAGCTCTGATGAGCAGGGACTGTGTCTTACATCTATATGTACAGCACTGTTTACATCTTGTAGCATATTAGAAATGATAAGTAGTAGTAGGGGGAGAGAAAGGTTGTATGGAAGGGGAGGAGGGGAGGAAGGAAAGGAGGAGAGAAATGGAAGGAGGAATAAAGATAGGGAGGGGATAGCAGAGGATATGGCACAGAGGGCAATCCTGTACCACCTGTAATACAGAAGCACAGGCAGAGCCTATGAAAGTAGAAAGAAAGGTGGATTTTACCTTTAAAAATGACAGTCATCCAACACACACAGCTCAGGGTCTGCACAAGAGAAGCAAGCAGAGAGAGGGAGCAGTTGAGCTGACACACCCAAGCTCTGACCTAGCAGCAAGCTTGGAGTTTGATTACTCTCACCTGCTTAAAAAAGCCGAGCCAAGCTTCAGAGAGCAAAAAGATAAACGCTGCTCAGTAGCTCCAGGAACGGAGGGGAAGGAGGCAGAGAAGGAGGGAAGCAGAAGGCCTGGCAGAAAGCAAAGAGCTGGAAGGAGTGGCAGAGAAGGAAGCAGTGGCCAAGAAGGAGAGACTGGCACATGGAGAGCTTCAGAGACGTGGAGAGGCTCAGAGACTTCAGAAGGTTGGAGACTCTGTGAAGAACCTGGTGGTAGTTCGGGAAGTGAGACTAACCGAGCAGAAGGAGAGAAGGCACAGCCAGTTACTAGGAACCTGCCTAGACGGAGAGAATTGGGAGCCCTTCAGATCTCACTGCCGGAGGAAAGGTCTCAAGGTCTATATAGGTGGGAACCTAACACTAAACCAGGGAAGTCAAGAGGCTCAGCTTGAACTAAAGAGCTAGGGCAGTGCTTTAGTCAGGAACTGAATGCAGAAAGGTATAAAGCATTGCCTAGCAGCTGGAGATAACTAGGGGAGAGCCAGGGAAGAATCCCCACATCCACAAACCTTACAAGACCTCACCATCTAGAACTGTACCCAGGGGAAATGCCCCAGTTCTTAGAGAGAGGGTATTCCCAGCCTAGCAGTAACAGCTTGAAACAAAGCTCAATAAGCCCTGTGGTTGAGGAGATGCAATGAGAATTTAATTCTGCTGACTCAGAAGAAATTCCAATGGATTGTACGCTCTGTCTCGCAGACGACATTAAATCTCTTCACTAAAGATTTGGGTGAATGAGCTGTGATAAAGCAGAGGAAAGGAATCTTCTTCTTTGAGGGAAAAGAAGAAGCTGTTTTGATTTACTACTTTGTTGTAGAGAAAAATACCTTGCACGTTTTGGAAGCCAGGAGTATGAAAATACAGCTATTTTGTTTCTGTAAATAACCTTCAAGCAAAACTCCTGTAAAGAGTACTGTTTGTTCTGCACTAAGTCTGTTTGGGAAGGGGAATAAATTTTCTTGTCAATTTTTGCCTAACACTCGACTCACGGCTATCCTTTTATCAGAGGACTAAAAACTACCACTCCCACAAGGCATAGCGGGAATAAAAGCTATAGTCATTTTCTGCATAAAGGACATCATGGCAGCCCCAACCCTCTGACCCTTAGGCGGAGGGCTGGGGGGCGTATGACACACTGCATGCTCTTTCTGTGGTGCAGCATGACCTCACTATGCTGGAACAGCAGGTGTACCACCATGACTCTTGGTGAACCAGAGAACCTGCTGCATTTCTAGGCCATCCATCAGGAAGTGCAGCAGGGTTTTGGTACAATCACCTGGGTCCAAGACCTCATGTTGGGGCACTTGGAGGGAAAAAGAAAAAAGATGCATGCTTTGTAAGAGGCTATACAGCAGCTGCTGACATGTGTCTCTGCTCTTATTCCTTCTGCGCACAGGGAGGAACATTCCAGTTTGTGGGAATATGTTTGTTATGATATCCACACAGATGGTGCTAATAAATAGTCCCTTGTTTTAAGAGATAGAAATGTCTCTGTGTTTCTCTGTACTCCTTAATCACAATGTTACAGAGCCTTTGAGGGTGGCAGTTGCACACTGGGGGCCAGACTGCATGGGGGGAGGGGGTGTATCTGCTGAAGTGACCACTTAGGAACAATCATGGGTGATGAGTGTGGTGTAAAGGACATGAACAGCACTGTGGCTGCTATCCAGGAAAGAACACCAGGGATCTCTACATTACCATGCCAGAAGACTCCTTCAGAGTCAATGAAACTGTCCCATACAGGGGCCTACCACTCATCATTGTGCTGTGCCTAGGGTCTGGATGCCACAGATATGAGTAGGATGGGGACATAGAAGGGTTTGAGAGATGTGTTCCTAGCTGGCAGTAGTGCCCACTGAGATGAATGCTGGGTACTGCATGATCCCTGGATGACATCTATAGGAACCAAAGAAGATGCCCTACATGGACCCTATCTGCACACAAAGCAACCAAAGCTACACATTTTCCTTAGGCACAGGTACCATAATTACACAGCTACAGATAATTTTGCAATATAAATACAAAACCAAGAAGTGTTGTGCTACTCGACCCACTATGCATGTTACTGCTTGGAACTAGGAAATATAGTATGAATTGTTGGACACAGATCTACCATCAAAGGTACAAACAAACGGTGCTGGATGAATGTTTATTTTATTCTAGTAGCAAAAATAAAGTCTCAATAGATCAGAGTTAAATAATACAAAGCACAACAAATACCCTGAAAAGTTGTATTATATTATAAAAGGATCGCAAATAATGTGAGCAGATGATGCTTCTATCATGAGAGCGAAAATAAACTAAAGGCTACAAAGTCAGAATTGCTTAAGTGTCATCATTGGTCTAAATAAACTCAATAGCTTAAAGCAAGCCCGATGTCTTCAGGCAAGTGTTAAATAGTTCATTTTTATATCCATTTTTTTTAGCTTTTCCATTACATTTATAAAAGTATTTGAAAATATAATGCTATAGAAACACATCCAACACAATATTGTGTTTTGAAAGACTTATCTGCATCAGGGATTCATAATCTTCAAAATACTCAGCAAGCTCTACCAAGGATCCATAACAGCTCCTACTCACACTGGCTTAAGGAAGTCAAACAGCCAAAATGGAATCCAGTAATTGGCTGCTTATACATATATAAGAGGACTTCAAACTATCACATGCTGCCCCCCACCAATCAAGGGCAGTCCATAAATGTTCAAAGAAAGAGGAATCAAATTATAGTCATCCAATCTATAGCTTGTTGAATGTAAATGGAAAATCCAAAAATGTTCTTGGGTATTAAGTTTTTTTCTCTCTGTTGCCACCTCTCCAGGTCAATGTTATCTGATCAAGTACATGCCACTGGATATCAGTAATTGTATGATGATATTGAAGCCAATGAGTCACAAGAGGGGCTGTTTTAGCTTTATTAACGATGTGGCTTTTGGGCTCATTCAAACGCAAATGTATCTTCCTCTTAGTACGCTCAACATATATCAATGAACAAGTTCATAAAATCATGCAAATCACCCAGGTCACATCGCAATCTGTGAAACCCTGATATTCATATGATGTCCCATCAGTATGTGTCCATGATTGACCAGTCAAAGCAAATTGACACTAATAGCAATTGCCACAAATAAAGTGACTCGGCAACTTCTGCTCACATTATTTGAGGTCCTTTTATAATGTAATATAGTTTATCAGGATACTTGTGCTTTGTATTATTTAACCCTGATCTATTGAGACTTTATTTTTTCTAACTGGATTATATATGGTCCTGTTATATAATAAGATGGTATTCAACAATGTGCAGAAGGATATTTATAGCTTTGCTGACAAACAAATGAGTAACATATTACTGTGGTCTTCATTATTGGATGATTCCTACAATGGTTCTGGCCAACTGTCATGCGCTGAACTTTATAATCTTCAGTGTCACCTGATTAGGGTCAAACTGCATGGTGATGCTTTGGCACAGTATGTGCACAAAATAAAATGATCCCTCAAGGCTTGTGGATTGTTAAGGAGCCAAAATTGTTTTCATCTGATGCAGCATTCCTAGGCAAATGGCTTGGGAGTCTCAATAAGTGTAGCACTGATCTAATGTTATTAATAATTGAATCAACATCTAAATTAGAAGATGAAATATGGACTTCCATTACTGAATTGGACTCTAAATTGAAGGACGATGATTCTTCTGTGTATGCCACCAAGACCTCAGAAGTCCATACTGTCATGGACCAGTTTAGAAATACTACTAAACAACTGAAAATAAAGAAATTTAAGAGGAATGAGAATGATTATCATCTGGAGGATGTCTATCCCTGGCTCAAAATGGAGTGTTTGGAAAAACGTACTAAACACGTCTCCTTGACTGGTGACCATCCTGATGAGTTTTTTAGGCAGAGGCAAAAGCAGGAAATGAGGTCATTGACATGGATGAGACTGGAATTGGAATTATCATCAAGGGCTGATCACTCCTTCACAAACATGCAACAATCAGCAGTAGTTAATTTGTCCCAGTTCTACCTCAGCTCTGTTTATGTATTTATTTTATTTATTTATTAGCTTTTATATACAGCACTATTTAGTATCAGAGCGGTTTACAAAGAACAAGAATTGTCAAGTAACTTTACTGTTCATTTGAAGGTATTGAACCAAGAATTGGACTATGTGATAATGGCCTTTCATTGCTTTCTATAGATTTATTCAGATGTTACAGCTGATAATTTTTTTGAGAATTATCCTGTGTCTTCTGATGTTTTGATAGTAAGACCTACATCTTCCTGTAAAGATAACTTTTATCCTGGGGAGGTGAAGATGCTGATTAGGAAAGTTCTAGCAGAGCATCATGTTCTGTTTGGTCTTTCGAGTACACAGCTTGGCATTCACCACAGACAGCATCTATGGTACTCCATTTGTGTAAAGGTCAATGGCATAGATTAGAGAATATAGGACATGAAGCAGAAGTGGAGAGACATGAATCACTGGGCAAAGCGCAAGGCAATGGCACCATCTGCACATGGGCAGGCAAGGCTGATCCTGATACATCAATTCTAGTGCCACCTTTATGGCCATATAGCCTTTTATTATCCCTCAAATGTTATAAGGAGTAGAGGAGTGGCCTAGTGGTTGGGGCATGGTACTTCAGGCCAGAAGGTCAGGGGTTCAAATCCCACTAGAGGACAGCAACCTTGGGCCAGAAGGACTGGGGTTTCTAGTCCCACAGGTGCTCCTTGTGGTCTTGGGCAAGCCACTTAACCCTCCATAGCCCATGTTCCCTGTAAAATAGTTATCTCCAAGTTATAATGCCCTCTTCAATGTAATTTCAGTTTGTTCAATGTAAACCACACTGATGCAGAATAGCATGGTATATGAGAGAAATGTAAATAAAAAAAATGGTGCCTTGGTAAGGGAGGACATAGTGAGCACTGAGGCATGGGAGAGGGAAGATAGGGGAGCTGATGAATGTTGTGGGGGATGAGATAGGGGGATGATTGCTGTTGTGTGGCAGGCAGGGGACTGTTGGTTATTGTAGTGGGTGTGATTGGGAGCTGTAATGTGCAGTATTTGAGTGCAGTGAGGTTAGTGATGGGGAGAATGGATAAAAGTACCTGTGCTCATGTGCTGTGGTGGACATGCTTAAATTAAAACAATTATGTCACATGAAATGTCTCTCTATTAGTTCATTTCTGGCTGTCAGGCCTTGTCTGTATAGCTGTTCCTTCTTCTAATGGCTGGGCTGGCCTCTCCTCATTATCTGTCTCAACTGGTTGGTCATCAGGTGGTATGGGTTGTCACCTTCTCAACAGAAGTTTGTGCAACATGCAGCACACCATGAAGATCTCACACACTCTGGTGCATAGTAGTTCGCCTTCAGATCTGTCCAGGTACCTGTGCCTCCATCCTGGGTGCCATGATTGGAGTCATGAGCCAGCTCCTTAGAGGATATCTTCTGCCACCTGAAAGAGATGTTGGTAGAGAGGACATTGGGGATGTGTTCTTATGGTTATGGACATAACTATCTAGGCCCTTGACATCTGTGCTGCAGTGTTTGATAGACCCTCCACATGCAGCCTCTAGTCCATTGATGTCTCTGGTTGCTGCCAGCCAAACCCATACAACACATCTACCCCCCCCCCCCCATTGCAGACATTCTTCCATCACTTCTGCCATTACTACATCTTTCTCTCTCTATAAGAGACAGTGAATATATATAGGCATATAGGAGTGTGCTGTAACACAGTGCCCAGATTAATGGTCGGTTGTCAGGGCTATGTGCCATAAGGGCGCACAGTCTGCCCAAATCAATATCAGGCCCATAATATCAGCAAATAGAAAGTGATATCTTTGTCATGACAAACCTTGCATAAAAATATACATGGCAGTAGAAGAAATCCATAGTTATTCTTTCATTGTTCATCTCTAAAAACAGTCTTTACAATGAACCCTACCAACCTCACACAAAATGGTGCTTTGGGGCATGCTTTAGTGCTGTTTGCACTGTTGAATGTTCTTATTCTGAGGATCTCTTATTATTGAAAGTGATATGTTTTGACATTTAGCTATGGAGAAACTTGTGTGATGTTAATGCCCTATCACAATGGCACCTGATAACGCTGTCATCATCCGTATGGTCCAGGTCCTTGTCCCCTCTGAATTGCAGATGAGCACACCAGATCCTTCCGTGCAACTCTCTAACCACATACACTCACTTTCATTCACAAAAAAACATATATCTGCCAAAAAGATGCCCTGAACCCATAAATAACGGCTGGTATAACGGAATAGCACAGAGTCCCAGTACTAAAAATATTATTTTTGTTTCTCAACCAAACACTAATCTTTTCCCTACTCACTCACATACTATTCCTATCAACAGTCCAATTTTTCAGGACACAGGAATTGTTAGGGTCCCCTAGATTAGCTCCGTTAGCACAAACAGCAAATGTCAGCATGCCACATCAATCACTATTGTTCTTCTTAATATTTCTTTCAGAGTAGCTACTAATGCCTCTTTAGCTTACAAGATTCCCACATCTCTGATTTCAGTTCTTTATAAATGAATCTTGTGTTGTTTTTCCATACTGCAATCCACCATTTCAGAACAGACTAGTCACCACCGTTATACAAAATGCAATGTGTGCCTTCAAGTCAGTCCTGACTCCTGGTGATCCAGAAGCTCCTGGGTTTTCTTGGCAGTGTCACTGGAAGTAGATTGCCAGGCCTTTCTTCTGAGGCAATGGAGGGTTAAGTGACTTGTCCAAGGCCACAAGGAGTGCTAGTGGGAACTGAACCCTGGTTGCTTGGTTACCAAGCCAGTGCTCTAACCACTAGGCTATTCCTCCACTCCACAAGCACAGCAAAATATTTTCAAAGTTCTAACCTTATTCCATGTTTCTGGCAGTTATAAAGGGACACGTTCTGGGGGACCTCCCAAAATGTCAATAGGCCTTTTATGAATGTACTTTATACATCTCTACCTCAAACCAAGTCTCTGTTCTATCCCTTCCGTATATGTTCTGAGATCATCATGTTAGTGAGATAAACGTCTGTGGATGCCATGTACTGGAATACTGTACACTTGTAGACATTTTTGGTAGATAAATGTCCCTAGTGCACGTACAAAACCTTATTCAGTTTCTGGAATGATCTCCTTAGACTAATCCTGCAGGAAAAAAACTGCCACTTGCTTAACAGGGTCATTTACAACTCCAAAAATTACTCCTCTTTGACCATACTATTCTTCTCTTCATTGAATATCATTGGCTTCCAATCGCTTTGCAAATTAGTTTTAAAATTCTTACCCTGACTCTTTGTGCTCTTCACAATGAAGCCCCAGAATACTTGTCAACTCTTATTACCCCTTCTGCTCCTCCTCATTGTCTTAGGTTCCTCCATGGTAATTGCTTAGTTATCCCCTCCCCATTCAGAGCTAGACTTAAGTCTTCAAGGAGCTCAGCTTTCTTTTGTGTGGCACCCTCTCTCTGGAATAGTTTCCCTCTGGCCATCTAACTAGAGAATAATTATAAACGATTTAAGTCCCTGTTGAAAACACACCTTTTTGAACAGGCTTTCGTTGTGAAGAAGCCCAGGGATGACAAATGGACATATGCATACACTGCTCGAATACCATACTGTATCTACCTTTAAGTCATCTCAGTAATACTTTCCTATAACTATTGTAGTTCTTTTCTTATTTTATTGTAAAGTTATTTTTTGCTGCCAAGGGGAAAGTTTTAGGGTGTCCTCTGGCACTTGGATATGTGGAATAGTGGTGTGATTTGCACCCAGCTCCCAGGTGCACTGCCCATCACTCTTATGAGCTACACTTCTGCAGCTTGCTCTGCTGAAGTATATTGTTCTGGGACTGCTGAAAGTCTCTTTTCATATCCCTTATACACACTTCACACCTGTAGCGTTTGTTCTCTGCCTGCTTACCTAGGGGCCAGTCTCCAATGATGTCTGCTGGTGAAGCACTCATTTATGACTGACTATGAAGATATATGATTCATAGCATGACCCTGGGAATCATGGAAAGACTCCAGTAATTTCACACTTACCATTGCAGACCACATGAATATTCATAGCATGGAAGGCCTTCCTATTTCTTTAGGTAGTTTCCTTCTTCTTGGGGGACTGAGGGCCATATGAGTGCAGTCAATGACAACTAGCACTGCAGGGGATCATGAAGCCTTGTGGAACTGTGGTATAGTGTGCTGCCTCTGCTGCGCAGTGATAGGGAAGGCTATGTAATGAGCTGTTCCGGTAAGAAAGAATAACAAGTGAGGTTATCAAATTTGCAGATGACACAAAACTATTTAAAGTTGTTAAAACCCAGGAGGATTGTGGAAAATTGCAAGAGGATCTTGATAAATTGGAAGACTGGGCATCAAAATGGCAGATGAAATTTAATGTGGAGAAGTGCAAGGTTATGCACCTAGGGAAGAACAACCCAAACTATGGTTACACGATGCAAGGTTCCACATTAGGAACCACCACCCAGGAAAAATATTTAGGCGTCATTGTGGATACCTTGTTAAAACCCTCGTCCCAGTGTGCAGCGGCGGCCAAGAGAGCAAATAGAATGCTAGGTATGATAAGGAAAGGAATGGAAAATAAAACAAAAGATATTATAATGCCTCTACATCGTTCCATGGTGAGACCGCACCTTGAATATTGTGTGCAATTCTGGTCGCTGTATCTTAAAAAGGATATAGCGATTTTAGAAAAGGTTCAGAGAAGAGCCACCAAAATGGTAAAGGGGATGGAAGGCTACTCCTATGAAGAAAGGCTAAAAAGGTTGGGGCTCTTTAGCCTGGAGAAGAGACGGCTGAGGGGAGATATGATAGAAGTCTATAAATTAATGAATGGAGTGGAACGGGTAAACGTAGATCGATTGTTTACCTTATCAGAATATGGAAAGACTAGGGGACATGCAATGAAGCTACAGGGTAAACTATTTAAGACTAATAAAAGAAAATATTTTTTCACTCAACGTGTAATCAAACTCTGGAATTTGTTACCGGAGGATGTAGTAAAGGCTGTTAGTGTAGCTGGGTTTAAAAAAGGTTTGGACAAGTTCCTGGAGGAAAGGTCCATAAACCATTATTAAGAAGGGACCCAGGATATCAATGCTTGAACCAGTACAAGCATTGTGGAACCTGTGTCCCTTGGGGAAACTGCTAGGTACGTATGACCTAGATTGGCCACTGTTGGAAACAGAATGCTGGGCTTGATGGACCTTGGTCTGACCCAGTATGGCATATCTTATGTTCTTATGTTCTTATGAAAGGCTATCAGTAATTGGGTTATGTATTGGGACACTGATGAGTGGCTGAGTTCTGCCATAGCAGCCAGCATTGACTGGAAGTTGCCAGAGGCCAGGAATGCTAGAGCTGTAGTTAATGAAGCTGCAATGCAGCTCATTTAAGATTAATAAGAGAATTTTTTTTTTCACTCACCGTGTAATCAAACTCTGGAATTCGTTACTGGATGATGTAGTAAAAGCTGTTGGTGGAGCTGGGTTTAAAAAGGGTTTGGACAAGTTCCTGGAGGAAAGGTCCATAAAACATTATTAAAGAGGACCCGGGAAATCCACTGCTTACCCCAATACAAGCATTCTGGAACCTGTGTGTCTTTTTTGGAACCTGCCAGGTACTTGTGATCTGGATTGGCCACTGTTGGAAACAGGATACTGGGCTAGATGGACCTTGGTCTGACCCAGCATGACATTTCTTATGTTCTTATTGTCAAGTGCATCTGAATGGGATGGCATCTCTGAACACTCCCTTTAAATCATTATTTCAAAATAGCTTATGTTGATGAATCTTATGGATTAAATCCATGTTCCAAGTTGTTTCTGATCTAACCAGTTAGATTTTATCAAAAATATTGTTTTACTCTTACTACTACTGAACATTTGTATAGCACTACAAGACGTATGCAGCGCTGCAGACACATGTAAAAGATGGTCCCTGCTCAATAGAGTTTACAGTCTAGTCAAGACAGTCAACACAGTAATTGTAGACATAGAATACATCTAGGGGGGATGGTAAGGAAACACAAAGGGGCTAGGTGAATCAAGATCCACAACTGAACAGTATGTTAGACTTATAAATAATTGAATCAAATATATCCACCTAGATTAATTGTATATGAATAATCTTCATGTATAAATTAATTTTGTACAATACAATAAGATCTGACTTAAAATAAATCATACCATGGGGCATGTTTACTAAATCGCGCTAAACATTAACGAGGTGTTTAGGACATGTAAGCATGCCGCAGTTAAACCAAGGGGCCCCATACCAAAAATCAGACACTAGCTGAGTAGCACACAATTGGGAAGAGACAGGGTGGGTTAGAGACAGAACTTGAGCGTTGATGGTACACTGCAGTGATTGTTATCATTAACATGGGTGCATGTAATGCTATCTCTATGGGCAACATTAATTAAGTGCCCTCACGTGTCCGTAATCATGGTGCCATGCATTAGCAATGTTCCAACAGCAAGAGGATGGATGCACATGCCCCCTAAAGTTGGTCCTACTAAATGGCTAAATCCTTTAGAAGATCCCTTTTATCTGCTTGGAAATGAAGAAAGAACAGCGTTTATAAATTTGCAGGGTTTCTCTTTTTTCTTAGTATGCTAGCCTCTCAAATTTGAAATTAAATAAAGATTTTATTGTTCTACTCGCTTGGGACACTGTAAGCCAGCCTCTCCCTAGGGGAGTGGTTAATGCAAATTGAAACATAAACCAGTCAATACAGGCTGGACACTGTCTTCCTCTCATGTATAGGGAGCTAAGCACTGAAATAACAGAATCTGCAGGCTAATAGGTTTTCTGGGTTCATTTGTATATTTCAGCACTTGGCTGTGGTTTGCTGATGCTGCCTATTTCTACCTGTATTGCACTTTCTTATATTGTTTAGTTAATCTTGTTTCTCTAGATGGTTATATACTTGCAAAAAAAGAAGAGAAAAAATATTAATTGCGTCTTCCTTTCTTTCTCTTTCTAGAAGAGAACAGCATTGCTAATTTCTACCTGTCTATAGACTTCATATTCACCCTGGAAAGTCAAGCTTCTATATAGTCCCTGTCTGGCCTTTATAAATAAAATATTTGGGACTGCTCTCAGTTCAGGCAAGGTCTACAGGCATTGGGCATTTATAATACCCCCCATCCCTATTCCTCCCCTCCCCCCAGGGCTGGATTTTTCTATATAGTCCTCCTAAGCATCATTGCCTATTATCCTCAAATAAGTGTAAATCACACCTGTGTGACTTTTGAGAAAACAACTGCTCTATATCAAACCCAAGTCAGTTCAATAGCTGTGGTACCTTAATCCTAAGGAAACCCATTTGGAGAATTAGAATTTGTCCCATTTGTTACCAATTATGTGTTGTGAAAAAAAAAGAGTTGACTCAACTAAGGGAAGAATTAGTTACAATAAAATTCCCCTCCCCCAGGATACAATATGAAAGCAATCTACCACCACTCCCACAAAGATTCAAACAACCCAGGAATAAATGGATCACAGTAGGTTCTGGCAGGTAACATGGAGAGACCCACATCACCAAATGATACTCCTGCAAAATGCCTTATTTGACTTGATAAATGAGGATACTCCAATAATAGAAACTGGAATAGTCTTAAGACAAGATGGGTGACACCCATTCTACCAGAAATGTTGCAGGCATTGTCAAAAGATCTCAAAATAGAAAATTGTTACTGCTTGGAGACGACATTATCAGATGCATTAACGTGGGACCCCAGTTTGAGACAGAAGATTAATATAAAAAAAAGAGACACATCAGGGGTTAGCTGTGGGCGTGGAAATGAGAGAGACACAGAAGGGATGGGATACACAGATTTGGTGATGACTGCACAGGAGGGCAATGAAAGAGAAAGAGACACATCTGGCAATAGTTGGGCACAATAAGAGAGAGAGAGAGACGTGGGTGATGGCTACAGGGGGGCAAAGAGAAAGAGACACACATATGGGTGATGGCTGCAGGGAGCAAAGAGAGAGACACACACATACACACACATGGGTGAAGGCTGCATGGGGGAGCAATGAAAGAGAATGAGACATACATCAAGAGATGACTGTGGGAGGGCAATAAAAGAGAGAGAGAGAGAGAAAGATGGGTGATGGCTACAGAGGGGGCAAAGAAAGAGAGACACACACATGGGTGATGGCTGCAGGCGGCAAAGAGAGAGAGAGACACATATGAGTGATGGCTGCGGGGGGCAATGAATGAGAAAGAAACACATCGGGTGATGGCTGTGGGAGAGCATTAATAGAGAGATGGAGAGATGGATAATGGCTGCAAGAGGACAGAGAGAGAGAGAGAGAGATGGGTGATGGCTGCAGTGTTCAAAGAGAGAGAGAAAGAGAGAGACACACACACACACGGGTGATGGCTGCAAGGGGCAAACAGAGAGAGACACACACACATTGGTGATGGCTGCAGAGATGATGGAAAGAGGTTTAAGGGTTTAAGAGAAGACAGAGGGTAGCAGAAGAGAGACCGGGGTCATTGTGAATGAAAAAATAAAATGTCCACATAACATAGGTAGGAAAAATGTATTTTATTTTGCATTTATTAACTGGAATATGAAATGTACACTGATATCTGTGCTTTGTTCAGTACAAGAGGAAATTCATTTCTATTTTTATTTCTCCAGTGTTGCCATCAATGCTGATTTTGACTTCTTGGGTTCCCATTTCAATTATTCTCTTTCTATTTCTAATTTGTGGTCCTTTGTTTCATATTTGGTGAGGGTCTGTCTGTGTTTAGTGTTGTGACTGAGGTGTGGTATTCTGTTAGCAGGTAGTTTTTGTGTAGAGAACTATAGCAGTCTCACGTCTTTTGTTTAACCAGTCGAGAAGGTGTTAGTATTCTCTAAGACGCATTGGTTAAATGTTTACCTTTTCATAGGTAGGATCGGTGCTGTGTGGGTTCTACTATTATGTTATGGCAGATTTGCTATGGACTCTGGTCTTTTTGCAGGGTTTGATAGTACTTCCTCGTGTATATGGCAGTTAGCGCTGGAGGGGAAATCATGTAGAAATCTTGAAGCCTGTCTGTAACTCCACTGCACATGTCAATGATGTTCAGACATTCATACATTTATTAAGTTATTGTTGGGACAAAAATTACAAAGACATTGTGGCATCAATAAGATGCTACATGCCTCTGCCATTTTTGCTATTTCAGACTAATACAGGTACCCGTCGGAACACTGTCATCATGTCGGGACAAAAGAAAGGCTTGTGAAGGACTCCATTGGAATCTACTGGGGAGGGGGCAGCACGGTTATTACTTGCACAGGGCAACAAAAAAAGCAGACCCGATCCTGGTACAACCAATTGTCAACTCTAAAGCATTCTTGGAAGTTCTACCTGTCAATGGTAAGAGAGACGAGGGGCTGCACTGCACAGCATGATTTAATACATGGCTCCAAACACAAAGGGCCTGATTCTGTCCTGGATGTAGATCACCTCTGTATGTTCAGTTCTGTCCTGGATGTAGATCACCTCTGTGCAGGACTGTCCCCGGATAACTCAGTCAGGGCTTTTAAAGAGAACCACGGAGCCATGGCATCAGGTCACCATGGCACCGCATCTCCATTTAAAAGCCGTGATGCCAGCTGCCAGCAAAAAGGGTTTATTCCCTGCAGCCCGACCCCCAGTATGGCCTCCTAAGGCCAGGGTCACACTGTGGGTAATAAACTCTGGCCCTTTCTGCTGCATCTGCGCCCCGGACTGAAAAAAAAAAAAGCATCCAGGGAAGCTACGCCACCTCGGAGGTGGAATAACTTCCCCGGACATTTTGCCTGCCCTGAATGTACAGGGCCGACATTAGAATTGGTCCTGTACGTCGAGGGCCAGTAACCGCCCACTGCCTGCCCAGACTCCACCCCCAGACCGCCCCTTACCTACCCCTGTCTAGCTTCCCCGCACAACCGACAGGGAAGTTAGTCGGGGGCAGGCAAGGGCACGAATAGCAGGGATGGATGTCCCATCGGGCCATCCATCCCCAGTATTTGTGGCTCAGAATAACCCCCAAATAATTTAAATATATAGGCAGCCAGGGCAATAAATCAGACAACACAAAGCAACTCTGTAATGATGGGCTATGACAGGAAAAATAACCCTAAATGAAAAAGTCAAACAATATGAGGGTCATTTCGAAATGCAAATAGGCCATCTGGACAAAAATGTCTAAAATCATATTCTGAGACCACATGGCCCTGCACACACATGGCACTAAAACGGTGATCACAGAACATGGGCGGGAGGAGGTGTAACGGGGGTGTGGAAAGCCATGGAGAGGTTTAAGGTGTATTCAGGAAAGTCCATGTATATCTCGTGTACCCCACGGATGCCTATGTCATACCAGCAGCAACATGGAATAAGGCCAGGACTTACACAAATTTCTGCTCTGATCTTCAGTGTCCCATAGAGATGAATGGCTGTGACACGTCTGCAGTGAACTGGTGTGTCTGCTGTCTGGGAGGGCACAAGATGCAGTTGTAAAGAACAAAATGCACAGGTGAGGGACATTTGTAAGGTGAAGTAGCAATAAAAAATGCCCGCACAGAATTATAAAGCACTGCATGTCTTTATTCTGGCTATGCTGGCATTTGTGCTAAAAGAGCTATTCTAGGCTTCCCTAACAATTCCTGTGTTAGGGGAAATGAGAATGTAGATGTTGTGTGAGTTAGGATAGAGCAGAAGCGTGTTTGGCTGAGAAGTGTGGTCCTCAGATGCCCTGCTATTATGTATCACCAGTGCGCTTGGTTGATATGAGGGCTGCAGGGGAGGCCCTGATGTGCTGATCTGCAACTCCGGGGGGGACATGCATGCCTGGCCAGTACCTGGACCATAGGGCTGACCGCAGCATCACCAGGTGCCAGTGTGGATGGCCACTAACTTCTGTACAACTGCTCTGCAGCAACATAGCAGGGCATGACCCTGTCAATGACGGGGGATCCTGGGAGTGAGGGCATGCTGCAGTGCAAACAGCACTAATACATATTGAAATGCACCATCAGAGGTCTCTAACATTGTGAACATTTGTCAGGAGAGATGTTACTTTTGGGCATGTATTTCTGATGTTTGCAGTGTCGCATGTTCTCATCCTGATGATTTCCTATGAATAGCAGAGATATGTTTTGATATGTAGCTGTACAGACCCATTTCAGTTTTTTCTGGCCCATTCTTAGCATTGCAAATACTATTTTCAGCGATGACCACTGAAAGAATAACTAAGGTGTTCATCACCCGCCATGTATGTTTTGCTGAAGGGTCTGTCAGGACAAACATCTCACTTTCCACTTGCTTTTACAATAGATTTTGTGCACTTAGATAACCTTGTAGTGTTATGGGCATGCAACAGAAGTAGTATGCATAGTCTGGGTTGCATGACATCTGTTTCATCAGTATTAATGTGTTGTTTGTATGAACACTACACTGCCAGTGTGAGCACCAGCTTAGGAGATGTACGTTTTGCCAGGAGATGTACGTTGGCCACAAGGAGACGGGAAGCATCACCAAGTTTAGCTTTTCAAAATATGGCGAGCACAGGGATGAATAGTCCGTTTGCTGCATTTACCCAGCTCCCATAATAGCATCAAAGGCCCATGTTTCCCCAAACGTGTTATTCATGCTGTGCCAGAAACATATATCTCCCTGATTCTGGGTGCGTCTATATCCATGGTTCTGGAATTGGGTATATTACGTGGCAGACTCTTATGAAGCAATGGAAACTGATAGTGATCCGGTGGAGAGAACCGGTACTGCAGGGGAATGCAGGATTTTCTCTTCTGAGTTAAAGAAATACAGAGCTAATCTGGAACCACACCTCACCTCAAGGCAGGTGAGGAGCCAAGTCTCTGATTGGGCATGCCCAAGCAGGAGGCGGGCAGTGCAGTACTCAAGCAGCTTGTTGAGAACCCAGAAACGGAAACAGTTAGAACAACAGTGAGAAGGGCAAAGAGAGCAACAGTTAGTACTTCGGCAAGGAGTGGAGCAAGGAGAGGAGGAGTCAGGACACAAGCACCTGGACGAGGACAGGTCAGATGACCAGGAACAGGAACCGTTGGTGAGAGAACCACTAAGCAGCTGTGATCCACGAAGGAGCAGACAGGACCTGGGAGACTCAGGGGCAAAGAAAGACTTCTGTAAGCATAAGAATTCAAAGGCACTGAGAGACCCAAGGCTGCAGCTCAGGAGTTTAAAGGACCAAGCAGAACCTTGGAACAGGAGGCAGAGGGAGATAGAAATACCCTGGAAGAAGCCCCATCACAAGGTATCTGGTGGGTTTAGAACGGCTAGCAAGCTTAACAGTGGGAAGCCAGAAAGAGTGAACTTTAATTGTGAAAGACAGGACAAAGGCAGAAAGTTTGATAGTAGTTGGTCAAGCCAAGAGAAGCCTGACTGTTTTCCTTTTAAAACTCTGAAAGACTCTCCAAGCACAGCTGAAGCGTTTTACCCTGCACTTTCATTTGGAGATAGGTGGGGGAAGGGAAATGCTTACACGCTGAACTCTTGTCCAAGTAGAAGTACTGATAATTGCCAAGAGATAAGAACTGTAAACAAGCATTTACCTGAAGGAGGATATTCTCAGCCTAGTTCAGAAAATACACAGGCTGAATTACTTCTCACTGAATTCAGGGAGTTCCTTAAGAGCAGAGCAGTTTCTCCCAATAGCGTAGCAAAGCCTGTGAGCAGCTGTGAGGAAGAAATGCCTTTAATTTCTCTGCCGTCTACAGAGCAGGAAGTCCGGATGGACTGCTCTACATGTGTGATTCAAAAGGACATTTAAGTGATATGCTTGCCAATGTTTTATGAAGGAATATAAGAAACTTACCTCACTGATTGCCATGCTAAAGAAGCTTATGTGAAGAGAATAAGTGAAAGCATAATGTGTGCAATTCAAGAGCATTGCTGTTACCAGTTTTCTGTTACGTTACTGAAAGGAGGTCACATGACAATTGAATGTGATCCAGAATGGACATTTAGCCAAGCAGTAAAAAGCCTTGTTTAGTTAAGTTTCTCAGCCTTGTTTTATGCTACATTGTTTCCTTTACGTCTGCTGCATTTGAACTGCGAAAGCGGGAAATAAACCTCACAAAAGAAATTTTCTTTGCCTTGCCTTACTACTTGAGCAGCAACACAACTACAACTTTACCTTCAAGGGCAATCAAGGCCAGCCCCTCCTTTAACCCTCAAGGACCAGGGAGTGGGTGGGTGGCAGTGCCCATTTCCACTTTAGACATTTCTGCCGACCGAATGTGGACATTATAGAATCGGGCTCCACATGAATAGGCATCTAACCTAAAGAAAGGGGGTGATGGAAGAAAAAAGCATTTCAATTGTGTGGAAAACAGAAAGAGACACTATTTTAACTAACACATCTATATCTTAGGGGATGAGGAATCAGGAATAAAAAATATGGGCCCGATATTCAAAGGCAGCTACCTGGTTTACAGACCTGTAAACTATGTGACTTCCTGTAAGCATGATATTCAGCACACTAACATGGATAGTGCCACTGAATGTCCCATGATACTGCTGCGATACTACATGGTTACAATTGGGGGCATTCCAGGAGTGGTGCCCAGGATAATCGGTCAGCAGCGATATTCAGCTGCTGCCTGGTTATCCCTCAGTGGAAAACATTAGGCACAGCTAAAGCTGTCCTAACGTTTGCCGCCGAATCTAACCGGGCAGCGACTGAATATCACCACTGACTGGTTAAGCTTCTAGCTTTTGTGGCAAACCTGGATATTCAATGTCAGTGGCCAGATGCAGTCCCAGCATTGAATATCTGGGTTAACTCTTCAGCAATGACCGCTAGGCACTGTACTCGTGCTAGCCACCACCGCTGAATATATAGCCCCATACAAATAAAAGCAAGCGAATCAAAAATTACTGGAAGGCGATAAGCACAAATGCTGACAGTCTAGGTAAGAAGGTCCTGACCTAAAAGACCAGATGTGGAAATGGACTTTGATATTGTGACCATTGCAGAAACATGGTGCACTGAGATTCATGAATGGGTTATCATTATACCTGGCTATAATCTATTTAGGTGGGATAGAGAGGAACCCTCTATGTTAAAAAAAAACATATATATTAACGTTAACAACAAAAATTACCTCTAATTAATTCTAATATGATAATAAAATTTAAGAAGGACCATCAAATGAGGGAACACATACTAAAAGATTCTTTCATCTTATCAATGGGCTATCTCAATTTCACATTACATCCAGAATTTTATCAAACAGCACTCTTACTCTGAGCTTCACTGTTCTTCACTCTACTAGAAATTATAAAATATATTCACTTATCTTCTCATTTTCTTATGCCAATCAAAATGCAATTATATATAATCTAGCCCATCGAGATATGTTCTGATTCAGGGATACATGCTCCTTCATCTGTTTCATCTAGCCACGCCCATCTTAGCATTTCTGTCTGAAAGAGAGGCAAAATGGCACCAGTATTATTTTTAAAACAGTTATTCAAGATCATAACAGCCTATCAGAGAGAGCCATTAAATGAATTGGCCATTTAAATTAAATCAAATCAATGACGGCCAAGCCACGTCCAAATTAAGGCATGCAGGTTCCACTGTGCTGAGTGTAAATATTGATAATTGTTTAATTGCTTCTTCCAATCATCTCTTTATAATCATAAGTTACTGAATCAATCACTGTCCACTACTGGGTTAAAAACTGGTTGAGTGGGAAGCAACAAAAGTTTCCATTCAGTAAAGTTTATTCTAAGGATAAGGACATTAACAGTGGTGTGTCTCAGAGATCAGTTCTTGGTCCATTTCTTTTTAACCTTTTTTTAAGTGATATTACAGAAGAGTTGATGGGTAAAGTTTGCCTTTCTGCAGATGATACCAAAATCTACAATCATATACACACCCAGGAAGGTGTAGGCAACATGAGGAAGGATCTAGTAAAGCTTGAGGAATGGTTGAGAAATGGAAGCTGAGCTTTAATGCTAAAAAATTCAGAGTCATGCAATTGAACTGTAAAAATCCAAGAGAGCGGTCCGGTATAGGGGGTGAAGTACTTCTGTCCATGAAAGAAGTGTGGGATCTGAGGGTGATTGTTTCTGCTGATTTTAAAGTGGCCAAACAGGTAGAAAAGGCAATGGTGAAAGCCATCAGGATGCTTGGGTGCATATGGAGAGGAATAGCTAGCAGGAAAAGGAAGGTGATAGTGTCTCTATATAAATCTATGGCAAGATCTCATTTGGAGTACTGTGTGCAACTCTAGAAATCACACCTTCAAAAGGATATGAACAGAATGGAGTTAATACAGAATGTGGCTACTAAAACGGTCAGTGACCTTTGTCATAAAGCATATGGAGACTAACTTAAGATCTCAATATATATATTTTGGAATAAAGTTGGGAGAGGGGAGACATGATAGAGATGTTTAAATACCTATCTCCATGGCATAAATGCACAGCAGGAAAGCATCTTTCAACTGGAAAAAATGCTGTGAAGCAAGGGGGCACATGATGAAGGTGAAAGCAAACAGACTCAGGAGTAACTAAGAAAGAGTGGTGATTACATGGCATAGCTTCCCAGCGGAGGACTGTATCTGAATTTAAGAAAACATGGGACAAACACAGAGAAACTGTAAGAGAAAAGAAGGGCTTGTAGAGCTTAGTAGTTAGTGTGGAAGGGCAGACTAAATAGGCCATAAGGTCTTTGTCTATTATCCTTTCTATATGTTTCTAAGAAATCTGATGATGCTTTTCTATCCAATGGCTGAGTAATGAGGCAGAAATTAATCCTGTGTTAATTTGGTTCCGAGGTTCATTTAAATGTAATCAGATCTTGCACTTTCATCTGCCCACATAAACCATTCAGTAGGGGCCAGTAATAATATAGATGACAAAATATGAATCACATGAAGTAGGTTCACGAGATTGCACTGTTTTCCCACTTGTCAGATGAGACTAACTGCTCCCAGATAGGGTGGAAGTACACTAGACACAATGGCAACAAACTGAATGTCCCCTTTCTACATGCTGAAGAGGTTTTCCAACTATTTCTTAGTAAATCACAATTGCTTTTGCTCATCTGATAAGCAATCAATGGAGATTCCTTATAGAGTTAACATATGCCAGTGTTTAAAAATTACCAAAGCTACTATTTTCTTGGATACTATTGAATATGGAAGTTCTTGTTGTGCAAATCTTTCTTTATAACACGTGCACTTGATACATTGGGAAGGATATCCTTTCTCTAAAAATCTTTGCTGATGGTCCTAAGATGGGATCTTAAAGTCAATTAATGAGGAGGAGATTCTTTGAAAATGAATGGATTGGCTGATGGACAAACTCATTTTTAACTGACCTGAGTGAAAGCTGTAAAATTTTAAAACTTCTTACACTCCACAGTCTTAAGATACAGTGTAATAACACATTTATTTTCAAATTCAACTATACATACATCTAAAAATTCAATGGGGTACTAATCACAATGCACCCAAGGGAGTTGAAAGAACTGAAATATGAGATTGCAGACCTACTATTACAATCTGTGAACTATCATCTGTAGTACCTGAAGATTGGTGAATGGCCAGTGCAACCACTTTTTAAAAAGGTTTCCAGAGGTGCTTTGGGAAACTACAGGCTGGTGAGCCTGACATCAGTATGGGGAAAAATGGTAGAAACCATTATAAAGAACAATATTACTGAACATGTAGATAATTGGAGAAAGCCAGCATGGCTTTAGTAAAGGAAGGTCTTATCTTACTAATCTGTTGTATTTTTTTGAAGGTGTGAATAAACAGGTAGACAAAGGTGAGCCAGTTGATATAGTGTATCTAGATTTTCAGAAAGCTTTTGACAACGTCCCTCATGAGAGACTCTTGGCAAAGTTAAAAAGTCTTGGGATAGGAGGCAGGTGTACTATTCTGGATCAGGAACTGGTTAAAAGATAGAAAGCAGAGGATAGGTCTGAATGGCCAATTTTCCCAATGGAGAAAGGTGAATAGTGGAGTACCCCAGGGATCTGTGCTCGGTCTGCTGCTTTTTAACATATTCGTTAATGTCCTGGAAATGGAAATAATGAGTGAGGTAGTCAAATTTGCAGATGACACAATATTATTCACAGTTATTAAAACGCAAGAGGATTGTGAAAAATTGCAAGAGGACCTTGATAATTTGGAAGACTGGATGTTCAAATGGCAGATGAAATTTAATGTGGACAATTGCAAAGTTATGCATTTGGAAAGAAAAACCCAAACTATGGTCACACAATGCAAGGTTCCACCCAGGAACCACCACCCAGGAAAAAGCTTTAGACATCATTGTAGATAACACATTGAAACCCTCTGCCCAGTGTGCAGCAGCAGCCAGGAAGGCAAACAAAATGCTAGGAATCATATGGAAGGGAAAGGAGAATAAAACAAAGGATATTGTAATGCCTCTGTTTCGTTACAGGATGCGATCACACCTTAAATATTGTGTGCAATTCTGGTCGCCGTATCTTAAAAATAATATAGTGGAATTAGAAAAGGCACAGAGAAGAGCCACCGAAATGGCAAAGCGGATGGGAGGATACCCCTATGAGGAGGGGCTTAAAAGATCAGAGCTTTTCAACCTGGAAAAGAGATGGCTGAGGGGAGATATGATAAACGTCTGTAAATTAATGAATGGAGTGGAACGGGTGGTAAACGTAGATTGACTCTTTATGGCATCAAAAAGTTTAAAGACTAGGGGACATGCAATGAAGCTACAGTGTAACCCATTTAAGACTAATAAGAGAAAATACTTTTTCACTCACGCGTAATCAAACTCTGGAATTTGTTACTGGAGGATGCAGTAAAATCTGTTAGTGTAGCTGTGTTAAAAAAGGTTTGGACAAGTTCCTGGAGATAAATGCATGGCTGTGTGGATGAAGTCATTGAGATTGTTTTGGTTTCCTGGATCGTGGAATGATTTTCCAAGGGCTATTGAGCAGAGATGGCGTATACCTATCCAAGAAGGGTCAAGTGTCTTCTGCAACAGACTGGCTAACTTACTGAAGAGGGCTTTAAAATAGATTCATTGGGGATGGGTGAAGAAAGCCCCCGGGTAAGTAAAAGCCCTCAGGTATGTAAAACATTAAAAACCTCTGTATAAATTGATAAAGGGGCAACATCTGTAAAGTAGTATGCATTAATGCTCATAGTATGGGAAACAAAATTCTAGATATTGAGGTTTTAATGTTAGAGGTTGACTTAGATTTATTGGTGGCTACAGAGACATGGTTCACAGACAACCATGACTGGGATGTAATTATGCCAGGCTATACTTTATTCAGGAAGGACAGGGTAGGACGAAGGGGAAGAGGAGTGGAACTTTATGTAAAAATTAATATTAAAGCTACAGAATTACAAGACTTACAAGCGAAGGAGAAGGTATTTCCCATCTTTTTGAGTGCCACAGATGTAATTAAGAGGAATTTCCAAGCAAACCTTGAAAAATTACCCATACATGTAGCATCTTATGAACTACAGAGGAAAGTTGTCTTTAGCATGATGTAAGTACTATGTTGGGCATTAGCAGTAAATTTGAGAGATTGAGATCATACTCCACACTTTTCCTGGCTTAGAAATGAGGTTCATAACTGTCATAGTATGTGCAAAACTAACCAAATTGGAGAAACTAGAAAGAGGGAATGGGGAATCCATTTGCATTTGTGTGATTATAGAGATCTCCCTCACAGGTAGAAGTAGTGGACAGAGATTTAATTGAAGAAATTTGCAGTATTGCCATGAAAGGAGAAGTGTTATATGCTGGATGTTGATTGGTGCATCCCTGATACAGGGTCATCTAGAAGTAAAGAGATCCTGGATTCTCTACAGGGAGAATTATACCAGCAACTAGCAACAGAACCCACATGTAAAGGGGCCATACTGGACCTGGTGCTTACCAATGGGGATAGTGTTATAGTAGGAGATCATCTTACATCTAGTGATCACCAGATGGTGTGGTTCAGTATTACAACTAGGGATCATAAAGTCCCTTCAAAAGTGAGTGTCAAACTTTAAAAAAATGGAACAATACCTCAAGAAGTTATTAGTGGGATGGAAGCTGCTGGGGGATGTCGAAAAGCAATGGTCAAAACTAAATGGCAACAGACCTTTTTGTTAGGAAAGTAAATAAATGTTAAAGGAAAAGGAGTCCACAAGTACCTTGCCCCAACCACTAGGCCACTCCTCCACTGTGGAGTGGAGGAGTGGCCTAGTGGTTGGGGCAAGGTACTTCGGGCCGGAAGGTCGGGGGTTCAAATCCCACTAGAGGACAGCAACCTTGGGCCGGAAGGACTGGGGTTTCTAGTCCCACAGGTGCTCCTTGTGGTCTTGGGCAAGCCACTTAACCCTCCATAGCCCATGTTCCCTGTAAAATAGTTCTCTGTGTGCTGTGCTTTCCTGTCTAATCAATGTGTTTATACTTCAAAAATTTCCTGTCATGATTTGACAATTTCCAATCTGTAATCAAACCGCTGCTGATCGCTGGAAGTAGCGGTATACAAAATGTATACTAAATAAAATAAATAAATAAAAAGTAGTTGAAAAAGTAAAGAAAAAGAGGGTGGCCTTCATAAAATACAAGATATCACATACAAGAAAGTGGAAGACGAGCATCAATATTTGGAAAAATGTATAGAATCTAGGAAAGTAGTCTGGAAAGCAAAGATACAAATAGAAGAAAAATAGCCAATGCAGTAAAGTGGGGAGAGGGGGGGATAAGGCATTTTTCAAATATGTTAGTGAGAGGAAGAAGTGCAAAAGTGATATTTTCAGACTCAAGGGTGAAGAGAAGGAATATGTAGAAATTGATGAGGGCAAGAATTGCTTAAGGATATTAAAAGACTGGAAACGGTTCAGAGGAAGGCAACCAAAATGATTTGGAGTCTGCGCCAGAAGACATGTGAAAAGAGACTTGAAGACCTAAATATGGACACTCTAGGGAACAGAAGGGACAGGGAGATATGATACAGATCTTTAAGTACTTAAAGAGTATTAATGAACAAACAAACCTTTTTCAAAGACGGGGAAGCTGTAAAACTAGAGGGCATAAAATGAAGCTGCAAGGGAGTAAACTGAAGACAATGTCAGGAAATACTTTTTCACTGAAAGGGTGGTGAATGCTTGGAATGCCCTCCCAATGGAAGTGGTGGGGGCAAATACAATGACATAATTCAAAATGGCATGAGACAGACACAGTTGATCTCTTTATAGTAACAGGATAAAATCTAAATAACCTTACCTGTCTCTGTTATCTCAATAAATAGGGGTATCCTGCATGGAGCAGTGGGTACACCCTTAAACAAAGGAATGGGGAGGGTTGACCTGCACAGAGCGGCAGGTTCACCTACTCTTGGCACCTTGCTCAGCAGAATAGATGGACCATGATGGTCTTTATCTGACATCATATACTATTTATTTATTTATTTAACATGTTTTGTATCCCGCCTTTTCCTTCAATCAAAGCGGTTAATACAGCACAAAGTTAAACAAAGGTGAGGGAAACATACATTGCATTATCATTACATCACAACAAAACACTAGGAGTACAAACAGGGAACACAGTACATAACTTACATTACATTACCTTACATTAACTACAAACAGCATATCGCTGAACAGAATGAGCATATAGCAGCAGATAGTGGGGTCCCGCACGGTCCACCGCCTAAGGGCCACGCCAAAGGGCCCTCTTGCGAGGCCCTCAGGCGCGGGCCCGCAAGGCACGGGCGCGCCATTGCTGAAGGGATTTTAAATGATTTGAAAAGTGCTCAGATTGATTCTGAACCATGAATAGTGGGGATGGACGTCCTGTTGGGACATCCATCCTCGCTTTTTGTCTTCCTTTCCCATTCCTGCCAAGCCTCCCTGTATGAACAGGGAGTTTTTATGGGGAAGTTAGATGGGGCGGGAAAGGGGCTTCACATTGGCAGAGAAGGGGCAGGCAGTGGGTGGTCTGTGGCCTTGGACTTACAGGGCCGATTCTGATGTTGGCTCTGTACATCCGGGGCCAGCAGAGTAGATATGGGGGGGGGGGGGGAAGCAGGCCCAGGGAATGTCAAAGGAGATTCTCCACAGCCCAACCCTGGTTGTGGGAGGCCAGATCGGGGGTCAAGCTGCAGGGAAAGTGCAAAGTTGGCGGCAGCCGGGGATCATGGCTTCTGAATGGAGCAATGGTGCCATGGCAACCGGACACCATGGTGCCGTTACTCCATTCAGGAGCTTGACTGAGTTAGCTGGGCAGGTGCTTGTATGTTCAGGCCAACCGGAATCAGGTCTGGGCCTGCACATAAAGTCTTAGATGGTATTCTGATCCTGCAAGGGCCAGACATGCCCGTGGGATCAGAATCCCATCTATCTCTATGCTTCCGGTTACGACAGGATGCACAGAGGCTGGGACGTCCACAATGGAATAGGCCTCTATGTTACTATGTAATATAAACTAAAAAAATTTCCCTAAAATATTTAAAATATGATATATCAAAAGGAAACAATGCAGTTCTTCCATAAAAGAGATCACAGTGCAGATTTAGCATGGATAAAAAAATCCAACCACATAGATCATATAATGGGTACCAAAAGAGGCCAGATTGTATATTTTAAATCACAATCAATATTAAGGAGAGGGGGGAAGGTGGTGCGATAATAGTGAGGAGGAAAGGGAAGGGGTATCCCTTGGTCTATCACATAACTTGAATGGATTCCCTGCAGTCAAAAATGATGGACCAAGAGTAATCACAGCAAGACCTTTATACCTAAATCCTAAGAACAAGTAAAAATCATAAAACCATTTGTAATTTTTTATTAGTTAAAAAGGGGGAAGCCACATATTGATTATGAAACGGACTATAAAAGCAGGCTATAAACACATAAAATCCTTGGACTACCCTTGGTATATCATTTTTGACTGCACGGAATCCATTTGAGAAAGGAAAGAGATGTAAAGGAAGCAGAGATTCCTGTGTCTGTCTCATGCCATTTTGAATTGGAGCAGAATGGTGATGATTTCATCCTAGAGATTTTGCCATCTTCTATGCAAATGGCTGTTCCATTCCCTCACAGAAAAATCAACCTGAATTATGTTCAAAAAGGAGAAGGACTAGTCTTGAAGGTACTTTAGTCATCCCAGCAAATACGCCCTCTTGATGCCTTAGATGAATATGACAAAGACAAAGCTGAGTCAGGAGGGTATCAACATCCAACCACTTCTACTTTCTGTAGTACTGGGACAGTATCTCTTGGAAGACAAAGTCCATGATGGTCTTAAAGCTCTAAAGAGAGATCTCCACAATCAAAGTAAAGTAGATGCCCTGATGGCTGCATATGCTGAAGCCTCAGAATTCTTAAAATAATCTTTAGAAAAAATCACTACATCAGTGGCATCAATGGTCATCACCATATACCATAAAAATGAATTTAGGTGATTAGCAAAAACCATCACACATCCTTTCTATTGAAGATACCAACCCTCTACAACACAAACAAATTAAAAAATTAACCTTTTATATTTTTTCATTATTTGGGCCCTTTGTGCAATAACCTTTCACATGTAGTCCATTCTGAGTGGTTTATTTATATTATTAATGAGTTACTCCAGTATAAAATCACATAAAGCAGCTCATTAATGATGACTTTCGCAAAAATGATCATGCAACAAAGTTTTCTCAGGACCATCTTCACATAAAATATATCTACAGTTCCATATGCATAGTTTTCTTTTTTCTAGCCTGCCCTGGAGCTCAAGTTCATATGAAATTTTGCTACCCTGCTTATTTGCATAAGTAGCAAAATTTTACATGAATGAGGCCACTAACCCATGGGAATCACGCATCGGACTTTAAGGGGTATGTTTACTAAACTGCGTTAGTGCAAATCATGTTAGGAGCCGCATTAGTGAAAGGAAAGCCAAAAAAGGACATGGGCGGGACATCGTAACCACTAACGCGCGTTCCAAAAACTAACGAGCGTTACAGGGCGCCGTGGCGCGTTACTGCGCGTTAATCGTATGAAGGTGTACAGACACAAATCACTGAAACAGAGCTGTAGCACAATGATTAGTGTACTCACTGCTCTTACAGGCAGCATGGGTTCAAGTCCCCAATGTGCCTAACGCAAAAGGCTGTCCCAGGCATCACACTGTACATCACATAGGGAATGAGGAGGCATGTTTTTCTTTACATTCAGTAGTGGTTACTGAAACACACTCTCGCAGTGCACGTAGCCATGTACGTTGGTGCGTGCATGGCTGCGTGCGTTGTTACAGGCATAGCCCCGTGCATAGCTACGTGCGTTGGTGCGTGCGTACAATCGTGCGTGGGTACTTGTGTTTTTACCAGCATGGGCATTTTATAGTACAGACACTTTAGGGTGTCTTGCACCTATGCATTATGCTAACAGATGTACGTGTGATGGCCTATGGTTTGTCAGAGCCTGTGAGCAGGCGCAGGATCCTCCCTGGGTTGGATCGCGCCAGTCACACCCATGATGCACTGCACATGCAAATCAGCTGTCCACAGATACACACCATGGGGAATGCACCCCCACAGCACCTCGGCCTGGTAGGGGGAAGTGACCATGTGCACCCCCACAGCACCTCGGCCTGGTAGGGGGTACTGACCGTGTGTTGTACTGGAACAGAGTAGCTACACACCGTCACATTGTGCGGGTACTGTGCTCACCCTGAGGGTGCAGTGACGTGCCCAGCACCAGGGCCACAGCACCAGCCATGGCTGAAAGAGGCCATGGCGCAGGTCCAAAGCAGTGTTAATGTGTGAGATAGATAGTTTCTGCACAAACACCTTGCAGTCAGATGTAGCTTCAATGGACTCCTAGGTGGCCCATGTTCTTTCCTCCTCCCCACCCCTCCGAGGGTGGCAAACAGGGTCCCCTAACAATAGATGCACATTCTACCTCCTTGCAAAGGTGGCAGTAGAGAGGAACATCAACCCCAGGGCAGGTAATGCAGCTCTGTACACAGACAGACATTATGCCTGGATATGGTAAGCTGCACCCCACCACGATATGATATTCTCCTGCAACAAGCCATCAGCCACTGCACCCTGCAAGCCACTCCATCAAGACACATACCAGCTACAAACAGTCTGCTAGTTAGTCCATAATGCATGTGCCCAGTGGAGATGCATGCACCCAGAACTGGGATGTCAGCATACACAACAAGCAGATAAATCAGTGACTGGGCCCCAAAAGGAAACCCATATCTATCACATGAGAGAAATACTATATAGCACTATGGGGGTGCCTAGCCATGCTGTGGTCACTGCACAGTCAGGGTGAGAGTGATCTCTCAGCAGGACATACTGAGGTCACCCTGTCTGTGTAGGTGGTGGCCGGGCACTAAAATGTGCCTGTCACTGACCTATGCCCTGTGCAGATGCACCCTGGCCAGGCCACCCTGTCCGGCCTATACCCATGGTACCTTGCTCCTCATTATGCACATTGGCAGCTCAATACTGGCAACATTGCTGGCAGTGTGGGCTGTGGAAGGTGTTTGCAGCCACCACCACACACTGGATTGACAGACAGCCACCCCCACACCTATGCCAGCATTGTGCAACTATAGAGGTGTTCAGCAGCCATACCCACCACACCAGTCCTGGGCACAGTTCAGGCATGGATTTGGTACGCAAGACTGTTGGGGGTCACTCCCCAGGGTGGTACGCACTGTCAGAGACCAGACCTGCAGCACACACCGCAGACATCAGAATGCTTGTTTCGGTGGAGCTCACTCAGCAAACTGTGCTTAACGTAGGAATTGATATCTGCCAGTTATCACAGGAAACGTTTGATAGCTGTGTACCATATACCCAGGTGTAGGGTGGCATTGCTAAGGTATGCAACTGCTAGTATTGGGAGGTACAGGCAGGGCCCAATGTCCTGCTTCTCCAGGAGGCATTGGCCAATGGGGCCTGTGTGTGTGTGTGTGGGTGTGTCTGGCCCTGTTGGCTGCTGCTTTATGGCAGAGTTCCCCAACTCCGGTCCTGGTGTTCCAAACACTGTTCGGGTTTTCATGCTGTCCCTCATAAATATGCATGAGCTACATCTGCATACCATGGGGGTGGTGCATAGATATGCAGCACAGGCATCTTTATTAGAGGCAGCATGGGACCTGAATGGTGTGGGGCCCTCCAGGACTGCATTTGCGAGACTCTGCTCTGGGTAATGCGCCTGTTTCTGGTGTCTGTGTTTGGTGTGGTAAATTATAGGTGTATGAACCATGCGTATGTTCTCTGCAATAAAGGGGTGTCTTTACTATCACTGTTTAGTGGTGGGTAAAACTATGGAGACTGGGTTGGCAGGAGCCCCAGCTGGGATTTGAACCTCTGACCCTCTGGTTTTACAGGCACTGGCTGTGTCTGTTGCACCACACTGTAGCCGCAGAGACAGTGTAGTCCCTGGAGTTAGTTAAACCGGCCTGACGAGTCACAAACCCTGCTCTGCACAAGTTTACTGTGGGCTCAGTTACCTTGTATGGAGACAAAGGTGCACATAAACCTCAGAAAAGACCTCAAAAAAGGGGCACACACCCATAACCAAGCTGGGCAACAATGATATCATCGGGCAACATTACACAACACTCCCAGGACAGCTCCATTACAATGAAATGATCTTTGAAAGGGTCTGCGGAGCGGAGACCCTTCCAAACATCATTTCTTTTTTTTTGGTGCTTTCCAGGGAGTGTTGTTCCTTGTTGCCCATTGCTATCACTGTTGCCCAGCTGAATTATGCTTTTTACAATGTTTCTTGTGGTCATTTTTAACGTTTTATGTGAAATTTTGTTCTGTGCACATGTATCACACTGCTCACGGTTTGTGGGTTTCCCCGGTTTTGCTGTACATTGCTGACGGAAATGGTTTCTCTTCCCTTTAATATGCCTTTAACGACAGGTTTTCATTCGCGTTGGAATTGAGCTCAGGAATTCAGCGCGTTAGTGTGAGGGGAGCCTCTCCCTGCCCACTCTCCGCCCATTGACCCCTTCTCTCTGCCCACTCTCCACCTTCTGCGCTGTTTTAACGCGCCGCGGAGATTTACAATCGTTAACTGCGGTTAATGCGCGTAAAGTACGTTTAACGGCCGTTAGCACGTCAGAACGCACGTTCGGACGTGCAAACGATCGTTAAACGTACTTTACGCGCGTTAATCACGATTACCGCACTTTAGTAAACATCCCCCTAAATGTTTCTTCTGAATTGCCATAGAACCAGCAAGCATAACATCTGTTTTTTAAAGTGACCTTTTACTATAGTTGCCTTTCATTTCATGATAATACAAAACTCTCCAATTACACCTTTACTCAGAAAGATTCCTATCCACCCTGAGAGGATTAGATGGTCTCAAAGCAATGATTTAAACAGACCTTTTTCATTATTGTATTTTTTACACCATGTTAAAGTATACTTACAGAACACTGCCCTCAGAGGACTGAGCAATAACATTACTGTAATATGAACAGTGAACATAGCTTTAAGGAAGACAAAGCCAAAAGTATGTATCTATAGTATTTTTTTCTGCAGATTAAAAGTAAGACTTCTATTTGTGAAAATGTGGATTTTAATTGTTAAGCTAATTATGAGTTTTGTACAGGTACACATAATCGTTCTTTTAGCAGTGTTTTCACAGTATTGCTACTGTTGTTGAATATTGTATCTTTTTTTGGTTAAATCATTGTGCAGCTGAGCAGACATCACAATGGGGAAGAAAAACAAAGTAGAGGATCCAAGGCAGATAAGGGGAGGGATGAAGGAGTACGAATTAGAGGAAATGGTGCTTTCCAGCTTTTAACCAATTAACATCTTTTTTTTTTTTGCATCTGGAGGGTTTTGTCAGATAAAATCTAAAATCAAGGAGGTTTATTAAGAATTACATTTGTTAGCTATATATTTTACAGTTGACAGCACATTTTAGAGAAGCAGTTTATACAGGAGAAGAAATGAAAACATCTGCAAATTTATGTCACTAAGGGGTATGTTTAGTAAACCGTCTTAACGTCGCAGCGGTGGTAGTATCGCATGATAACTGACGTTATCACACGATAATGTAATATTATCGCGCGATAACGTCACTTATCGCGCGATAACGCAGCGGCAGCGTTAAGGCACACTAACACTGTGAAATCCGGGTCTGAAGGGTGGAGTAAGGCTTCCCAGAGGGCAGAGAGAAGGGGTCAATGGGCGTAGAGTGGGAGGGGAGAGGTTCCAGGCACACTAATGCTGTGGACTCAGGGTCTGAACACTAACGCCAGTGAAACCCTCACGTTAAGGCACATTTGCAGGAAAGAGAAACCATTTCAGTCAGCAATGTGCAGCAAGGCAGGGAAACCCAGGAAAGTGATAGTTGTGATACATGTGCAGGGAACAAAGAGGCAAATAAACATATAAAAGGACCAGAACCACATTTAAAAGCCCAATAACCAAGCTGGCCAAAAGTGATATTAATGATAAACATAAAGCAACACCACTGACAAAGCTCAAAAAATAAGATATCATGTTTGGAAGGGTCTATTCTCTGTCCCCCTACAGAGTGAATGATCCCACATTGAAATAGTGCTGATCAGAGTTTTTTCACGTCTATATTGGGCAGGTGTGTTATGGCATGCACATGTGCAGCAACAGCAGAGTGGGCACATAGGAAAGGGCAACTGTACTGATGCTGTAAATGGGATATAGAGGGCTGCAGGCGGCACATGCTGTGGTCCAGCTGGAGCACCATGCGTGTTAGGCAGATGCCTAGGTGGCACATAGGAATGCCGAAACTGTAAAGCAGCAAGACAGCAACTGACAAGGGTCCAACATGGGCATGAGTGTGTGTCCCACAGTGTCACAGGGGAGATTACCCAGCAGGTACCCCCAAGGGCACATAACATTGAGAGGTGGTGGGGGGGGGGAGCGCGTATGTCCATGTAGGCACCCCTACCCAAGAACCCATACCATAGACAGCTGCCTACCGGCATACTGGATGGCCTGGGACTGCACACCACCAGCACCACTGGCATAATGGCATGTCAGCATGGTGGCGGAGGGGTGCTGGTGGCTGAGGGGGCAGTGGCATCTGCCCACAGCAGACCATGACCTAGCCCCATTTAGTTGGGTGCCATGCACTGCAACAGACAGGGTCTGTCTGACGAACAATCATGGTATCACCAGGGAATGGACTACCCCCTGTGGCAGCAGTGTGGTGCAGTACACACAGCCAATGTGTTCATGAGCAGAAGATCACAAGTTCAAGTCCCAGCTGTGGCTCCTGCCAACCCAGTCTCCATATTTTACCCAGTACTAAACCATGGTAATAAAGACGGAACCTTTATTGCAGATAACCTAAACATGCCTGAAATGCCTATACTTTACCCTACATAGCACAACCATAAACATGTGCAATACCTAGAACAGAGTTTCCCAGATTTCATGCTGTCTCTAATAAATATGCCTGTGCTGCATATGCATGTGCTGCCCCCATGGTATGCAAATGTATCTCATGCATATTCATTAGGGATAGCATGAAAACCCGAACAGTGTTTGGCCCACCAACACCCACACCCACAGGCTCCACTATCCAAAGCCTCATGGAGAGTCAGGCTGTTGGACCCTGCGTGTAGCAGCATCTCCCAATACTAGCACTTGCATACCTTAACAATGCCGTCCTAAACCTGGGAATACGTTACACATATATCAAAAGGTTGCTATAATTAATGTCAGATAACAAATCCTAAGTTAAACATGATTTGTTGATAGAGATTCATCATAGCAACCTTTCTGATATCTGTGGAGTGTGTTTCAGTTTTGGTTTGTGACAGTGTTTACCACCCCGGGGAGTGACCCCAATAGTATTGCGTTCCATAGCCATGCCTGCACTGTGCCCAGGACTGGTGTGGTGGCCAGGACTGCCAAAAGCAATTATATTTGCACAATGCTGGCATAGGTGTGGGAGTGTGTATCTGTCTATCCAGTGTGTTGTGGCTGCCTACACCTTACTCAGCCCACACTGCTTGCACTGTTTCCAGTATTAGCCTGCCAATGTGCATAATGAGGAGCAAGGTACTGTGGGTATAGCCCGAACAGGGTGGCCTGGGCAGGATTCATCTGCACAGGGCATAGGGCAATGGCTGTGACATTGTAGTGCCCGGCCACCACCTGCACGGACAGGGTGGCCATAGCATGCCCTGCTGGGAGGTCACTCTCACCCTGACTGAGCAGTGACCATGGCATTGCTAGGTTCCCCCATAGTGCTATACAGTATTTCTTTTAAGTGATTTTTATGGGTTCTTTTTTCTGGGGCCCAATCACTGACTTGGTGTGTGTGTGTGTGTGCTCACATCCCAGTTTTGGGTGCATGCGTCTCCTCCAGAAACATGCACTATGGACTAGCTATCAGACTGTCTGCAGTTAGTATGTGTATGGCTGGAACACCTTGCAGGGTGCAATGGTTGGAGACTCACTGTGCTCGCTGCTGGAGAATGTCAGATAGTGGTGGGGAGCAGCAGCTGAGCATTTCCAGGCCTACTGTCTGTCTCCCATGCCATATGGATGTAGACGGATGTGCATTCACTACCCTTTAGGGTGCCTGTTACCCGGCAGGACTGGGGTTGATGGCCCCCTCTACTAGCACCATTGCAGGGATGTAGAATGTGGATCTGTTGGTGGGCAATGCTGTCCCTCACCCTGAGCCCCAGAGGGCTGGTTGGGTGGTGCTACATAATCCGCCTACGGGTCCAAACACCCCCTTTCACTTAAATCATGTGATCATGGTACGCACACAGGATATGCACTATTCTGGGTGCATTATAATCCACAAGGACTAGATGCGACTGGGAAATACAGGTGTATCTGCAAGGACTATCTATCACACACTGGCACTGATGGCGACCTGCAGTATAGCCTATATCAGCTAAGCCAGGTGCTGCGGAACTGGTGCTGGGCACCCCACCTCGCCCTCAGGGTGAGCACAGTACCCCCACAATGTGATGGTCTATAGCTACTCTGTGCCAGTAACACACACGGTCAATACCAGGCCTAGGTGCTGTGGGGGTGCATACCCCATCTTGTGATCATCTCTAAACTGTTGATCTGCATGTTCAGTGCATCATGGGTACGGGTGGGTTAACCCTATCCTGGTAACCACAGCAGACAGTTTGTGTGGTGACCTGCAATTCTTCTGTAGCCAGCCAGGGGCTTATTAGCAGCTATAGAGATGTAGCCCACTGATTACTTCACTGGCTGTGGAGGCAGAGGTCATGGGTTTGATCCCAGAGTGTTGTTATTTGATAGGACTGTCTGAAGCATTTCCTTTTTTAATTTAAATTAGTGCTGCCAGCAAAAACACCCTCACAGTGCTCACAGTGCTGTAACCTTAAGGTGCCAAATAAGGCACCCTATAAGGTGACCTATAGGGAACATTATAAGGTGCCTTGGCGGACAGTACACTTTATAATGTGCCCTCTGGAGTGCCTTATAAGGTGCCTTATGCGACACCTTAGGTTACGGTACTGTGAGGGTGTGTTTGCTAGCAGCACTAATTTAAATTAAAAAAGAAAATGCCTCAGACAGCACTGATGTAAAGTAAAGGGTAATACTTCAGACAGCCTTACTCATTAAGCCCACTAGGGGGTTGAACTCATGATCCCTGGTTCATCAGTCAATGTATTAACCAGTGTGTTACACCTCTATTGCTGTGCTTTCAGGTCAGCGCGCCTAATTAAGGCTAACATGTGTTAACGTGCCACGGCTCCCTCTATCGCAGGATAACGGACTTTATCGCGCAATAACCTGAAATGCTACCTTAAGACTGGAACGTCCACTACCTTATATGGCATTCATCACAGTAAGATTGCAACTAATGCGGGTAACATTAAGACGGTTTAGTAAATATACCCCTAAGGGGATATGAGAGGCTGATGTAGAATCAACATATCTTCACCCCTCAAAATGGATGTGGTTTTGAACACATAGTAGGAAGTGCAGGAACACTTCTGGATGGACATCTATGAGCAATGGAAGGCACCATTTTACAAATATACACATTGGGATAATCGACGAAGGACAGCCAGCAACTTATACGTGTAAGCGCTGACATTTCACAATGAGCATGTGTAACTGCTGGCACCTACAATATACATGTATCTGGGTCATTTTGAAAACATAGAAGTGCAGATACTCTTAATTGATTTTAAAGGTCTCTATTTTTACCTCATTCAATTTGGAGGGAGAAATAAACATTGGGGGATTAAGGGAGATAATTCGATTAATCCCTCCTGTAAAGGACTGGCCAAAATTCCTACTTTTTAAGAACCTATTTGTGCCAGGGAATATATATATATATATATATATATATCCGTGGAGAATTTTAGGCTAACCTGTGCATTCCCTATATTCAATGGGGACATTGAGCTTCATGCAGAAATGGGCACATCTGGCCCGTCCTACCATCCAAAATCTGGACAGGCAGTATTTGCACCCGGTTTTGATCCCATGGGAGCTAGATGGCCCAGTGGGATCAGAATCAGGTGCAAAAACCTTGTACAGGCAGGATGTGCCCTGATTCAGGCCCTTTGGATGCTCCGCTCCCTCCCGTCTACCCTATCACAGCTCCTGCATTGAGCCTGGGGCGATGGTGTCCCATCAACATAGCACCGGGACGCTGTGCATTAGCCACACTAACCTCCAGAGCCAAAATAGCTTCCTTTCCCTGCTGTCTGACCCCCAAATAGGCCTGGTGAGGCCAGAGTTGGGCTGTGGGGAATCTCCTGTGCCCTGTGGGGAATCTCCTGTGCTCCTGTGCCCTTTTGAGGGGTCCGCTGCTGCAAATTGCCACACTCAGTGTGACTTATTCCACTGTAGGGATTATTAGTAGTAAACAAAAATGTTATACTCTCATTTATGTTCAGGGGAAATTAGCTACTAATACCCAGGCCAAGGTTCATTGAGTGTGCTGGCAATGAGTCACGAAAAGAGCCTCATCTGTATATATATATGTATGTATATGTATATATATATATATATATATATATATATATAACTTTTATTATGAGCAACAAGGTAGAAAAAATATACAGACATATAGTTATAGATATGTTATTAGAAATATGAGGTAGCAAGTTATAGCAGCACAACAATTATAGTTAGACAAAGTGATAAATCATGGATTAGTAACCAAAGGTCACCAGTTTGCTCTGCACTCAGAAGAATTATGAAAACTAGTTTCTAACTAGCCATTACCCTTCTGGAGGAGAAAAGAAATAAGATGGTACCTTAGCTCTTGCCAGAACTCTTATGGCTCGGTCCGTGAAGTCTATGGAGCAGCAAGGGGTCCAAAAAGGCAGTTAGGCTAAATAACACAGGCTACAGCCCTTTTGGAGATGAGCCACGTGAGAACACAGAACCGCAGGTATCTGTGAAAGTCTTATCTCTGTCCTTAGGAGAATGGCCTTGCACACATGTAGTGTGTATCTGTCTTGCAGACAGGCAAGGTAGGAAGCACAAGGCACACAGAGCACAAAAGGCACAAAAGTTATTTTGTGTAGATTATACTATTCTTTGGGATGAGTCCTTATCATTTTTTTTAATAGTTGGTATGAGACAATCCGAAGAATTCTCAGCAAATCAGGAGGAAGTCTACAGCCATCCTTCCTGCAGACAGAGGGTCCATAGTAAGATGTCATGTGAAGAAAATGGTATGTACGGTAGTTTCTGGACATAGTTACAAGTGCCCAAGGCCAGTAGAACCATCTATAGATGATAAGGGCCAGATAAGCAGGTGTTCTTGCATGTGGGCAATGAATTAGCTAGGAACTTCAGTATGCACGCATATAAACTCTTGGCAAGCAGTTGCTTAAAGGTCAGGTCTGAGAATGGAAACACAGCAAACGTTTCTTGCAGCAGGAAACCATCTTGTTTGGTCAGCTTTGATTCAGGATTTAACATCTGAGCAGGCCGGAGATCCACAGTCACTGATCTACAGGGGTACGAGCCCTACACACCCACGACGTAAAATAAGTCACCCGCCCATTCCATCCAAGACAGACGTATAGGGCTGTGACTGGTATCAGCCCTGTACGTCCATGGTCTGGATCCCATCTCAGGCCCACCCTGTCTCCTCCCCCTGCCTGCCCCCTCCTGCTCCCATCCAGACCTCCTCACACAGTGGCCTTGAATGTACGGGGAGACCTGGTCCAGGAATCAGGTCCCGATGAATAGCAGGGATTAGATATCCACCTGGACATCCGACCCCGCTATTCAGGATTCTGCATGCCGCCCTATGTGTATAGATTTTTGTCCTGCTTAGGCCGTGCCCCTGATACTGCCTGCCTAAGAACATTTTGGCCAAGAACATAGAGCAACATAAGGGATTAGTTGAGGCACTAGCATATTTTAGGTAAAGAGAGCTACATCTTGGTGCCTTTCTACGCTCCCATGCACTTTCGACATCCACTCCCATAGTTGCAGTGTAATGCCTGGACAGACCTCATGCACTTTTAACTTTTTACTATCGTCTACATGTTAAATGGATTCTTTCTAACATGTTCCTTTCCAAACGGATATGATTTATCCTTGTATGTGTCTGATAATGCACGTGTAAATTGTGAATAAAGTTTCTAAATTAACTCCTATAAAAACTACTGAATAAAATAAACATGTTGTTATTCTACATATCTTTAGGTGTCCTCAAATAATCTTTTTGAATTTCATATATGGTCTTGCTGAAGGTCAGTTAGCAAACTTTGATCTCGAAAAATTAGCAATGCTTCATTTACAGTTTTAAAAATGATAAAGTAATGAGCACAGTAGTTGAGCAATATTCTTAATGTATGAGCTACACTTAGGATTCAAGTTAAATATGTAATTAGTTCAGTGGAGCTAAATCTATTAGAGCTCAATAACCTATGTGAGGTTATTAGTGTTCCAATTAAGTAATTCAGGGTTATAAGAATTTGGACTCTTGTTGAGATTTTCATTATTATAAGTGACCACTTTTCAAAGGGAATATTTTCGAAAGAGTTAGATACATAGCAATACCAATAGTGCAAGTTACAACAGAATTGGATTGATGTGAGAGCTAGTATCACTCTCCTTGTCATAGGCTTGTTTTTATTTTCAAATTCATTTTAGCATAGGCTTTCTACCCCTTCCACATGTCCATGCAAACCAAAATTAAGATCAAATTATGAATAAATGGCCAAAATGTTCCACAACTTTATTAAACAATTTGAATATATAAAACACATATTATTCAAGAACCATACTAATTCATTTGTAATACAAACTTTATAGCACAATTAACCTCTCAGATCAAGGACATTTATATTAATTTATCTGTTCCCTTTAAGACAGAATTTCCTTTCATAACTGCAAGTTAAGGAAAGATCTGCTGCAGAACCCGACACCAAGCTATTCAGCAATGATTTGAAGGTAATGAAGTGGGTACAAAGATTGATTTCTGGGAGGAATGGCCTGGAGCACAGTTCTGCCGCTTCTTTTCAGACTCCAGAACATTCTGCTGCAGCATTTCTCTTCCAGGTAGCTTGCAGGTAAGAGAAGGGAAAGGGGGCCTTTCTTCCTGCCCATCCTCTCCTGTTGCCCCTGCCCATGGCCTGCTCATCTCCCTCTCCATAGATTCACAGTTCCATTTCCTTTATGTCTACAAAGTAAGTCCTGGGTAGCTCTACTCCACTGTTCCTGTAACCCTTTCCATAGCCTGTGGTGTCACTAGGTTGCTAAAGTACTAGTGTCCCTTTCAATTGATCAAAACTCCAAGGGGTATGTTTAATAATGGACTTCAAAGGGCCGCAGTTCTGATGTCGCATGGAAGCCACTACCACTGATTAGTAAACATACCCCCAGGAGTCACAAGAAGCTACTATGATATCACTCATATAGCCTTGATTCACCCAGAATCAGCCCAGCAAAGTTTTGGATACAACTTAAGGCTGTCATTTAGTCTTAGCCTAAAAAATAAGATGTATGTGTTAGAATGAAGAGATAGCTATAATAGGCATCTCAGAGGCCGGGTGGAAGGAGGATAAACAATGAGATTTTGTGAAATCAGGGTACAAATTATGTTTATGTTTATTAAGACTTGATATACCACCTTTTTGGGGGGACATTAGAGTGATTTACAGTAAAATAAAAGAAAATAATATATTACATTTAAAAAAGAAAGGGAACTCCAAAAAATACAGAAAAGTAAATAGTGCAGACGGACAATGAGAGAGAGAGGGGACAGAGGGAGGTATGCACAAGAGGAAGGGTAATAGGCAGGAGTAAAGATGGGGGGAAGGAGTTAGGGGCGGTCAGGGTGGGAGTTCGAAAACTTTCTGGAAGAGAAGCGTCTTGAACTGTGCCTTGAATTTGGGTAATGAAGGTCCTAATCGGATATCCAGGGTGGGGGGGGGGGGGGGGAGAGAGACTATTCTATAAGGATATATCAATGATAGGGTGGATCAAAGAGAACTTTGAGTCAAACAGAATAAAAGTTCTGCAGGAAACAAAATGTGCCATGTGTGAAGGAGAAAGAAATAGTGGAAGGGCTCTGCTACTGTCTGCTTAGAAGAATGAGCAGGCAGATGACAAAATGTTAAGAGAACTTAGGTAAGTTAACACATTTAGCAACACAATAATAATGGATGATTTAAAATCCTCCAACCAATATTTACTGGGGAAAGGTTAAATCAAGTAATTTTAAGGAGATAAAATTTATTTATTTACACTTATATACCGCGGGCCCAATTTTGATTTAGGCAGGCTATGCACTGCGTCGGCGCATAGCCTGTTCGCCAACCCCCTTAACCCAAATTTTCACTTCCGTGGTGACGGAAGTGAAAATCCAGGTTATGCTGGATGTGCCGGCAGCTGCCAAGGCTAAGCGGGTAGCAGCGGATTTTTATTCGACCTGCTTAGCCCCTGTACCTTAAAGATAGGTGAGGAAAAACCTTGCCTATCTTTAAGGCGCAGAGGACTAAGTGGGTAGCATCAAAAATCACTGCTACCCACTTAGCCCTTTCCTCCACCACCGTTCCACTCCAGAACACCCCCTAACCGCATAGCATCTGGGCGCGTTAGGGATTTCTCTGGGATTTTTGAAAGGCACTGCCCATGTAGGTGCCTTTCGTAAATCCAGGATAATGCATTTACACGGATAACTAGGGCAGTTACCCATTTAAATGCCTTTGAAAATGCCACCCCTACATATCCAAATTTTCCCCAGTGGTATACATATAGAGATAAAATCACTGTTAAAACACAATTAAAACTAAATTTATCTCAATCTAAAATAATACAACAGATGCCATTAATAATTCGCAATTCCTTCACAAATACCTCAACAAATAAATGTGTCCAATTTGGTCTTACAATTCTTAAAATCTGTGGAGGGGGGATATTCAGAGGCAATAGCTAACACAGTTTCAATGGCTAGCTGTCGCCACTGAAAATTAAACACAGATTTTCAATGCTGGGGTCCTATCGAGGAGCCGGCATTAAATATCCTGGTTGACCAAATTGCCAGAAAGCTGACCAGGCAGTGGTGATATTCAGATGCTGCCCAGTTAGCTTCCACAGCGAAAGTTAGCCCAGCCTTTGCTGTGCTTTAAATTCACCGCTTTGTCAATATCGCTGCTGCTTACTTATGGCTGGGTGCCACCCCCAAAATCCCCCGGAATGCATTTGTGCTAACTGATTAGAATCGGGGTGTACAACAGCAGCAGCTGTGGATATTCAGCGGCACTAATCATGTTATATATCCCAGATAAGGGGATTAACACAATTAGCAATTCTGCTAACCATGTTGATGCCTTCATATATTGGGCCTGTCTCTCTATGCAACTGGTCCAGGAAAAAATTCCACAAAAGAGGGGCTTGTATCCAAACATACCAACATCCCTGCCTCCTGGATGAAATCAATGACTGCTTCATGGAACAGCTGGTTCACAAAATGACTAGAGGAAGAGTTATTTTAGACCTAGTGCTTGATGAATCAGGCATGTGAATGTGTCATGGGGGATTCTGGGAGGGTTACGTGCATGTATGTGTGTGTGTAAGTGCATGTCATGGAGAATATTGAGGGTATGCGTGAGTGTGTTCCGGGGAATGTTAGCGGGTGCATACATGTGTGTATCATAGAGAGTGTTAGTGAGTAGGTGCATGTGTGTGTGTGTCTGTCATGGGACGTGTGGGAGCTATCTGTGTGTGTGTGTGTGTGTGTGTGTGTGTGTGCAGTCAAAATGACAGGTACTTCACTGTATATGGATCTCCTTAACTTCAAACAATGAGTCTCCAGCTCAGGTCTTGGCCACATAGCAAACAGCTGTGCCTCAACCCAGCAAACAAAGAGTTGTGTCTCTACCAGACAATGTAGGGCCCCTCATTTCTCCTACTGGCTGCTTCAGGGGTTTGTTATTTAAAAACAAGCACAATCCACAATTGTCAATTATAATAGAATGCTAGGAATCATAAGGAAAGGAATGGAGTATAAAACAAAGGATATTATAATACCTCTGTATCATTCCATGGTGTGACCACCCCTTGAATATTGTATGCAATTCTGGTAGCTGTATTTTAAAAAGGATATAGCAGAATTTAGAAAAGGTAGAGAGAAGAACCACCAAAATGAAAAAAGGGGATGGAAAAAATACTTCTATGAGAAAAAGCTTAAAAGGTTAGGGCTTTTCAACTTGGAAAAAAGATGGCTGCGGGGAGAAATGACAGAACTGAAATATGAGATTGCAGACCTGCTATTAGTAATCTGTGAATTTTCATTAAAATCATCTGTAATACCTGAAGATTGGAGGATCACCAATGTAACGCCAATTTTTAAAAAGGGTTCCAGGGATGATCCGGGAAACTACAGACCGGTGAGCCTCACGTCAGTACCGGGAAAAATGGTAGAAACCATCATAAAGAATAAAATTACTCAGCATGTAGATAGTCATGGCCTAATGGGAGACAGCCAACATGGTTTTAGACAGGGAAGATCTTGTCTTACTAATCTATTATGTTTTTTTGAAAGTGTGAATAAACAGGTGGATAAAGGTGAGTCGGTAGATATAGTGTATCTGGACTTTCAGAAAGCCTTTGACAAGGTCCCTCATCAGAGACTTTTGGCAAAAATAAAGAGTCATGGGATAGGAGGCAGTGTACTACTGTGGATCAAGAACTGGTTAAAAGATAGAAAGCAGAGGGTTGGGCTAAATGGCCAATTTTCCCAATGGAGAAAAGTGAATAGTGGTGTACCCCAGGGATCTGTGCTGGGTCAGCTGCTTTTTGACATATTCATAAATGACCTGGAAAGTGGAATAACGAGTGAGGTTATCAAATTTGCAGATGACACAAACCTATTTAAAGTTGTTAAAACCCAAGAGGATTGTGGAAAATTGCAAGAGGATCTTGATAAATTGGAAGACTGGGCATCAAAATGGCAGATGAAATTTGATGTGGACAAGTGCAAAGTTATGCACCTGGGGAAGAACAACCCAAACTATGGTTACACGATGCAAGGTTCCACATTAGGAACCACCACCCAGGAAAAAGATTTAGGCGTCATTGTGGATAGCATGTTAAAACCCTCGGCCCAGTGTGCAGCGGCAGCCAAGAGAGCAAATAGAATGCTAGATATCATAAGGAAAGGAATGGAAAATAAAACAAAAGATATTATAATGCCTCTATAGTTCCATGGTGAGACCGCACCTTGAATATTGTGTGCAATTCTGGTCGCCGTATCTTAAAAAGGATATAGCATTAGTAGAAAAGGTTCAGAGAAGAGCCACCAAAATGGTAAAGGGGATGGAAGGATACTCCTATGAAGAAAGACTAAAAAGGTTAGGGCTCTTTAACCTGGAAAAGAGACGACTGAGGGGAGATATGATATAAGTCTATAAATTAATGAATGGAGTGGAACGGGTAAACGTAGATCGATTGATTACGTTATCCGAATATAGAAAGACTAGGGGACATGCAATGAAGCTACGGGGTAAACTATTTAGAACTAATAAAATAAAATATTTCTTCACTCAACGTGTAATCAAACTCTGGAATTTGTTACCGGAGGATGTAGTAAAGGCTGTTGGTGTAGCTGGGTTTAAAAAAGGTTTGGACAAGTTCCTGGAGGAAAGGTCCATAAACCATAATTAAGAAGGGACCCAGGATATCAATGCTTGACCCAGTACAAGCATTGCGGAACCTGTGTCTTTTGGGGAAACTGCTAGGTATGAATGACTTAGATTGGCCACTGTTGGAAACAGGATACTGGGCTTGATGGACCTTGGTCTGACCCAGTATGGCATATCTTATGTTCTTATGTTCTTAGAAATCTATAAATTAATACATGGAGTGGAATGGCAAACGTAGATCGGTTGTCTGTGCCATCAGAAAGTAGCCACACAATGAAGCTACAATGTAGCACATTTAAGATTAATAGGAGAAACATTTTTTCAGTCAATGCGTAATCAAACTCTGGAATTCATTACCAGGGTATATAGTTAAAGCTGTTAGTGTAGCTGAGTTTAAAAGAGATTTAGACAGATTCCTGGAGGAAAAAGTCCATAAACTATTATTAAGGAGGACTATAGAAATCCACTGCTTACCCCTTGGATAAACAGCATGGAATCTGTGTACCTTTTTGGGAACCTGCCAGGTACTTGTGACCTGGATTGGCCATTGTTGGAAACAAGATACTGCGCCTGATGGAGCCTTGGTCTCACACACTACATCATATCTTATCCTATAGAAAACAATTTTTGTTACTGCACGTTACATTTATACATCTAGGGGGTTTCTCTTTTCTTTGGTTTCTTTGTAAATATTTAATTAAGCCTTGAGAGCTTAATTATGTCTTTTTTTTCAGCCCCAGCAATTTATTGTCTTCCTCACTAAAATAACTATGTCAAATGCCATTCACCAATCTGTCTACATCTGGGGCTGTTCCATGAGGGATTTATGGGATAGTATGGTGGTCATAGATATGATAATTTTGCCTTCTATGGGGTATGATTACTAAAGGGCATTAAGGGAGCAAGTGTGCCATTAATGACTGTTATTGGCACCCTTGCACCCTTAATGCTGTAAAAAAGCTGCATTAACAGGTGTTAAAGGCTCCTGCAGCTCTAAGGGTGCAGTAGGCAGAGAGTGGGTGTTAATGGGATGGAGAGAGTTGTTAACAACGGGTGTTCCGTTAATGCCTGTTGTGCTAATGTGTATTAAAGTCATTTAATGCAGGGAACTCTAACACCAGGTAAAACCATGTAGAAAGGGTGTATTTTAAGGGGAGAGAACCTATTTAAACATCTGCAATGTGATGCGCTGACAGGGGAGCCCAAGTTAGTGATAGTAGTGCTTTCTTAGCAGCAACGGCATAGTGCCAAAGTATGAAAGGGCACCATGTTGATGGTGCAAATGGGGAAAATGAGTTGGCCCATCAGTCATGCAGTGGGGGTTCCTGGGGTGCAAGGCAGACAAGCAGCTGCCCAGGTGGCATATTGTAATGTCTGTCATGATCCCACATCAACAATGGCACACACAGACATGCTGCTGCTTTGGAAAGGTGATGTGCCACATGGGGCAGGCCAAGGTTTCCTGTGCACTACTCCGATTGACAGCATGCTGGCATGGCAGCATGATGTAGAGATGTCAGCGGCAGGTGCAGCAGCACCCGCCTGCAGCAGACAAGACCCATGTCATGGTCCTGTGTGCTGATCGCATTGCAACATGTGGCCAGGTCTGCCTAATGGGTAACATGTCAGCCCCAGGGATTGACATGTCTACGCAGCAGCTCTGTGACTGAACACTCAAGACCATTGTGTTATATGAGTGGAGGGTCACAGGTTCAAGACCTGGCTGTGGACTGTGTATTGCATGTCCATGTGGATAAACTTTAGCCTACAATGCAGATACAGCACCAGTATGTGCAACCCCCCAAAGAATCAGCCAGTAAGGGTACAGACACCCATTAGCCACACGGACAGGCTCCACTATCCATGGCTGGATGGAAAAGCAGGCTGATAGCACCGGCTCACTGAGTGGGCATTAACAATGAGCATGAGTGTCAGAGCATTCTTCTAGTGCCTGCACCAACAGCATACATAAAAATTGCTTGAACTGATATGGAGACCAAGTGGCATGCAGAAATGCCACCTATCTCCACTTTTGCACGATGTGTATGTATGTCTCTCCAGAGTTCTGTAGCCTTCTGAACTGAACTGCATTGTGCCTCACATTGCCTAGACTGTTCCCAGCATTAGTCTGCAAATGTGCATGATGAGGAGCAGATGATTGTGGGTATGGCCTTAGACAGAGAGGTTTGCCCAGGATGTGTCTGCATCAGAGGTAATGCCTGTCTGGGTGGTCACTCTGACTGAGCTGTGACCATGGCATGGTATGTATCCATATAGTGCTATACTGTCCAGCTCCAGTGATGTAGGTGTACTCCCTATCTCGGGAGCCCAATCACTGTGACAAATGCCAGTTGGCCCAAGCTAGGGTATACAGGCTCTCTGCATATGCATTGTGGGCTGAACAGCCATAATTGGTATGTGCATGGCTAAAACAGCCTTGTGGTGGCCAGTAGGTACAGTCTGACAGTGCTTGCTGTGGTGGATTGGTAGTTTTGGATGGTTGGGACAGCAGCAATTCCTATCCTACTCACTGTGGTCGTGATGGGACCAGCAGGACAGCAGAAGTAGCCACAGACAACCCTAGAAGAACCTATTGCATTTGGTAGCCATGGTATTAGCTTCTGCAATACTGATTACTGCCATATTCTGGTCTATGAGACTCCCTGTCTAACAGGGGCAGGATCCAGATGTGACAGGCACCTAAGGGATGCTGTAATTGGATAGAAAACTAGGTGAACAGCATAACTCACTAACAATAATATGGACCAGTAGCCCAGCCAGCAGAAACCATCTCCTGCAGTGCAAGCTCTGGGGACCAAGTGCTGGGCGCCCATCCTCACTTTCAGGGTGACCGCTAAAACTGCTCAGTAGCACAGTTTGCAGCTGTTCTGTGCTTGTATTACACACTGTCAGTGCATCTTACTGAGCTGAAGTTATGGATCAGTGCATTCTACATTTGGTGTTCATTTTCAGACTGCTGTTCTGCATATGCAGTGCATCATGATTACTGGAGGGGCTAACCTATGCAGGCACACACAGCAGACATTTTATGCAGTTACCTGCAGCCTCTTTGAAGTCAATCATTGCTGCACAGTGCAGTAGCCTACTGGTTAGTGCAATGTTTCTAGAAGCAGGCAATAGGGGTTTGAGTTCTAATTGTTCTTTTTGTGACTGTGTGCTACTCAATTCATTTTCATATCTGTAACAGTTTGGGCTCTGCTGTGACTGGCAGACACAAATCCTTAGAGTTTGTTATGTGTTCTAGCCACAATTTGGGTGAGCATGGCTTTATTGGCTCTGCTGTAGCCCAGTGCAGAGGGTCAAACATGTTCAACCTGAAGATGTCTAGCAACTGCTTGGAGGTATGGTGTGATGTTCATAGCACCGGCTTGAGACCAAGGGTTTGAGGCCACTAGCACTCCTTTTGCAACAATGTGGAATGTATTACTATGGTGTTTTATGTATGCCGGAACCTTTGTGGATTGCCCACACCTCCTTGTGACCTTGGGTAGGTCACCTAACCCTCCATTGTCTCAGCTGACTGTAGGCTCTTATGGTCCCTGTTTTTCATCAGACATTGTCATATTTTTGGTACAATGTAATCCGATATGACTGCACTGATGCAGCGGTATACTAACAGGCAGTTACAAGCATGCAGCTGTAACCTACTTGTGCAACATGAGTCAGGTAAGACATCATGACTGTGACTGTGTAGCTTTGGCTCCATCACATCTCTGCATTTCATACAGACACATCCTACCTCTCAGAAGTCTGTATGTGCCCCTTTTGCCAAGTTTAATTGACTCCTGTCCAGTTGGTGTATGCACTTTTGTCTGAGTTGTTGAGTGGCTGGGACAGGTGTGAGACCCACATGTCTTGTCTTAGGCTTTACACGTGGCACTGATACACATTTTTTCCACACAGTACAAATGTATTGGGGATAGCACCTCTGGTACATCTGTGCTGCCAGCCCATTCCATACTCTCCTCTGCCACCATCCTTCCTGCAGCCCATCCATCAGCCTCTGGTGGCTATCTCATGAAAGCTGCTACACCATAGCCTACACAGATACTCTTTTCCACATTTGGATGCATCACTCATGTCTCTCCTGTGCCTGATCTTCATGTTGCCACTCCTGCTCTGTCCTCCTTTCAAAGCATACGTCATGCCATTTCTGAATGCGCTGGGGGACCTGTCTTCCCCATCCTATGCCACACACTGACATTATGGCATTTTACGTGGGTACCCCCCAGTGCGTAGGTACAGCTGCCTTCCACATGCTCGTCACACTTGTTGGCTGGCACGTCAGATGCCCACGGATATGACAGGACCTTCAGCTCCCACCTGTCCTTCTATTCATTACCTTTACATTGGCTTTTGCTGGGGCTCCCTTATCCAGCAATAAAGTGATAGCTGTTTTCAGACATTATTTATTTATTTATTTATTTAAAAGGATTTATATACCACCTTCTCCTGTAATCAAGGCAGTGTACACAGCGACCAATCAAATTATATTGACATTTGTGTGTGCATGCAGTGTTATACAGTGAATGAGTGTGTGTGTGTGTGTGTGTGTGTGTGTGTGTGTGTGTGTAAGTTGGCGTTGATTCGTGGTGGGCTATTTACAGCGTGCGCTACTTTACAATGCTATGTACATGAGTGAGAAAGGGAGGGGGGGTTGGTATGTAATCCGGGAGCTGGCAGGCTGAATTATGTGATATCACCGTAGTGCTCAATGAAGAGCATCATCTTGAGCTGTTTCCGAAAGTCCTTGATGTCCTCTGTCGATCGTAGGTCATCAGGGAGGGCGATCCATATTGCAAGTGCTGCCAGCGATAGAGCTCTTCTTGCGGTGCTCTTTTTTTTTGTTGTTGTAATTTGTTCTTTATTCAAGTTTCCATCATCAATTTACATCTCACATCTTAAGATCACCACCGGTCTGACAAATTCTTCCATCCAATATATCAGCCATCCAACTGCTACCAACTCTAGTAATACAAATAATACAAATAGCCCAAAAACTCATATGCAGCATATTAAACATTTTCTGTTTTTCCTTTTTTTATTCCCATTCCCCTCCTTTTACCCCCTTTGACCCCCCACCCCCACCCCCTTCTCCTCTCCCTCCCTACCCATCCCACTTCCCCCACCCCCCTCCCCCTGTCTAATCTCAAACACTATAACACTATATCGCCCTTTTAACCATGTAAATTTAACATTAGGCAACATACTTGTAAATGTTATAAACAGTGAGCATTATAAACAGTTCAATAGTGATATCTTGATGCAGGAAAAGAACCAAACCAAACACTTCTTTCTTTACTTCGCTACTCCCCCTCCTTCTGATTTCCCACACCAATGTTCCACCCCCTCCCCCTCCACTGTGCATACAGCTCCCATACTTTATTGTACTTTGTAAGAGTGTGCTTTCTGTGTGCTTTCTATCGCACAAAAGCACCATAGCTGTTCCATTCTCCCCACCACCTCTTTTATTGGGGGTACCTCCGTATTTTTCCACCACCTGAGAAGGCTCATCCTGGCAGCAATAACACAGTACCCCTGTAACTTCCCCAAGTCTCCTCCTCCCCCTCCCTCCACCTCCTCATTTAATATTACCATAGCCGGTGTAAACTGTACCCATACCCCAATAATATCCGCTGTGAGACTTCCCACGGCTGCCCAATAGCCTCGTATCCTGGGGCAGCTCCAGATCATATGTAGGAGGTCCCCCTTGCCCCACATCCCTTCCAACAGCTCTCCGGACTTCCCAGGTACTGCGCATGGAGCCACACCGGAGTCCAGTACATTCTCAGCCTTAGCTTATAGCTATTTTCTAACATTGCTGTCCCCGGGGCTAGCCTGTGAGTTCTGACATAAATACTATCCCACCTCGTGGAATCCCATTGGCCTCCCAGCTCCTCCTCACACTGCTTCTGACTACGAATTAGCCCCAGCTTATGCTCCCCCAGAAGCTTATACAACCTTGATATTATCCGAGTATTCGTCCCCCCTTTTCCCCATCATCTCCTCAAAGGGGGTGGGCAGGGCAGACCAATCCTTTTTCACCTCCTTCTGCTGCAGCCAATACCACATACCCATATACACATACCTGTCTCACTCCTCCAGCTGATACTTCTCCTCTAAGTCCTCAAATTTCCGTATCCTCCCCCTGTCTTCTACCATTTGGCCAATTTTCCTCAACCTCTTCCTCCCCCACCTCTTAAGGACCCCCACCACTTCCCCCCTTCCCCCCTCTGCCACCGACTGGATGTAAGTCTCCCTGGAGTAAGTCTTCCCCCCCATCAGGTACCTCTTCCATTTCCCCCAGACCTGTTTAGTGAGTTCCAAATATGGATTTTCCTCCCCCTCCCCCCGCCTTCTAGCCCCAGGATCCCATATCCAGGCCTCTGTACCCGCCTCCTCCTCTCCTTCCATGCGTACCCACCCTGGCTGCTCCAGTCCCTCTTTCCATGCAAACAGTGCCCAGAGTTGCGCCACCTCATAGTACCGAAACAATGACATGACCCCCAGCCTCCCCTCTTCCCTTGTCTTATACATGGCAGCCCTAGCTACCTTTGGGCGCTTCCCATCCCAGATAAACTGCATTAGCAGGTTTTGCATCCTATCTATTTCCTTTTTTGCCGCTCTACATGGTAAGGACATATACACAAACAGCAGTCTCGGCAGTATATTCATTTTTACCACCACTATGCGACCCATCCATAATAGATACAGTCTCCTCCACCTAGAAAGATCCTGCCGGATACTTTCCCCCAATCCTTGATAGTTCCATTGTTTAATCCTAGACAAGGGAGTCCCCAACTGGATCCCCAAATATCGGAAACTTCCCTCCACCCACCAGAACCTAAAACTGTGCCGTATACTCTCCTCCACTCTAGGTGCCAGGTTGAATCCCAACATTTCGGTTTTACCTTGATTCATTCGATAGCCTGCTATTCGGCTATACTGCTGAATGCCCTTCATTAACACTGGCAACAATGTAATTGGCTGTGTCAAGGTGAAGATAATATCATCCGCGAATAACACAATCTTTTCCTCTCACCCCCTAATCTCTATCCCCTTTATGTCCGCCTCTCGCCTAATGTATGCGGCCAGCAGTTCAAAAGCTATCGTGAACAACAAAGGAGACAGCGGGCATCCCTATCTAGTACCTCTATGAAGCTCAAAGCTATCTGAATACCTGCCATTCACTCTGACTCTAGCTCTCGGCTCCTGGTATAATGCTCTTATCCAACTAATATACTGCGTTCCAAACCCCATTTTCTCCAGTACTCGAAACATATATGGCCACTCCACTCAGTCAAATGCTTTTTCTGCATCAACCGTTACCATCACTGCCGATTCTTTAGATCTCTGAAGTTGCCAGGCTATATTCAAAATCTTTCTCACGTTGTCACTACCCTGTCGCCCCTTGACAAACCCGGTTTGATCATGATGGATCACTTGTGGCACTACATCCTGGATCCGGTTTGCCAACACTTTCGCCAAAATTTTGGCATCCAGATTTATTAGGGAAATTGGTCTATAGGAACCACATACTCCCCTATCTTTACCCGGCTGGCTTTACCGTAATTCCGGCTTCCGCCATAGACTTTGGGAGACTATCTCCTTGGAGAACCCTATTCACTACCTGAGTGAGGATGACCGATTCAGACATCACTTTATAGAACTTTGCAGTGTACCCATCCAAACCAGGTGCTTTCCCAATCTTTAGCATGGCTATAGCCCTCCTTACCTCCTTCTCCTGAATCTCCTGCCCCAAGCGTTCCCTCTCCTCCTCATTCACCTGGGGGAGGTGACACTCATTCAAGAACTCTTCAATCTCCTCCCCCCCACGCCATGGTTTCACTTTTGTACAGGTTCTCATAAAATTCCCTGAATATCTTCCTAATACCCTTAGTTCGGTGTTCTATTTCTCCTTTATGATTTCTAATCCCATCTATACACGCCGCTTGTCTCCTTGCTGTTAGGCGACAAGCTAACAACTTCTCCGCCCTGTTCCCTCCTTCGAAGTGGGCCTGCTTCAACACCGCCAGTTGATGCGCCATCTCCTGTGCTCACAGTTTGCTCAATTCTGCCCTTACCTTAATGAGCTCTGCTATAGTGTGTGTGGATCCTGCACCGCTTGGTGCGCTCTCTCAAGCTTCTCCAAATTCTGCAGTAGTTTACGTTCCCCCACCCCTTTCTCCCTCTTTACTTGTGCCCCCCTTCTCACCAGCTGCCCCCGAATTACCACCTTTAGTCCATCCCACAAAGTCCCCATAGACACCTCCCCTGTGTCGTTCAACCTTATATATTTGGTTATACTGTCCTTAAGCTTCCCCACATACCACTCCTCTTCAAGCAGGGAATCATTTAACCTCCAGAATTTTAAACTATCTTCTTCTGTCCCTAGGGCAAACTTAACACTAACTGGTGCATGGTCTGACCAGGTGATTAAACCATGGTCCACTTCCTGTACCCTCTCCACCCATTGTCCCCCCCCCCCATAATATCATGTCTAACCTACTATAGGATCCATGTACTGGGGAGTAGTAAGTATGCTTCCACTCTCCCGGGTACCTTCTTCTCCACAAATCAACTAATCCTAATCTCTCCCTCATTTTGTGCAGTCGGCGCCTATCCCCTCGCCCCCCTCCCCCCTAACCCCCACTAGTGTCTAGGTGGGGGTTGCACGTCAGGTTAAAATCCCCTCTCAATATTATGGAAGTGCTTCCAAATTCCTCTAGCTCCCTTAAGATTTGCTCATATGCCTCCCCCTGCCTCTCATTTGGTCCATATAGACTAATCACCCACAACTCTTCCCGCTCTATTTGTAGTTGCACCCCCACCCATCTAACCCCTTTCCCCCTACAGGTACTTGTCACCATGCTGATATTCATCTCCCACCAGAATCCCCATTCCCCCATTCCGGGAGTTCTTTCTCTGTCCTGCCAAGACCACCTTCGGGTATTGTCTGGATTCCAATAGGTATTCCTGCCCCACCCGCAGATGGGTTTCCTGAATGCACAGAGTTTCCGCCCCCATTCTTCTGCCCTCTTGTTCTACCATTTTCCATTTTCTCCACATTTGTAACCCCCTTACATTCAATGTCACAATTTGTAATGTTTTTCTACTCTGATCTACCTTCCCCTGGCCCCGCCCTCCCTTCCTTCTCCCACCTCATAAGAACATAAAAACATAAGATATGCCATACAGGGTCAAACCAAGGTCCATCAAGCCCAGTATTCTGTTTCCAACAGTGGCCAATCTAGGTCATACGTACCTAGCAGTTTCCCCAAGGGACACAGGTTCCACAATGCTTGTATTGGTTCAAGCATTGATATCCTGGGTCCCTTCTTAATAAAGGTTTATGGACCTTTCCTCCAGGAACTTGTCCAAACCTTTTTTAAACCCAGCTACACTAACAGCCTTTACTACATCCTCCGGTAACAAATTCCAGAGTTTGATTACATGTTGAGTGAAAAAATATTTTCTTTTATTAGTCTTAAATAGTTTACCCTGTAGCTTCATTGCATGTCCCCTAGTCTTTCTATATTCTGATAAGGTAAACAATCGATCTATGTTTACCGTTCCACTCCTTTCATTAATTTATAGACTTCTATCGTATCTCCCCTCAGCCTTCTCTTTTCCAGGTTAAAGAGCCCCAACCTTTTTAGCCTTTCTTCATAGGAGTATCCTTCCATCCCCTTTACCATTTTGGTGGCTCTTCTCTGAACCTTTTCTAAAATCGTTATATCCTTTTTAAGATATGGTGACCAGACTTGCACACAATATTCAAGGTGCGGTCTCACCATGGAATGATATAGAGGCATTATAATATCTTTTGTTTTATTTTCCATTCCTTTCCTTATCATACCTAGCATTCTATTTGCTCTCTTGGCCACTGCTGCACACTGGGCCGAGGGTTTTAACATGGTATCCACAATGACGCCTAAATCTTTTTCCTGGGTGGTGGTTCCTAATAGATTGGGTTGTTCTTCCCTAGGTGCATAACCTTGCACTTGTCCACATTAAATTTCATCTGCCATTTTGATGCCCAGTCTTCCAATTTATCAAGAAACTCTTGCAATTTTCCACAGTCCTCTTGGGTTTTAACAACTTTAAATAGTTTTGTGTCATCTGCAAATTTGATAACCTCACTCGTTATTCCACTTTCCAGGTCATTTATGAATATGTCAAAAAGCAGCGAACCCAGCACAGATCTCTGGGGTACACCACTATTCACCTTTCTCCATTGGGAAAACTGGCCATTTAGCCCTACCCTCTGCTTTCTATCTTTCAACCAGTTCCTGATCCACAATAGTACACTGCCTCCTATCCCATGACTCTTTAGTTTTGCCAAAAGTCTCTGATGAGGGACCTTGTCAAAGGCTTTCTGAAAGTCCAGATACACAATATCAACCGACTCACCTTTGTCCACCTGATTATTCACTCCTTCAAAAAAACATAACAGATTAGTAAAACAAGATCTTCCTTGTCTAAAGCCATGTTGGCTGTCTCCCATTAGGTCATGATTATCTACATGCTGAGCAATTTTATTCTTTATGATGGTTTCTACCATTTTTCCCGGTACTGATGTCAGGCTCACCAGTCTGTAGTTTCCCGGATCAGCCCTGGAACCCTTTTTAAAAATTGATGTTACATTAGCGATCCTCCAATCTTCAGGTATTAGAGATGATTTTAATGATAGTTCACAGATTACTAATAGCAGGTCTGCAATCTCGTATTTCAGTTCTTTCAACACCCTTGGATGTATACCATCCAGCCCAGGTGATTTGCTACTCTTCAGTTTATCTAATAGTTATAATACATCTTCCCGATGTATCGATATTTCCTTCAATTCTTCCGCACCTTTAAATACCAATTCAGTCATGGGTAACATCCCTACATCTTCCTCAGTAAAGACTGAAGCAAAGAATTCATTCAATCTCTCCGCTATCGCCTTGTCGCCTCTGAGTGCTCCTTTAACCCCTTTATTATCTAATGGACCAACTGACTCTCTCACAGGTTTTTTGCTACAAATGTACTTGAAAAGGTCTTTACTTCGCGTTTTTGCTTCCGCAGCAAGCCTTTTCTCAAATTCTCCCTTTGCCTGCCTTATCAATGCCTTGCATTTGACTTGCCAGTGCTTGTGCTGTTTCCAGGTTTCGTTGTTTGGCTCTTTTTTCCATTTCCTGAAAGATGCTTTTTTTGGCAACAACAGCCTCTCTGACCTCACCTTTAAACCATGCTGGCAGTTTTTTGGACTTCCTTCCACTTTTCTTAAAGCATGGAATACAGCTGGTCTGGGCTTCCAAGATAGTATTTTTCAACAACAGCCAAGCCTGATGTACATCTTTAACCTTTGCAACTGCTCCTTTTAGTTTTTTCTTAACTGTTTTCCTCATTTTATCATAGTTTCCCTTTCGAAAGTTAAAAGGTAGTACTGTGGATTTCCTTACTATCCCTCCTCCACTAATTAAATCAAAGGCAATCATGCTATGATCACTATTGCCAAGTGGCCCCAACAACCTTATCTCTTGCACTAGATCTGGTGTTCCACTAAGGACTAGGTCTAATATAGCTTCCCCTCTGGTCGGTTCATGAACCAGTTGCTCCAAGAAGCAGTCATTTATTTCATGTAGGAACTTTATCTCCCTAGCATGTCCTGCCGTGACACTGACCCAGTCGATAATGGGGAAATTGAAATCACCCATTATTATTACTGTGCTGTAACTTTTGTTAGCTTCCCTGATTTCTTAGAGTATTTCGTCATCCATTTGTTCATTCATTTTGTTTCCTGCAAAGCTTTAATCCTTTCTGACTCAATGCCCTCTCTAACATAGAACGCAACCCCTACACAAATTTCATCAGCTCTATCATTACGATATAGTTTGTACCCAGGACTAGGTCTAATATGGCTTCCACTCTGGTCGGTTCATGAACCAGCTGCTCCAAGAAGCAGTCATTTATTTCATCTAGGAACTTTATCTCCCTAGCATGTCCTGACGTGACACTGACCCATTCGATACCGGGGTAGTTGAAATCACCCATTATTATTACTGCACTGTAACGTTTGCTAGCTTCCTTAATTTCTTTGAGCATTTCATCATCCATTTGGTCATTCTGGCAAGGCGCTCGATAGTACACCACCACTGCCATTGCCTTCCCCCTTTTACATGGAATTTCAATCCATATAGATTCTACAGCAGATTTTGTTTCCTGCAAAATTTTAATCCTTTCTGACTCAATGCCCTCTCTAACATAGAGAGCAACCCCTCCACCAATTTGATCAGCTCTATCATTACGATATAGTTTGTACCCAGGTATCACAGTGTCCCACTGGTTGTCTTCCTTCCACCATGTCTCTGATATTCCAATCATATCTAAGCTTTCATTTAGTGCTATATATTCTAACTCTCCCATCTTATTTTTTAGACTTCTAGCATTTGGATACAAGCATTTTAGAGAATGTATTTTACTCATATTAATTTGGCTATTGTTAGACATGGGTAATTTGGGATCTTTAAGCTCAGTCTGCTCCATACTTGAGGGCATTTGGGCTACTTTACTATTTTGTGGAACCTCTCTGCTTTTGGTAGTATCCTTCAAAGATACATTCTTCCGAACCATCCGCTCTTGGGCGACTGTCGGCTTTCCCCTAATATCTAGTTTAAAAGCTGCTCTATCTCCTTTTTAAAGGTTAATGCCAGCAGCCTGGTTCAATCCCAGTTAAGGTGAAGCCCATCCCTTCGGAAGAGCCCCTCCTTTCCCTAGAATTTTCCCCAGTTCCTAACAAATCCAAAACCCTCATCTCTGCACCATTGTCTCATCCACGCATTGAGACTCCGTAGCTCTGCCTGCCTTTTGGGTCCTGCGCGTGGAACAGGAAGCATTTCGGAGAATGCTACCCTGGAAGTTCTGGATTTCAACTTCCTACCTAAAAGCCTAAATTTAGCCTCCAGAACCTCCCTACCATATTTTCCTATGTCATTGGTACCGACATGTACCAAGACAGCAGACTCCTCCCCAGCACTATCTAAGACCTTATCTAGGTGGCGCATGAGGTCCGCTACCTTTGCACCAGGCAGGCATGTTACCAGGCGATCCTCACGTCCACCAGCCACCCAGCTATCTACATGCCTAATGATCGAATCACCAACTATAACGGCTGTCCTAACCCTTCCCTCATGGGCACATGGCCCTGGAGAAACTTCCTCGGTGCGAAAGGGTTTTACATCACCTGGAGGACAGGTCCTAGTTACAGGATCACTTCCTGCCACACCAGGGTGATGCTTTCCTGTCACGTGACCTCTCTCCTCCATGGCAACAGGGATGCTGCCAGACTGGAGGTGAGCCTTCAGGACTATATTCCTGTAGGTCTCGTCTATGTACCTCTCTGTCTGTCTTATGCTTTCCAAGTCTGCTACTTTAGCCTCTAGAGAATGGACTCGTTCCCTGAGAGCAAAGAGCTACTTGCACCTAGTGCACACGTAAGACCTCTCACCAACTGGGAGAAAATCATACATGTGACACTCAATGCAAAAGACTGGAAAGCCCCCATCCCGCTGCTGGACTGCTGTCTGCATCTTAGTTTTAAGTTTGTGTTTAGATCTAAGTTCTTTACTTACTAAGGGTTGCTATGGATATTTATACTAATAAAACTGTACCTAATACGTGTAATATACCTTGTTCACCTGAAGCTTAACTAATGTCAGGTCCTTAGTGTATGACTGATTTGGATAATGAGCTTCACCTGAGAGCACCTCCTGTCTTTTAAGATGTGTAAGTAACTATAAAGCTACGGTTATCCCTGGGGTGGGTGGGGGTGGGTGTGGGGAGGAAAATAACACTTATTAAAAGAGGGCTGCTACACAGTACCCTGTCTTGTGCTGCTGAGGTAAGCTAAATTCTGATTTGATTTAAATTATAGCTCTTAGCTGCTGCTAGGCTCTAACTTCTTATGAAATTTAAACTACAAGTTCTCTGCTGGGTTCTAAATTTAACCAGAAAGCTCTCTTCTGTGTTTTAAATTTAAGCTAAAAGTTCTTTGCTGATGCCAAGTCCTGAGTGACTATTAAATGTACACTACAAGCTCTCTGCTGGGTTCCAAATGTAACCAGAAAGCTCTCTTCTGTGTTTTAAATTTAAACTAATAGTACTTTGCTGTTACTAGGCCCTGAGTGACTATTAAATTTAAACTACAAGCTCTCTGCTGGGTATGAAATGTAACCAGAAAGTTCTCCTCTGTGTTTTATATTTAAACTTAAACTGCTGCTACTAGGCCCTGACTGATTTAACAAAAAATAGTGGGTTCACAGATTAATTAGATTTAATACAAAGAATTCCTTTTAGAAAATTACCAGAAGTATATACTCACAGTTGCAGATCTCTCTTCAGAAGTAACAGTCCCTTTTTCTAGTCCTTCTAGTCTCCTGTGCCCCTTCCCCACTCCCCCGCTTCCCCCTCTCCCCCCTCTTCCACCCGTTCCTGCTCCCAGGTTCCTCCCCTGCTTCCCCCTCTCCTCTACTCCCTCCCTCTCACTCCCCCTCTACCTCCCTTCCCCCCTCATCCTCCTTCTCCAGAGGATTAACCAGGAGTGGTGTGCCCCCTACCTCCCCCAGCCACTTACTTCTCGCTCCCCCCTCTCCCTCCCTGTCCATGCACTCCCTCCCCCGCTTCCCCTCCCTCCCTTAATCTTACTCTTCCCCTCTCCACCCTATTCTACCTCCTAATCCCTTCCTCCTCTCCCCCAATGCATTCCCTCCCCGTCCTTCTTACCACCCTTTGACCCACCCAGTCCCCACCACCAACACTCACAGCTTTACTCCCTCTTTACACCAGATCCCCCTCCCACCACCCTTCACCCTACATTCCTACCCACCCCATCCCTCCCAATCACACAGTACTCATTCCTCCACCTCCTCCACCATGTATACCCCTCATATAATTTATCAGTCCTCAGGTTCCTTTTGTGGTCCGGTCCTCACGCTGCTCCTGCCTTGTCCTCCCATTGGTCCACCTCTCCTGGTCACATTTTATAGCATGCCAAGCATATTACAATGTCTCTGGGCTTGTTACCTAATGGTGGTCCTAGCGCTCTGTGTGCTCTCTCAATTTGTATGTCCAAGGCTGCCACCTCCGCTCCCCCTTTCCTTAACACCTCTAGGCACACCGACACCGACACCTTTTCACTATCTTGAAATTCTTTCTCCTCTGGGATTCCTCGAATTCTCAGATTATTTTGTCGCGAGTGGTTCTCCAAATCTTCCAATTTATAAAGTAAAGCCTCATCCTGAGAAGTTAATTTTGCACCTCTTTGTATCCCCTCCTCCTGTAGCTGCTCAATTTCTTGCAGGCAGTTTTCATGTTCTCCCATCCTGCACACCAGCTCTTCAATTCCTTCCTTCAGTGGTCCCAGGAGCTCTGTTAGCTCACTCTTTACTGACTGCACCTCTTTTTTTATTTCGAGGAACCAGTCCTTAAGCTCTGCTCTTGTGATATTTTGAAGCGGTTCGTTTCCCATTACCTTCTCACTCTCCATTTCCTCCTCCTCCGCCTGCTCTTCAGTGCCTTCTTGTGGTTGTTTTTTCTCACTCGGCACTATATCATTTTTCCCTGCGTGTCACCCTGAGTATGCATACTCTCTGAGGTCTGCTGCTTTCCTTCTTGTAGTCATCATGGTTGCCCTTGTCCCTTCCTCTCCCACAGCTTCTTTTTACTTGCAGTTTCTCTGTCTCCGGGTCCTGGTTCCATGCTCCTCCACAGCCTCTCTCAATCTCCTTTGGCTTCTGTAGGTGGCTTCAGTAGGGGACACTGCTTGCTGCCTCCACCATACAGCTCTCCTCCAGCCCAGCTCTCCTTCCCGCTGGCTCCACTGTGGCACTCTCACCTCCCACCTCCTTGGCTGTCCTGCCAGCCCCTTCTCTCCAACCTCTTCACTCCGGCAAGCGCCTCTGGTTACCGCTGCCTCCTGTGCTCAGCCACTGTCTCCGTACCCCTCATGCCATCCACTGTGAAGCTCCGGGTGCCATCTTGCCCCTTCACGTGGCTGGTCTCCGCTCCCGCTGTTGCAGTTTGCCGCCGGGTCCCCTAACGCCGCCATGTTTTAAAAAACTTCTCTTCTGGCTCCTGGCTTCTTCCCTCTCTCTGGGCTGCCTTTTCTCACCTCCGGGGGTTCAGTTTTTTACTTTTTTGGCTGGGTCGGTTCCAGAGCGGCTGCCTCACGCCGCCTTCGTCTCCGGTGATGTCACTTCCTCCCTTCTTGCGGTGTTCTCGCGTACCTTGCTGAAGTCTTTTGGTGTATTGATGATGTCAGAGGTGCCTCTTCTCCTTGGTCTTGTGCTGATGTCAGGTTGTATGAGTGGTTGCAGGCTGAGTGCTGAGGTCCGGTGTTTGATTTTGAATATGTTTAAGACTGTCTTAAGAGGAGGTGTTTTAGATGGGGTGCACGCTTGACATCTTAACGCCTGATGTTGGGTGCATGCTTGGGGTGCACACTTGACATATTAATGCCTGATGTCCTGTTAATGCCCGTTAAATGGCCCATTGCTTCCTTAATACCGGAACGCCTCCTACCCACCCAGAGCCTTTTTCGCATGTAAGACCCCTTAATACTGCCATTGATGCCTGTTACCTTAATACCCTTTAGTAAACATGCCCCTATGTTTCTATTTCCTCTTTAAAATTTGTTTATGATTTAGATCTTGTTATCTCCATTATTTTGAGGGCTTTTAGTGATATTCCTCTTTATTTTCATGTTTCGTTTTTCTTTGTGCTTCATGGTTTAGAGTTTATGGTCTATTAAAATTTGATTTACTGCCCTTCAAGGCAACAGTGCGGTTTACATAAAAGCAAAATTATTAAAATAGAAAGAACTCCATAAAATTTTACATAGAAAGTGGGAGTCAATCACACAACATAAAGGGAAAGTAGGAAGGGAGAAAAAAAAAGGGCAGGCTACTCAGATAACTGTATCACTGAGGTAAAAGATTAAGGGCCTGATATTCAGTAATGGCAATTAGCAAGAGTGCAGTGCTTGGCCATTGCTGCTGAAGAGTTAACTCAAATATTCAATGCCGGGACCTGATCTGGGCACTGACATTGAATATCAGGGTCTGCCACACAGCGCCACATGACGCAGAAGCTAACCGGGCAGCAGCGATATTCAGCCGCTGCCCAGTTAGCTTTGGTGGCAAAAATTAGTACAGCCTTTGCTGCTCTTAACATTCACTGCTGAGGGATAACTGGGCAGCGGCTGAATATCATCACTGACCAGTTATACCCGGGTACCACTCCTGGAATGCCCCTGAGCACCCAAAAACTATGTAGAATTGAGGCATATAGAAGTGGTCTGGGAATATTGAGCAGGACTAACCATGTTAGTGCAGTTGAATATCCCACTTAGAGGCGGTTGCATGGTTTACGGGTCTGTAACTGTAACTGCTTTGGAATATCGGGCCCTAAATGCTTGGTTGAAAAGATAGGTCTTGAGGCCTGGTTAGTTTGGGGGAATTGTCTGTTTCTATAGCATGATTTATCTTTTGTTATTTGAAAATGTAACTAACTAAATAAAAACAGAGAAAAATGACCATAGGTAGAAATCATATGGCCTATCCAGTCTGCTCATCCATACTAAGCACTAAGCTCTATAATCCCCTCATTTCCCTTAGAGATCCTCTATGCTTGTCCCATGCTTTCTTGAATTCATATAGAATGCTTGCCTCCACCACCTCCTCCAGGAGGCTAATCTATGCATCCATTAAGCTTTCCATAAAGAAATATTTCCTTAGATTACTCCTGAGTCTATCCCCTTTCATCCTTATCCTATGATACCTAGTTCCAGATTTTTCTTTCAATTGAAATAGGCTCTCCTGTGTATTTATGCCATGGAGGTAATTAAATGTCTCTATCATATCTCACCTTTCCTGCCTTTCTTCCAAAATACATATATTGAGGTCATTAAATATCTCCCTATATGTTTGATAATGAAGGTGACTGATCATTTTATTCGCTGCTCTCTGCACCAGTTCCATTCAGTTTATATCTTTTTGAAGATGCATCTCCAGAATTGTGCACAACTTCTTCAGAGACCTATTGCCTCTTTTTTTCTGCTGACCTTTCCCAATATACTCAAGCATCCGTCTGCCACTTTTCCTTTCTTTTTTTTTAAAATATTTATAACCTTTATAGCATTCCAAGTGAAACACTTGTACAGATAAGATAAAGAAAAAGAAATGGCAATTTGGAGATAACATTAAAGAAAAAAACTTTATCTCTCTTGTCCTCTGTTCAAGAATGGATCCAAAACGCATGGGTTAGGAAAAATGTAAAGCAAATCAGATTAGAAAGCAGATATGCTAAATTAAACAGGCTAATTATAATGCAGATTTATGAAGAAACAATCCTGGAGCCTAAAGTTATCCTGCTGTTTATAAAAGAAAGTAATTGAGAAGATATAATTAACAGGATCCATCTTAATTAGCATGTACAAGAACATTTTAAATAGAACTCCTAATTTCAGGATTCATAGCTTAGATAAAAGAAATTATTTTCTTTTCCTGTGTGTCTTCCTGGAAAAATAGGGAACATTTTAATGGAGAAATCCTTAAAAGACACCTGACATTTCTTAAAGTCTCAAGAGCCAGTGTCATCAGTAACTAAAGCAAAGGAAGCTGATATGGCAGCAGGAAGTGATACGTCCAGTAGAGTTCTCCAAAAAGTCAGTCACATTCTAAAAGTGCATTTCTTGTCCTTATTGAGGAACATTAGCTCGAGTTCCTTTCTTAGCAGTAGGAAAGTAATAAGCACAAGCGATGGGTGACAAAGATTCTTTTGGCATTTTTAAAACCTCTATCGTATGCTTTTAAACATTTCCTTAGCAGACTTGGTTGCTACCTTAGGTTTCCTCTACATGCTATATTCTTCAGATTTTTCATCTTCTTCTTAACGATAATATTAATAACCACTGACACAAAATTCTACTAAGACTGAATTTTATAGTTCTGTTCAAATGTTAAATGTTCAACCGCTATTAAAACTGTTTTTGTTCCATGTAAAACAGCGGTAACCACACTGTTACTTTTGCTCTCTGTAAACCATTTTGAATTGAAGAAAAACGGTATAGAAAAAAAAGTCAAATAAATAAATAAATAAATTTTATCATTTGTTCCTTAGAAATAATATTTAAATCATAAATGAACATTTCAGAGTGTTCAAACCTTGAGATAGTTTCCTATATTTTCATAGACAGAGACTCTAATTGATGACACATGACATTTCCCAAGTGGTAAATATCTTCCCAAATAGTCTTGAGTAAACACTTTAGGTTGGTGCAAAGGATAGATGGATTCAGAAGAAAAAGAAATAGCCAAAACTGCAGATGAAGAGGATAATAATGCAATGGCAGAAGGAACTTGTTCTGGCACCTTAGGTGAACAAGACTATCTTCCATAGCTTCCAACTGCCTGCTTTACAGAAACACTGATCCTGCTGAACTTTAAATTCTTCAGCTCTGAAGACAGTTCTCTTATGACTGCTGCACCCACCTCAGGGTGTTGTGGTAAATTGTGCAAGCCTTCTGGCTGAACTGCTACGAGTGTGGGCTGTAATGGAAGCATCCACAGATTAGGGGAGAGTGATTCATCAAGTCCTGAAGAGGACTGATTCCAGCATCAATACCATCAAGATCATCTATGCCCCCTTTAGGTATTTCAAGTCCAAATGCATGAACCTGCATTCTTTTTTAGCATATAATCTCAGCTACAAAATTCTAGAAAATTCTTCAAGCTTCATTAGATCCATCCTCATGTTTTAGGGTATCTACCCTACTGAAGATTTTGGTATCATCCACAAAGAGGCAAACTTACCTGACAGCCCTCCTGTAATACATCTTACAAAAATTGTAAAAAGAACTGGACCGAGGACTGATCCCTGCAACACACCACAGGTAATGAAGGACCTTATGCTTAGCGTGAACTTCATTTACCAGTACATTTTGGTTCTACCCACTCAACCAATTTCAAGCCCTGTCAATCATTCAATCACCTGGGTATAAACACCCCTGGCTTCCCTACTCAACACCCTAATCAAGGACATTGAAATAATGACCCAAGGATTTATACTCCTTATCCTTGATATCACATCTGCCTTTGACTCATATGCTGCCTCGGCATCGAAAATCCGGGTGCTGCTGCACAGCCAGGTAACCGCATGAGCTACCCGTGTAGCACTGATTTTCAAGGCTACACAGTTAGCCCTAGCACCTTAGAGATAGGCAATATTTTTCCACACCTATCTTTAAGTCACAGAGCGCTAACCGTGAATCATTGAAAATCAGTGCTACATGGGTAGTGCCATGGCCCACCTCGGCTCCATCCCAGAATACCCCCAACACGCTATGCGGATAGCATCTGGGCAAGAAATAATAAATTCAGTCTGCGAACTATAATCATGATACATAACAATCCAATCTCTGTCAAAACCCAAGTCAGCTATTTTGGAATCACACTCAACCAAGAACTTAGCTCTCAACCTCAAATAAGCCGTGTCAATAAGTCTGTCTATTTCAAGCTCCGCACTCTAAATAATCGACACAAGCTATTATCCCCCTTGGACTTACGCAAAGTTTGTCAGTCAGTAATCACACCCTTATTTGATTACTGCAACTCCATTTACCATGGTCTCCCAAAGAGCACAGAACACTTTTGCGAGAATTATACTGGCAAAACACCAACAAACCCACATTACACTTCTCCTTAAGCAGCTACATTGGCTACCCATTACAATAAGGATCAAGTACAAAATCCTACTTAGCACTCATAAAATATTAACCCGCTAATCTGCAGACAGCCTTGCTTCATTTTTAATGAACAACAGCTCTGCCAGACCCAGAAGAAGCACAAATGTAAGCACGCTGATACCAACAGACAAACCCTCAAGCAGCCAAAGAACCAATAACTGAGCTTTCTCTCTATATGTCTCCATCCTCTGGAACTCTCTACCACACCAAATAAGATCCCTTCAACCCACCAGAGACTTCTGCAAAAACCTAAAGACTCTACTGTTCCTAGAGCACTATGGACCAAACACAAAATAAGGAAGAGTGCACTGATTTACACATGATGATACCCTGTAAATAGTTAGTTTCAAAACATTAATATTAATTTAATTAACAATCTTAACATAAGAACATTAGAACATAAAATATGCCATACTGGGTCAGACCAAGGTCCATCAAGCCCAGTATCCTGTTTCCAACAGTGGCCAGTCCAGGTAACAAGAACCTAGCAGTTTCCCCAAAAGACACAAGTTCCACAATGCTTGTATTGGGGCAAGCAGTGGATATTCTGGGTCCACTTTGATAATGGTTTATGGACCTTTCCTCCAGGAACTTGTACAAACCTTTTTTAAACATGGCTACACTAACAGCTTTTACTACAACCTCCGTTAGCAAATTCCAGAATTTGATTACACATTGAGTGAAAAAATATTTTCTCTTGTTGTTGTTAAGTGCCGTCGAGTCGGAGTCGACTCATGGCGACCCTCTGGATAGCTATCCTAAATTGTGTTCGGTCTTCAGTCAGGTGGCTTATTGTTGACAGACTGGTACCCGTAGCTGCTGTTATTGTATCGATCCATCTCATTGCTGGCCTTCCTCTTTTGCATTGACCTTCTATCTTGCCAAGCATGATGTCTTTCTCTAATGATCTCTCTCTCCGCATGATGTGTCCAAAGTATGAAAGTCGAAGTCTTGTCATCTGAGCTTCTAAAGAAAGCTTAGGTTTGATCTCCTCTAGTACAGACTGGTTTGTTCTTCGGGCAGTCCATGGTATACACAGTATTCTCCGCCAGCACCATAATTCAAAGGCATCAATTTTCTTCCTGTCTATCTTTTTTACTGTCCATCTTTCACATCCAAATAGATTAGTAAGACAAGACCTTCCTTGGCTAAAGCCATGTTGGCTGCCTCCCATTAAGCCATGACTATCTACATGTTCAGGAAGTTTGTTCATTATGATGGTTTCCACCATTTTTCCAGATACTGAGGTCAGGCTCACCGGTCTGTAGTTTCCTAGATCACCCCTGGAACCCTTTTTTAAAAATTGGCGTTACAATGGCCAACCCCAATCTACAGGTATTACAGATGATTTTAATGATACTTCAAAGATTACTAATAGCAGGTCTGCAATCTCATATTTCAATTATTTCAACATCCTTGGATGTAAACCATCTGGTCTAGGTGATTTGCTACTCTTCAGTTTATCAAATAGTTGTAATACATCTTCCCCGTGTATCACTATTTCTTTCAATTCTTCCACAGCATCTCCTTTAAATACCATTTCAGTCATGAGTAACATCCCTACATTTTCCTCAGTAAAGATTGAAGCAAAGAATTCATTCAGTCTCTCTGCTATGGCCTTGTCCCCTCTTAGTGCCCCTTTTACCACTCTATCATCTAATGGTCAAACTGACTCTCTCACAGGTTTTTTGCTATGAATGTACTTGAAAAAGTCTTTATTATGCATTTTTGCTTCCACAGCAAGCTTCTTCTCAAATTCTTTCTTTGCCTACCTTGCATTTAACTTGCCAGTGCTTGTGCTGTTTCCAGTTTTCATCATTTAGCTCCTTTTTCTATTTCCTGAAAGATGTTTTTTTGACAACAACAACCTCTCTGACCTCACCTTTAAAACATGCTGGCAGGTTTTTTTACTTCCTTCCACTTTTCTTAAAGTGTGGAATACAGATGGTCTGGGCTTCCAAGATAGTATTTTGAAGCAACACCCACACTTGATGTGAATTTTTAACCTTTGCAACTGCTCCTTTTAGTTTTCTTAACTATTTTCCTCATTTTATCCTAGTCTCCCTTTTGAAAGTTAAAAGATAATATAGTGGATTTCCTTACCATCCCTCCTCCATTTATTAAATCAGACATGATCATGCTATTGCCAAGTGGCCCCAACAAGAAGCAGTCATTTATTTCATCTAGAAACTTCACCTCCCTAGCATGTCCTGAAATCACTCATTATTATCATTATTATTACTGTGTTGTAACTTCAGTCAGCTTCTCTGATTTCTTTGAACATTTCATCATCCATTTGTGCATTCTGGTTAAGCGGTCAATAGTACACCCCCACTGGCATTGCCTTTCTCTTCCCCCTTTTACATTGAATTTCAATCCAAAGAGATTCTACAATGAATTTTCTTTCCTACAAAACTTTAATCCTTTGTGACTCAATGCCCTCTCTAACATAGAGCGCAACCCCTCCACCAATTTGATCTTCTCTGTCATTACGATATAACTTGTATCCAGGTATCACAGTTTCCCATTGGTTGTCCTCCTTTCACCATGTCTTGAGATGCCAATCATATCTAATCTCTCATTTAGTGCTATATATTCTAACTCTCCCATCTTATTTTTTAGACTTCTAACATTTGCATACAAGCATTTTAGAGACTGTAAGTTATTCATATTAATCTGGCTATTGGTAGGCAGGGGTAATTTGGAATCGTCAAGCTCTGTCTGCTCTGTACTCAAGGGTGGTTGGGCTACTTTTGTCTTTATTGGAACCTCTCTACTGATATGCTCTAACTTCAATCTTTTGCTAGTATTTTCCTTGTACCTTTCAAATTACAATAATTCTTTGCAATTTCTGTAAACCATCTTGACTGGTAGAAATACAGTATAAAATAAATAAATAAATAAATATACATTAAAAATCATGGGTGACAATAGAGACCCTTGTAGAACATGCTTCGTGATCTACTAAATAATTTAGATCCATCAAGAGGTTCTCAACCACTTTAAGACAATATCTATTATCCCCATTTCTGAATAGCACTGTATCAATATCCCATTCTCTACTGAATCAAAAGCTCCTAATAATCGAGCAAGAGCAGGAACTCCGACTCTCTTCAGTCCATCATTCTTCTCATATCATCCAGCTATGCAACCATTACCATCTCTACGCTGAACCCTGCACAGCATACAGATTTCACTGGATCCAACTTATCATGTCCTCCAAGCTATCAAGCAATTGGCATGTAACACAAGACTCCCTTGTCTGCCTGTAATTAGATACTTCCACTGGCCTATATGTTTACCTTTCAACAAAGGCTTTACTCCTGATTGCTTCAATTGATTTAGCACCTTTCCCAATTCAAATGATGTATTAATTCGTTTGATTAAATATCTTAACAATGCTTCCAGTACTGATCATAATAACCATGCTGAGCAGGCAAGTGCAAAACATAAGACCGGTGATTTTATTTGTCCTGAGATGGTCTAGAAAAAATATTTATCTTAAGCTTCTGTTTGATACAGATCTTAAATCCAAATATATAAATTCCACTATTCACCCTCCTCATTAGTTAGACTGAGTATCCAACACCCACCTCTTTTTAGTGACTTTTTCTGAATAAATATAGCCAGCGTCTATCAGGTTGCACACCAGTAAGTATTTTCTGTTTGGGCTTGAACAATCAATCCTGCACTACACCAAATAATTATTATACTAGATTGACTACCAGCAGGATTCTATCTTTATAAGCTTTAAAATGGATAATGGCAGTTCAATAACCCTGTGGCAACTGAACCCATTCTTCTTTTTTCTCTTCTGATCTAATTTTTCACCTGTTATGTTCATACTGCAGCAATCTCATGCGTTTTGATTTCTCTTTATGATCAACTCTTTGAATGGTGGTATCTCCTCTACTACTTTCTTATATGCTGTATACCAATCATAAATGAACTTAGGGGTGTGTCTACTAAGCAGGGCTAATGGTTAACCCAGGCTATCTGCAACAAGGTCCCATTGAATAACAATCAACCTAGTAGTAGATAGCCCGGGTTAACCATTAGCCCAACTAAGTAGATGTCCCCTTAGTAACAGAGAAACCTTCTGCAGATAACCATCTCCCATCTGCCTCTTGTTAAAAGCTCTGCAAATCAATACAAGATCTGAATACTGTGTTCTTCTCCTCTTCATATTCTGCATGCCACTTAAATTAAAACCAATATAAATACATGATCCAACCAAAGCATATCTATTAACTGAATATCACCTACAATATTCTCTTAGATAACATAATCTGTTCTAAAACATGGCCTTTCAATTGAGCGGGGACATTTGCTTTTCTTAATAATTGTACCTCATCAAGTCAAGGGAGTCCAAAAAGCATCTTACCTGAGTACAGCCAACATCTTTAAAATTAGGATTAAAATTCCCTTAATAACATAAATCCTTAATCAGTAACCCTGACAGAAAATCTATCAGAATACCATCCTTTGCATGGTGGATTATATAAGAACATTATTCCTGGCCAGTCAGTCTTACCAGACTTCAAATACTACTAGTACTACTACTACTACTAACCATTTGTATAGCGCTACAAGGCATATGCAGTGCTGTGCATACAGATAAAAGACACTGCCCCTGCTCCTCAAAGCTTACAGTTGATTAGATTCTAAACATGTACACACCTTAGGCCCATTGATAAAAGATTTAAAAAAACAACAACCCTTCCAAGCTAAACAATTGTCACCCCCCTCCATATTATCCTCCCCTGGAATGATTTATATAGTAAAATCTGAATACTAATGCTCGAGGCCGCGGGCCGGGTCCCGCGGCCGTCAGTAACCTGGGCCCGGGCCCGGCCTCGGCCTCCAGCGTGCTGGGTTGCTGGGGGGGGGGGGGAAGGGGAGGGTTGAGAGGGAACGGCGAGCGCGGCGTTTGAAATCGCTCCATCATAACGTCGGAGCGATTTCATTGGCCGGCGGTCGGCGGGGGGGCGGTGCTGTGCCGGCGAGGAGCCGCGTGGCCGTCCTTGTCTGGCCGCGGCTCCTCGGGAAACCGGACGTGTTTTTTTTTCGGCGGTGAGGGTCCTGTGAGTTGGGTGCGTTGGGGGGGGGGATTTTGGGGTCGCGGGGTAGGCGATTGCGGTGAGGGGGAGTGCTTCGAGTAAGGGGGCTGTTAAAAAAAAAAAAAAAATACACTAAAATAAAATAAAATTACTTCAAGCAGCAAGCTAAAGACAGTAAGGGTACCAGTGGGGGGGTGGCACAGGGTAGGGCAGCCCTATCATGGCTGGCTCCAGCAGAGCCAGGAGGACGTCGGGGGCTCGGGCTGGGGGTACTCCGCGGGGATCCCGCGGGGCGGGGGCGGCGCCAGGCACCGGAGCGGGTCACGGAGTAGTGCGGGGGGGGGGGGGCAGTATGAAGGCGGCAAAGCGGCAGGGTTGGGCCGGGAACCGGGGGGCTCCCCCTGCCTCTGCTGGTGGTTTTAATGCGCCTGGGGAGGTGGGGAGCCCCCTGGGGGTGGGCGCAGGCCCAGGAACGGGGGAGGTTGATGGGCTGTCGGGGGGGCGGAAGGGGGGGGTGGTTGCGGCGAGCTTGTCTCACGGGGGTGTTGGAGATGGGGTGGATGGTACAGGAGGGGGGGGCCTGGGTGGGGGCAGGCAGTAGCTGGGGCTTATGGGCCCCTATCTATGGGTTGGGGGGGGGGCCGGTTTGCAAGGGGGAGGGTGGCCGGCTTGGTCCCCGGTACCTGGGCAAGCTCCGGTCTGGGGGGCGGGCTGGGGGGGGAACCATTGGGGTGCCGGGCTTCCGGCTGTTGGGCAACCCCCCTGGGGGGCGGCAGACTGGGCGGCTGGGGGGTTAGGAACCTCTGGCGGGGCGCAGGGACGGGGTGTTGGGTGGGGGATGGGGCCGTATGGGTGGGCGCCTCCGGGGACGGGCTTTCCGCCTTCCCCGGGTGTTGGCTCCCCGTGTGTTGGCTCTCCTCTCTCGTTGCAGGTGTCAGGGTCTGCTCCGGTTCCTCCGAGTGGGTCCTCAGCGGCGGCTGTCGGAACCACGGTGTTGTCTTCGACCGCTGGCCAGCTGGGCCAGTCTTCGGTGGAGCAGACGGAGTCCACTTCGGAGGCGCAGGCGACGGCGGCGCAGTTGACAGCAGGTGAGTGCTCGGGGGTTGCGGTGGGGGGCGGTGGGGTGTTGGTGGGGCCGAGCGAGTGTGCTCCGCCGGCACGAAAAGCCAAGGCGAAGCGGAAGCACCGACGGCATCGGCGGAGGAGCACGTCGTCGTCCTCTTCGTCGTCCGGGTCCTCAGCCTCTTCCTCGGCTGACTCCACGGTTGTCCCGCAGGTGGGGGCGGGGTGCGAGGGGGCAGGGTCCGCGGTGGTCCATTGCACGGAATTGTGGGAGAGTGTTCCGCGCAAGTTGCGGAGGCGGATCGTAAAGCGGCGTTACCTGGATATTTTCCGGTTGTTGGAGGGGAGAAAACGTTCAGGGGAGAGCCGCAAGAAGCGTAAAGAGGACGAGAAAGCGGGGAGGGTACGGAAGGTGTCACGGAACACGTTGAATTGGACGCAGGCTTTTTTGCGGCTGGCGAGTGTATGGGGCCATGAGGACCCGAGTTGTTACGGCGAGCTTCTGGCTTACGCTGATGCCATCTTGTCGGCTTCTCAGGTGCACGAAGGTTGGGCCTGGCTCAACTATGATGAGGAGTTCCGCGACAGGATGGAGGAGAACAGGCAGTTGACGTGGGGAATGAAGGACATCAACCTTTGGCTCACGCAAATGTCGGCAAAAAGGGGCGGTGTGGGGGGGGTACGGGTCCGGGTAAGGCGGTGGGTACGGCGGCTCCGCTCGGCCAGCGGCCCTTTCGGTCAGCGGGCCCGGGGCCCGAGACGAGCAGAACGGGGGCGAGCGGTCCTGGCGGGGACCTGTGCTGGCGCTTCAATAAAACGTCCTGCCCCTTCCCGGACTGTAAGTTCTGGCACGCCTGTTCGCTTTGCGGCGTCGGTCACTCGGCCGTCAAGTGCAGCCGCCGAGCGGTGCCTGGGACGGCGGCGGCCAGTAAGTGACGGGAAGGCAGAGGGGCTAGCGCCTACCCCCATTAAGAGGCGGGCGCTGCAGCCATGGCTAGAGCTTTATGCGGCTACCAGACATGGCAAGGCGGGATCGATGTTATGGGCGGGGTTTTCCGAGGGTTTTCGTATCCCAGTGCGGGGGGCGGTTCAGGGGTTGGAACGGGGGAATGCGGTATCGGTGAGGCGGTTGGGGGAGGTGGCCCGGGGAAAGATTGCGGCGGAGCGTGCTCTGGGCAGAGTGGCTGGGCCGTTTGAACCGCCCCCCCTTCTCGCCTTTTATCGTATCGCCGCTGGGGGTCATCCCGAAGAAGGAGCCGGGGCGGTATCGGCTGATCCATAATCTTTCTTGTCCCCTCGGTGCTTCGGTGAACGACCATATCCCGCGTGAGCTGTGCTCGGTGCGATATGCGTCCTTTGATGAGGCATTGGAGCTGGTGCGACAATGTGGAAAAGGGGCCCTGTTGGCGAAGGTGGACATTGAGTCAGCCTTTCGTCTCCTGCCGGTGCACCCGTCCGCTTTCCCCTTGCTCGGATTTCGTTTTGACAATCAGTACTACTATGACAAATGCATGCCCATGGGCTGTGCGATTTCGTGTGCCTACTTTGAAGCCTTTAGCTCTTTCTTGCACTGGGTGCTGGTGCGGATGTCTGGGCGGCAGACTATAGTGCATTATCTTTATTTTTTTTTTTTTAAACTTTTATTTTCATTTTGCAACAAACAAAAGAAACAACACACCAAAGGAGACAAAACAATTATACAATAAAGAAAAGTAAACCCAATTACCCCCCACCCCCACGCTTCTTCTCTAGCTGATTATGTCAGCATGTGAGCGCTTCCAATCAACAGTGATTATACATCAAAACAATCAAAAGAGTATCTGCGATACAGAATAATCATGGGACAAAGATATATACAAATTTAGACAGTCAGATGAGAGCATTGAGCAGAATGTACATAGTCATTGAGCATCTTCCATTTAGACCGATGATGAGGAGTCTGAATGGGGGAAGCAAACATACGAGGTATTTGTTCATATTTACTGTAGAGACAGACATGATTCCACCATTCATTGGGGCTCAGCTGGGAGCTATTTTTCCAGTATTTCGTAATTAGGGAAATAGCAATGCCAAGCATAAAGTCCAAAAGGAAGTAAGCCGTTTTTGGAAGAGAGGGGATCCCCGCAGCTGAGCGAAGTCCCACTATCCTCCAAGAAAGGGGCTCTTGAAAGTGCAAAATAGACTGGATACGACCCCAGACCCGACTCCAGTAATACTGTAGTGCGGGACATTCATACATAACATGAGGTAGTGAACCAATGGCCGCATGACATGTCCAACAGCTATTGCCCTGAGTAGTGTTCCATTTGGCTAATCTGTCAGGAGTGTAAAAACACCGGTGGGCTAGAAAAAAGAGTGTCTGAGTGAGTGAGGCGGATCGGGAGACCCGTGTCACTCTACTCCAGACAAGGCTCCATTGCTCCGGGGTCAAAGTCACATGCAATTCTCTCTCCCATGCTTTCTGCGCTATAGGGGTATCCCTAGTTATAGCATTACATAAGGTTTTGTAAAAATTGGATGCTACAACCCCGGTGAATTACCGATAGATCGGATAGTCTCCAACCAACCTTGTGTAGGGAGGCCGATGGCGGGAGCACCTTAGCACTCCGAAGGCAATGCTGAAGTTGCACCAACTGAAAGTAGTGTTTCGCTGGGAGACCAAATTCAATTTGCAATTCACTAAAAGTTTTCCAGCGACCTTCATGGAACAACTGACTAGGAATCCAAATGCCCCTAGTGTACCAGGGGCTCCACGCCATCGGCTTATTTTGTATTCGAAATCGAGTGTTGTACCAAAGTGGGAGCTTGTCTAACGGACAGAGTCGGGAGTCTAAAGATTGCATGAGATTATTAAAGGCACCTAAGGTGTCTAAAAGCATTGGTGGAAAGTGGGAGTCTGATGGGAGAGTCATACCAGGGAGAAAAGTAAGAGGAATCGGTTTGCAAAGGTCCTCTTCTATGTCTAGCCACACAGGTCTACTCGGAACTGGATCTTCCAGCCAACGAGCGCCTTGTTTGAGAAGAAAAGATTGATGATACTTCAGGAAATCAGGGAATCTGACACCCCCATTTTCCTTATCTGCTTGCAGCTTATGTTTCGCTATCCTAGGTGTCTTGTTTTGCCACAAGTATCTAGTCAGAAGGCCCTCTATATCTTTATATAGACGTCGAGGGAAGAGACAGGGCAACATTTCTAAGATATAATTCACTTTCGGAACAATCATCATTTTTATGGTTTCTAATCGACCCCACCAGGTAAGCGTTAAAGGAGTCCAGCGGTGAGTAAGCGCCCGGACTTTAGAGGTTAAGTCTTTGGCATTGAAGGAGATAGTGTCTTCCAAAGGAGAACAATAGTGAACCCCAAGGTATTTGACCATGCGAGGTTGCCATAAAAAGGGGAAGGGTTGCATATCTGCCTGATGAAGCAAAGGATTTAATGGAAAGGCTACCGACTTGGTCCAATTTATCTTATAACCGGACAGTTGTGAGTATTTACCAATTTGCTCTAGGACAGGCCGGTACTGAGTCTATAGAGACAAAAAGCATAAGATCATCAGCATACGCTGAAATTTTGATTTCCCTATGGGTGAAGGGGACTCCATGAATCTCCTCCGATTGCCGGATTAGTAAAGCCAAGGGTTCGAGTGCAAGATCGAAGAGAAGTGGAGACAGTGGGCATCCCTGGCGAGTGCCGCGTTGAAGGGGAAAAGGCTGAGACTTTAAAGCATTGGCACATATACTGGCTGTAGGCTGTGCGTACATGGTACGAAGACAACGGAGAAAACCTTCCCCAAATCCGTACCAGCGGAGGACTGCAAACAGGAAGGGCCACTCTAAGCGATCAAAGGCCTTCTCAGCATCAAGTGAGAGGCCAACAAATGGGCGATCAAGATTAACTGCGGTAGTCAGTACATGGCATAGAGTCCGAGCATTGTCAGCAGTTGATCTACCAGGAATGAAACCGCATTGATCTGGGTGTATTAAGGTAGGCATCCTATCCGAGAGCCGGGTAGAGAGAATGGTGGCAAAGATTTTATAGTCCGCGTTTAGGAGGGAAATTGGACGATAATTAGCTGTTAGTTGCGGGTCTCTCCCCTCTTTCTCAAAAACTACTACATTTGCCATTGAAAAGGACCCAGAAGGAGAACCCTCCTCGGCCAGAGCAGAAAAATAAATTTTCAAAACTGGAGCTAAGTCAGCGTGAAAGGTTTTGTAGAATTCAGCAGGGAGACCGTCTGGGCCTGCGGCTCGACCTGAGGCACATTTCTTGATAGCAGAATGAATTTCTGAGACAGTAAATGGTGTGTCCAAGGCCACTCTATCGTCGTCAGATAGGGTCGGTCTTTGTACCCCTGAAAGTAAGCGTTCAAATACATCTGGCTCAAAATCACATTCAGATTGATAAAGCCGAGTATAAAAATCACGAAAGAGTTCTAAGATTTCGGTATCTTTAGTGACCAAGCCCCCCCCGACGGCTGACGGAGGGCGGTACCACGCTTGGCTTCTTTTCGACCTTTTAGGGCATTTGCTAATAATTTGCCAGCACGATTATTTTCCCGATAATATAGCCCTTGTTGTGATTCAATATTTTTAACAGCAGCATTGTACAAAAGCTGATTGTATTGAAAACGCAAGCGTTGTAAACGGAGTAAAATACATGGGTCAGTACGGGACGTGAGGAGACGCTCCCCAGCTTGTATCTGCTGCTCTAGAATCAGTAATTGCTGCTTTCTTTGTTTCCCCTGCCGAATTTGATAGCTAGTTATAGTGGCGCGGATAGATGCTTTAAATCCCTCCCACCAAGCCCAGCCCGCTGTGTCATGGGGTGAGTTAAAATGAAAATAATCTTGGATAGCGGCCTTTATATCAACCTGAAAATCTTTTTGACCTAGAAGGGATCTATCAAAAAACCAAGCTCGGGGAGAATCGTCCCGCGCAGTGACACGTAATGATAAAGATATGGCAGCATGATCTGAAATATGGAGAGGATGAGTCCTAGTCGTGTCTACTTGGGAAATCAGTGCTTTGGAAATGAGAAAGAAATCTATTCTAGATTGGGAGTGATGGGGGGCAGAAAAGAAAGTGAACTCTAAGTCGGAGGGGTGAAGCAGCCTCCATATATCTACCAGCGCAAGATCTTGCATCAGAGCTGTAAGGGTAGCAAGACTCTTGGGTGGACTACTCGTTCTAGGCGGCTGTCTATCTATCAGAGGGTCTAACACTTGATTAAAGTCACCACCAAGTATTAATGGAGTATTGGCAGAGGCCTGTGCCAACTGCGCAATACTTGCATAGTAAGCAGGGTTGTCCACATTCGGGGCATAAATGCAAATACATGTAAATTCACTATCTCCAACCTTAAGATGTACTCGGGCCCATCTACCCTCTTTGTCAGCGCTAGTATCAATTACAGTAGCTTGCAAAGATTTCTTAACCAGAATGGCTACCCCGCACCGTTTGGAAACGGCGGGAGAATAGGCAGCCACCATGTAAGGCTTAACATTGAGTTTCAGTGTTTCAGCAGAGTTTAAGTGCGTTTCCTGAAGAAACGCTAAATCAGCATGCTCATGGCTAAGATAGCTAAGGATTTTCTTTCTTTTGATTGGACTATTAATGCCCTTTACGTTGAGTGATAAGATTTTACATAAAGCCATTCAGACAAGTTAAAAATTCTGAGCATGATAGCGCACCTAATTGCACAATGCCCCTCATATTGACTGTATCTGGCTGTACATATGACATAAAAGAAAATAAGCTTAGATAATACAATGAAGCGCCCCACATTAAAAAAGAAAAACCGCAGCGCGGTAGAGAAGAAGCAGAAAGTGCATTATCTTTATGACTTCTTGTTTGTCGGGCCGGCCCAGTCCGACGTGTGCGGATCTTTGCTGGGGCTTTTCCAAGGCTTGGCGGCTGATTTTGGCATCCCGTTGGCAGAGGGTAAGATGGTCGGACTGGTGACTCGTATCTCCTTTCTGGGGATAGAGATTGATTCGATTGAGTTTGTGGTCCGGTTGCCTGTGGATAAGGTAGAGCGGCTGCGGCTCTTGGTGGCGGCGGTCGGTTCCGCTGCAAAGGTGACTTTGACCGAGCTTCAAAGTTTAGTTGGTCACCTGAATTTTGCATGTCGGGTCATTGCTATGGGGCGGCCCTTTGCGCGAAGATTATCTTTGGCGATGGCCGGGGTCCGATGTGGGCATCATCGCATCCGAGTCACTGCGGGGATGCGAGCCGATCTGCGCGTTTGGGATGCGTTTCTGGCGGACTACAATGGTTGCTCATTGTTACAGTCCGGGGAGATTTCCAACCGGGATCTGGAATTGTTTTCAGATGCAGCCGGTGGTTCGGGCATGGGATTGTATTTCCAGGGCGCGTGGTGTGCTGTGCCGTGGCCCGCATCGTGGTTTTCGGGTGGTTTGACGCGCAACGTGACGTTCCTCGAATTATTTCCGATCGTGGTGGCCTTATGGCTGTGGCCGGAGAGGTTACGGGACAGGCGGGTTGTTTTCTGGTGTGATAATGCTGCAGTGGTGCAAGTCATTAATCGCCATTCTCCCAAGTGTCCACGGGTAGCAGCGTTGATGCGGGTGTTTGTGCTGGCTTGTCTTCGTCTTAATATCACGGCTCGGGCTCGTCATGTGCCGGGCGTTCAGAATGGGATTGCTGATGCTTTGTCTCGTTTCCAGTGGGAGCGGTTTCGGGAATTGGCACCGGGGGCGGACGGGACCGCGGCGGTGGTGCCGGAGCACCTTTGGCAGCTTGGGACGCCGGAATGATCTCGTTGCTGCGTTCTTCCCTGGCTCCAGGTACGTGGAAAGCCTATCTGCGGGGGTATGCACGGGTTCGTGAGTTTCTGTGGGGAAGGGGCTGGAGGGGTGGCAGCGTCGGGGACCTTTTGGCAGGGTCTTTCATAGTCTGGGCGAAGGAGTCTGGTTGGTCCCGGTCAGAGGCACGGGCGGCTTTGGTCGGTTTCCTCCTTCTTTTCCAGGGAGGCGGGTTGGGGCAATCCGGGCACTTCGTACGTAGTGAAGCGGCTCTTAGCCGGTTGGGCTCGAGTGCAGCCCCCTGCATCGGATTGGCGTCGTCCCGTGTCGCATGACTTGCTGCTGCGTATTTGGGGCGTCTTGCCCGAGGTTGCGGCTTCCGCGTTGGAGGCCGTCCTGTTCCGGGCGTTGTTTGTCACAGCATTCTTTGGGGCCTTTCGAGTTAGCGAACTGGTCCCCCAGGCGGGCGGGCGGGGGGGTCGGGGAGGGTTGCAGGAGCACCAGGTGGACCTGCAGGAGCAGTTGGTTCGGATATTTCTGGATCGCTCGAAAACTGACCCGCAGGGGCGGGGGCGGTGGGTGCTGTTGCGGGCCATCCCTGGTCTGGAATCTTGTCCGGTGCAGAACTTGTTGATGTACCGGCGTCAGCGTCGGGTGGGGGCTGGCTGTTTCTTTTGTCATGAGGACGGTTCGGCCGTCACCCAGTTTCAATTCACTGCGGTCTTCCGCCTGGCCTTGAGGCGGTTGGGCGTCGACGAGCGCGGGTACGCTTCTCATTCCTTTCGGATTGGTGCGGCGACCAGTGCTGCGGCCGCGGGCCTCGGGGGTGAGGTGATTCAACGCATCGGGCGTTGGAGCTCCAGGGCTTACACGGGTTATGTGCGCCCAGAACAGTTGTGAACTGCAGGGGCGTCGGGGGGGGGTGGGGGGGGGGGTATTAATGCTGTGTTTCTTTTCCAGGTGTTCAGTCAAGCGTGCCGACAGGGAGTGCTGCACGGGGCCCGCCAGGCGTATGGTGGCTTCTGGGACATTCCTTCGTCTATTGGGCGGAACGCAGAGCATCAACTCGTCCGCTGGGTCTACACCTGGGCTTGGAGTCAATACTACTAGTCAATACTACTAGTACTACTACTACTACTAACCATTTGTATAGCGCTACAAGGCATATGCAGTGCTGTGCATACAGATAAAAGACACTGCCCCTGCTCCTCAAAGCTTACAGTTGATTAGATTCTAAACATGTACACACCTTAGGCCCATTGATAAAAGATTTAAAAAAACAACAACCCTTCCAAGCTAAACAATTGTCACCCCCCTCCATATTATCCTCCCCTGGAATGATTTATATAGTAAAATCTGAATACTAATGCTCGAGGCCGCGGGCCGGGTCCCGCGGCCGTCAGTAACCTGGGCCCGGGCCCGGCCTCGGCCTCCAGCGTGCTGGGTTGCTGGGGGGGGGGGGCGGGGGAGGGTTGAGAGGGAACGGTGAGTGCGGCGTTTGCACTCGCTCCGCCATCACGTCGGAGCGATTTCATTGGCCGGCGGTCGGCGGGGGGGCGGTGCTGTGCCGGCGAGGAGCCGCGTGGCCGTCCTTGTCTGGCCGCGGCTCCTCGGGAAACCGGACGTGTTTTTTTCGGCGGTGAGGGTCCTGTGAGTTGGGTGCGTTGGGGGGGGGGATTTTGGGGTCACGGGGTAGGCGATTGCGGTGAGGGGGAGTGCTTCGAGTAAGGGGGCTGTTAAAAAAAAAAAAAATACACTAAAATAAAATAAAATTACTTCAAGCAGCAAGCTAAAGACAGTAAGGGTACCAGTGGGGGGGTGGCACAGGGTAGGGCAGCCCTATCATGGCTGGCTCCAGCAGAGCCAGGAGGACGTCGGGGGCTCGGGCTGGGGGTACTCCGCGGGGATCCCGCGGGGCGGGGGCGGCGCCAGGCGCCGGAGCGGGTCGCGGAGTAGTGCGGGGGGGGCAGTAGGAAGGCGGCTAAGCGGCAGGGTGGGGCCGGGAAGCGGGGGGCTCCCCCTGCCTCTGCAGGTGGTATTAATGCTCCTGGGGAGGTGGGGAGCCCCCTGGGGGTGGGCGCAGGCCCAGGAACGGGGGAGGTTGATGGGCTGTCGGGGGGGCGGAAGGGGGGGTGGTTGCGGCGAGCTTGTCTCACGGGGGTGTTGGAGATGGGGTGGATGGTACAGGAGGGGGGGGGCCTGGGTGGGGGCAGGCAGTAGCTGGGGCTTATGGGCCCCTATCTATGGGTTGGGGGGGCCGGTTTGCAAGGGGGAGGGTGGCCGGCTTGGTCCCCGGTACCTGGGCAAGCTCCGGTCTGGGGGGCGGGCTGGGGGGGGAACCATTGGGGTGCCGGGCTTCCGGCTGTTGGGCAACCCCCCTGGGGGGCGGCAGACTGGGCGGCTGGGGGGTTAGGAACCTCTGGCGGGGCGCAGGGACGGGGTGTTGGGTGGGGGATGGGGCCGTATGGGTGGGCGCCTCCGGGGACGGGCTTTCCGCCTTCCCCGGGTGTTGGCTCCCCGTGTGTTGGCTCTCCTCTCTCGTTGCAGGTGTCGGGGTCTGCTCTGGTTCCTCCGAGTGGGTCCTCAGCGGCGGCTGTCGGAACCACGGTGATGTCTTCGACCGCTGGCCAGCTGGGCCAGTCTTCGGTGGAGCAGACGGAGTCCACTTCGGAGGCGCAGGCGACGGCGGCGCAGTTGACAGCAGGTGAGTGCTCGGGGGTTGCGGTGGGGGGCGGTGGGGTGTTGGTGGGGCCGAGCGAGTGTGCTCCGCCGGCACGAAAAGCCAAGGCGAAGCGGAAGCACCGACGGCATCGGCGGAGGAGCACGTCGTCGTCCGGGTCCTCAGCCTCTTCCTCGGCTGACTCCACGGTTGTCCCGCAGGTGGGGGCGGGGTGCGAGGGGGCAGGGTCCGCGGTGGTCCGTTGCGCGGAATTGTGGGAGAGTGTTCCGCGCAAGTTGCGGAGGCGGATCGTAAAGCGGCGTTACCTGGATATTTTCCGGTTGTTGGAGGGGAGAAAACGTTCAGGGGAGAGCCGCAAGAAGCGTAAAGAGGACGAGGAAAGCGGGGAGGGTACGGAAGGTGTCACGGAACACGTTGAATTGGACGCAGGCTTTTTTGCGGCTGGCGAGTGTATGGGGCCATGAGGACCCGAGTTGTTACGGCGAGCTTCTGGCTTACGCTGATGCCATCTTGTCGGCTTCTCAGGTGCACGAAGGTTGGGCCTGGCTCAACTATGATGAGGAGTTCCGCGACAGGATGGAGGAGAACAGGCAGTTGACGTGGGGAATGAAGGATATCAACCTTTGGCTCACGCAAATGTCGGCAAAAAGGGGCGGTGTGGGGGGGGGGGGTACGGGTCCGGGTAAGGCGGTGGGTACGGCGGCTCCGCTCGGCCAGCGGCCCTTTCGGTCAGCGGGCCCGGGGCCCGAGACGAGCAGAACGGGGGCGAGCGGTCCTGGCGGGGACCTGTGCTGGCGCTTCAATAAAACGTCCTGCCCCTTCCCGGACTGTAAGTTCCGGCACGCCTGTTCGCTTTGCGGCGCCGGTCACTCGGCCGTCAAGTGCAGCCGCCGAGCGGTGCCTGGGACGGCGGCGGCCAGTAAGTGACGGGAAGGCAGAGGGGCTAGCGCCTACCCCCATTAAGAGGCGGGCGCTGCAGCCGTGGCTAGAGCTTTATGCGGCTACCAGACATGGCAAGGCGGGATCGATGTTATGGGCGGGGTTTTCCGAGGGTTTTCGTATCCCAGTGCGGGGGGCGGTTCAGGGGTTGGAACGGGGGAATGCGGTATCGGTGAGGCGGTTGGGGGAGGTGGCCCGGGGAAAGATTGCGGCGGAGCGTGCTCTGGGCAGAGTGGCTGGGCCGTTTGAACGGCCCCCCTTCTCGCCTTTTATCGTATCGCCGCTGGGGGTCATCCCGAAGAAGGAGCCGGGGCGGTATCGGCTGATCCATAATCTTTCTTGCCCCCTCGGTGCTTCGGTGAACGACCATATCCCGCGTGAGCTGTGCTCGGTGCGATATGCGTCCTTTGATGAGGCATTGGAGCTGGTGCGACAATGTGGAAAAGGGGCCCTGTTGGCGAAGGTGGACATTGAGTCAGCCTTTCGTCTCCTGCCGGTGCACCCGTCCGCTTTCCCCTTGCTCGGATTTCGTTTTGACAATCAGTACTACTATGACAAATGCATGCCCATGGGCTGTGCGATTTCGTGTGCCTACTTTGAAGCCTTTAGCTCTTTCTTGCACTGGGTGCTGGTGCGGATGTCTGGGCGGCGGACTATAGTGCATTATCTTGATGACTTCTTGTTTGTCGGGCCGGCCCAGTCCGATGTGTGCGGATCTTTGCTGGGGCTTTTCCAAGGCTTGGCGGCTGATTTTGGCATCCCGTTGGCAGAGGGTAAGATGGTCGGACCGGTGACTCGTATCTCCTTTCTGGGGATAGAGATTGATTCGATTGAGTTTGTGGTCCGGTTGCCTGTGGATAAGGTAGAGCGGCTGCGGCTCTTGGTGGCGGCGGTCGGTTCCGCTGCAAAGGTGACTTTGACCGAGCTTCAAAGTTTAGTTGGTCACCTGAATTTTGCATGTCGGGTCATTGCTATGGGGCGGCCCTTTGCGCGAAGATTATCTTTGGCGATGGCCGGGGTCCGATGTGGGCATCATCGCATCCGAGTCACTGCGGGGATGCGAGCCGATCTGCGCGTTTGGGATGCGTTTCTGGCGGACTACAATGGTTGCTCGTTGTTACAGTCCGGGGAGATTTCCAACCGGGATCTGGAATTGTTTTCAGATGCAGCCGGTGGTTCGGGCATGGGATTGTATTTCCAGGGCGCGTGGTGTGCTGTGCCGTGGCCCGCATCGTGGTTTTCGGGTGGTTTGACGCGCAACGTGATGTTCCTCGAATTATTTCCGATCGTGGTGGCCTTATGGCTGTGGCCGGAGAGGTTACGGGACAGGCGGGTTGTTTTCTGGTGTGATAATGCTGCAGTGGTGCAAGTCATTAATCGCCATTCTCCCAAGTGTCCACGGGTAGCAGCGTTGATGCGGGTGTTTGTGCTGGCTTGTCTTCGTCTTAATATCACGGCTCGGGCTCGTCATGTGCCGGGCGTTCAGAATGGGATTGCTGATGCTTTGTCTCGTTTCCAGTGGGAGCGGTTTCGGGAATTGGCACCGGGGGCGGACGGGACCGCGGCGGTGGTGCCGGAGCACCTTTGGCAGCTTGGGACGCCGGAATGATCTCATTGCTGCGTTCTTCCCTGGCTCCAGGTACGTGGAAAGCCTATCTGCGGGGGTATGCACGGGTTCGTGAGTTTCTGTGGGGAAGGGGTGGCAGCGTCGGGGACCTTTTGGCAGGGTCTTTCATAGTCTGGGCGAAGGAGTCTGGTTGGTCCCGGTCAGCGGCACGGGCGGCTTTGGTCGGTTTCTCCTTCTTTTGCAGGGTGGCGGGTTGGGGCAATCCGGGCACTTCGTACGTAGTGAAGCGGCTCTTAGCCGGTTGGGCTCGAGTGCAGCCCCCTGCATCGGATTGGCGTCGTCCCGTGTCGCATGACTTGCTGCTGCGTATTTGGGGCGTCTTGCCCGAGGTTGCGGCTTCCGCGTTGGAGGCCGTCCTGTTCCGGGCGTTGTTTGTCACAGCATTCTTTGGGGCCTTTCGTGTTAGCGAACTGGTCCCCCAGGCGGGCGGCGGGGGGGGGGGGGCCCGGGGAGGGTTGCAGGAGCACCAGGTGGACCTGCAGGAGCAGTTGGTTCGGATATTTCTGGATCGCTCGAAAACTGACCCGCAGGGGCGGGGGCGGTGGGTGCTGTTGCGGGCCATCCCTGGTCTGGAATCTTGTCCGGTGCAGAACTTGTTGATGTACCGGCGTCAGCGTCGGGTGGGGGCTGGCTGTTTCTTTTGTCATGAGGATGGTTCGGCCGTCACCCAGTTTCAATTCACTGCGGTCTTCCGCCTGGCCTTGAGGCGGTTGGGCGTCGACGAGCGCGGGTACGCTTCTCATTCCTTTCGGATTGGTGCGGCGACCAGTGCTGCGGCCGCGGGCCTCGGGGGTGAGGTGATTCAACGCATCGGGCGTTGGAGCTCCAGGGCTTACACGGGTTATGTGCGCCCAGAACAGTTGTGAACTGCAGGGGCATTGGGGGGGGGTGTGGGGGGGGTATTAATGCTGTGTTTCTTTTCCAGGTGTTCAGTCAAGCGTGCCGACAGGGAGTGCTGCACGGGGCCCGCCAGGCGTATGGTGGCTTCTGGGACATTCCTTCGTCTATTGGGCGGAACGCAGAGCATCAACTCGTCCGCTGGGTCTACACCTGGGCTTGGAGTCCTGTAATTTCCGGCTGGTGTGGCTCGGCCAGCGGGGCATGCGTTGGTGGCAGCTACTTCCAGTGGTTCGAGAGCACGCGGAGATGCGGCAGCTGCCGTTGGGGCTTCTGATCCACCTAGGAGGCAATGATCTTTCCGGTTGGACGTGCCGGCAACTTATTCGTGCTGTACAACGGGATCTGCGGGCGATGCAGGAGCAGTGGCCGGACTTGGCGATTGTGTGGTCAGACATCATCTCGCGGCCGGCCTGCTTGTCGCAGCGGCGGTGGTCGAGAGGGCTAGCCAAGATCAACAGGCAGATCGGCCGGTGGTTGCAGCAGGCTGGCGGGTGGCAGGTCCAGCACCCTTGGGCGGACCCCCGGTGCGCTGGACTGTATCGTACCGACGGGGTACACTTGTCCCCGGTTGGCCAGGACTTATTGCTCAATGATTGGCAAGAAGCTTTGGAACTGATTGGTCGCAGCTTTTGGGGGGGGGCGGTGCGAGGATAGTTTATACCTCGCACCGGTGGCGGGGTACAGAGTCTGCGCTCGCAGGAGCGGCGCAGGCTTGACCTGGTTATGAGCAGTGGGGGGCGAAATGCTCCTTGGGGGTGGGGCGAGACAGCCCGGTTGGGGGTCTCGACCCGGTAGTGGGGGGGTGGGAGCCGGCCTTTGCTACTAGGATGGCGAGGCAGGCGGCGGGGTTTGGGGGGGAGGAGGATGCTCCGCCTTGCTACTAAGATGGCGGGTGGGGGGGCATCCTCCGGTAAAGGGGTGCGGGGCTGGGTTATGTTTAATTGTTATTCAGGCCCTTTGGGCGGTTTACAAGTTGTAAATAAAGCTGCAACCAAAATGTTTGTACCAAGTACAGTTGTTTGTGATTTTGTTGGGGGGGTGGGTGTGGTACTCGTGGGGCTGTGTATTGATGTGGTCGGAGGCGAGGAGGGCTTCCGGGTTACCAGAGTTAATGCTCGAGGCCGCGGGCCGGGTCCCGCGGCCGTCAGTAACCTGGGCCCGGGCCCGGCCTCGGCCTCCAACGTGCTGGGTTGCTGGGGGGGGGGAGGGGGAGGGTTGAGAGGGAACGGCGAGCGCGGCGTTTTAAATAGCACCGACAAAACGTAGGAGGGGTTTACGTTGGCGGCGGTCGGCGGGGGGGCGGTGCTGTGCCGGCGAGGAGCCGCGTGGCCGTCCTTGTCTGGCCGCGGCTCCTCGGGAAACCGGACGTGTTCCCGCCCACCCGCCCCTTTTTTGATGGGGGGTGGTGAGGTTGTCGCAGCTGGTGGGGGTGAGGGGTACAGAGTCTGCGCTCGCAGGAGCGGTGCAGGCTTGACCTGGTTATGAGCAGTGGGGGGCGAAATGCTCCTTGGGGGTGGGGCGAGACAGCCCGGTTGGGGGTCTCGACCCGGTAGTGGGGGGGTGGGAGCCGGCCTTTGCTACTAGGATGGCGAGGCAGGCGGCGGAGTTTGGGGGGGAGGAGGATGCTCCGCCTTGCTACTAAGATGGCGGGTGGGGGGGCATCCTCCGGTAAAGGGGTGCGGGGCTGGGTTATGTTTAATTGTTATTCAGGCCCTTTGGGCGGTTTACAAGTTGTAAATAAAGCTGCGACCAAAATGTTTGTACCAAATACAGTTGTTTGTGATTTTGTTGGGGGGGGGGGTGAGGTACTCGAGGGGCTGTGTATTGATGTGGTCGGAGGCGAGGAGGGCTTCCGGGTTACCAGAGTTACTGTAGATTGAGTTCTGATAAAACTGCCCCTCCTTCTCCAGAAACCAAGTTTCAGTTAAACAAACAGCTTTTAGCTTCTATTTTATAATTAAGTCTTTAATAGCTAATGTTTTATTCATTTACAAAAGAAGCATTACCATACACACATTTGCAGTAAAACTCGGACCCATTTTTATAAGGATTGGTACAAGTCATTTCCAATGTATCTGACTGCTATGAATTCCCCTTTTATTAATCAAGTAACCATCATAAACCTCTTCTCCTTGTCCCCCCCATTCCTTTCTACTTATCGACTCCTTTTCTGCTTGTGCATTAATCCAAAGAATAGCAACTCCAATCCCACTCTGGGAGGATACCAAATCCTATAATGACCCCACATAACCAAAGAAGCACCTCACTTAACTATTAAAATCTCCATACCTACAAAGCCCTTTTCTGATCACCAGCCAACCAGAGCTCACCAAGAGACATGCTAAGAGGCCTACCCCTTTGGAACTCCCCTTATACCACAGGAACCCAACACTATTTCAGGCTTCATCCATGATATCATCAAGGGGCAGGGTCAAACTCAGTAGCATCAAAATAATTTGTAGCCTGCATCAGAAGACTTATGAGAAGAGACTTGAAGACCTAAATATGTACACTCTGGAGGAGAGGAGGGATAGGGGAGATATGATTCAGACCTTTACATACTTAAAGCTTTGGTGTGTGCCACTAGTGGATGGGCGGCTAAGTGTCTGAGTCATAGTATTCCAGGAAGAGGAAAGTTTTTAGCTTGTGGTAAAACTCTCTGATCTCTGTGAGTGTATCTCGGCAGGTAGAGAGTTCCAGATGGTTGGTGTATAGAAGAAGGCTCTGTTGGGGTTGGAACTGTTAGTACAGGAGATTGATGCTGGTACTGCGAGGAGGTTGTGATTGGCTTTCCTCTATGTTTTCTTATTGAGGGACTGGCCAAGTAAAAACTGAATAGTATCTGTCGAGAGGTGGTGGATGGTCTTAAAGATGGTCAGCACAGCTTTGCATTTTATCCTTGATTGGATGGGAAGCCAATGTAGTTGTTTTAGTATGGGTGTTATATGTGAATGCTGACTGCTACCCATTATTATTCTGGCTTTTGGGGAAGTAGGGTGGATTTAGGGAGTTCTTGGTCTATTATGTTGGCATAGTCAGATATGGGGGTAATAAGGGCTTGGCAAACTTCTGAAGGCTTTGTGGTTCAGAAGGAGTTATAAGTTCCGGAGTGACTTCATGCGGAAATATGCAGATTTGGTAACATGCTTGATGTGGACATGGAAGTCCAGGTTTTGGTTCCAGGTGATACCCAGGTATTTGACTTGCTGTTTTACTTGCAGTGTCAGGTTAGCTAGGTTCACTGTGGTTGGAGGAGAGAAGGTGGGGTGCTTAGTCATGTGAAGGACCTCTGTTTTATTACGGTTATGAAATGAGCATGTTGTGGAGGTTGAGCCATTGGGTGACTGCTTAAAGGCACTGGCTGAGTATGGAGTAGGGGATAGAAAGGCTGTCCTATAAGGAAAGACTAAAGAGGTCAGGGCTCTTCCACTTGGTCAAAAGACAGTTAAGGGGAGATATGGTAGAGTGGAATGGGTAAGCACAAACTGATTGTTTACTCATTCAAAAAGTAAACCACTAAGAGACATGCCGTGAAGATACCAAGTAGTACATTTAAAACAGATAGGAGAAAACATTTTTCCTCTCAGCACATGGCTAAGCTTTGGAACGCATAGTTGGAGGATTTGATACAGACAGATAGCATAGCTGGTTTTAATATAGGATTAGGCAAATTCCTAGAGGAAAAGTCCAAAGTCCATAAACTATTATTAAAGTAGACCCAGGGAAAGCCACTGCTTATCTATGGGGATAATTAGCATGGACTCTAGATAATTTGGAGATATGTTAGGTATGTGTGACCTGGATTGCCCACTGTGGAAGCAAGACAGTGAGCTTGATGGACCATTAGTATGACCTAGTATGGCAATTCTAATGCTATTATAATTTCAAAGGTATTATCAGGTTATGCAGTGCTGTGAAGACACATCAAAATAATGTCAGTTCCTTTATCTTTATCTTTATTTATCTTTATTTGAGGCTTAATATACCGCTCAATGCAATAGCGTCAGAGCGATGCACAAAGTACATAAAAGCTGCAAGGAAAAAAGAAAGGAACGCCAAATGTGTGATAGGATAGATAAGAGAGGAGGAAAGAGCTAAAGAGAAAAGTCAGGTAGCAAGAAGGGGCTATAATAAATCAGCGAGGGGGCGGGGAGAGAGGTGAGGGAGGTGGGGGAAGACCAGACTATAGGACCAGAAATAGTACAAAAGCAGAGGAAAAGAGAGGGCATTTTAGGAGTATGACTTTCTTTTTTCCATCAATCAAACCAAAGAGAGATTCTTTTAAGACTCGAGTTGAAAATAGTAACTATGTTCAACTTCATTATCGTAAATAGTTACTATGTTCAACTATGTTCAACCATTTTATTGTAATGTTATAATGGTCAAAATGTTCGATGTATGGTTCCTTTTGTTATATGTAAACCACCCCTGATCTTTGGAAGGGGCGGTATATAAAAGTTTCCAAATAAATAAATAAAAATAAACAGTTGCAGCTTCCAGTGCAACTATAAAAAAATGTGTCAGCTCCACAGACGGACAAATAAAGGCAAAGGCAATGGATATCAAGGAGACAGAAGACGTGCAGCAGGTAAAGCCAAAAGAAAACAGAAGCAGTTGCACCCTAATCGTTGTTGAAATGCATATGGATCTAGTTTTGATAGATAAGGAATCTGATGGCTCCAACTCCTACTACTACTATTTATCATTTGAATAGCTCTACAAGGCATACACAGTGCTGTACAGAGACATGTAAGAGACGGGCCCTGCTCATTAGAGCTTACAGTCTAAACAAGACAGACAACACAGCAGTCAAGACAGACAATACACAATACAACAAGTGGGTACTAGGAGACTAAGATATATATATTGTGATAAGGAAGCTTATCATAGCTCAGGAAGGAGCTATAGAAAAGGTGAAGTGACTCTGAACAAGCAACCTGTCAGTTCTGGTAGAAATAAGAAAACAGAATTTTCCCATAAAAGACTACCAGTCCCAGAATGCACCAGGTTTCCAACAGCCATTAGAGGAGCTGAAGTGGGGAAACGTGTGTTCAATCAGGAGGGCTATGAGGTAATCCCTAAGCATTCATCTCAAAGGGCAGGGCCTGATTCAGCACAGCTGCGCTGTATTAGGGAGGAACACTCATCTAAGCAGAATAAAGGTAGAGTTTATTCTACAGAGAATTATCATCAGTTTCATCTGAAGGATCATCAGAAGCAGAAGCCAAACCGGACGGACAGAGAGGGCAGGAAACCCTTTGAAAGAAGGAAGAGAAAAGCCTTTGAGAGGTCTAGAAGAGTCCAGAGCAGTACGTATACTGGGAGGCATTCCAAGGGCCAGCATACACCATTGGACTGGGGAAAGCCAGAGGAATGGTGCTGCAGAGCTAGGAATCTCCAGACACTACCTGTGAGGGAGACGGCTGTACGTGGAAGGGACCCTAAGACCCGTGCCAGAAGGTATGTGAAGAGAGATCCAGTGTCCAGGGATCTGGATTGGAAGGCTGGACATAAGAACTGGACTACATACTGGCCAGGCTTTATAGAGAGGAACTCTAACAGCAATGGAAGCTCAGGTATGAACACTGATCTATGCCCTAGCTATAACCTTGAAAGACAGCAGGGAAACAAGTATTCTCCTGAAAGTGCTCCAGTGGGAGATTCATCTGTGCCAATCCATGATATTGAACCCATGCTTGTTGAAGAAGAGGGGGTGATAGCAGATGAAGAATCTGTTTACATGGACTGCTCTCTGTCTAAACTCCTTTGGTGATTTTCTGTTATAAAGTACAGCAACCATCACAAAGAAATACAAAATTGTTCTTTAATCTACTCAGAAAACTCCTGTGTAGGTTTCCTAGCCACGCAGTAGAAAGCAAGCCAGCTAAGGGGTTTCAGCTGGATAACTGCTAGCAATTGAGCCTTACCTAATTGCCTGAGAAGAACAGTTTTTTTTTTCTTTCTTTGTGGCTTTTGGTTTGTTGTTTGATATATGCTAAGAAAACATTAGCTAATGCCTACAGAAAAAGACCAGTTTGTACCAACCAGGTCTTATTTCTTTTGCTTTAATTGCCTGACAAGTTTACAGGTTGTTTTCCTGATTTTGTTTTTTTCAAGTTTAACACTGAAAGCAAGTAACCTGATTTATGTGCTACCAAGCATATCTGTGTTGGGAGAAATAACCCCATAAATAAATAAATATCTTATTGGCTTTAACACTTGAGCACAACTAAATAATTGTCAGCAGCTGTGTCTGGTGTGAATGAACTGCATTGCCCACAATCCCTTGCAAATCATATAGATATACGCACTTGCCAAGACTGTGAAGATTCTCACCCAGGCAGCTGTCTGACAAATGGCGTAGTTGGCAGGATTGCTCTTGCACAAAGGGGATTTACTTGCTGAGGATTACAACTAAAGTTCAAGTTTAAAGCTGGAAAAAAAAAGATTTTCCCTCAACTGCACTTTGGAGGAGAAGTGGAGGTTCCAGGCAGCTGTCCCAGGAGGAAAAGACCCTGTGCAGAGCTGGATTCATCACTGACACAAGGTAATAAGTACCTGGGCATGTCTAGTGGTGGATGGGAGTAAGGCACAGGGGTAATTGAAAAAAAAAAGTAGAAAAAAACACACCTGTTTGGAAGGTGGTGCACTTTGTTTTTGTTTCTTTGTTTCTTGCAGGGATCAAGATGGATCCAAGGGAACTAGCTGATTGGATGGCAGCCCAGTTTAGCAGGAAACAGGAGCTAACACAGCAGGCTCAGGACACCGCTATGAAAGCCTTAATGGAACAGCAGAGGCCAGTGCTTGATCTGGTGCAAGCCCTAGTTCAGCTGCAGAACCAAAGTGGAACAGATGCAAGACCAGCAGTAAATACTGGTACACCAAATGTGGACAGTGTGGGACTCAATCAAGGGATTGGGGCATTTAGTTTTGGGAAACTAACTCCAGATGATAATGTTGATGATTTTCTAGAGTCTTTTGAAAGAGTGGCACAAGCTTTAGCATGGCCAGAGACCCAGTGGGCAGTAAGGCTGGCAGCCTCATTAACTGGAGAGGCGCTTGCAGCTTATAGAGCAATGCCAGCAGCCCAGGCTTTGAATTATAAGGATGTAAAGGCTGCTATTAGAGATCACCTAGGGTTGTCTATTTCAGAGTATAGGCGAATGTTTAGAGCTACTACATTGAGAGTGGGTGAGACACCCAGGGCTCTGAGTCAGAGAATCAGAGGTTTAGTTGTAAAATGGTTGGAGCCTGAGCAAAAGACGGTAGAAATGTTATTAGACATTATAATGCTTGAACAATTTACATCTGCGGTCCCTAAAGATTTGCACACTTTCCTTACACAGCAAAATTGCCAAAATCTTGGAGAGGCAACCATGCTAGCAGAGAGATTCTTGGAAGCCACGCAGGCTTGCCATAGAATGGGTGGTCCTCTGAAGATTGGTGCTGAGGCAAGATGTGCTGTATCAGAAAAGAAAATAATTAAAAATGTTTCTGAAAATGAATGTACTGTATCAAACCAGATGACACAGTGGAATAGAAAGAAATGTTTCAAGTGTGGAAAATGGGGACATTTAGAAAAGAGATGCCAGACACACACTAACTTAATGGGTCTGGATTTAAAACAGCCCAAAGAAGGATTTCTTTTGATGGTTGATGTGCAAGGAATTACTATAAATGCTTTGTTAGACTCTGGGGCAGACCAGAGTATGATGTCAAAAAGGCTTTGGAAGAGGATAGAGGCCCAAGAAGGATTTGTGCCTAGAACCCCTGAAAGCCAAGTTCACATCAGATGCATTCATGGTGCTGCAACATCATATCCCACCTACAGGCTAAAGGTTAAGTGCCTGGGGGAACAAGAGGAAGTCCTGTTAGCAGTGGTGCCTAGGCTACCCTTTGATTTGGTTCTAGGAAGAGACTGGCCACGATTTAAGCAGGGTCTAGTGGAAGGACTAGGAAAGAAGGAGGGAGAAGGTTTAATGGTAATAGCTCCCGGGCCTTTATTTGGAAGTCCTCAGACCCCAGCTAAAAAGATGGTTAAGCGTCCAGAAGACCAAGCTACCCCAAAGCAGACATTCGTCCTAAAGTACCATAGGGTCACAGAGAAGGCCCAAGCTCCTAAGCGGGCAACCCCTCAAGCTGCTGGGTTTGACCTGTGCAGCATAGAAAATGTGACTGTACCTAGCCAAGGGAGAGCCCTGGTTGACACCGGTCTCCAAGTGGAAATACCTATTGGATGCTATGGGAGAGTAGCCCCAAGGTCCGGATTAGCCCTTAAATATTTCATCGATTTGGGTGCGGGAGTAATTGATCCCGATTACAGGGGCAATATTAAAGTTCTGTTATTTAACTTTGGACAGAATGATTATCACGTGAAGACAGGAGACAGAATTGCCCAATTGATCTGTGAGAGGCTGGGTTTTCCACCTGTGGAGGAGGTCACATCCCTGGAAAATTCTGAGCGTGGAACCAAAGGCTTTGGTTCTACTGACGTCAAAGGGGTTAAAAGCCTAGCTGCCACCTGTGCCCGAGAGAGGGAGGTGAATGAAGAGGAAGATTTGGGACCCCAGGTATCTGATTGTAAAGAAAAATCAGAGCCCCAAATAGGTGAGGACCTGACAGTGGTACAACAGGAAGAAATTAGGAAATTGCTTAAAGAATTCCCAGATGTGTTGACACCCATACCTGGGGAGACACATTTGGTTGCCCATGAAATAATAACTCCACCTGGGAAATTAGTTCGTCAAAGGCCATACCGCTTGCCTGAAGCCAAGAGACAGGAAGTAGTGGCACAAGTCCAGGAGATGTTGGACATGGGAGTAATAGAGGAGTCAAAGAGTCCCTGGAATAGCCCCATAGTCCTGGTGCCGAAGCCTGATGGATCTTTAAGATTTTGTATTGACTTCCGGCAGGTAAACGCCATATCAGTTTTTGATGCATATCCAATGCCAAGAATTGAAGAGCTGTTGGACCAGCTGGGACAGGCTCAATACTTAACCACCCTTGATATGACAAAAGGATATTGGCAAATCCCTCTAACCAGGGAGTCGAAGCCGAAGACTGCGTTCAGCACCCCCGTTGGCCTTTTCCAGTTCAAGAGGATGCCTTTCGGACTGCATGGACAGCGGCTACCTGCCAAAGGTTAGTGGATCAGGTACTTCGACCCCACCAAAATTATGCTTTTGCATATATGGATGATGTCATAATCCATAGTAACACCTGGGCGGAGCATCTAAAGAGGATCAGGGCAGTCTTGTGCTCCATGAAGCAAGCGGGAATCACTTTAAACCCGAAGAAGTGTGCCTTTGCAAATAGGGAGGTAAAATACCTGGGCCACCTAGTGGGAAGAGGAAAAATTAAACCTCTAATGAGTAAAGTAGTTAGCATCAGGAATTTTCCTCCTCCAACAACAAAGAAACAACTAAGAAGTTTCTTGGGACTTATTGGATACTACCGCAGATTTATACCGCAATTCGCAGAGAAAAGTGCAATTTTCACGGATATGCTGCGGAAGAATTGTCCAAACCAGCTAAAGTGGACACCTGAAGCTGAAAAAGTGTTTTCAGTCTTAAAAGGAAAATTGTGTACAGGACCGGTACTGAAAGGGGTGGACTTCAAGAAACCCTTTCTGGTTCAAACGGATGCATCGGATGTAGGGCTAGGAGCGGTTCTATCCCAGTGTCATGAAGGGGAGGAGCATCCTGTGATGTACCTGAGCAGGAAGTTGTCACCAGCTGAACAAAAGTATTCCACAATAGAAAAAGAATGTTTAGCTATTAAGTGGTCAGTGGAGGCGTTGAGGTTTTACCTTACAGGGAGAAAGTTTCAGTTGGTCACAGACCATGCCCCACTTAAGTGGTTGCAGCAAATGAAGAACCACAATGCCAGGTTGACACGCTGGTACATGGCCTTACAGGCATTTGATTTTCAAGTTGAACATCATGCTGGGAAGTTACACAAGAATGTGGATGCCCTTTCCCGTATGACGGACTGTAGAGAAGAAGTTTCACCAGTGACACCAGTCCGTAATAACTTAAGCAGGGGGGTATGTGATAAGGAAGCTTATCATAGCTCAGGAAGGAGCTATAGAAAAGGTGAAGTGACTCTGAACAAGCAACCTGTCAGTTCTGGTAGAAATAAGAAAACAGAATTTTCCCATAAAAGACTACCAGTCCCAGAATGCACCAGGTTTCCAACAGCCATTAGAGGAGCTGAAGTGGGGAAACGTGTGTTCAATCAGGAGGGCTATGAGGTAATCCCTAAGCACTCATCTCAAAGGGCAGGGCCTGATTCAGCACAGCTGTGCTGTATTAGGGAGGAGCACTCATCTAAGCAGAATAAAGGTAGAGTTTATTCTACAGAGAATTATCATCAGTTTCATCTGAAGGATCATCAGAAGCAGAAGCCAAACTGGACGGACAGAGAGGGCAGGAAACCCTTTGGAAGAAGGAAGAGAAAAGCCTTTGAGAGGTCTAGAAGAGTCCAGAGCAGTACGTATACTGGGAGGCATTCCAAGGGCCAGCATACACCATTGGACTGGGGAAAGCCAGAGGAATGGTGCTGCAGAGCTAGGAATCTCCAGACGCTACCTGTGAGGGAGACGGCTGTACGTGGAAGGGACCCTAAGACCCGTGCCAGAAGGTATGTGAAGAGAGATCCAGTGTCCAGGGATCTGGATTGGAAGGCTGGACATAAGAACTGGACTACATACTGGCCAGGCTATATAGAGAGGAACTCTAACAGCAATGGAAGCTCAGGTATGAACACTGATCTATGCCCTAGCTATAACCTTGAAAGACAGCAGGGAAACAAGTATTCTCCTGAAAGTGCTCCAGTGGGAGATTCATCTGTGCCAATCCATGATATTGAACCCATGCTTGTTGAAGAAGAGGGGGTGATAGCAGATGAAGAATCTGTTTACATGGACTGCTCTCTGTCTAAACTCCTTTGGTGATTTTCTGTTATAAAGTACAGCAACCATCACAAAGAAATACAAACTTGTTCTTTAATCTACTCAGAAAAGCTCCTGTGTAGGTTTCCTAGCCACGCAGTAGAAAGCAAGCCAGCTAAGGGGTTTCAGCTGGATAACTGCTAGCAATTGAGCCTTACCTAATTGCTTGTGAGCTAGGAGAGAATCACTTCTGAATCTAGGTGGGAAGATACAAGAAGTTAACCTGAGAAGAACAGGTTTTTTTTTCTTTCTTTGTGGCTTTTGGTTTGTTGTTTGATATATGCTAAGAAAACATTAGCTAATGCCTACAGAAAAAGACCAGTTTGTACCAACCAGGTCTTATTTCTTTTGCTTTAATTGCCTGACAAGTTTAAAGGTTGTTTTCCTGATTTTGTTTTTTCAAGTTTAACACTGAAAGCAAGTAACCTGATTTATGTGCTACCAAGCATATCTGTATTGGGAGAAATAACCCCATAAATAAATAAATATCTTATTGGCTTTAACACTTGAGCACAACTAAATAATTGTCAGCAGCTGTGTCTGGTGTGAATGAACTGCATTGCCCACAATCCCTTGCAAATCATATAGATATATGCACTTGCCAAGACTGTGAAGATTCTCACCCAGCCAGCCGTCTGACAATATATATACACACACAGAACGGTAGAGAAATACATAGGCAGTAAACAGGAGACTAGGGGGATCAGGATCCAAAAGTAGTCTCAAAGAAGTGAGTTTTAAGCCTGTTTTTGAACAGGGTCACAGATAGAGCCTTATATATGCAGGTAGTTTGTTCCAGGCAATAGGAGCAACAAGATAAAAAGATGGAAGTCTGGAGTTGGAAGTGGAAGAGAAGGGTGCAGTTAGAGGGGAAGAGCAGACTTACTGAGGAGGGGTGTAGGGAGAGATAAGAGAGAAAAGGTAGCTAGAAGTAGCCAAATGAAGGCACTTACAGGTCAGTAGGATGAATTGGATGTTACAAAGGATAGGGAGCCACTGAAATGACTTGAGAAGAGGGGAGACCTGAGTATAGTGACACGCGTAGACGTTTAGCCATGCAGCTGAGTTTTGAACAGATCGATGTGGGGAGCAATGATTCAGAGGAAGACCAGCAAAGAGGAGGTTGCAATACTCTAGATGGGAGGTGACAAGAGAATGGAGAAGAGTCTCAGTATGTGTTCAGAAAAGAAATGGCCAATTGTGCCAATGTTATAGAGAAAGGCGTGACAGGTTTTAGCTATCTGTTAGATGTGTGTGGAGAAGGAAAGGAAGGATTAAGAGATGACCCAAAGTTGTGAGCCAAGGAAACAGGGAGGAGAAGTGTGTTATCCATAGAAATAGAGAAAGGAGAAAGGGGGCAGGGGGGACTGGGCTTAAGGGGAAAGATAAGAAGCTCAGTTTTGGCCATGTTCAATTTCAGATAGTAGCGAGACATCCAGTCACTAATGTCAGATAAGCAGGCAGAGATCCAGGCCTGGATTCCTGGAGAGATTTCAGGTGCAGAGAGGTGCATGTGGGAGTCATCACCGTAGAAATGGTACTGAAAACCATGGGAGGAGATGAGTGCACCAAGGGACTGAGTGTAGAGAGAGAAAAGGAGAGATCCCAAGACAAAACCCTGGAGTACACTGATTGAAAGTGGGATAACAGTAGAGGAGGATCCACCAGAACATACACTAAAAGTGCGCTGGAAGAGATAGAAACATTAGGCACTGAAAATTTCATAGCTGAAGAAAATCTGGAAAATCTTGTTAGTGTGCTGAGTGGTGAAAAGACACCTGGACCCATATCTTAACAGAAAGAAGGGGAATGTTAAGATGGCTAGCAGCTAGACCAGAGACAGACTACCATGCTTTCTGTGAATGTTTCTCACACGTTCTTTCTCCTCCACCAAGAATTCAATTACAGCTTGTTGTTTGTACCATGTATCACTCACAGACACCATTTGAAGGATCACTACCACCTCGCTATTTGTTGGACGACTGTACAATTACACACATGTGTCCTTTGACGTTCCAAGTTACTACCCTTTCAATTTCACATCTATCTTCATTCTAGACTGAGAAAAAACATGTGGGGCATTACTTTCTGAGCAACCCTCATACAAAAGGCATTGACTTTGGAATACCTCTAAGCCAAGCTCTGAGATGGACAGCACATGTTGCACAGAAAATATGAGAAGTCCAGGATTTGTCTTGATTGCTAACTTTACAATTGAAATAGAGCTCATATGCTTTCATAGTAAGTGCAGTCATGCTGCATCTTTGAGGCTTAAGTGTATACTTACCACAAATGTAACAGAATGTATCGTGGCTGTCGCGATGTTGATGAAACATTTCTGTTGTAATGAATCATTGTTTAGACAAGAAGCTTACATGTAAATGTTATTATTAGTACACAAACTGATATCAATGTCATGCATAAGATCTGTGTATGAAAGCTGCTTTTATAGCCTGTACTGCCAGCATCCATCCTGACTTAGCATGCCCACACATTCCTGAGCAGTAGCATTTCCATTGCATGTTGTGAGCCTGCACTGAATGCCTGGACTAATTAAAACAGCTTAGTTTCTAGGCAACATATGTGTAGACTTATAAAATGCAAGGAAGTCATAAAAATAGAGAATTGCAAAAAGAAAACGGTGCATGATAGGAAAATTTCAAAGTTTTCATGATTAGCAACCCCAAATCCATAGGATACACCCAAAAGTTTTCAGGAAGCAAAATCTTTGCTGTCCAGTGTTACTGATCTGAGTAGGCTTGGTAAATGTTTCAGATAGTATAGTCAGAAATAATTTCACCTATTTCTGTTCCAAGAACATGGCAACTTAAAAGTCTTTGGAATAAGTCTCTAGAGCAGGAGTCAATAGATTCAAAAGGCAAAATATCCAAGAATGGTTTTCTACAGAGTTCAAGGACAATCAAACTTTGGGCCAATCAGAAAGCAAGAATGAACAACACCAGAAATACAAGACACAGTGAAGAGCAGGCTGGCTAGAATCAGCCTTCGAGTGGATATAATAGTTCATTTGGGAAGATGATTGCTTTTTAGCCCAAAGGATTAGAGACTAAGCCAAATGTTGACAAAAATATTAAAAATACAAAAGCTGTTTTGTTGTTTTATTTTACTGGAAAACTTTAGCAACCTTTTGGGGGAAGCAGTCACATTCACCTCTTAATTAACAAAATTGCCATAAAACGAACATTTATTAAAACAAAATGAAAACAAAATTATAAGACTAAAATGAAACAAATTGAAAAAACTTACAAATGACACAGGAAGCTAAACAAGACATGTTTTTTTCTTTTACCTTTGTACCCATACTATTTATCAATGAAGGCACATTTTAGAAATGACATCTAGGTGCATTATGGAATATACATGTTAAAATTTATGAAAAAACGCCTGCCACAAGCAGTTTTGGCTCAGTTTCAGAAACATGTACATATCCAAAATGGATGTCTGCAGACACAGCCTCATACACATCCCCGTGATGATATTTTAGGAAGGGGATATCTATCCCCTTGTGCATGCATGTTCCTGCCTGTTATTTTGCAAGTGAATTTATTCAACAGGTTTTTAATACTTTTTTATCATTTAGTCAAAGCCACTTACATTGTAACTTTAACTTAGTAATGCACATTAAACAGGGACATTGATAACTTGGATTCTTCTGAGGCAATGGAGGATTAAGTAATTTGCCAAAGGCCACAAGGAGTGCTAGTGGGAATCAAATGCCAGTCTCTTGGTTCCTAAGGCAGTGTGCTAACCATTAGGCTACTCCTCTGCTCCACATTGTCATGCCAACCATAAAGCAAGTGTCCTCATGCAAAATGCAATGTGTGCCTTTGAGACACTGCTGACTCCTGGCGACCCAGCAGCTCCTGGGTTTTCATGGCATTGTAACCGGAAGTAGATTGCCAAGCCTTTCTTCCAAGGCGATGAAGGGTTAAGTGACTTGCCCAAGGCCACAAGGAGTGTCCTCATAATCCTTCACTTTTCTTTATAGTCATTAAAAGTATTGGCAATATCAGAATACCTTCTTTTAGAAACATAGAAACATAGAAACATAGAAATATGACGACAGAAAAAGACCACATGGCCTATCTAGTCTGTCCTTCCATAACAACTACAACAGTCCACTCTTTGCCTTTAGAGATCCTCTGTGTTGGTCCCATGCTTTCTTGAATTCAGTTACTGTCCTCATCTCTACCACCTCCACTGGGAGACTATTCCACGGATCCACTACTCTTTCCGTAAAGAAATATTTCCGCATATCACTCCTGAATCTATCTCCCTTCACCCTCATCCCATGTCCCCTCGTAGCAGAACTTGCTTTCAATTGAAAGAGGCTCTCTCCCTGAACATTTATGCCACGGAGGTATTTAAACATCTCAATCATATCACCTCTATCCCGCCTTTCCTCTAAGGTGTACATATTAAGATCCTTAAGTCTGTCCTCATATGCTTTATAATGAAGCCCATTAATCATTTTGGTAGCAACCCTCTGCACCGACTCCATCCTGTTCACATCCTTTTGAAGGTGCGGTCTCCAGAATTGCACACCATACTCCAAATGAGGTCGCACCAAAGACTTATACAGAGGCATTATCACCTCCTTTTTTCTGCTAGCCATTCCTCTCCGTATGCACCCAAGCATCCTTCTAGCTTTTGCTGTCGCCTTTTCCACCTGTTTAGCTACTTTAAGATCATCAGACACAACCACGCCTAGGTCCCGCTCTTCTTTAGTGGACAAAAGTACTTCACCTCCTATACTGTATTGCTCCCTTGGATTGCTGCAGCCCAAATGCATGACCTTACATTTTTTAACATTAAATCCCAGCTGCCAAATTCTAGACCATTCTTCAAGCTTAGCTAGATCCCTCCTCATGTTATCTACCCCTTCCTGGGTGTCTACTCTATTGCAGATTTTGGTATCATCCGCAAAGAGGCAAACCTTACCCGACAGCCCTTCTGCTATATCACTAACAAAGATGTTAAAAAGAATCGGACCAAGGACAGATCCCTGGGGCACACCACTGGTAACATCCTTCTCCTCAGAGTGAGCTCCATTTACTTGTACTCTTTGTCGCCTCCCACCCAACCAATTTCTAACCCAAGCAGTAACTTTAGGGTCCATCCCTAGGGTGCTCAGTTTGTTTATAAGTCGCCTGTGAGGAACAGTGTCAAAGGCTTTACGGAAATCTAAATACACCACATCTAGAGCTCTCCCTCGGTCCAACTCCCTGGTCACCCAGTCAAAAAAATCAATCAGATTTGTCTGACAAGACCTGCCTCTGGTGAATCCATGCTGCCTCGGATCCTGTAATCCGCTGGACTCCAGAAACCTCACTATTTTCTCTTTCAGCAGCGTTTCCAATAATTTACTCACCACCGAAGTTAAACTAACCGGCCTGTAGTTTTCAACCACATCCTTACTTCCGCTTTTGTGTAAAGGCACCACATGAGCCTCTCTCCAGTCCTTTGGCACCACTCCTGACTCCAGTCCTTTGGCACCTACTCCCTTTATGTAATTTAGTTGCAAAATGAGAGCTTTTCTAATGTCTATTCTTGCCCTGGAACAGGTATAGACAGGGATGTTTCTGCTTTTGCGTTGCACCATGCTCATTGTTTCTGAAATCAGAAGCTCACATATAGCTTTATGGAATGCCCCTGGACATACCTCCACCATGATCCTCCTTCCCCCCCCCCCCCCCCTGTGCGATGGACATTCTCATGCAGAGGACATGTACACACCCATCTTCTAAAATGGCACCAGGGATATCTCCATGATGTGCACATTAGCACTTCCAAAATGATCACCATAGAGTGCACTATTGATCAGTATTGTGTTTATTGAGTGACAGTGCATGCTATTAACAAACGTTTCCCATAAAACACTTTAAAAAAGATCCTGCAATGATACAGAAAATGAAACACAACAACAATTTTGGCCTGCACATCCCTACTGCTTGCTACCAGCATATCTGGAGTAAGACTTGAGCTGCACTTTGTTAATTGTCATTAACGGGTTTTATGAATGCATTTTCTTGCAACTATAGTAATAGGAGAGGTCCTCTGCTACCTATTTATAGAATGACTATGATCAACGTGACACGTTGTTATGAGTGAATTCCTTCTACTTCACGAGTTTGGAAAACAAAAGCTAAGTGTTAAGATTGTGCTCACTTTAAAAGTATTAAAAGGAGCAGCTGTAGCGAGGAGACGGCTTCCTCTTCTGTCTACTTTTGTCACAGCTGCTCCGACAAAAAAAGAAACTTTTTCATTTTATTTTTGTTCAGGTTTTTAAGTGTAGTATGATCAACTGCAGCAGCCACCTTCCCTCTTCTTTGCCAAATCATGAAATACACCATTGGTGCTAGATAAAGTTGATATTAGAGGGACGAAAACATGGTCCATTAAAAGCTCTAACCTTTATGCTACCTATCCTGAATCAGGAAATGATTCCTTCATACTTGAAGCATTCTTAGCCCACAAATTCTTGGTCTTTTGGGAGCTCTAGTAATATTCAGAATACCTTAGAAGAAAAAAATAAAAGTATGAAAAAAAAGAACCCCAGAGCACACTACTTTGCAGTCTTTCCATGCATTCATTAAAATAGCACTAATTAAAAACTGCATATAAATTGCTTTTCTAAAACTTCCCAAAATTAAAATAACTAAATTAACACAATGAGCTCATGAATGCTAATAGTGAATCGTATCAAGCAGACTAGTACTGGAACATACTATACTCTGCAAACTACTTAATATGCTTGCTGCAGATGCAACCTAAATAACTTTGTATCCTAGAATATAACTAAAATTATTTCTCACATTATGAATACCTACCATTCATCACCCACATGAAGCCTTTTTATTTTTTTTTTATTTGTTAACCCTTTAAAACGGCAAATCACCTAAATTAATTTATTATTAACAATACTATAAAATAACAAACATAAAGTTAGATATGAACCTAAGACCATTAATATACATTCCTTCACTCATATTAACAAAGTCACCATCTAAATCATGGCTTGCTGGCATGCAACCAACACTTAAATTTGTCCCAACTATTTTTTAACCCAGAAGTTTATTAATCAGCATCAACACCTACCAAAAAGGACACAGTGCCAGATTAGAACATAAGAACATAAGATATGCCATACTGGGCCAGACCAAAGTCCATCAAGCCCAGTATCATGTTTCCAGCAGTGGCCAATCCAGGTCACAAGTACCTTGCAGTTTCCCCAAAAGACACAGGTTCCACAATGTTTGTATTGGGGCAAACATTGGATATTCTGGGTCCATTTAAATAATGATTTATGGACCTTTCCTCAAGGGAACTTGTCCAAACCTTTTTTAAACCCGGCTGCACTAACAGCTTTTACTACATCCTCCTGTAGGAAAAAGATAATTCTACCTTGAAAATAGGCATTGAAGGAAAAATAATATTACTACTTACAGAAATGTCCCTAATAGATTGATATCTCAAAGGATCAAGGGGTCCAATATATTCAAAGCCTTAGTCAGCCAGTCAATCGGAGGCTAACCAGCTATAAGTGCTCAATGGGGTATTCAGCAGCATTATCCGGATAGTGACATTTAATATCTTCACAGACCACCCAGGCACCATCCAGTTAGTAGATCTACTTCTGGAATCCACTTCTGGATCCACATCAATCTGGCTTTCGTCCTTTACATTCTACTGAAACAGCTCTTGCCAAAGTCTCCAGCAACCTGTTCCCGGCTACATCCAAGGGCCTTTACTCAATCCTCATCCTTGTTGACCTTTCTGCTGCTTTTGAGACTGTTGACCACAACCTTCTCCTTGACACATTATCCTCACTTGGTTTTAAGGTTTTTGTTATAACCTGGTTCTCTTCTTATCTCTCCCACCTCTCTTTCAGTGTTTGCTATGATGGATCCTCCTCTACTGCCATCCTACTCTCAGTTGGTGTTCCCCAAGGATCTGTCCTGGGCCCACTACTTTTCTGTCTCTATACCCAGTCCCTTGGTGCACTCATCTTCTCCCATGGATTTCAGTACCACTTTTACGCTGATGACTCTCAGATCTATCTCTCTATACCTGATATCTCTCTGGCAATTCAGGCCTGGATCTCTGCCTGTCTTTCTGATATCACTGCCTGATATCGGCCAAAACCGAGCTTCTTATTTGACCCTATATCCACTTCCCCCCTTCCTCTCTTTTCAATCTCTGTTGATAACACTCTTCTATTCCCTGTTTCTTCAGCCTGCAATCTTGAGGTCATCTTTGACTCCTCCCTCCCCTTCTCCACACACATTTAACTCATAGCTAAGACCTGTAATTCTATATAACATCAGCAAAATCTGCCCCTTCCTTTCTGAACACAATGCTAAGACACTTATCCACTCTTTTGTCACTTCCTCTCTTGACTATTGCAACCTCCTCCTTGCAGGTCTCCCCCTGAATCCTCTCTCTCTCTTTCAGTCTGTTCAAAATTCAGCTACATGGCTAATCTTCCGCCGGCCCCGATATACTCATATAACCGCTCTTCTCAAATCACTTCATTGACACTCCTTCTGTTTCTATATCCAATTCAAACGTCTCTTTCTGACCTATAAATGCATTCATGCTGCTGCTCCTTGCTACCTTTCCTCTCTTATCTCTCCCTACACCTCTCCTCATGAACTCTGCTCCTCTGGTAGATCATTTCTCTCTGTCCCCTTTTCCTGTACTGCTGACTCCAGACTCCGATCATTTCACCTTGCTGCTCCTTATGCCTGGAACAAACTACCTGAATCTGTGTGTCAGGCCATCTCTCTCCCTTTTCAAATCCATGCTAAAGGCTCACCTATTTGAGGTTACTTTTGGATCCTGTTCTGATTAGTCTCCTATAAGTCTCCTTACCTTCCCTAGTTGTATCCTTGTCCTCATCTATTTAACTAGATTGTAAACTCTAATGTCCTCATCTATTTAACTAAATTACCAGTCCTAACCCCCCTCCCCCCATCAGCCCAGTTAGATTTAAAAAACACAATTTGGCTGCTGCCGCCGTGGCAGCAGCAGAATCAAGCGTCTCAGGGCACCCCCCCCCCCCCCGCCCGGCAGAGTCCACCCTGCAGCATCAGCTCCCAAAGCGCGGGCTTTCAGAGCTGCGAAGGGAGTTTCCTTTTCTCGCTGCTCTGTTAATCCCACTGAGGCTGATGGGATTTCCCATCAGGAATTAACAGAGCTGCGAGAGAGAAGCTCTCCCTTCGCGGCTCTGACAGCCGACGCTGAGGCAGCTGATGCTGCAGGGAGGACTCTGCCAGGCAGGGGGAGGCCCCGCGAGATGCTTGATTCTGCCGCTGCCACGGCGGCAGCGGCAGCAGCATCCGGATTGTGTTTTTTTAAATCTAGCTGAGCTGATGCAGAATGTTTTTTGTGTGGGGCCCTCTAAAACATGAGGCCCTGTGCAAAAAACATTCTTGCTCAATGGAAAGGCCGACCCTGTCTCCAGAAATAGTGGCTGACTGAATATTGGATTAACTGAATATGTTTCGGCACTTATCTGGTTAGCATTGCACAGCCAAGATATTGAGTGGAAGCTCCAATCTGGATACTGCCACTAAATATCCCTCCAATATTTAACTGTGGCGGTATTTAAATATCAGCCTTTCTGAATATCAGTCCCAAGATCACCTAAGATGATAAGAAACATTCAAAACATCAAGCTTAGGTGGGGGGGCAGAACCTAACTTCGGGCAAGATGGATGTGTGAGAGCTAAGCTCAGCAGGGTAAGGTCAAGAATCTTGACTTCCGCTGCTTTTAATAGACCAGATCCTACCTATTTTGGTAGCAGTCGACTCCGGATATGTCTGGCCCCAAACCGACGCATCTGGATTACCAAGGAACACAAAGTACCAGTGCAAAGCAAACTAAAATGGAGTCTCTCTCACCTTACAAAATGGCAGTCATCCGAGATTGTCCTGAGGCCTTGCAGGAACTTTTCTCTGAGATCCGTGTTGTTAAGGACACGGTTAAATCAAACAGAGACTCGCTGAACACAATACAAGAGGATATCAATGCCTTAAAAAACAGCTTGGAGTAGATTATGGTGAGATTGAAGAAGGTGGAGAATGTGGTGGCAACACAAGGGGTGCAGTTCATGGCTGTTGAGAAGCAAGCAAAAGCTGATATGGTCACTGCAAAGTGATTTGGAAGATGGGAATAACCGTGCTCGGAGAAATAACATTAGGATTCTGGGAGTTCCCGAAGGAGCTGAAGGTACAGATATGATGGCCTTTTTGCAATCAATGATCCCGGGCGTGTTAAAAGTGAAGTTTGCTATGCCATTTGAGATTGAGTGCACCCATCAGGTGCCTACTCAGTCTGTGGTCTCGGGCAAGCGTCCATGCCCAATCATTCTAAAAGTTCTGCAATTTCAACAAGTCACACAAATTATGGAAGCAGCCAGATTGCACTCTCCATTGGAATACCAAGGGCATAAACTCTTTTTTCCAGACTTTGTGAAAGCGACGGTAGACCAGAGGAAAGGTTTCTTGGTGCTGCGTCCACGATTGTTGCAGCTGTAGGCCCGTTTCAGGCTGCTTTATCCTGCCCACATAAGAGTCATGCTGCATAACCAAACTAGGACTTTCGATGATCCAGGGGAGTTGCAAGCTTTCTTGGAAGACAAAGAACTGGTGTTGATGCGGTGAAAACCTGCCTTGCAATCAGTGGTGGACATAAGCTTGCAGAGTACTCTAATCTCTCTTATATGGGCTCTTGATTGGATCTGAGGTCGTGGAGTTGTGATTTGAATCATGCAAAGTTGACTTTCAATGTGGCTCTCTCGGGGTAACTCCAGTCTATTACTCTGGTCACACTGTCCTTCTCTTGTGTTCTTTTTCTTCTTTCTTTTATGTTTCTCGTCAGCTGGGGTGTTTGGATTGGATTGGAGGTCATCAGGGCTTTGATAGACAAGATGGCCTTCATATAATAGGCACCTAAATATCTGCCTTATATATAGACCCCCTAGTGCAATAGCTGAAGATACATCCACAATACTTGATTCTCTTTGTGCTGCCAAGTCACCCTACAAACCACTGATCACACTAGGTGACCTAAACCTCACCTCAACATCTAAGAAGGATGAAACAGCATTCCACCAAGCGATGAACTCTCTTCAACTCTGTTATTTTCCAATGAAATCTACACACTGCTCAGGTTCCACCCCAGACCTTATATTCATAGCTAAGAGCCTCATAGAACAGGACAGAATAAGCACTCCTACAGTAACACCAATACCATGGTCAGACCACCACGCTATATATTTTAAGCTCCAGCTCCCTCCCACACAAGAACCACAGATGACAACCAACCAGACAAGAAGATTCAAGGGTTTTGACAAAGACAAATTCCTCAATGATATCCTTCATAAGCTTCCTGAGGACTGCTCTGATCTAGACAACACAATAAACAACTGGAACACCACCATTAACACAGCAGCCAAAGCACCCGATCGAATCAGCACAAATCAAAGGATCACCAGAAGGAACCCTGCCCCCTCATATTCTGAAGTAGCTAGATCATCTAAAAGAAACCTACATAAGAAAGAACAGCAATGGAGACGTGACTGCTCAGATAACACAATGCAAGAATACCAAATAATGCAAAGAAACTACAACAACTTGATCAATACTCAAAAAGAACAATATCTTACTAACCTCATCCTAAAAGCTAGCAATAAGCCTAGAGAGCTCTTCCAGATAGCCCTGTCACTTATAAAGGAACCATCACAAGAAGAAGAAGTTGTTAAGATTCATCCTTATTGCCAAGAGCAACCCCTCAGTGAGAACCCATGACACAAGTTATATCTCCTCTTCTATGCAGGACATAGATACCACTATATCAAACAAATGGAATCAATTTCACATTCCCACAATAGAACAAGTTACTCGTACAATCGCTGACCTAAATTCTAGCACAGCTCCTTCAGATCCCTACCCGGTGGTCTGGATAAAATCTACAAAAGAAGAGCTGGTAAAATTAATCCAAAGAGTAATAGCTGCCTCTCTAACCCAAAGCTACATGCCCTCAGCACTAAAAGAAGCCACAATACGCCCAATCCCAAAGACAAATTCAACAGACCCTACAGACCCTGCTACATACAGACCTATATCCAGCTTCCCATTTCTGACCAATATTATTGAGAAGACAGTACACAGACAGTTCCAAGATCACCTTGATACCCATGCTCCACTGAACCAGCACCAACATGGTTTTTGCCCTAACCACAGTGTTGAGACCCTACTGATCTACCTACTCGATACTATAATCAGAGGAAATGATAACATCAAAACTGGTTTCCTGCTAGTATTCATCAACATCTCCTCTGCTTTTGACACGGTATCCCATAACACCCTCTTATGCAGTCTAAAAGACATTGGGTTATGCGACACAACCCGCAAATGGTTCCAATCTTAACTTAGTGCCAGACGGCAGAGAGTCAAAGTAGGAGCACACTCCTCTGATCCATTCCTCACACCACAAGGAGTCCCCCAAGGATCTTCCCTCTCTGCCCTTCTTTTTAACATTTATATTCAGCCAGTCTGCAATATTTTCAAGAAGCACAATTTAAAATATGAAATATATGCCTGCAACATCATGGCATCCACACCTATCAACCTGGACTCTCTAGACTACTCCTCCATGACAAATTGTCTACAAGAAATGTCCACATGGCTTTCCAACAATAACCTAAACATAAATATGAAAAAAAGCACTACTCATCATATGCAACACTTTGTCCAACCTCCCTACCTCAATAGTTGTGGCAGACTCCATCATTCCAATTAAAGATGAGTTTCGATACCTTGGAATAACTCTTGACCGTAACCTAAGCCTACAACCCCACATCAATAAAATCACTAAGAATGCATTCTACAAATTTGCCATCATACGTAGACTTAAGCCTCTCCTCAAACAGGAACACTTCAGATCAGTCTGTCAAGCAATCATAACTCCTATACTGGACTATTGCAATGCCATCTATCAAGTTTTACCTAAGCAAGCTACAAGATCTCTACAGCTAGTTCAAAATACTGCCGCCAGAATCATCACTGATTCAAAAAAACAAGACCACATAACACCCCTCCTTCATCAACTCCACTGGCTCCCAATTACCACACGTGCCAGATACAAATATGCCCTAACGGTATTCAAAATAAGAAACAACATGTCAGCGGGAGTCCTGGAGGAGATGTTCTGCATCAATCGCAGGAACAATAAACTTTAGATTGATCATGTTCATCATGAAAATGCATCAAACCTAATGCCATCTGCGGTATAAAGACATAGAGGTATTTCCACTAAGCCAGGCTAACGATTAATCTGATCTATCTGCACCTAGGTGTCATGTTGCTCAATGGGACCTAGGTGCAGATAGCTTGGGTTAACTGTTAGCCTGGCTTAGTAGACATACCCCATAGAGTTTGTCATTCCTAACATTAAGATCCAGTGAGGAATGTTTCAGGGACACTCCCTGTTACCACTTCTGTTTTTTATAGCACTTGATCCTTTAAATACTCTTATTAACTTATCTGAGGTATAGAAACATAGAAATATGATGACAGAAAAGGACCACATGGCCTATCTAGTCTGCCCTTCCATATCTACCACTACAACAGTCCCCTTTTTTCCTTTAGAAATTTTCTGTGTTTGCCCCATGCTTCTTTGAATTCAGATACTATCCTCATCTCTACCACCTCCACTGGGAGACTTTTTCACGGATCCACCACTCTTTCCGTAAAGAAATATTTCCACATATCACTCCTGAATCTAACCCTTTCACCCTCATCCCATGTCCCCTTATAGCAGAGCCTGCTTTCATTTGAAAGAGGCTCTCCTCCTGAGCAATTATGCCATGGATATATTTAAACGTCTCAATCATATCACCTCTATCCTGCCTTTCCTCTAAGGTGTACATATTAAGATCCTTAAATCTGTTCTCATATGCTTCATAATGCAGACTACTAACCATTTTAGTAGCCACCCTCTCCCCTCTGAACTGACTCCAGCCTGTTTATATTCTTTTGAAGGTGCGGTCTCCAGAATCGCATACAATACTCCAAATAAGATCGCACCAAAGACTTATACAGAAGCGCTATCACCTACTTTCTTCTGCTGGCCATTTGTCACCCCTATGCACCCAAGAATCCTTCTAGCATTTACTGTCGCCTTTTCTACCTGTTTAGTTATTTTAAGATCATCAGACACAACTACACCTAGGTCCCGCTCTTCTTTAGTGGACAAAAGTACTTCACCACCTATACTATATTGCTTCCTTGGATTGCTGCAGCCCAAATGCATAACCTTGCATTTTTTAACATTAAATCTCAGTTGCCAAATTCTAGCCCATTTTTCAAACTTAGCTAGATCCCTCCTCGTGTTATCTACAGCTTCCTGAGTGTTTATTGCAGATTCTGGTATCATCAACAAAGAGGCAAACCTTACCCGACAACCCTTCCGCTATATCACTAACGAAGATGTTGAAAAGAATCGGACTAAGGACAGATCCCTGGGGCACACCACTGGTAAATTCCTTCTCCTCAGAGTGAGATCCATTTATCTGTACCATCTGTTGTCTCCCACTTGACAAATTTCTAACACAAGCAGTAACTTTAGGGTCCTTTCCTAGGGTGCTCCGTTTGTTTATAAGTCGCCTGTGAGGAACGGTGTCAAAGACTTTACTGAAATTTAAATACACCATATCTAGGGCTCTCCCCCGGTGCAAGTCCCTGTTCACCCAGTCAAAGAAATCGATCAGATTTGTCTGACAAGACTTGCCTCTGGTGAATGCATGCTGCCTCGGATCCTGTAATCTGCTAGACTCCAGAAACCTCACTATTATGTCGTTCAGCAGCGCTTCCAATAATTTACTCACCACCGAAGTTAAACTAACTAGCCTGTAGCTGTCAACCACATCCTTACTTCTGCTTTTGTGTAAAGGGACCACATGTGCCTCTCTCCAGTCCTTTGTTACCACTCCTGACTGCAACGAGGCATTGAAAAGATCAGTCAGTGGAGCTGCTAGAACGTCCCCAGTATTCTAGAATGTATCCCATGCGGTCCCATCGCTTTGTCTACTTTAAGTTTAGCTAGTTTTTCACAAACACAGTCTTCTGAAAATTGTTCAAGATGCCCCTCTCTTCTGTTCCAGTTTGTAGGTGTTTTCTGATGTCCTGCTCCTGGTTCTTCATCTGTGAACACAGAACAGAAATATTTGTTAAGCAATCCCTGCCCCGGATGATGATATTTAACAGTAACAGCAAATGGACTATGAAACACAGCCAGAGTTCTTGTATATAGTTAGCAACTGACAATTGCTTGTTTGACCCCAATGTAACTGTCCAAGTCGAATAACCCTGTTCAATGTAAAAGCTTGTTGCTATAATGTTTACATTGTAAACCGCTTTAAATGTAAATGATAAGGTGGTATAGAAGACCTGTTAAATAAATAAATAAAAATTCTGCTTTATCCTCAATACCACTTTTGTCCTTCCTCTTCTCATTAACATATCTGAAAATTGTCTTATCCCCCCATTTTACTGCATTGGCTATTTCTTCCTCTTTTTGAATCTTTGCTTTTCTGACTACTTTGATAGCTTCTCTAAGTTTTTCCAAATATAGATGCCTGTCTTTCTCTCTCTTTGAACTCTTGTATTTCATTTATTTATTTAGACAGTTTTTGTATACTGCCTTATCCTTCAATCAAAGTGGTCATGACACAATTGGGGGATACATTTAACATGTGGGGATATGAGACACATACACTAATACTTGCAGGGAACATGGGCTATGGAGGGTTAAGTGGCTTGCCCAAGACCACAAGGAGCAACTGTTGAGCTAGAAACCCTGGCCCTTCTGGCCCAAGGTTGCTGTCCTCTAGTGGGATTTGAACCCCTGACCTTCTGGCCTGAAGTACCTTGCCCCAACCACTAGGCTACTCCTCCCTCCTTTCATGAAGGCCTCCCTCTTTTTCTTCACCTTTTCAGCTACTTCTTTCGAAAACCATAGCGGACTCCTTTTCCTTTTACCTTTATTTACCATTTTAACAAAAAATATTGGTTGCCCTTAAATATTCCCTTTCAGTTTTGCCCACAGTTTTTCTACATCCCCCAGCTGTTCCCATCCTGCTAAAAAAAACCTGAGGTATTGGCCCATCTTGGCAAAGTTAGTCTTCCTAAAGTCTAAGACCCTCACCTTTGAAAGGATTCTAACAGCCCTAGTCCTAATACTGAACCACACCATCTGATGATCACTGGATGCAAAATGATCTTCCACTATAACATCAGAAACATTTTCACCATTGGTATGCACCAATCCAGTATGGCCCCTTCACGTGTTGGTTCTGTTACCAGTTGCCTGAATGGTTCTCCCTATAGAGAAGCCAGGATCTCCTTACTTCTAGATGATACTGCAGCAGGAATGTTTGCCAATCAACATCTGGCATATTGAAATCCCCTATCAGTAGCACTTCCCCTTTCCTGGCAATGCTGTGTATGTCATCAATTAACTCTCTGTCCACCTCTTTCTCCATTGAGGGTGGTCTGTACATCATGCCAATGCAAATATGTTTCTCTTTCACTCTTTCTAGCTTAACCCGCAGTGCCTCCTCTCTCCATTTTAAGCACAGTAGTTCCAAAGTTTTAATATTATTATTTACATGTAGTGCCGCTCCTCCTCCCCTTCTTCCTACCCTGTCCTTTCGAAATAAAATATAGCCTGGTTTAGTTACATCCCAGTCATGTTTTTTTGTGAACCATGTTTCTGTAACTGTCACTAAATGCAAGTCAGCCTCTCCCATTAAAGCTTTAACATCTGGGATCTTATTTTCCATGCTATGGGCATTTATGCACACAGCTTTCCATATGTTGCCCCTTTTACCCATTTCCATAAAGGTATTTAATGTTTCACTTACCTAGGGGCTTTCACTTACCTTGGGGCTTTCTTCACCCATCCCCAATGAATCAAGTTTAAAGCCCTCTTCAGTAGATTAGCTAGTGTGCTACTGAAGACACATCAACCTTTCTGGACAGATGGACACCACGCGCAGGACCCAAAAGGCAGGCAGAGCTCAGGAGTCTCAATGCGTGGATGAGACAATGGTGCAGAGATGAGGGTTTTGGATTTGCTAGGAACTGGGGAACATTCTTGGGAAAGGAGGGGCTCTTACGAAGGGATGGGCTTCACTTTAACTGGGATGGAACCAGGCTGCTGGCATTAACTTTTAAAAAGGAGATAGAGCAGCTTTTAATCTAGATATTAGGGGAAAGCCGACAGTCGACCAAGAGCGGATGGTTCGGAAGAATGTATCTTTGAAGGATACTACCAAAAGCAGAGAGGTTCCACAAAATAGTAAAGTAGCCCAAATGACCTCAAGTATGGAGCAGACAGAGCTTAAAGATCCCAAATTACCCATGTCTAACAATAGCCAAATTAATATGAATAAAATACATTCTCTAAAATGCTTGTATGCAAATGCTAGAAGTCTAAAAAATAAGATGGGAGAGTTAGAATATATAGCACTAAATGAAAGGTTAGATATGATTGGAATATCAGAGACATGGTGGAAGGAGGACAATCAGTGGGACACTGTGATACCTGGGTACAAACTATATCGAAATGATAGAGCTGATCAAATTGGTGGAGGGGTTGCTCTCTATGTTAGAGAGGGCATTGAGTCAGAAAGGATTAAGGTTTTGCAGGAAACAAAATCTGCTGTAGAATCTATATGGATTGAAATTCCATGTAAAAGGGGGAATGCAATGGCAGTGGGGGTGTACTATCGAGCGCCTGGCCAGAATGACCAAATGGATGATGAAATGCTCAAAGAAATCAAGAAAGCTAACAAAAGTTACAGCACAGTAATAATAATGGGTGATTTCAACTACCCCGGTATCGACAGGTCAGTGTCACATCAGGACATGCTAGGGAGATAAAGTTCCTAGATGAAATAAATGACTGCTTCTTGGAGCAGCTGGTTCATGAGCCAACCAGAGGGGAAGCCATATTAGACCTAGTCCTTAGTGGAACACCAGATCTAGTGCAAGAGATAAGGTTGTTGGGGCCACTTGGCAATAGTGATCATAGTATGATCGCCTTTGATTTAATTAGTGGAGGAGGGATAGTAAGGAAATCCACAGTACTACCTTTTAACTTTCGAAAGGGAGACTATGATAAAATGAGGAAAACAGTTAATAAAAAATGAAAAGGAGCAGTTGCAAAGGTTAAAGACGTACATCAGGCTTGGCTGTTGTTGAAAAATACTATCTTGGAAGCCCAGACCAGCTGTATTCCACGCTTTAAGAAAAGTGGAAGGAAGTCCAAAAAACTGCCAACATGGTTTAAAGGTGAGGTCAGAGAGGCTGTTGTTGCCAAAAAAGCATCTTTCAGGAAATGGAAAAAAGAGCCAAACGACGAAACCTGGAAACACCACAAGCACTGGCAAGTCAAATGCAAGGCATTGATAAGGCAGGCAAAGGGAGAATTTGAGAAGAAGCTTGCTGTGGAAGCAAAAACACGAAGTAAAGACCTTTTCAAGTACATTCGTAGCAAAAAACCTGTGAGAGAGTCAGTTGGTCCATTAGATGATAAAGGGGTTAAAGGAGCATTAAGAGGTGACAAGGCGATAGCAGAGAGACTGAATGAATTCTTTGCTTCAGTCTTTACTGAGGAAGATGTAGGGATGTTACCCATGACTAAAGTGGTATTTAAAGGTGCGGAAGAAATGAAGGAAATATCGATATATCAGGAAGATGTATTACAAATATTAGATAAACTGAAGAGTAGCAAATCACCTGGGCCAAATGGTATACATCCAAGGGTGTTGAAAGAACTGAAATATGAGATTGCAGACCTGCTATTAGTAATCTGTGAACTATCATTAAAATCATCTCTAATACCTGAAGATTGGAGGATCGCCAATGTAACACCAATTTTTAAAAAGTGTTCCAGGGGTGATCTGGGAAACTACAGACCAGTGAGCCTGACATCAGTACCGGGAAAAATGGTAGAAACCATCATAAAGAATAAAGTTACTCAGCATGTAGATAGTCATGACCTAATGGGAGACAGCCAACATGGCTTTAGACAAGGAAGATCTTGTCTTACTAATCTGTTATGTTTTTTTGAAGGAGTGAATAATCAGGTGGACAAAAGTGAGTCGGTTGATATTGTGTATCTGGACTTTCAGAAAGCTTTTGACAAGGTCCCTCATCAGAGACTTTTGACAAAACTAAAGAGTCATGGGATAGGAGGCAGTGTACTATTGTGGATCAGGAACTGGTTAAAAGATAGAAAGCAGAGGGTAGGGCTAAATGGCCAATTTTCCCAATGGAGAAAGGTGAATAGTGGTGTACCCCAGGGATCTGTGTTGGGTCCGCTGCTTTTTGACATATTCATAAATGACCTGGAAAGTGGAATAACGAGTGAGGTTATCAAATTTGCAGATGACACAAAACTATTTAAAGTTCTTAAAACCCAAGCGGATTGTGGAAAATTGCAAGAGGATCTTGATAAATTGGAAGACTGGGCATCAAAATGGCAGATGAAATTTAATGTGGACAAGTGCAAGGTTATGCACCTAGGGAAGAACAACCCAAACTATGGTTACACGATGCAGGGTTCCACATTAGGAACCACCACCCAGGAAAAAGATTTAGGCGTCATTGTGGATACCATGTTAAAACCCTCGGCCCAGTGTGCAGCAGTGGCCAAGAGAGCAAATAGAATGCTAGGTATGATAAGGAAAGGAATAGAAAATAAAACAAAAGATATTATAATGCCTCTATATCGTTCCATGGTGAGACCGCACCTTGAATATTGTGTGCAATTCTGTTCGCCGTATCTTAAAAAGGATATGGCGATTTTAGAAAAGATTCAGAGAAGAGCCACCAAAATGTAAAGGGGATGGAAGGATACTCCTATGAAGAAAGGCTAAAAAGGTTAGGGCTCTTTAACCTGGAAAAGAGACGGCTGAGGGGAGATATGATAGAAGTCTATAAATTAATGAACGGAGTGGAACGGGTAAACGTAGATCGATTGTTTACCTTATCAGAATATAGAAAGACTAGGGGACATGCAATGAAGCTACAGGGTTAACTATTTACGACTAATAAAATATTTTTTCACTCAACATGTAATCAAACTCTGGAATTTGTTACCGGAGGATGTAGTAAAGGCTGTTAGTGTAGTTGGGTTTAAAAAAGGCTTGGACAAGTTCCTGGAGGAAAGGTCCATAAACCATTATTAAGAAGGGACCCAGGATATCAATGCTTGAACCAATACAAGCATTGTGGAACCTGTGTCCCTTGGGGAAACTGCTAGGTACATATGACCTAGATTGGCCACTGTTGGAAACAGAATACTGGGCTTGATGGACCTTGGTCTGACCCAGTTTGGCATATCTTATGTTCTTATGTTCTTATCTCTGCTCTGCAACCCATGGAACAGCATCCCATGGTCTAGGAAAACAAAACACTCTTGATGACAATATCCCGCAGTCATGCATTCATCTCCAGGATGCAAGCTTCTCTGTCTTGGCCTTTAACATCAACAGGGAGGATTGAAGAAAACACCACCTGCACCCCTATCTGCTTCACCTTCTGTCCAGGAGCCATAAAGTCACTTTTGATATGTTCAGGGGGATACCTGGCAGTATCATTTGTGCTGACATGGATTATAAACATTGGGTAATAGTCAGTGGGCTTGATGAGTCTTGGCAAACTCTCTGTAATATCTTGGATTTTGGCACCTTGCAGATAGCATACTTCTCTGGACATCAAGTCTGGTCGACAGATGGACACCTCAGTACCTCTCAGAAGAGAGCCACCAACCACCACTACCCTTTGCTTCCTTATGGTCACTGATTCTGCAACTTTGGAGTGCTTGAGCTCTGGTTCTTCCCTTTGCAGGGAAGCTTTCACCTCCTCCTCTTCCAGGGTTGCATAATGGTTTTTCAATTCAAGGGCTGGAGGAGTTGGATTGGTGATTCTGCAGGCCCTGGTGACTTGTGTCCAACCTTCATCATTCTGTAGGCTCCCATCTTCTCCTCTGCTGGAGAGCTTGGATGTTGCAAGAAACATCTCATCAATGTACTTCTCACTGCCTTGAATGCTCCTCAGCCTCACCACCTCCTCTTTGAGTTTCCTGAGAGCTTAAGCATGTAGGCATCCTGCACATGGAACCAGTCCTTCAACTGGCATTGGGACCTCTGTCTGGACAAAGGCAGAAGCTGTAATTGGGGCAACAGCTTTGGTGATATGATTTTCCCTAGCCATTTTTCAGTTGTTGGAACTTAGGTATCTGTTGAAGCAAATAAGAGAGAGACCTACCAAAATACCAGCCGGTTTCCCAGCTGTCTTTTCAGAGAAAAATCAGTTAAATCTCTTTTAAGTGTGTTCAAAATGTGCTGTTCTAAGTCCCTGTGTGTTGTTAATTGGGGAGGAGCCCTATAAAGCATGACTGCTCACAAGGGGTGTGTGGGAGTTGAGGGAGGGCTAGAGAGGGAACTAACACCTGATGAGGTGTCAGTAGCTTCAAAGAGCTGAGAAAGATACTAAAGCATAGTTTTCAACCTACCTCACTAAAGAAATTATTTCCCCTTTTAAACTAAAGCACCAAAAAAATGTAGCTTTGTTTTAAAAATGTTCCAAAACCCTTTTAAGAGCTCCCAGGCTAAGAGCTAGCAATTTAAAAAGCCACAAACTCTTACCTTTGCTTGAAATGTATAGCCCCTCTTCAGAATGCCTATATAGATTTAGCCTCAGTCCTAAAGGTGGTAACATCATATTTGCTTTTGGAAATTACTTCAGGCTCCATAGTCATAGTGGTCAACATTTAGTGGAATAATTACTCCTTTTAGTAAAAATCTTTTCAGATGACATCAGCACTTTGGTTGTGGCATCCTGGATTATTATGTTCCATGTAAAAATATGTTGTTATATTGTTTTATGTAAACCACTTTGAATTAATGATAAGGCGGTATATAAATCTGTTAAATAAATAAAATAAAAATAAATATTATCATGACACAGGCACACTAGCACCAATCCTCATAACCACTGCTGAACCACAAGAGCTACAAATGTTAGAGAAAAAAAAATACAGTTTAAAAGAATTAAGGTGAGGTAAGAAGAAAGCATGCCTGCAGAGGCTACCCCTGAACTCTGATGGACAACTGAATATCCAGACCCTTCCAGTCCACCTGGAGCCACAAAGTCATCTCCTATTGACTCTGAGGCTTGCAGAACCTATAGCTCTGCTCCTACCAACACATGACCCCCTCCTTTACCAACAGGTAACTACAAAATATGTGGGCTTCAGACTATTTAGTGGTCAGCTTTATGGTGCTAGTGTGCCTGTGTCTTGATCTAACACCGGTCTTTGAATATTATTTAGCAAACTATCAAACTCCTTCACAGAAAAATCTATCTCTGGGAAGTATAACTGAGTGTAAAATTGGCAAAAAGTATCTGTAATGTCATGGTCTTTGACAATCAGTTGATGGACCTGAGGGTCCCTTAAAGCTGTAATGCGAGAAGCTTCCTTACGACCCTTTAATGAGTTAGCTAGTAGCCGTCCAGCTCTGTTACCTTCCAAATAATATTGTCCTTTCTGCCCTTGAATATTTTGTGAAGCCTTAGTGGTTAAAATTGAATTATATCTAAATCTAAGGCGCTGCAATCTTATCAAAATATTAGGATCAGTTTTCTGGCATAAAATATGTTCTCCCACTTTAATCTGCTTGTCTAGTACACCAAGTTCTTCTTTATGTTGCTTGGCCTGCTTTTAGCAAAACTGGTAATGGTGGCTCACATACTAGCCTTAAAGCAGGGGTGTCAAACTCAAATACACAGTGGGCCAAAATGTAAAACTTGAACAAAGTCGCGGGCCAGCATTGAACAAATGAACCTTTTAATATGGACCCAAACAAGATTTGCTTTAACATTGAATATGAAGCAACACTTATTACTATACAATTTATAACTTAATAGTTCAGATATGCAAAAACCAATTTCAAATTAAAAAAAACATCAATGACATTCATTTATTAAATAAGATTTAAATAATAATAAATAATAATTTTTAAAATAAAATAACAATAATAAAATTAATCAACCATTCAAGCCCATGTCTTGGAGTAGCAAGAAAAAGTGCATAAAGAAAACGTTAATTATTGCTCAGTTTGCTGCACACTAATCTAATCTGATGTGCCCAAGCCAGATACCTGGCATCTCTTCTTGGATGATAGTTCATCAATGTCTGGGCTCAGGCTTTGAGCTGAGGAAATCCTCAGTATCGAGCGAAGGTGTTCATCAGTCAGATGTCTCCTGTGAGATGTTTTGGTCATCTTCATCGAGGAGAAAAGTTGCTCACATAGATAAGTGCTGCCGAACATGGAGAGCATCTGAGCAGCTTGGGTGCGGAGCTGAGGCATTGTGTCAGGGATGAACTGTGGAAACTGGGCGGCGCCCACAGCATCATACTTTGACTTCAGCGTGTCATTACACTGGAGTTCAATTAGCTCCATTTGGAGGTTGGTTGGTGCGTTTTCCACATTAACTGCAAAGGGATTACTGAGCAGTTCAAACCTACATTTCTGGACATCAAAGTCGGCAAATCGCCGGCTAAACTCAGCGCCGAGTACACTGAGTTTTTCAGCAAACTGTGCGCATGGGAACAAGTTGGTAAAGAACTGCGTTTTCATGGTTTGGCAGCAGGGAAAATGGCCAAGGTTTCCTTGCAGCATCTGATTCTCCCACAGGCACAGTTTAGTTTTAAAAGCCCTCACTGCAGCGTACATGTCTGTGATGATGCGCCCCCGTCCCTGAAGCTGCAGGTTCAGCGCATCGAGATGGCTCGAGATGTCACACAGAAAGGCCAGCTCACACAGAAACTTTTTCTCCCGAAGCTCTGCTGTGTCCTTCCCTTTGCTTTCCAGAAACTGACATATTTCCTCATGCAGCTCAAAACATCTATTCAGTACTTTTCCTCGGCTTAACCATCTCACCTCTGTGTGATACGGTACGTCTGCGTATTCCGAACCACACTCCTCCAGAAAAGACTTAAACTGGCGGTGATTCAGACCTTTGGCTCTTATAAAGTTAACTACTTGTGTTACTGTGGTCATAACATGTTCCATCTTTAGCACACAATGATTCCTGATGTATGATGCAGTGATAAACAGTTAGTTCACCTGCACAGTTCTCTTCCTGCATCTTCTCCCGGACCCTGCCCACCAGTCCACTTGTTTTACCGCACATCGCTGGCGCACCATCTGTCGTTAATCCCACGAGTTTATCCCACGGCAGCTTTATTTCAGTTACGCATTTGGAAACCTCCTCAAAAATTTCCTTTCCTGTGGTTGTGCCATGCGTTGATTTGAATCCCAATAGCTCCTCCGTAACACACATATTTGAGTCCACTCCACGGATGAAGACTGACAGCTGAGCAGTATCAGATGCGTCGCTGCTCTCATCCACAGCAAGGGAGAATGCAATGAAATCTTTTCCCTTTTCCAAAAGCTGGTCATACAGATTGGTGGCAAGATCACATGTGCGATCAGCTACTGTGTTTCTGCTCAGGCTCACGTTTGAAAAGGCTTGCTTTTTCTCTGGGCACACGATGTCACAAACTTTCAACATGCACTTTTTCACAAACTCTCCCTCATTAAAGGGCCGGGCTGATTTTGCGATCTCTGCTGCCACAATATAACTAGCCTTTACAGCAGCCTCACTTTGTGATGTGGCTTTTTTGAACATATTCTGTTGTGAAACCAAACTTCTTTTCATCTCCTCCACTTTCTGGCTCCTTTGAGTCATGTCCAGGTCCTTGTACTTGAAACACAAGGAGGAGCAGGCCTCCTGCGAGCAATATAAGACGACACAAGGAGCAGGAGACGTTGGATGAACAGTTGAGTCTTTATTTGATAGGGACCCCAACGCGTTTCGGCAACGCCTTCCTCAGGGGGATTACAACTTGAACAAACATTAAAACAAAATAAGAACAATTAAAAACAGATAAAAACAAATAAAAACAATAGGCATGATGTTAAATATATATGCAAAACTACAAAATTAATAACCACATAAAATGCTCTGTATAGTAAAACAGTTAAAATAACACAGACAAACGTAGGGCTGAAGAACACAACATAAATGAATAAAGATATAAATGAGTTAAAATATACTAATCATCACTATATTTGAACAATTGTAGCTTAAAAACGGAAAAAACAAGTGAGAAATACATTAAAATATTCACATAATCTTCCTTTCTCTAGCAATTATCCTTACACATGTGTTGTGTCTTCATAATATAGTTGTAGAACAAACGCGATTGTTTCTACCGACTCGCACAACAAGAACGAGAGATAGACATCTACAATACACATTCCCGTGGTTGAGCATTTGAACGGTATTTCAAATTAAACATATTCATTCATTTGCTTATGTACAATCATGAAGTTTTCACATAAAAGGGGAGGTAATACTTATGGACCGTTTATAATTAGTAGCTCCTTATAATTTTAAAACATGATGGGTTCGTTGTTAATTCGCCGGTCTCATTCAATAGATGCACATGATGAACGCTGCTAAAGTCCAGTGCTCATGCTTTTGTTTATTTTCATAAAGTCTGGTCTTTAGCACAATTTTCTATCTTTCTCCCTTCCCCCTTCCCCCCCCCCTTCCCCCCTTCCTTTCTCCCCTCTCCCCTCCCCCCTCCCCCCCCCCTCCCCCCCCTTCTCCCTCTTCCCCCCCCCTCCCCCCTCCCTCTCCCCCTCCCCCCTTCCCCCCCCCCACCCCTCCCTTCCCCCTTCTTCTTCCTCTCCCACCCTATTTATTTATATGTGACCAAATATAAATCTAATTCTACCAGTGGGTATTTTAATGTATTTAATTATACAATAGTATACCATTTTGTTCTATCCACTTCATACAATAATATTCCTCTATTTGTCACACATTATTCTCCTTAACCGTCATGAGTTTATATGGTGCATTATTTCTATGTTATTTGCTATGTTTTAGACATGTTAGTATATATTTATTTATCTGTTACTATTATATTTATATAATTATCTTTGTTTCTCACTTGTTTTTTCCGTTTTTAAGCTACAATTGTTCAAATATAGTGATGATTAGTATATTTTAACTCATTTATATCTTTATTCATTTATGTTGTGTTCTTCAGCCCTACGTTTGTCTGTGTTATTTTAACTGTTTTACTATACAGAGCATTTTATGTGGTTATTAATTTTGTAGTTTTGCATATATATTTAACATCATGCCTATTGTTTTTATTTGTTTTTATCTGTTTTTAATTGTTCTTATTTTGTTTTAATGTTTGTTCAAGTTGTAATCCCCCTGAGGAAGGCGTTGCCGAAACGCGTTGGGGTCCCTATCAAATAAAGACTCAACTGTTCATCCAACGTCTCCTGCTCCTCAGGTCCTTGTACTTGTCATGGTATTTTGTTTCATAGTGTCATCGAATGTTATACTCCTTAGTTATAGCCACGTTGACTCCACAAATCAGACAAACAGGTCTGTCTTTTACATATGTAAACAAATATTCTGTCTCCCACCTGTCCAGAAAGTTCCTGTTGTCTGCCTTTCTTTTTGCCATTTTTGGGAAGGGGTTCCACAGTGACAGTTGTAGCTTGAGATCGCTATGACTTCTGTCACACAGGAGAGGGCGTTTCTGGGACCTGTCCTGATTGACGCGCCAAAACAACAGCAAGGCATTATGGGATTTGTAGTATTAGCTATGAATGAATGCGCTGTATAATACCGGCGGGCTAGCTCTAGTAGTCATTTGGTATAGCCTCGCGGGCCAAATATAATTACACTACGGGCCAAATTTGGCCCGCGGGCCAGAGTTTGACACCTATGCCTTAAAGCCTTCCCACCACACCCACCCCGAGGAGTCTTGAGGTAAATTAAATTGAAAATGCTCCTCTATAGCCACCAGGATGGTCTCGCAAAATCCCTGACTGGCTAGAAGAGTCCTATCAAATTGCCAACGTGAGTGAGATTGATAGCTCGTTGAGTCAAATAGGGTGAATGAGATTGCGGAGTGATCAGAGATATGAGCCACATGAATATTAGACTCACTAATTCTAGAACAAAGTCTCTTGGAGACTAGGAGAAAGTCTATACATGATAACAAGTTATGAGGAGGAGAAAAGAAAGTGAATTCTTTGTCTGTAGGGTGTTGCAACCGCCATATGTCGATCAGGCCCAATTCCTGCATTAGAGATACAAGAACTGGGTGAACCTTGGGAACCCTAATGGTTCTCACTGGACTCCTATCCACCAATGGGTCTAGCACAAGGCTGACGTCTCTCCCCACAATAGTCAGATATCTGGACACCTCCTGCGCCAAGGCCGCAATGGAGCTAAAAAAAGCAGGGCAATCAACGTTAGCAGCATAAACATTAATTAAGGCCAGTTCAGTGGATCCAATTTTAACAACAGCCATTGTCCACCGCCCATCAGTATCAGACATAGTTTATATAACCTTGGGGGATAAAGCTTTCCTCACTAAAATGGCTACCCCATTTTTCTTATGATGGGCAGCTGAAAAAGCCACTAGAAAAAAGGGTTTTATATCCAGTTTTAATGACTCCTTTACATTCAAGTGTGTCTCCTCTAACAGTAAGATGTCAGCACTTTCTTTCCTACCGTATAGAGAATCTTTTTCCTCTTAATGCCCTTCACATTCAGTGAAACTATCTTAAAGGAAGACATACTGATAATGTAGCACAGATTGACAGTCAAATGTTTCAAAAACATACCAAATTGTAGCATATAGTTTTACATTGTAGAACAACATCTTAAATGCCCTCAGAGTGCTAGCTGCACTTATAGCCCAAAAACAAAACCTCAACAAAAAGAGACACAATTTAGCCCTGGCCCCTGCACATGATTTCTCACAATAAGAACACATAATTCTGAAAAACAAATCACCAAAACCACCAAACCCAGGGGGAAAATAAAACACACAAAACTTAGTGGGTGAGCCCACCAGGATAAGAAAGACACACAGGGCAAAATGACCTAATACATTCCCACTTCTTTGTCATTTAAAATATCTCGCCTTGCCCACCTCCCACAATAAGAGTAAATACAATGTACTCAAAATCCAAAACACCAGAGCAGCATGGCAGGGCAACCCTCATCAAATCAGTTTATGACCTAGAAGACCCCGCCTAATGAATAAGGGCCATCCCGCTCTTTCAAGCCCCAATACTCTCTCAACCACCATAGACATCACAAACAACATAGAACATAAAAGAAGAAAGAGAGAAACAACAGGAGAAACATCTTGACCAGGATAGTACCCTGGAGCGCCTTCAAAAGAGACAGAATGGATGTCTCAGTGTATAGCAATACTGCATGATTAAATGTCGCTTCTGCATGGATAAGTCGCCTTTACACAACCTCAGACCAGTCAAGCCAGTCGAATGCCCATGACAGCAAGCACTGTAGAACTTTAGCAAATAAGAACTGCAAAGTGAATTTCACCGCATCACCGACTCCATATCTTCCAGTAATGCATAAAACTCCCCTGGATCATCAAAAGTCTTGGTCTGGTTATGCAGCGTGACTCACATGTGGGCGGGATAGAGCAGCCCAAAATGGGCCTGCAGCTGTAACAAGTGTGGGCACAGCGCCAGAAAACTCTTTTGCTGATCCACCGTCGCCTTGGTGAAGTCCAGAAAGAACAGGAGTTTATGTCCCTGAAATTCCAAAGTTGAAAGAGCTTTGGCTGCTCCCATTAGGCATAACCTAGTGATTAGAGCTCTGGCTTAGAAACCAAAAAAACAGGGTTCAATTCCTGTGGTAGGCTATGGCCTAGAATAGCCTATAAATGTATGTAAACGTATGGGAGGCCTGTAAGCTAGGCCTGAGTCCCAGCCCCCACCTAAGAATAAGAATGCTGAGAAATACCTAAGTCAGTATAAGTTAGTGAAACTGCTTTTTGATAAGGTTGTATAAATCCTTTGTTGAATATTCTATGCTGATGACAGACATATACCAGTGCGCTGTGTTCACACATTTTCTAAGCTAAGCAGTGACCTTGTAAGAGAAAAGTATCAAAGTTTAGAACTGTGCCTTTGTTAGAGAATTCTGAGCAGGGGGAACAGAGTACTGGGCCCACAGAAAGATCCTAATTGGATGGGTGCAAGGGTCAGTGGGACCAATAGAAAGTTGGCCTGTATTAAACTGAAGAAGAAAGGTATAAAAGGTGTTGTTTACTGGACTCCATTGCTCAGACCATTTTGAATGTGACATTTGGCTGAGACTTGTGCACAATAAATTGGCTTGGATCTTCGAACGGACTCCTGGTTTTATTCATTGCGTGCACTTCGCTGCAACATTCCCTCTAGCATTCCATGTGGCCTTGGGCAAATCACTTAACCCTCCATTGCTCAGAAAAATCCAAGTTATCAATGTCCCTATTTAATGTACATTTACCAAGTTTAAGTTACAATGTAAACCACTTTGATTGAAATAATAAAGCAGTATAAAAAAAACCCAATTAAATAAAATAAATAAATAAATTATTTGTGATACTTGCTGAAAACATAAAACTTTCAAGTTCCTTTACCTCACTCCAGTCCAGTCCCGGAATCTCTGGGATACAGATCCTCCTGCAGTTGCTTGGAGACTGAATCATAACATTCTTCTGATGTCATCCGTATAACTACCTGAGGGACCGCCCACTCGCTCCAGTTTTTTCAGTCTCCAAGCAGTTGCAGGTTGTAGAGCCTAGGGATCCTGGGCTCTTTTGAGGGACAATTAAGTATTTTAATTTTAATTTCTTATTTTGATTTTAATTTTAATTTAGTTTCAAGTTTCCTTTTTCAAGCTTGCTTTATTTTATTTAAAAAAAAAAAAGGTTATATACCTTTAAAAGCTCTAAATGCCCCCCTTCTCTTTGAAAGGAATTCATTTAGCAATTTAAAGACACGTAGTTCTTTGAAAGATTGCTGAGGGGTGAGTGTGAGTCTCCCGATCCTACTAGGGCTAGGAGAGGAGAACTTAGCAGTCTGGAGTCATCTTTGATTTTTGTTATTACCGATACTCCCCCACACAGATCTTTCGGATACCTCCAAGGCAAGAAAGAGCTTATTATCATGGATCTGGTAAGCAGAAACAGCATTTTTTAACTGGCAGCGACAGGTATTTCATTGCTGCGCAGTTCTTAGAGGTGACAGTTAATGAAGGCCGTGCCATGTTGGCGCGTGCATATATCTGCATATATCAACGGCGTTCAGCGAGTTGTTTAAAGATCAGCTGGCATGTTGAAATGCGATACTTCCAGGTTGCTCCTATAGGTGGAAATGCTTAGCTAGGAGAGACCCGATGGAATAAGACAGAAAAGGAAAGTTTTTTTTATTTTGATTGCTTCACTGATTTGTGAAGGCTACAGTTTAAAAAAAAAAAAAAAAGAAAAACTGCGCCGTTTTTAAAACTTGAAGGGGGCAATCCTATATCAGGAGTAGTTGTGAGTACTTAATATTTTAATAATATTTTATTAATTGGAAAATTTGTAGTGCACAATGCCTTTAAAGCCACAATGTCTAGTCTGTGGTTCAAAAAGGGGCATTTCGTCGGATTCTGGTGTATGCAAATCCTGTATTCAGCAAAATACAGAGATACAAAATGCTGTAGAAGTCTCGGCAGAGGCTGTTAGACATACTTCCTCACCCTTAAAAGAGGTAGAGGTGGATTCCCCCCCGCAACTTTTACCAGAGCCTGTTGCAGGTCCTTCTTCCATGCCGGATATACCAGTAATGCCTTCAGTCTTTTCTTCAGGTTTAGCGGCGTTATTTTCAAAATAAATTTTTACTTTAATTCAGCAAAGTTTTAAGACTGATAATAAGGGTATTTTATTATCCTTTGTATCTGACATGGGAAGAAAGTGTTCTGCTATTCATTTGGAAGTTAATGAGGCTCTGGTACATGGTAAAAAGATGAAAATAGGAAAAGATTTTTCAATTTCATCTGAAGATTTTCATTCAGATGGAGATTTAGATATGGAGGAGGACCTGGAAGAGGGAGAGCTGATAGACCAAGAGGATCAGTCTAGAATAGTGTGTGTTTTTCGGCAGGAAGAGTTGCCAGCACAAATTATGGAAACCCTTAAGGCACTGAATATGCCAATCTCGGAGCCTGACAAAGATTCAGTATTAGAGGATCCTTTGTTGCAAGCGTTTAGAAAATCTCAGAAGGCTTTTCCAGTTCATAGAGTGGTTAAAGATATGATTCAACAAGAGTGGAATATACCAGAGGCTGGTTTAAGAGGCTCCAGGATTATGGCTCGTCTGTATCCTCTATTGGATAGGGATCAAGAATTGTTTAATCCACCTAAAGTAGATGCGGCTGTTTCAGCTGTAACTAAAAGAACTACTATTCCAGTAGAGAGTGGTGCAGCTCTTAAGGATAGTTATGATAGAAAGTTGGACACTTTGCTGAAACAAGTGTTTGATATAAATGCACTGTCTATTCAGGCATCCATTTGTGGAGCATGGGTAGCAAGAGCATGTTTGCGTTGGTCACAGAAAATGCATGCTAACACAGTAGAAGATTCAGTAGAAGAAGCATTTAAATTAAAAACTGGAGCAGCTTATTTGGCTGACATGCATTATGATCTTATCAGGGCATTATCAAAAGGTATAGAGCAGCTAGAAGATCTTTGTGGCTGCGAAGCTGGGCTGCAGATGCTTCTTCTAAGGCAAGACTTTCCAAGCTTCCTTTTAGGGGAAAATTACTTTTTGGGGAAGATTTGGACAAGTTGGTAAAAGATTTAGGAGATTATAAGGGAGGCAGACTGCCTGAAGATAGACAAAGGTTAGGACGCTCAGTCCAGGCAGCTAGAGGCCAGTACAGAGATTTTCGTCGTTTTCGTAACGCTCGTTTTGGTCAGTTTCAGAGAGAATGCCAGTTTTCTAGGAGTCAGGGGTTTCGAGGGTTTAGGGGAGAAGGCAGAGGTTTTGAAGCTTCCTCTACCTCTGCAAACCCAAGAAAATCACAATGAGATGAGGGATACCCAGGTGGCTGTTATTCCCATAGGGGGACGGCTCTGGGACTTTTATCCGGCCTGGGTTCAAATCACATCCGATCAGTGGGTGTTAGAGATCATTCAAAAGGGGTATGCGCTGGAACTTCAATGTCCAGTGCCCGATTTGTTCATTCAATCTCCTTGCAAGGCACGCATAAGAGGGGCAGCAGTTTGCAAAACCTTGCAAAGACTTTTGAATTTGAAAGCTATTGTACCGGTACCGTTAAGTCAACAAAGTGCCGGTCGATACTCAATTTATTTTGTAGTTCCAAAGAAGGACGGTTCTTTTCGACCGGTGTTGGATCTTCGCGGGGTAAACCGTTATCTTCGGGTGACTCATTTTCGTATGGAAACATTGAAATCGGTGATAATGGCAGTGAGGAAAGGAGAGTTTCTCTCGTCTCTAGATTTAACAGAGGCGTATCTGCATGTTCCAATTCATCAGAAACATCAAAGATTTTTAAGATTTGCAGTTCCAAGGGGTCATTTCCAGTTTCAGGCATTGCCCTTCAGTTTGGCAACAACTCCGCGAACATTTACAAAAGTAATGGTAGTGGTGGTGGCAGCATTAAGAAGAGAAGGAATTCTGGTTCACCCTTACCTGGATGATTGGTTGATTCGAGCAAAATCGGAAAGGGAAGGCAGATTAGCAACAGAGTAGTAGAATTTTTGAAAAATTTAGGCTGGATAGTCAATATGACAAAGAACAAATTGCTTCCATCACAGAATCTGGAACATTTGGGTGCTCGGTTTGATACAAAACAGGGAATAGTTTTTCTTCCTCGCTCTCAGGTGCTAGCATTAAAAAATCTGGTGAAAAGTTTTTTGACAAGAAATGAACCCACAGCATGGCATTATCTACAATTGCTCGGAACCATGGCAGCAACTTTGGACTTAGTGCCATGGGCGAGAGCTCATATGTGACCGTTGCAAAGAGCACTGTTGAGAAGGTGGTCGCATCAAAGGAGTCCACTATCAAAGAAATTACCATGTCTTCCGGAAACGCGTCAAGCTCTACAGTGGTGGTTAAGACCGGAGGTGCTAGAGTTGGGAGTGAATCTGGAGTCTCCAGATTGGGTCCAGTTAACAACAGATGCCAGTCTAGTGGGCTAGGGGGCACACTTCCAAGGAAAGTTTGCTCAAGGTCAATGGACCGAAGAGGAGAAAGTGTGGTCCATAAACAGACTGGAGTTGAGAGCAGTAATTTTAGCTCTGTGAGCATTTCATCATTACCTTCGGGGGAAGGCTATTCGGTGCTATCAGACAACGCAACCACGGTAGCTTACATCAATCGTCAAGGGGGCACAAGCAGTATTCCTCTGGAGACCGAGGCAGAGCAGTTGTTCATCTGGGCCGAGAAGAACTTGGAGGCTTTGTCTGCAAGTCATGTTGCAGGAGTAAGCAATGTTGAAGCAGATTTTCTGAGTTGGGTGAGGGTGGAACCCGGAGAGTGGGTTTTACACCCTCAGGTGTTTCAGTTGTTAGTAAAGCGTTGGGAGATTCCGGTGATGGATCTCATGGCAACATTTGAGTCGGCAAAGGTCGATTGATTTTACAGTTGAAGATGAGAAAGGATGTCGGAAGGTCTGGATGCTCTAAATCAAAGTTGGCCGAAAGGACAGCTTCTATATATCTTCCCTCCGTGGGCGTTGATAGGTCTAGTTCTAGAAAGAGTGGAGCATCACAGGGGATTTGTGATATTAATAGCTCCAGATTGGCCAAGATGGCTGTGGTATGCGGATCTCATGAGACTGTTGGTAGATAATCCTTGGCGTTTACCAATAAGAAAAGACCTGTTAAGTCAAGGATCCTTACACATGCCTCAAGTGGATCGATTCTCGCTTACGGCTTGGCTCTTGAAAGGGCAAGGTTAAGAGCTAGAGGATACTCTTCAGCAGTGATTTCTACTTTGTTAAGGTCAAGAAGGAAATCTATATCTTTGGCTTACATTCGCACGTGGAGAATATTTGATGCATGGTGTCAGAACAAGGACGGTGAAGCATTGAGAACGTCTATTTCTCAAGTTCTATCTTTTTTCAGGAAGGTTTTGAGAAGGGATTAGCTCCAGTGTCATTAAAGGTTCAACTAGCGGGGCTTTCTTGTTATAGAGGGAAGGTAAAGGGTGAAGCGATTGGAACACATCCTGATGTGAAGCGTTTTTTGAGGGCGGTTACTTTATTGAGACCACCGTGCAGACCACGGGTTCCTTCTTGGAGTCTCAATTTGGTTTTGGAGGCCTTAGTAAATGAGCCTTTTGAGCCATTATCTCGAGCGTCGCTAAAGGATCTTTCGCTTAAGGTAGTATTTCTGGTGGCTATTGCATCAGCGCGAAGAATTTCTGAATTACAAGCTTTATCTTGTATAAGACCTTTTCTGTTATTCTTAAAAGGTAAAGTTCTTTTAAGGCCGGTTCCTTCTTTTTTACCTAAGGTGGTATCGGTTTTTCATATGAGTCAGGAAGTATCATTACCAGTTTTTGATAAGAAAAGTAAAGAATGTCAAATTAATAAGTTATATCTTTTGGATGTGCGTAGGGCATTGAAGTTGTATTTGAAAGGAACACAAGAATTCCGTATGTCAGATAGAAATTATTTGTTCTCTTTGCAGGCCTAAGGAAGGGTCAAGGGGCTTCTAAAGCTTTTATAGCTAGGTGGCTTAAGGAAGCTATATCTTCTTCATATTTATTAAAAGGTAAGGCAATTCCAAAAGGACTTAGGGCGCACTCAGCGAGAGCACAAGCTGCATCCTGGGCTGAGCACAGTTTGGTACCGCCTGTGGACATTTGCAGAGCGGCTACTTGGTCGTCAATGAATTCTTTTGTGAAACATTATAGGTTAGACTTACAAGCAGAGGAGGATACCAGTTTTGGTATGGCTGTGCTTCAGGCTGGTCTAGCAGGAACCACCCATTAGATTGTACTGCTCTGATATATCCCAGAGATTCCGGGACTGGACTGGAGTGACGTAAAGGAAAGGTAAATTAGACTTACCTGCTAATTGTTGTTCCTTTAGAAATTCCAGTCCAGTCCCGCATCCCTCCCTGATATGCGTTTGTTTTAAAATAGTGTTTAAGTTTATAGCCTGAAGCAGGTATATATGAGTTTTATGTTAGTCTTTAGAGTTAATTTAGGTTTTCTAATGCTTTTGGATATTCTTAAGAAAGCAATATTCCTTAGAGTAGAGACGGTGGGCAATATAAAAAAAAAAAGTAAAAAAATTAATGTTTAATTTTGGTAAATAAGAGAGTTGCTTAATTGTTGCTCTGGTGAGTCTGCTTTGTCAATAGGAAAACTGGAGTGAGTGGGCGGTCCCTCAGGTAGTTATACGGATGACATCAGAAGAATGTTATGATTCAGTCTCCAAGCAACTGCAGGAGGATCTGTAACCTAGAGATTCCGGGACTGGACTGGAGTTTCTAAAGGAACAACAATTAGCAGGTAAGTCTAATTTACTTATCATTGGGTGTGGATGCTTGCCAGCAGCCATGGGCTGGATGGGCACTCTCAATCCCAAATGGCATGGCAAACTGCAATTTTAACACACTCAGAATCATGGCCTGTAAAAAGGACACCATATAAGGGCCCTCTGCTCCCTCAGGGACTCCTAGTATCCTTATGTTGTTCCTTCGAGAGCGATTGTTACCGTCTTCCACCTCTCTTTGCAATGAACGTATCAGCTTAGCCTGCTTCTCAATGGCCTTGAACCTTTCCCCATGTGAGGAGTAGAGGAGTAGCCTAATGGCTAAGAACATTGGTTTAAGAACCCAGAGACCAGGGTTCAATTCCCACTAGCACTCCCTTTGGCCTTGGGTAAGTCACTTAACCCTCCATTGCCTTAGAAAAATCCTAGTTGTCAATGTCCCTGTTTAATGTGCATTACCAAGTTTAAGTTTCAATGTAAATCACTTTGTTTGAAATGATAAAGCAGTATAGAAAACCTAATAAATAAATAAATACCACCACATTTTCTACCTTCTCCAAACAAGCCATAATTGACTCCAAAGAAGTTCTCAAAGCATCGATATCTTCCTGCATTGCACACAGTGATTCTCCATTAGATTTGACCAAGTCCTTGACTGCCCAAATATCAGCCAGGAGCTCCTGAAAAGTCTCAGGGCAATCTCAGATGACCACCATCTTGTGAAGAGAGAGAGGCTCCATTTTGGTTCTTTTTGCGCTGGCATTTTGAGATACTTGGAAATCCAGCCACGTCGGCTTGAGGCCTGACATATCTGGGATTGAATGATATCAAAGTAGGTAGGACCTATTTGATTAAAGACTGCAGAAGTCAGAATTCTTTCCTATTGCCCTCCGGAGCACAGCTTTTACACATCCATCTTTACCAGAAACCAGGCTCCGCCCCAACATAGAGATATTTAACATATTACATTGGGCAGGAATTTGAACTTGGAATTAAGGGGAAACAAAGTACTGCTGATAAGTTTTGCAAGATGAGAAAGTGTGAGAGAGGTATAGTAATTCAGCTTTGTGAGATGAGGCAGCAAGATAGCAGGTGGGGGGTGTAGGATCAGTTAGTAGAGAAGACAGCCATAAGAGAGAGTGAAAGGGTAGTGTTGAGATAATGGGTGATGTTATGTATGGTTTTTAAGGTCTTGTATGACAGTATTTTTATGCATTGTATACCCCTTGAAAGCATCTGGCATATGGTAGTATAAAATGTTTTAAAATAAATACATTTTGCTAGTAATATAGACAAACAACAGGTTGTATCTATCCATTGGATATGTACAGGGAGGGAGAGAGAGACTGTTTTATTTATTTATTTATTTAGCCACATTTATATATCTCCTTATCAGATGTCAAGGCAGTTTACAGTTTAACAGGTTAACTGAACACTGAACCTATATAGGAACACATGGAACATCTGAACATAAGGAAACTGGGAACTGAAAAACAGAATGACAAACACCGGAAACAACATAAGCATTGGCAAGTTACATGCAAGGTATTGATAAGGCAGATAAAGAGAGAATTTGAAAGAAGCTTTCTGTGGAAGCAAAAGTGGATAATAACAACTTTTTCAAGTATATTCATAGTAAAAAACCTGTGAGAGAGTCAGTTGGATCATGGAATGATAGAGGGGTAAAAGGGGCGCTAAAGGAGGACAAGGCAAAAGCAGAGAGACTGATAGAATTCTTTGCTTTGATCTTTACTGAATTAGATGGGAAGATACCCATGCCTGAAAAGGTATATAAAGATGATGTAGCAGAAGAGTTGAAAGAAATATCAATAAACCAGGAGGATGTATTACAATTGTTTGATAAACTGAAGAGTAACAAATCACCTGGACTGGATGGTATACATCCAAGGGTGTTAAAAGAAGTGAAACACGATATTGCAGACCTGTTATTAGTAATCCGTGAACTATCATTAAAATCATCTGTAGTACCTGAGGATTGGAGAGTAGTCACTGTAACTCAAATTTTTAAAACGGATTGTAGGGGTGATCTGGGAAACTACAGACTAGTGACCCTGATGTCAGTACTGGACAAAATGGTAGAAACTATTACAAAGAATAAAATTACTGAACTATAGATAGCCATGGTTTAATGAGAAAAAGCCAACATGGATTTAGTCAAGGAAAGTCTTGTTTTACTAATCTGTTATATTTTTTTTTTGAGGTGTAAATAAACAGGCAGACAAAGATGAGTAGATCAATATAGTTTACCTGGATTTTCAGTAAACCTTTGACAAGGGCCCTCCTGAGAGACTCTTAGGGGGATGTTTAAAAAACAGCAGTAGCGGACTCTGTGTGATATCAGAGCTGCGGCCCCATTGATTTCAATAGGGCTGTGGCCCCGATATCGCATGGAGTCCGCTGCCGCCATTTAATAAACATCCCCCTTAGTGAAAACAAAAAATCATTGGATTGGAGGCAGTGTAGTATTGTGGATCAGGAACTGGTTAAAAGATAGAAATCAAAGAGTAGAGCTAAATGGCCAATTTTCTCATTGGAGAAATGTAAATAGTGGAGTACCCCAGGGATCTGTGCTGGGCTTTCTACTTTTTATTTATTTTTTTTATTTCATATTTATGCACTTTTACAAACAAAAAAAACAAGAATTCATTTTGTTCAGAAATTGAGCATAGTGAAGAAATACAGATAAGGAAACAAGAATATAACATAACCATCTTGACTTAATACATCAAGAAAAAGCACATTTTGCCCATCTTAGCCCACAAACAGGAGAAGAGGATTACCAATCCAAAAAACCACAACAAATACAAAGAAATAAAGCTTATAGTGTTGTAGCTGGCCAATGTAATTATTATGGAGAATCAATTACGGGCAGGGTCGGCCCTAGAGTTGGTCCTATTGTTGGTTGGAAACCCTAGGCGAATCTCAAGTTGTACACCCCTTCTGGCTGTCAAAAGCTATTGTTTAGCTTTGAATGGCCTGCTTTTGCTACCCTCCAGAGGTTGCTGCCCTAGGTGACTGTCTAGTTTGCCTAGTGGTTGAGACAGCCCTGATTACGGGGTCAGGGTCACCAGGGGCCCCAAGATGCTGGGCAACTAAGAATGTCTGCAGTTGGGAGGACTCAAAAAGGATATGAAACTGAACAAAGTTTTACCATACACTTGCATGGAAATTTCAAGAAAAAGAGCCCTCCCAACTGCAGAGTCCCCGCACGCAACAATAAAAATTCCTTGTGTATATGTTGTATCTCCTTTCATAAATCTGCAAATATATGAATCAGGAGACTCTGGAACCAAACATTTCTTTTCCTAAAGAATAACTTTAATAGCCATTCCCTATCTGACAACAGTTCAAAGGTAACCAAAAGTGTAACCAGTACTATTGGCTCATTCTGCAAGCATTCAAGGAGCTCCAATACATTCAGAATGTCCAGAGGTTGAGGCCCAGACCCCTCAGTAACAACTTCTTTATTCCTTGATGGTAGATAGTAAACGTTCACGATAGGTGGTTGTTATTCAACTGGAATCAATAATGTTTTCACAAAGTATGCGTGAAAATCGATGGTACGTTTGGAAAGTTAATTAATCTCTGATTAGCAGCCTGTGAAGAATTCTCCAAAAGTTGCAATTTCATCTGAACATATGTAAAGTTCTTTATAAATGAATCAGACTGATCCTCCAATGTAGTAACCTTTGATTGAATAGAGGTTAATGCTGACAGAGCCCTTGAAATTATCTCTGAATTAGTTGTGATAGACAAAGAGTTACTTTGTATTTTAGTAGCAAGGGCTGCATTCTGTGATGCCAGAGTCTCTCCCATCCGAACAATTGCAGACCAGATAGATTCTAAAGTAAAAGAATCTTGGTGCACTAAAGTAAAGGCAACTAAAGCATCAATCTGTGGGGAAACGTTTTCCATTCCACCCAGTGTCAAGCCACCTGTTCATGTAGCTTCAACCGCTGACCTCAGAGATCCGGCGAGCTTGAGTTGTTCCAGGGCAGGAGAATCTCCAGTCTCTATGGCTCCACTGCCCTACCCTTGATGCTCATTCAAAATACTCTTAAGCAAGGAGTTCCCTGATGCTGGGCTAAGAGGAGCATGCTGCAGAAATACAACCTTTGAGGGTAGCCATGAATCCAGGGAGGGTGACAAAATACCCGAGGCAGTTGTCAATTTATCATGCCCCAAAAAGCCCACAGCTGGGCTAACAACCACCAGAGAAACTGAATGCTGAAAGAGATGCAGAAAGAAAAAATCCAGAGGTCCAACAACCAGACCAGGCAATAGTGTAGAAGCAGCAGGGATGAGAGAGGGCTTCAGTCCCCCTTTTGCTTTCAACTTCTTTCCCATAAGAGAAAGTGTCTACTCACAAACAAATAACAGCTTCCATCTTGGATCCTCCCCCTCCTCCCTTTTCTCGGGCCTGCTGCTTTTTATCATATTCATAAATGACGTGAAAATAGAAATAATGTGTGAGGTGATCAAATTTGCAAATGGCACAAAATTATTCAAAGTTGTTAAAACGTAAGAGAATTGTGAAAAATTGCAAGAGGACCTTGAAACATTGGAAGACTGGATATCCAAATGGCAGATGAAATTTAATGTGGACAAGTGAAAAGTTATACACCTAGGAAAGAATATTCCAAACTGCGGTTACACGATGCATGGCACCACCTTAGAAACCACCACCCAGGAAATATAATTACAGAATTAAGCATTATCATGGATAATGCGTTAAAACCTTCCGTCCAGTGTGCACTGGTGACCAAGAAAACAAATATAATGTTAGGAATCATAAGAAAATGAATGGATAATACAACTAAGGATATTACAATGCCTCTATATCTTTCCATGGTGCAACCGCACCTTGAATACTGTGTGCAATTCTGGTTGCTATATTTTAAAAAGGATATAGTGTTATTAGAAAAGGTACAAAGAAGAGTGACAAAAATGGTAAAGGGAATGGAAGAATACCCCTATGAGGAGAGGCTTAAAAGGTTGAGGCTTTTGGTTTATTCCTTTTTGCCTCTGTATCGTTCCATCGGTAAACATAGATTGGTTGTTTATGCCATCAAAAAGTAGAAAGACTAGGGGACACACAATGAAGCTACCATGTAACCCATTTAAGACTAATAAGAGAAAATATTTTTTCACTCAATGCATAATCAAATTCTGGAATTTGTTACCAGAGGATGTAATGAAGGCTGTTAGTGTAGCTGTATATAAAAAAAGTTTGAAACCAAACCAACAGGAGAAGGAGTAAACGGGTAGCTGGACCCTGCACTCCCCCTTCCCTCTTATAGCTCACCTTACTTCCAACCCTCACTTCCCCCAATTCCCACAAAATACACTGACAGCCAATCTTTGTAACAACTGGTCGCAGCTTTATTTCCAAACAACAACTTGAACATTAAACAGTAATAATGGTCAACCAAAACTCCCAGCGGAGCCACGTGTCACCAATCATGTAATTAGCAAAGCGACCCTGCCTCCGCTCCAGCTAGGGTCACACCAGCGGCAAAGTTCCTACCACCCCTATCCGACTTCACCATATTACTAGCAAACGTCTTCCAGGGGTTGTCCGGATCGAGGGCACCCCGCCCCCATCCCAAATCACCTCATGCTCCGGACCCCGGAAACCTCTGGGATCCTGCTCCAACCTCCCCCCCCCCGCTGTGACACCCCAATACCATTTTTCTTCTCCCCCTCCATTACTGCTAGCCCTCCAGCCTTCTCACATGTGCTCGGTGATGCTCGGGAATGCCGAAGCACATGTCAGCCCTTCCTCTGATTGGCTCTGCTCACCCCTCTCTTCTCAGCAGAGCCAATCATTTTAAATAATGCGTCATGCCCTCCCCCCGTTCCCCGTCCTCATGCAGGGTCCCACGCCAGGCTGAGCACCCGGTTACGCGCGGGTGCCGGGACCCTGCCCGCGCCCTTATACTAACCGAGTAGCTGGACCCTGCGCTCCCCCTTCCCTCTTATAGCTCCCGTTACTTACAGCCCTCACTTCCCCCAATTCCCACAAAATACACTGACAGCCAATCTTGGTAACTACTGGTCGCAGCTTTATTTCCAAACAACAACTTGAACATTAAACAGTAATAATGGTCAACCAAAACACCCAGTGGAGCCACGTGTCACCAGCCATGTAATTAGCAAAGCGACCCCGCCTCCGCTCCAGCCAGGGTCACACCACCGGCAAAGTTCCTACCACCCCTATCCGACTTCGCCATATTACTAGCAAAGGTCTTCCAGGGGTTGTCCGGGTCGAGGGCACCCCGCCCCCGTCCTAAGTCGCCTCATGCTCCAGACCCCGGAAACCTCCAGGATCCCGCCACCGGCACAGCCCACACACCCTACCTGTGCCGCCCCCCCCAACTGCAAGCTGCGACCAGCATACCTCGCTATGCACCACTCGCTACACCGCCTCCTGCCAGTCGTTCAGGAGCAAATCCATCCCTACTGGAGAAAGGTGCACACCATCCACTCTATACAACCCCGCACAGGCCACCTCCACCCAATCATGCTGCACCTGATACCCCCAGTGCTCGCATACCCACCGCCCAATCTGCCGATTAATTTTCATGAGTCCCCGGGAACATCTCCTCTGCCCCCAGCACGCTGGTCTGGGAATAATATCAGACCAGATTAACATGACACTCTCAAACAAATGAAGCAGTGCAGCAAAGTCCTTCTTGGCAGCCCTGATCAACTGCTTACAGGACCAAGTCGCCAAATCATTGCCGCCCAGATGCACCAGTAAAATTGCTGGATGGTTCTGGATGCGCCCGTGGTGACAAAGAAAAGGCTTCAGCTGCGTCCACCGCAGCCCCTGCTCCCCAAGCCATGAAATCGCCACCACTGCTGGATCCAGTCCAAAATTCCGTCCGATAGGCTGCTCCGCCGCACGCTGCCCCACCCAGAACACGAATGAGTACCCCAGTATCCAACATTCCCGAAGACTCAGACCCCCACCTACAAGAAATATAACAGCATTAGTATTACCCCCCCATCCTCCCCCAAGGCAGTCACCTTACAGTCTTACATATCCCATAAACGCTCTAGACCGCCATCTGCCGATACTCTGTATCTGCTCCCCCGCAATCCCAAAGCCGCTGCACTGGTCACTGCCCCGATGCGAAACGAGTGTGCAGAAAAACGTTGGGGGTCTTCCCCCATCTGCCATAATACCTTGCGCAAAACTGCCGTAACCTGAAAATGCATAATAGCCCAGGAATCATTATGCACAAAAAAAAACCCTCCCCCATTGGCGCATCCCCGCATACTCCCTCATGGCAGACACGGGGCATGTCAGCCCACCAATCTTTCTCAGGACCACCCATAGGCCTTTTCCTTTCTGGTCCGGTTTTGATTTAGCTAACAACATGTGAACCAACCCCGTGTCAATCCACACATGCTGTCGCTGCAAACAATTACCCAAACCTGCTCTTTTCGAAGCAACTGCCAATTCGCCTACCCGAAAGGCCCCAAAAAAGGCCAGACAAAAAACTGCTCAAAATAGCACAGCCTCTTATGGCGACTCCACAACTCCTGGCAGCTCCTGGCACAACCCACACAGTAAGTCATGCATAACTGGTAGCCGCCGATCCCATGACTGCGGTTGGGCTCATTCCTACTCCCGCAACAGCCGCCGTGCCAAGAACCCCTGACCCGATAATTCACAACCTGCCGCCCTAGCAAAAAACCCGAACCCGGCTAAATGACTCCGCACAGCCGATCTCGCAACCCCCTTCCCCTTTGCCCAGCTGACGTACCCCCCAACATATGATCCGGCACCGCCCCCCCTTCCCATCCATTTGCATGCAAAAACTCCAACACTCTCTCACAGCTTCGCCGAAAGGCCACCCAGGTATGCTCCGATACCGACTTGCGCAGGAGGGTCCTCATCTCGTCAGGCCACAGCTCCACAAGCTCCAAGGGACCTCGTGCCCCACCTCGTCTGCCTCCGGCGCCAACTTCCGAAACCGCTCCCACTGCAAATGGGAAAGAGCATCAGCAATTTCATTAGAATGCCCTGGTACGTGCCGCGCCCTCAGGTCAATATTCAGACGTAAACAGGCCAGTATGACCCGTCACATCAGGGACGCCACTAGAGCACAGCATGGTGAATAACGATTGATGACATGCACCACCACCTCGTTATCACACCACCACGCCACCTTGCGGTTGCCCAACCTGTCCGGCCATAACTCCAAGGCCACCAACATGGGAAAGAGCTCCAAGAATGTAATGTTGGTAACTAGGCCCTCGGCCACGCAAGCCGACGGCCATCTGTCCGCGCACCATGCTCCATCAAAATAAATTCCAAGCCCTACCCCCCTGCCGCATCCATGTGCAGCTGCAGGTCCTCACTCGAAGTCTCAGCTTCTCGCAAAATAGACGTTCCATTGAAGTCCCGCAAAAAGACATCCCAAACCCTCAAATTCTCTCTCATTCCTTTAGACACTCGGATGCGGTGATGCGGCTTTCGCACCCCAGATGTCGATGCTGCCAACCGTCGGATAAACACACGCCCCATAGTAATGACCTTGTAAGAAAAATTAAGGGATCCCATAAGAGCCTGTAGCTCTTTTAAGTTCAGCTTAGACGAGGCCAAGACATTAGCCACCAATACACGCAGTTTGACCAGCTTCTCCCACGGCAGCCACTCCACCATGCCTAGCGAATCCAATTGAATTCCTAAGAAGGTAAGCTTTGTCGTCAGGCCCACCATCTTGCCCTCAGCCAATGTCACCCCCAACTCATCCGGCAACCCCACAAAACCATCCAATAGCTTAATGCAACCAGACGACGCAGCATCACCGACAAACAAGAAATCATCGAGATAATGCACCACCTCCGAGCTCCCCACTCTATGCACCAACATCCAATGCAAGAAGGTGCTAAATTTCTCAAAGTAAGCATAAGATATGGCACAACCCATTGGCATACACTTATCAAAATAGAAATCTCCCTCAAATTGGAAGCCCAACAGTTTAAAAGCGGAAGGGTGGACAGGCAACAGGCGAAATGCCGATTTGATATCCACCTTCGCCATCAACGCTCGTTGACCTGCCCCCTTGACCAATTCCACTGCACTGTCAAAAGAGGCATAGCATACCGTGCACCACTCACGCGGTATAAAGTCATTCACCGAAGACCCCAACGGCAAAGACAAATTGTGGATCAGCCGAAACTTCCCAGGTTCCTTCTTAGGAATGATTCCCAATGGAGACACCACAAAATCCCAGAAAGGAGGGTGCCTGAATGGCCCTGCTATCCTCCCTAGCCGCGACTCCACCACCAACTTCTCTCTCGCCACCGACGCCCATCGCCGCACACTTGGAGAATTCCGTGCTGATCTGCCTGCAGCCCTACCCTGCACAGGAATGACAAAACCAAATCTAAATCCTAACTGCAACATTAACCTATCCTTTTTCCTCGGGTAACGAAGAAGCCAGCTGCACAACACCGGCACCCGTATCGGCGAAGGAGCCAGCTCCCACAACGCACCGTTACTTTGTTCCCGGCCCCGTGGGTGCGCCACAACCTTTTTTAAAGCATTTTGCTGCCGAATGGGGCCCCCGCAGACCGAGCACACATGACGGAACTTACAGTCAGGGAATGGACAGGTAGACTGGTTAAACCGCCAACACATGTCATTGACTCCTCCTGCAGTCGCTTTCGTCTGCCCTGGGGAGACTCTGCCCCGAAAGGAACGACCCGCCCCTGCCACCCCCTGGCCCCGCCTTCACCCCACCCCCCCTCCAGCCCCAGACCTGACCGACATCTGAGTCAACCATAGTTTGATGTCCTGCGTACCCCAAGTTAAATTCTTATTCTCCTCCATTTTATCCCGGAACTTCTCGTCATAGTTAAGCCACGACCACCCTTCGTGTGCTTGCGACGCTTCCAGGATAGAATCAGCATAAGACAGCAACATCCCATAATGCTCCGGAAATCTCTGGCCCCACATACTCGCCAACCGCAAGAATGATCTTATCCAATTGATAACATTGCGGGAAACCTTTCTAAGCCGCCCAGCCTTCTCGTCCTCTTTACGCTTTTTCTTACTCTTACCGGAACGCTTCTGGCCTACCAACAAGCGAAAAAAATCAATATACTTCCTCTTGCAAATTTTTCTTTGCAACTTTTTGGGAATGCCTTCCCCTAATTCTGATACAGCCGACAAGGAAGCTGAGCTGGCACCTGTCATTCCACCGGAAGCGCCCTGCCCCAACGCCACCCCCCTACCGACCGTTCCCGAAGAGGCCGCCGACTATTCCGAATCTGATGATGAACACGATTCCGAGCTATGTTTATGCCGACATGCATATTTCCTCTTCCTATGAACCTTCCCCAACCGTTCGGCCTGTGCCGCACTCCCCTCACCCACCCCAACTTCCTCCACCAGTAACTCACCCATCCTGTCTCCTGCGGTCCTGCCCTCCGCCAAGGGTGGCACTCCCAGTCTAGAATCCTCCATCCACTGCTGTGCACGTGCTCCTTGTGCTTGCTCACCCTCGCTCACTGCTCCCCTTGAGACTGTGGTATCCGTATCCATGCTCCGCACGCCCGATGACTCAACAGGAGCGGACACTGCGCCAGGCGAGGACATAAGCGGAACCTGTGGAGACAAAAAAGGGAAACCCATAGGAGGGAAACCCAGCGGCCAGGATGACTGCCAAGCCCCTGCCCAGTCTGCCCGCGATGGGCCTTTCCCACCACCCAACAACTGTTCCCAACCTGCCCATTGCCCAGACATCCCGTATCCCCCCCGGTTTAGCCGAACCCCCACCAGGCGAAAACCAGCCACTGCTCCCCATTCCCGCTGTTCTCAACCCAGGACTATTGTCAAACCCCCACTGAGAACAAGAGCCGTCGCCCCACCCCAGCCCTCGCTCCTGCTCCAACCTGCTTGCCGGCACCACTCTGGACTCCCCCCCAGCAGCCCCTCCCACTTGCTCAAACCCCCCTGAGGAAGGCTCAACCTACCCCTCTACAGAACCCCCTGCCAATGCTCGGGCTCCTGCACTCCGGCCCCAGACAGTACTACTTGCCCAAGCCCTTCTCACTGAAGCTGAAGACCCTCCACTCCCCTTTTCAAGACCCCGATGCCGCCCTGTGCCTCCACATCCAGATATGCTCTGCTGCCCGGTACTCCCCCTTCTTCCTAACCCCCGCCCTCCTTGCCCCCTTAACTGTCTGCCCACACCCGCCCGGCCGCCTCTACGCCCCCGGATAGCCTGCTTTCCAGCCATGCTTGTCCTTCCAGCCACCCCAGGACCAGGCCCCTCTAAGCACATAAACGATTATAATAATAATAATAATATTTTTTTAATATACTGTCTTAACGTCTCCCAAGCACTCCCCCCCTTTAACCAATTCAAACAATCGAACCAAAACATCCTTTACCCCGCAGATCACCCACGCTTACCACACCACAAGCTCCGATGCCGCTCAGCACAAATGCTGCACCTTCCACCGACGGGCGAGGCCCGATTCGCAGCAACGCCTCTGCCAAAACTTCTCACTGCTGCCTCCTCCCCGCTCGTTGGCTCCAGCACCGCTCCACTCAACTCTCCAACCAACGTTTTTTTTTTTTTTTTACTCCGACACTTCCGACCTGCTAGCCCTCCAGCCTTCTCACATGTGCTCGGCGACGCTCGGGAACGCCGAAGCACATGTCAGCCCTTCCTCTGATTGGCTCCACTCGCCCCTCTCTTCTCAGCGGAGCCAATCATTTTAAATAATGCGATGTGCGCTCCCCCCTGCTGACACGCGGTCACGCCCACCCCGTTCCCCGTCCTCGTGCAGGGTCCCGCACCAGGCCGAGCACCCAGTTACACGCGGGCGCTGGGACCCTGCCCGCACCCTTATACGTACCCGCAAAATACACAGAAGGAGGCAAAAGCGGAACACCAGAAACCATGGCCTGACACAGAGAAAAATGCAGGGAAACTTTATTGGTAGACCCAACTCAAAAGGTTTCGGCCTGAGGCCTTCTTCAGGGGTCTGAAATAAAACATAGACATAAAATCATACATACATAATGCATACATTCTTCAGGGGTCTAAACTTGAACATAGGCATAAAGTTATACATACATAATACATACTAACAATAAAAAAATATGCTAAAACATGTATATATAAACAAAATAGGTAAACAATATATATATATATATGTATGTGTATAAAACAACTTAACATATAAGAAAAATACATTACCACAAAGTAAAGAAAAACAATGTGTAAAATGTGGAACAAGCCACTCTTCCCAATCTGCATTGAATGAAAAGGAAAACAAAAAACATATTATTGGGGAAATGCTGAATCAATGTACCCAAAATAAAGGTAAATAACCTCCTAAAAAATACATAATTGGCAGAGATATATTTCACAAGCAGCCATAATAAAAAGATAAAAAAATATATATCGTATGTGTATCACAATTAACTAACATTTAGAACACTTACATTGCTCATTATTAAAAGATATACACACGCTAGTGTAGTACACTTTAAGGCTCTACAAAATATTAAAAATACTTGGCTATGAGAAAGTACACGATCAAGGAAAATTGGCATAGGGTTAGAAGACAAAAATATAAATAAAAAATATATATAAAGAGCTAACACAGAACCGAAGCAACTAACAAAGACTACTCTCTGAGAAAATAAAATTTAAATACTGATGGCCAAATAACTCAAATTACAGATACATGACACTTAAACAAGAGTATAACTAAAGATAAGCACCACTTAGAAAGAATACTAAGTGCAGATGAAAACATTTTTTTTTATCAAAGAAAAAGAAATATTGCAAAGAGCAAAAGAACACCACACAGTGTGGGAAGAAAATCAAGAGCGAGCGAGAGGACTACAAAGAGATGCAGAAACCATAAAAAAATGTTTTCATCTGCACTTAGTATTCTTTCTTGATTCAGAATTTCCCCAATAATATGTTTTTTGTTTTCCTTTTCATTCAATGCAGATTGGGAAGAGTGGCTTGTTCCACATTTTACACGTTGTTTTTCTTTACTTTGTGGTAATGTATTTTTCTTATATGTTAAGTTGTTTTATACACTGTCGTGGGTAGCGCCCACTACGCTTAGGGCGATCCACGGCAAAGATTACACAGGTACACTACCAAAAAACTGCCTCCAGTTTTGCAACTGATTCCTATAGATTTTGGGGTGCTGAATCCAGGAAAAATAGCCAAAATGTTCCATCACGTCACGTTTTCTTGCAAAATTAGATTTCTTACCCATATAAGGAATGTTCACATAATTTCTTTTTAGCCGACTGCAGTTTATTTTCTTGGCCCAAAATAGAGGTTGTAATGGTTAACTAACTAGAAACACTCCCTCATGATATTTTAGTGTTTTGTATTCATTTTATACATTAACAGGACAATTGGGAGGCGGGGGGCTAAATCCAGTACTCGCGCTGGCGCATGTTCTTTCCTGTTCGCCTCGCCTCGTTCGCTCGCTCAAACACGGTGGTTGCGACATGAACGTTCCTGTCAAATTTCAGTTTCTTGCAAGTTCATTATTACCTTTTGTTTGTTCAGTCGTAATCCAGCTTTATTCCGAAGTGGTTCACTACAGTTGTAGTTTGCAGTGCTGTGTATTTGTGCTGGCTCACAGAGCCAGAGGTTGCGTCAACTCTCCGGACAGTTTTTGTTTTATTTGTGGGGAATATACCGTGAAAAAGCGGCAGAGGAACATTTCTGCATTTATTTAAAAAGTATATTTTGCCTATTTCGGTTTGAAGTTAGGCGATCAAGACAAACCGTGGGCTCCTCACAAAGTGTGCAAGACATGTGAGCAGGGCCGGATTTACCTATACGCCAACTACGCCGTGGCGTAGGGCCCACAGCTGACAAGGGCCCAGTTTTTTATTGCTTGTCTTACAGGGCGCCAGATTTAGGAGAGATGTCTGTTAAGAACCAAGAGGTGAAGCCCTCAGAGGAGACCTCTATCGAAGAACAAAAGGTGAATGGGCTGAGGATGGTTCGGGGTTTCTGGGCAAGGACCCCGAGTGGTCCTTGTATATTTTCGCGCTTTGGTTGCAGATTTGGAAGCCCTTCGGGATTTGTGTGTGGGCCGCGTGGTGGGCTTTTGGTGTGTGCAGGAAGGTCTCGCGTGCTGTTGTCTTTGCTCCCGCGCTGCAGTCCTCGGCTGTTGTGTGTACACAAGATGAATGTTCAAAGGAAAGGCCCTGACCTTGCCTTGCTCCCCGCCGCTGGTGGCGGCAGTCCAGGGCGCGGTCCCAGCACCGTCTCTCTCGCTCGACTTGACTGGTCTCTTGGAAGCCGCAAGTTTTTTGGACCATGCCCAAGAAGAGGCAGCGGTTTTGCTTCCTACAAAGGAAGTATCCAGAGTTTAGGGTGACCGGCGTGCTGCGGTAATGTAAGTTAGGGGTTATTGGTCTCGAGATTTATTGTGGCTATAACACAAACTAAAAAAAAAAAAAGTTTATAAAGTTCCTTCTTGGTAGTGTAGAGGATGTGCAGTTCTAGACATCTAAATTCGTTCTACTTTTGAATTTTTTTTTCTTGTTATCGAAACAAATTGCATAGATGTGCGGTAAATAGCAAAATACCGGTACATTTGCTCCCCCCTTGAATACCATTAACTTTATTGCTACATTCGGAGCAATGTTTGTAGCATTCGAGAAATAGTACACAAGTTTGTATCTTTTTACATACACAGGAAGTGGCTTTTAGTTTTTGTTTAACATTTTGGAATGGGACGTCTTGTTTTTCAGGGTTTCACAGTGTTCCTAAGGTTATATTAAATTATTCCTGAGTGAAGGCACAGCATATAACGCTGACTTTCATTTTGTCTGCCCCTCCCCCTATAATTAGTTTGAAGTTTTAAGCAAATGAAGATTGAAAGGATAGTAAATGGTCTGTTGCAAAGATATTTTAAATGGCTTATTTTTTTGCGTTGCTGACACATCTTTTTGTCTAGGTAGAGAAACAGTTCTACTCATTTGATAATGATGTGTTCAGATACGTTTTATTTTGCTTTCTGTAAAATCTTTTGTCAAAACGTAAGATGTGCATTGTGACCAGCATCATAACTTTCTTGATTTACCTTCCAGTTATCCTTCCTCTGCAAATATTTTCAAGTAAAGTGTGTGTGTGCTTGTGCATGTTGTGGAAAATTTCACTTAATACTTATAGGAGTTTGGGATTTTGTTTTTTTGTCCCTTCATAGGGACATTTCATTCTGGTTATATACAACCTGTGATTTTGTTATGGGATCGCTTCTCATGTCAGACTTACTGTAAGTGTAGCTTATGAAAAGGTGACCTTAACTAAACTGCATTATGTATTTTAGTTGTTGTTTTTGGGGAGCTAGCTCTCATGCCAAATTGTTAATACTGTACTAAATCTCTTCCTGTAGAATCAAAACATTTCTAATTAAGAAGTGCAGAAGTAGCACATTATCTTAGTTTTGGAGAAGTCAAATTTGATCTTTAAAAACAATTTACAATGTTGTCATGTAGGTTACAATAGTTTTTCAAAGGCTAAATATCCATAATAGAATTGAGAGAAGGTCCTGATTCTTAAAGATCTTTAACAATGGAAAGGCTAGACTTAAGGTCTTAATGCAGGCAGTAACAATTTAACCCCAGAAATAGGGAGTCAGGCAGCAAATCCCCGTATCTTAAAAAGGATATAGTGTTATTAGAAAAGGCTCAGAGAAGAGCCACCAAAATGGTAAAGGGGATGGAAGGATACTCCTATGAAGAAAGGCTAAAAAGGTTAGGGCTCTTTAACCTGGAAAAGAGACGGCTGAGGGGAGATATGATAGAAGTCTATAATGAAAGGAGTGGAACAGGTAAACGCAGATCGATTTGTTTACATCATCAGAATATAGAAAGACTAGGGGACATGCAATGAAGCTACAGGGTAGCCTATTTAAGACTAATAAAAGAGAATATTTTTTTCACTCAACGTGTAATCAAACTCTGGAATTTGTTATCAGAGGATTTTGTAAAAGCTGTTAGTGTAGCTGGGTTTAAAAAAGGTTTGGACAAGTTCCTGGAGGAAGGGTCCATAAACCATTATTAAGAAGGAACCCAGGATATCAATGCTTGACCCAGTACAAGCATTGTGGAACCTGTGTCTTTTGGGGAAACTGCTAGGTATGTATGACCTAGATTGGCCACAGTTGGAAACAGGATACTGGGCTTGATGGACCTTGGTCTGACCCAGTATGGCATATCTTATGTTCTTATGTTCTAAAAATTGAAAAAATTGTTAGCGTTCTTAAAATTAAATTTAAAAAAAAATGCTGGCTGCTGCCGTGGCAGCATGGACTGTCCCGCGGGGCCCCCTCTGCTGCCGCGGCAGCATGAACTGTCCCGCGGGGCCCCCTCTGCCCGGCTGAATCCGTCCATCCCTCCCTCCCTCCGTGCCGGCTTTTCCCATCAGCCCCTGTGGGCTTAACAGAGACGCGAGGGAGACAATCTCCCTTCGTGCCTCTCAAAGCCGGCACGGAGGGAGGGAGGGAGGGACGGATTCAGCCAGGCAGAGGGGGCCCCGCGGGACAGTCCATGCTGCCGCGGCGGCAGCAGCAGCAGCCAGCGTTTTGTTTTTTTTTAATTTAATTTTACTTGAGCCGATGGGGGGGGGGGGCTGGGACTGGAAATGGGCTGGGGGGGTTAAGACTGGAGGTGGACTGCCACAAAGAAACCAGAAGAAAGTGGCTGGAGCAATTGCAGCTGAAAAAAAATGCACAAAAGGTAGAAAAATCTCTTTATTTTGAATTTATTAATTGGAATATGTCAGTTCTGGTAAATGTGCATCATTAACGTCTGCGCTTTGTTTAGTACAAGAGCAAATTAATGTATAGTTTTATTTCTACAGTGTTGTACATTCCAAGTTTGGCTTTTGGGATTCCCAGTTTAATTATGAAGTCAGGGCCAACAGCGCGCAGCTGATCCGGCGTGCTCGTTTTTATCTTTTCTGGGGGCCCACAATTTTTGTTGGCATAGGGCCTCACTCAAGGTAAATCCGGCCCTGCATGTGAGGAAGATCTACGCTTATGGATGAAAGGTAAAAAACAAGCATTTCGTTTCGGAGTGACTGCTGTTTTTGCTCTTGCATTGTGAAGGGATACAACTTAAAAAATAAGAACGTAATAAGTTACCCCAACCTTCCCTCAGCAATTAGGCCTATGCCTCATAGCAACGAAGTACCTGTGCCTGAACCACCAAAATCTTTGGATCATATTTGTGTGGACGGTTCTGATCATGATGAGACTCATCAGATGGCTTTTCCCGATGAGTCCAGTACTTCCGAGTTTGAAACTGAACCAGTGTACCTGTGTTATTTAGAGAGCCACAGGGAAAGTAAGGTTCATCGCGTAGCCAAATGTCCTCACCAATTCCGGCTGCCTAAAAGAACTTAGCAACAAAACCAAGTGGAGGGAATTAAGGCTTTTATTCCCCATCAATGCAAGGGTTCAAATTAAGAGATGAATAATGAAACAGAAAAGTCCTTTCTTGCAAAAGGTCACCAGTATTCAAAACATGTGCTTAATTGTTACACTTCACAATTAATGCAGGGGTCAGAAAACAGGAATTCAGTTCATTCCAAAAACATCAACATTTTCATAGACTCTTCTATTTTACTCAGTTACTACAGACTCTTGACATAAGGCTGTGCACAGGTCACACTCCATCTGCTCTGGTGGTGATAGGGAAACTGGGTCCATGCATTCTGTCTCCATGCATTCTTCCTCACTAAAATCACCAGGGGAACAAACACTGTCCCTGTCTGACTCGTGTTGTTGTGCTGTGCCTCCGGGGCCTTGTCTCAAATAAGGGTCTGTTCTCAGGGCTTTAGGGATTTTACTAAACCAGTCTGGTTTCTCCTTCCTTGTAAAGCGAGGACTGGTTTTCCCAGGGCCTTTATGCTTCATGCATTTACTAGCATCAATAACTGTTTCATACCTGGAACTTTGCTGGCTTGACTCCACAGAGTTTTTCCTTTCAGCAACTTTCCTGTTGTAGCAATGTCTCTGCCTCTCAGCATTAGGCAGGGCTGTGCTTCTTGGCAGTTTAGTAAAACCTGGTTTGGACTCTCTTTCCTCCCTTGGTAAGAACTCAGGTTTATTATAAAATGCTTTTCCTCTCTTGCTTGGTACAACTGGGTAATTATTCCTCAGAGACTGTGAGCTTCTCACCAAACCATTCCCTATGGCTTCTGGCTTAGCTCTCTCTCTTCTGGAGTCAGGAACACTGGAAGAACAGGGCATGGCACAGCCTCTAACCTCAGAGCTGGCTCTAACAAACCTCCTTGGGAGAGCTGCACAATCAGCCTGGCCCTTCTGGATTTCACCCTTGTAAACCCTGTACCTGTGGGCTTGCTCCTCTAGGATTTCTTCACTGTTCCTTCTCAGGTCCTTCTCTTTCTCTTCTTTCTCTTTCCTTGGTGAAGCCGTGCTCCCCTGTGTAGCCGTGCTCCTCTTCCTCAAGGCAGCAGGACCCCGTCCTGGATCTCTACCTCCACTTCTACTCCCACTGCACAATGCTGCTGGACTGCCTTTCCCTAAGGCAGCTGGACCTGGACCTCACTGTGTAGCCGTGCACCTTGCTGCTGGACTGCCTTTCCCTAAGGCAGCTGGACCTGGACTTCCCTGTGTAGCCGTGCTCCCCTTGCAAGCATTCAGCTCTGGCTTATAAGGAAATCCTTCCTGCCTGACTTCCGGGGTCATTTTCAGGTGCAAATCATTAGGCTTCTCAAGCTCATTAGCTCCTGAATATTCCTTCCTGCTCCCTCTAGCCGTGCCTGAAGGTAATTGCACACCTAGCTTCTTAAAAGAAACAGGATTTCTTTTCAAACTTTCAACTTTATCAACACGCACATCATGACAACACTTATATATATATATATATATGTTGTCATGATGTGCGTGTTGATAAAGTTGAAAGTTTGAAAAGAAATCCTGTTTCTATATATATATTGTCGCAACCCCAGCCCCCGAGCCATGTGCTTAAAGGGTCAGGGTGGACATTATTGTTTTCATCAAAGGGGGAAACTTTTCTTAGCCCAGATGCATGCTGGTACTGTAGCAGCAAAGCGCAGACAAACCAATGATACCAGGAGTCTGTTCAGAAGGTCCAAATCATTTATTTGTGCACAAGTCTCAAGCAAGGCAATTTCAAAATGGCTGAGCCCAGATTTCAAGCATTACAACAACTTTTATAGACTTCTGTTCCATTCTAGGTATAGAAAAACATTTCATTGGTCCCGGTACGCTCCCGTACCTCCCGTAGCCCTTCTATTGGTCCCGGTACTGATAAGTTTCTCCAATTATGTTCCTTCTGTGGGCTTCTGTAGGCATGACACCTGCCTGCCCCCCTTCTAGTCCCAATTACAATGGTCAGTTCATCAACTTGTTACTTTCACACTTTCAAGGCTATGGGACCATTTGTGCGTGCAGAAGAGCAAGGTTCTGTAACTCATCTGTCAGCACTCCTCAATATTTCTCTGCAAATGTACTCTTTCTTATCAGTAACTTTAAAACACATCTTTTCTGTATTTTTCCATTTCTTAATTCTGCAATTCTGCTTATCTAAGCTAATTCAATATTTCTACTGAGTTCTTTCTTACAATAGCAGCATATTGGGGGATGTGCAATCCTATATGCCTCTCCACAGGCCTCATTTACAGGTCAAGCTAGCCATGCTGGCCTGCCTATGTCAGACACCGTGGGTCACAGGCCTGCACCTGCCACATTCCCCCCTTTGATTAATCTCACCCTATTACTTAATAAGGTGTGAGAATTAAATCACTTTCCAAAAGATTCACATCCTGATCAAAGGATTCTTACTTGTTCCACTAGGGCTAGCTTTGTATAAAGCCATTATTCTAGTTGCGGTCTTCCGCTCTACGGTACTATCAATAGCACTATGAAGGGAACGCATACAACATGGGATTAAACATGGTAAGCAGAGGACAACAGCAACAAGGATTAGTACTAAGATAACGAAAGTCTTAAATCCTCCCAGCCAAGAGAAAAGGTTAGCAAACCAATTAGGAAATTTCAAGGCGTGCCAAGTCTGTACTGGCACATAAGCATGTCTTTGCATATCTTTAGCAATTTCTTCAACTACTTGACCTTTATCATCTATTTTCAAACAGCAATTAGTTAAATTCAGTTTACCACATACTCCTCCTTCAGCTGCTAGCAAATAATCAAGGGCTAAGCGATTCTGGTATATGGCAGTGCGCATCTGAGTACTTTGTCTAGCTAAGAGCGTGAGAGCATGACTAGTTTCATTGGTTATTATTTCAACTACTGCTTGTAAGCGAATAATACGATTGATCATATAAATTGGGGTACGATAACCATACATACCATCATCATTCCAAGTGGCAGGTCCATAGTACTCAATAATTCTTTCTGGTGGCCAATCATCACCTCGCCACTTCTCCCACTTGCCTATCTGTAAGGCCTCTCTTCTTTGTCTGGATGCTCCTTTGTGTTTGTGGGTAGTATATACAGGGTATCCTAATTGTTCTCCATGTTCAGTGTTTAACAGGAAGAAAGAAGGTCTGATGGTTCCTAAGACACATGCTCCTCCCCATTGTGGTGGGAGTTGCGCATATGCTCGGTTTCCACAGATCCAATATAGGCCAGGTGGGGCTTGCCAGGCTTGGACTTTGGCAAGGTTAGTCCATAGACCTGCAAGTTCAGGGAATCTGGCTAATGGGTTAGGAGGTTCAGGATGTCTGATTCCTGACCACCATGCTGTCTTCTTGGTTGTGGCATTGTAATATTTCTGGCTAAGACAGACCAGCTGTCCTACCTTTTGGGTGAACTGGGGTCCAGTTCTGGCAAAGCAAAGACGTCCAACGATTGAGTGCGCTAACACCCATTCACTGGTTGTCTTGTGTAATTCAGTCTGATTGTAAATCATGGAATAATTCAATTCTTGGGCTTCCCAGGGCCATTGGTCTCCCATTTGGGTTCCGCCACAGAAATAACAATCTGTGATCTTAAGACTAGAAACTACTGCTCCGGCTAATTCTAGAAACAAATTCTGTGAAGGGTGAGGGATCTCAAACTTATTTACATGCATAGCTTCATAAAAGGTATTATGAATATGATATTTAGATGACTTATGGGCTTGAGTATTCAATCTAATATATACAATGGTCCCTGGATCTGTTCCTCCTCCAGCAATACGTAAACCAAACTTATATCCTTGTTTCCATGCATGGGGGTTATGTACACGCAAATGTAAAGGGTTGCAAGCATCTTTCTGACATTTATCATTTGTGGTTGGCTTGGTTAGAGTAGCCATCCGTTTATCTATTTTCTCATCAGTTATACCAGTGTTCCAGGTAGCATAGAAAACACATTCCCAATACGGGCAATAGTAGTCTGCCGCTGTAGCAGTACTATACCCAGGTTCCTTTTTACCTGTACACTTCCTCCATCCCGTGGCACCTTCTGGACACATATACTTATGGTCATTTCGATACGCTTTCTCCCATGTACCACAGGTGGACTGACTATCTCTATTAATAGCATTACATGCATCAAAATTCAAAACAGCAGGTTTAGTAATGTCCTTAAGTGGTGGTGTAGCAGCTAATATAGGTCCATCTGCATCCTTCCATCTTATTTCCAACGTGTAATAGGATGGATTCTGATGCGGATTATAGCATGCTTTAATTTTGCCATGAGTGCAAACATTTAGTTCAGTGGTGTTATAGATACACCGAGTTATTGTTCCCTTGCAGGTATAGTAAGAATGGTAAAGCAAAGTCTGAGTTACTTTCAGTCCAGTTCTAGTAGAGGTAATACAAGCTGTGCATGGAGGTAGAGCATAAGTCTGTTCAAAACCTCCGAAGAAGGCAACCAAGGCAAAGCAGAAGCAAAGATACATGTTGATGTTGATTGGAGTTCTTCTGAATCCTCAGCTTGCTGATCTTGATCACGACGTTCTATTATTCTTCGTCCCGTTTGCTAATGAAGCAATTTAACGGGTGCTGAGTGTTGATTGAAGATCCTCAAGATGTCCAGCACACATTAACCAACTTAGCAATTCAGTTGGCTTGTGAAATCTGGCTTAGTCAATGTAGTCTCAAAGTAGTAGTGTGTCAAATCACACACAAATCGGGTTCGTTGAAACAAAACTGTTGCTGCATGGAAAACAGCAATCCTCTTCGAAAGACTTGGCTGCTGCAAAGCACTTGTGATGAAGTGTCTATGCTGCTGGTTGCCGTCTCAGAGTAACTCGCAAGGGTACATCAGGGTGCTGCTCTGCTGTCCACCGCTCTGGTTCAGGATCGGCGGCGGGCTTGACTCGGCTGTGGTGGATCCAGGCGTCGATCTCGGCTACCTTTACTGCAGTTGGGGTAGACAGGATGACGGTGTACGGTCCCTTCCAATGGGGTTCCAACGGTATCTTCTTCCAATCTTTGATCCACACCGAAGTTCCAGGCTGGTAGGGATGCAAGGGTTCCGTCAAGTTGATAGGCAACTGGTCTTGGATCCACGTATGGAGAGTCTGCAGAACAAAACTAAGAGCTAGGAGTTCTTGTCTGGTTACTTCTGAACCAATCTGGGCTAGATTTCCTTTGACTCCCTGCACTATTGGTGGGGGTTTACCATACAAAACTTCAAAAGGGGAAAATCCTGTTGACTTTACAGGGGCTGAGCGTATTCTGAGTAAAGCTATGGGGAGCACTTGGGGCCATTTCAAGTGTGTCTCCTGACAAAGCTTAGACATTTGGGCTTTCAAAGTACGATTCATTCGCTCAACTTTCCCTGAACTCTGGGGTCTGTATGCAGTGTGGAGCTTCCACTGTATCTGCAAAGCTTTTGCTAACTGCTGAGTAACTTGAGAGACAAATGAGGGTCCACTGTCTGACCCTATTACTGCTGGGATTCCAAATCTGGGGACAATCTCTCTCATTAAGGCTTTGGTAACTTCTCGGGCTTTCTCAGTTCTGGTTGGGAATGCTTCTACCCACCCAGAGAAAGACAAACTAATACTAGTAGGTAATGGTATCCATTAGCTTTTGGCATTTCGGTGAAATCAACTTGGAGGTTGTGCATGGGGGTCACACCTCTTGACTGAACTCGGGGTGCTGTAATAAGGCCTTGCTTGGCATTATTCTTGGCACAGATTTGACATTGTCGTGCGACTGAGGCTGATATGGTTGTCATCAGAGGAATGTAGAAATGTGGTCTGAGTGCTTTCTCCATAGCACTCTTTCCATAGTGGGTGGCTTCGTGGAAAGCTTTGACAAAGGATGGTCCTAACAGTTCAGGAATTACTATTCTTCCCGGAGGCTGACTGCCTTCTTCTGGTGGCAGCTCAATCCATCCGTCTCTCAATACTCCATTTTCTTTGTCACAATAGTAATCCAATTCTTTGGTGGTATATCGTGGGGTCCATAGATTCAAGGGTACTGGAAACAATGCTGCTTGCATTGGTATAGCTTGTGGGGCAATCTGTCCTGTCATAGCTGCTTGTCATGCTGAGGCATCTGCAAATCTATTTCCTCGAGCAACTTCTCCTTTTCCTGCTTGATGTCCTCTACAATGCATGACAGCTACACGTGTTGGGGCCCAGACTGCATCAAGTAACATCAATATTTCGGGACCATATTTGACTGATTTTCCTCCGGATGTGATGAGTCCTCTTTCTTTGTAGAGAGCTCCATGGGCATGCAAGGTAGTGAAAGCATATTTGGAATCTGTATATACATTTAGCACAAGTTTTTCTCCTAACAACAATGCTCTGGTGAGTGCTATCAATTCGGCTTTCTGGGCTGATGTGCCTGAGGCTAGGGCTGATGATTCAACTACTTCATGTTGAGTGACGACTGCATATCCGGCACAACGTCGTCCGTCAAGGATGAGACTGCTCCCATCAACATAATAGATCTGGTCAGGATTGTCTATGGGCACATCTGTTAAGTCGGGTCGACTAGAGAACACAGTTTCCATGACTTCGATACAGTCATGTTCTGGGAGTTCTTCACTGATGGGTATCAAGGTGGCTGGATTCAAGGCATGGCTCACTTCGAGTTGTATCTGTGGGTTTTCACATAACATGCTCTGGTACTTCAACATTCGGGAATTGGTGAGCCAATAATTTGCTTTCTGTTCCATAAGGGCGAGGACTGCATGTGGCACAGTGACTCGTATGTTCTGTCCTAGTGTGAGTTTGTCTGCTTCACTCACTAGTAGTGCTGTAGCTGCAACTGCTCTCAAGCAGGGTGGCCATCCTTTGGCCACAGGGTCCAATTGTTTCGATAGGTAGGCTACAGGTCGTTCCCAATTTCCTAATTTCTGAGTCAACATGCCTAAGGCATTTCCCTGTGCTTCATGTACAAACAAGTGGAAAGGTTTGTGGACATCTGGTAGTCCAAGTGCTGGTGACGACATCAATTCTTCTTTTAACTTCTGGAAGGCTGTATCCTGCTCAAGTCCCCACTCCAGTGGTGACTTTTCTTCTCCTTTTGTGGCTTCATACAGTGGTTTGGCAATTTGGGCAAAGTTGGGTATCCAGATTCGGCAATATCCTGCCGCTCCCAGAAAGGCTCTGACTTGCTTTCTGGTTGTTGGAGTTGGAATTCTACATACTGCTTCTTTTCTTTCTCTGCCTAATCTTCTGCTTCCTTGGGTAATACGAAAACCCAAGTATTTCACTTCTGTTTGGCATAGTTGTGCTTTGGCTCTGGAAACTTTATATCCAGCTTCATTTAGTAACTGCAAGAGATCTTTGGTGGCTAATATACATTCTCTTTCTGATACGGCAGCTATCAACAGATCATCCACGTACTGGAGAAGTACTCTCTTCCCCGGGGCTACTGGATAGCTTGAAAGATCTTGATTTAGTGCAGCACTAAAGATGGTAGGTGAATTCTTGAATCCTTGGGGTAATCTCGTCCAGGTGAGTTGGCCCCCTCTTCCAGAGATGGGGTCCTGCCATTCAAATGCAAACAATATTTGGCTAACAGGGGCTAATCTTATGCAAAAGAATGCATCTTTTAAATCCAGTACAGTGAAATGGGTAGCTTCAGCAGGTATCAGTCCTAGAAGAGTGTAAGGATTGGGCACAACTGGATGTATAGTTTCAACTGCATCATTTACTCTTCTCAAATCTTGCACTGGGCGATAATCATCTGTCTCAGGTTTCTTCACTGGCAAAAGTGGGGTGTTCCATGGGGATTGACATACTTTTAGTAGGCCATACTCAAGCAATCTCTGTAGGTGGCGATGAATGCCTTCAATTGCGGCTCTTGGGAGAGGGTACTGTTTGACGTGCACTGGTGTAGCACTAGGCTTGAGGGTTACAATCACTGGTGCTATATGCTTGGCTAGGCCTGGGGGACTGCCTTCTGCCCATACTTCAAGTGGTGCATGAATGTTCTTTAAAGTTTGTTCAAAATAGGTATCTTGAATCGAATCATCAATGTAATATCTCCATTCTTCTTCTCGGGGTACTGTCAGCAGCATCACTCCTGCTGGCTTGGCTTGAGAATTCACTGTCATTTGCATTTCTCCTTGCTCGGAGAAAGATATTTGTGCTTGAAGCTTGGCTAGCATATCTCGTCCCAGTAGTGGTACTGGACATTCGGGCATGTAAAGGAATTGATGAGTTACTTGCTGTCCTCCTAGACTGCATATTCGGTTTTGTAGAAAAGACTTTGTGGCTTTGGCACCAGTTGCTCCTATAATGGTGACTGCTTTCTTGGTGAATGGGGCTATCTTTTTGTCTATTACTGAATGTTCTGCTCCAGTATCAACCATAAAGTTCATAAATTGGTCTCCTATTTGTATTTCGACCATAGGCTCCTGGAGACCTAAAGCAAACTTGGAGCCCGGTCTGTCCTAATCCACGTCATCCTCATCATGGGCCTGTGTGGCCAATGCTTGGATGGCTTCTCCTCCCCTCTCTCGCTGGAATTGTTCTCGATTGGCTCCTCCTCGGCCTCGGGGACGGCCTCGTCTTTCTTCTCGCCACTGATGATCGTATTCGTCATCTTGCTGGGCGTCTTCGAGTTGCGGGCAAGTATCTCTCCAATGTCCTTCCTCTTTGCAATAGGCGCATTGGTTCACGCCTAGTCTCTGGGTCCGGCCTCCGCCTTGACCCCGCCCTCTTCCTCTGCTCCTTCGATTAGGGACACCTCCCCTTTTCTTTTCAACTATGGCCGCAGCCAAAAAATCAGCTTTTTTCTTCATCTTTCTATCACATTCTCTCTGTCTTTCAGTATCACGATTCACATACACTTTATGAGCGACTTCCAATAACTGTGTTGCATTCATGCCCGCAAACCCTTCTAATTTCTGTAATTTACGTCTAATGTCTGGTTGAGACTGGTTTACAAAAGCAGAATTCACCATGCATAAACTTCCTGGTGCCTCGGGATCATAGGGAGTATACATTCTATAAGCTTCAGTTAATCTTTCATAATAATCTGCTGGGCTCTCATCTATTCCTTGGATAACTCCTGCTACTTTGGAAAGGTTCATAGCTTTTTGGCCTCCTCTTCGCAGGCCTTGTAAAAAGCCTTGGCGAAAACGGGCTAGGGCGGTGGATCCTTCATCTGTATTTGGATCCCATTGGGGGTCTTCATTCGGGAATTCTCTCTGAGCTGCTTCTCTACGATCTATTATATTCTGCCCCTGCGCTGGAGCTGCAGGGTTTTCTGCCATCCATTCGATAGCTGCTTTTCTAATTCTCGCTCGTTCTTCTGTGGTAAATAGGGTGGTCAGGAGCTGACGGCAATCTGGCCAAGTGGGTTGGTGAGTTTCCATAATACTAGTTACTAATTCTGTCAGCTCCTGGGGCTTGCTAGTATAGGAGGCATAATGCGACCTCCAATTTAATAAATCAGTTGTAGAGAAGGGAATATACACATAAGTTAGGGGTCCCGCTACCACTTCATCATTATCATTCTTTACGGGCACCCCCGGGACTTGCCTTAAGGGAAACAGTTTGGCTGTCGTCCCAGGCGTCATTTGGGTCTGGGATCTAAGGGCTATTGTCGTTGTCTTTGCAGGAGTTGCTTTCTTTTTCTCAACTGGTTTTGCTTTGGGTTTTTCTTTCACTGGCTTGCTAGTGCTAGCGCTAGCTTTCTCAATTATTTGTACACTGTCCTCTTCTTCTTCTTCTGGGGAATTCCCCCCTTCTTCTTCTAGCTCCGCTTCTGGCTCACTTTTTACATCCTCCTCTTCTCTTCCCGCTAATTCTTTCTCTTCCTCTCCTCCAGGAGGAGGGGGGTCTGGGGTTGGGTCTCGCCTCGGCTCTGGCAGTCTCTGGGGTTCTGGGGCAGGACGCCGCCGAGCTATTCTTACTGGACCTGGGGTTCGGGGCTGCCTGAGGACTACTTCTGGGGAATCGGGATCTGCCAAGATGGGTTTCTTCTTGGCTTTCTTATCCTGCTCTTTCATTCTAGGCTGTTCCTTTTTCTGTCTAGAATCTGTTTTAGCTAACATTATTCTGCACTGTTCCTCATAACAGCGCTGCGCCCAGGAGGGCGGATCTTCACAAATACTTAACCAGGAATCTATATAGGGGTACTGATCGGGGTGCGCTACCCGTACTCTACGGTGTATTGACTGGATAATCTCTACCGTGAACGTTCCCTCTCGGGGCCAGATGGGGTCTAGATCGGGCCACTCCCTAGTACACAAAATCTGCAAACGGGCTGCTGTCATTTTAATACCATAATCTCCTGAATATCCCTCTTTAAAATGTGCGATCATACATTCTAATGGAGTGTTTCTAGTAGACTCCGCCCCTCCCATTTCGATGTGTGCGCGCAACAACAGACAGAAGGGAAAAGGTGGGCGGACCGTGGGTAAGGGGTCCTCACGGCCCTGGAAACGTATAGGGAATACAAATAACAAGACAAGACGACAATCGCTTCCCCCTTTTCGCGACCTGAACGCGGTCGCCCGGTCAGGAAATGCGCTAATCAGGGGTCCGCCTTCACTTGGTCCGTGCTGCCAGACCTCTCATTCACACTTCGTTCACACAATCATGCTAGCAACGTATTCCCAGAATGCATTCGTTTCTATCTGTTCTGACTAGTCTTTTTCCCAAATTACAAAAAGGATGAGGGTTTCACCTAGCGAATTCCCATGCCAGGCTACTCGGCTCTTCCTTGAGAGTTGATCAAGCTCTCTTACCAATTCCCAATATCTCGAGATTACAAATTCCAAATTCCAAGTTCCAATGGCAGTACTGCTCTTTCTATTTCTGTCTAGACCCAAAATCAAAACTATACTCACCGGATCCGGTCCTCAAAACTTCCCAAGCAGGCGCATGAGTTGGACCTCGGACTCCCCTCACTCGGGTTCGAGGCGTTGGCTCCGACCGGGCCCGGCACCCGCCGAGGTCCGACCAGCTCCCTCCGATACAAGGGACCGGCGGCGCCAGGGAGCGGCCCTCGTCGGAAGGGCGCGATCCCGGCAGGACCAAGCCTATAGAGGCGGAAAGTCGTGGTATATTGCCCTATATACACTTTGATTCCACAACTTCCCGGCCAACGCACCAAGGAATATGTAGCAGCAAAGCGCAGACAAACCAATGATACCAGGAGTCTGTTCAGAAGGTCCAAATCATTTATTTGTGCACAAGTCTCAAGCAAGGCAATTTCAAAATGGCTGAGCCCAGATTTCAAGCATTACAACAACTTTTATAGACTTCTGTTCCATTCTAGGTATAGAAAAACATTTCATTGGTCCCGGTACGCTCCCGTACCTCCCGTAGCCCTTCTATTGGTCCCGGTACTGATAAGTTTCTCCAATTATGTTCCTTCTGTGGGCTTCTGTAGGCATGACACCTGCCTGCCCCCCTTCTAGTCCCAATTACAATGGTCAGTTCATCAACTTGTTACTTTCACACTTTCAAGGCTATGGGACCATTTGTGCGTGCAGAAGAGCAAGGTTCTGTAACTCATCTGTCAGCACTCCTCAATATTTCTCTGCAAATGTACTCTTTCTTATCAGTAACTTTAAAACACATCTTTTCTGTATTTTTCCATTTCTTAATTCTGCAATTCTGCTTATCTAAGCTAATTCAATATTTCTACTGAGTTCTTTCTTACAATAGCAGCATATTGGGGGATGTGCAATCCTATATGCCTCTCCACAGGCCTCATTTACAGGTCAAGCTAGCCATGCTGGCCTGCCTATGTCAGACACCGTGGGTCACAGGCCTGCACCTGCCACAGTACTAGTAGCCCCTTTTCTTAAAATAATTAGTTGTGAAAGCCATGTGTAAGGTAAAGGGTAAGGTTTATTCCCATAATGCACAAACAAAGGTTCAATGAACGGAAACAGGATTCTCACCTCATTCAGGATTTTCAAAAAGGTATTTACAGAATTCAAAAGTTAGACGTGCTTCACAGTCTTATTAGCTATGCAGGTGTTAGAACAAACCAGTTCACGCAAACAAAAGCAAGCTTCTTCTTTTAGCTTATCAAAACTGTGTTTTAACTTATGCCCTGCGAGCTATACTTCTGCCAAGGATTCCAAACTCCTGACTAGACAAAGTGTACAATCCATGAGACAGTCAGATAGCAATGAATCGGGTTCAGCAGGGTCTATTTGCATCTCCTCCTGTTCTGACGATATATCTGCTGGCCCTGAGCTTTCCTCATGTAATTCTGGCTTCACTTCAGAGTTTCTCTCTAAAACTCTCCAGCCTTGCTCTACCTGGTCTGGAAAACAGGTAACAGGACTTTTAGTTAGCAATTTTTGTACAGGTTCCCAAACCTCTCTCCAGCCGTGTTTATTGCACCTACGGCTCTCTGGCTTCCATGCCTTTCTAGAGCTTGGCTACAGTTCCTGGTTCAGTGTTGTGTTTCTCAGACTCCTGGGCTGAGTCTTGTACACCCACCTCTGAACTCCTTGTAGCTCACGTTCAGGAAAGGAAGTATGCAGGTGCCTCTGCTCTCTGAGCTGTGTTTCTCTGGTACTTTCTTTACCAGGCACTTTTCAGGTCCCTCTCCTTTCTCTGTCTTCCTTGAAGACTTCTCCCTGGAGCTTTTCAGCGTGAAACTGTTTCTCTTGGAACTTGTTCCTTCTCTGTAAGGACCGCAAATCCAACTGCCTCTCCTTCTCTCCTCAGAGCTGTCTCCTTCCTCTCTCTTCTACGTCTGCTGCTGCTGCTGCAGCTTCTCAGTTAGGGTTTCTCTCACCCTGACCAGGTGTGTCTGATTACCCCTTGAGTTAGTTATTGCATCATCCAAGCTTGGGAGTGTCAGCCTACCCTCTGATTCTTCGTGCTTGCTCCCTTTGGCTGCGCTTTGCAGTGACTGCACTTTAGGTCTGTCACTTTCTTTAAAGGGATCAGTAATTTTTCCTATCTCCATAGGTTCACTGGCCTCTGCTTCATCACAATATATATATTGTTTACCTATTCTGTTTATATATATATGTTTTAACATAATTTTTTATTGTTAGTATGTATTATGTATGTATAACATTATGCCTATGTTCAAGTTTAGACCCCTGAAGAATGTATGCATTATGTATGTATAATTTTATGTCTATGTTTTATTTTAGACCCCTGAAGAAGGCCTCAGGCCGAAACTTTTTTAAGTTGGGTCTACCAATAAAGTTTCCCTGCATTTTTCTCTGTGTCAGGCCGTGGTTTTTGGTGTTCCACTTTTGCCCCCTTCTATAAAAAAAGTTTGGACAAGTTTCTTGAGGAAAGATTCATAAACTATTATAATAATTATTAAAGAGGACTCAGGAAATCCTCTGCTTGCCCTGGGATAAGCATTGTGGATCCTGTGGCTTTTAGGGAACCTGCCAGGTACGTGTGACTTGGATTGGCACTGTTGAAAACAGGATACTGGGCTTGATGGACCTTGGTCTGACCCAGTATGGCATTTCTTATGTTCATATGTTCTCTCCACCCATTCTCAAGAACTCCGATCTTCTAGAAAATCCCATTTATCTGTGCTTTTCTCTGCTGGTGCCAACTCCAGATTTTGTTCATTCCCCTTGCCACTCCATATGCCTGGAAGAAACTACCCGAGTCAGTACATCAGGCTCCTTCTTTTGCACAATTCAAATGCAGGCTAAAGACTCACCTTTTCAAATCTTTCTCTTTATTTTTATTAGAGTGCTTGATATACCGCACCTTTGCAGCATCAAGGCAGTTTGCAATTTACCAAAAATCAAGTAGGTAAATCGCCAGAAAATGAAAAGAACTACATTTGCAGACAGGAAAGATCACAATCATCCAGAGATAGAGGAAGAGAGGAAAATAGGGGGAGATGGGAGAAGGACTAGGTTATCAAGGGTCAGCTGGAGGAAGGTCTTAGGCTGAGCAGCAAAGGTGAATCTTTTGGATCCTGGAGGATCCAAAAATGGAGGAGAAAGACAGATTTATGGAGAAGTTTGACAGACTGAAGGTTATTCTTACCTGCAAGTGTGAGATAAAGAGCTGTACTGATGTGGGATGCGATTCTGCCTGTGTCAGTGGAATACACATACTTTGTAACTGCAGCAAAGAGAACATTCCTGTGATTCTCCTGCTCACCACTTATGTGTATCTTTATCATTCCCCTAGATTTGTTCTAGTCTGTAATTTGTTCTTTCATCTATCTCATTTTGATTTTAAGCGCTACAGTGAAGGGACTATATCTTACATGATTATATACTGTATTGCATATGCCTTGTAGTGCTATACAAGGGATAAGTACGTAGTAGCAAAAGTAATTCCACCTGTTCAGGTGACGTTAGGTGAACTCATGCTAAATGCAAGAGTCACAGCATGTGGTAACATAGTAACATAGTAGTTGATGGCAGATAAAGACCAGCATGGTCCAACCGGTCTGCCCAGCAAGATGGCAAGAGTAGGTGCACCTGTCGCTCCACGCAGGCCACCCCTCCCCATATCCTTGTTCAGGGGTAAACCCACCACTCCATGTAGGACACCCCTATTTGTTGAGACGTTATATGGTTCAGAAGTTAGATGGTACCGTTTATTTTGTTTTTATCCTATTGCTGTAAAGGGATCCTCTGTGTTTGTCCCATGCCTTTTTGAATTCCGTCACCGTGTTCGCCCCTACCACTTCCATCGGGAGGGCATTCCAAGCATCCACCACCCTTTCAGTGAAAAAATATTTCCTGACATTGCCTTTCAATTTACCCCCTTGCAGTTTCATGCCATGCCCTCTAGTTTTACAGGTTCCCCGTCTTTGAAAGAGGTTTGTTTGTTCATCATTTCTCTTTAAGTATTTAAAGGTCTGAATCATATCTCCCCTGTCCCTCCTTTCCTCCAAAGTGTACATATTTGGTGTTTATGCTCATGATGCCCACTCCCCTAACCCACCCCCTCGCTACCTCAATGCATACAGTTTGTATGGAAATCAGCCCGTGCTGCCTTGGCCTCACACTAGCTGTCAATGCATGCCCCAGTGCCTTCAGTGTATGCCAGAACATATGCTAACAGCTAGCACACTTTAATAAAAAACCCCAAAGTGTTTTTGGATATTACTATCGCAAGAGAGGAGAATCATTTTTAATTTTCTACTTATCGAGCTCTGTTGGCTAAAATACCCTGGGCCCGATATTCAAAGGCATTTATAATGTTTACAGACCTGTAAACCATGTAAATGCTGCTGACAGGGATATTCAGCAGCACTAACATGGATAGTGCCATTGAATATCCCCGAGTAATGCTGCTATATGCCCTCATGCTAACCGTGTAGCAGTGGGGTGTGCAATGGGCATTCTGGGACTGAGCAGAGGTATCACCCAAAGCTAAGTGGGCAGGGGTGATATTGCACTACTGCCTGGATAGCAAACTCATGGAAAAAGATAGGCATACCAAATGATGGCCTATCTTAACCTTTGGGAGCTAAGTGGGCAGTGGCGCAATATCGCCCGCTGCCTGGTTAACTTCTGTAGGGAAACACACATAGACAAACTATTTTTGTTGGAACTCACACCATGAAGGAACCTCCCTCTCGTTGTGTGTTCCATTTTTATCTTAAATTCAAAATAGGGACGCAACCCTAATAAGGATTAGGAGAACTTTCACCCCTTAATACCAACCGAATAAACCCGATTCACACCAGGCATAAAGCATCAAGCTCAAGGTAGAATCAATTCCCATAGGCATAAGCCAAATGAAAGTCACTTAACTTGAGTGCCGGCTCCTCTCCGATATCACTATAGGTGTCCAGCATATCAGCGTACCAGCAGATAGGCAGCCAAAACCGCCAAAGCCCACCCTAGGGCTGCGTGGCAATATTCGCTCTCAACAAACCCCAAATGTTCTCTTCGGGCAAACATTTTTTTTATAAAGCCCAAGATATTCAACGAGGGAACCAATGACGCACGCTTGCAATCAAGACAACCATGTTGAGGAAGTTTACTCCAAATAACTTTCCACCCCGTTCTTCAAGCAACAATTTAAGGAGATCTCTTCTCCAGATAAGGTAACCCAATGTTGTAATTGTTTCGAGCCTCAAATCCTCCCAGCTCATCTTCAAACACTGTTGCTCCCGGTTCCACCAGAAGCACAGGACATTTAAACTCTCCTAGCGTCAACACATGACCGGCTGGTAACCAATAGATCCCCGACAACTCAGACTTTGCTACTTACACCATGGTCTACCATTCCATTGTTGAATTTAAACCATGGGGATCAACAGAATTCAGAGTATAAATCCAAAATTGTTCTCTGTAACTGAGACGAGAGTGTCTATCCCCTCCTCTGATGTTAAATGGAATATGGTCAAGTATTCTCCAGCGTAGATCAGTAAACACATGGTGATGTTCCTGGCAATGTAAAGCCAGCGGGGCTGTCAAAACAGCTCCATTAATCCGAGACCGATGCTCCTGAAGTCTTTTGAATTTAAGATAAAAACGGAACAACACACAATGAGAGGGAGGTTCCTTCATGGTGTGAGTTCCAATAAAAATGGTTTGTCTATGTGTGTTTCCCTTTGTTGGTTTTGGATGTTTATATGGGAGACTTAAAGGGGTTTTCGATGGTTAGATGGTTAACTTCTGTGGCACCTGTGGATGTGCGGAGACTCTGGATATGAGGGTGTGTTAGTCTTGGAGATATAATTTTAAAAAAGCACTCATGAAAAAATGTTACAATTTCATGTAGCAAATCAACAATTAGCTTTAAATCTTGTGTAATATGTTATTTCCCTACCTGTAATTTATAGGAAAATGCACAAAAATACACAAATTACTGACATATGTTTAAATGCTCTCATAATTGCTTTTATGTGTCTGCATTGCATATTAATGCCTTGTGTGCCTCGATTATCAATTTATTTACCCACATTGATACTAACCCATAGTTTTGTTTTCTCACTGTAAAGATTGAAGTTAGGGCATATCAGCAGAGAGGTTCCAATAAAGACAAAAGTAGCCCAAATGCCCTTGAGTACAGAACAGACAGAGCTTAAAGATTCCAAATTACCCCTGCCTACCAATAGCCAGATTCATATGAATAAAATATAGTTTCTAAAATGCTTGTATGCAAATGCTAGAAGTCTAAAAAATAAGATGGGAGAGTTAGAATATATAGCACTAAAGTTAGATATGATTGGTATCTCAGAGACATGGAAGGAGGACAACCAGTGGGACACTGTGATACCTGGGTACCAACTATGTCATATGATAGAGCAGATCAAATTGGTGGAGGGGTTGCACTCTATGTTAGAGAGGGCATTGAGTCACAAAGGAATAAAGTATTGCAGGAAACAAAATTCACCTGTATAATCTTTATGGATTGAAATTCCATATAAAAAGGGGAAGGGGATGGTGATGGCAGTGGGGGTGTACTATAGACCACCTGGCTAGAATGGACAAATAGATGATGAAATGCTCAAAGAAATCAGGGAAGCTAACAAAAATTACAGCACAGTAATAATAATGAGTGACTTCAATTACCCTGGTATCGACTGGTACAGTGTCACGATAGGACATGCTAGTGAGATAAAATTTCTAGATGAAATAAATAACTGCTTCCTGGAGCAGCTGATTCATGAACCAACCAGAGATAAAGCCATTCTGGACATAGTCCTTAGTGTAAAACAAGATTCGGTGCAAGAGATAAGGGTGTTGGGGCCACTTGGCAATAGTGATCATAGAATGATCATGTTTGATTTTATAAATGGAAGAGGGATGGTAAGGAAATCCACAGTAATACCTTTTAATTTTTGAAAGGGAGACTATGATAAAAATGAGAAAAAAATAAAAGGAGCAGTTGCAAAGGTAAAAGATTTGCATGAAGCATGGATATTGTTTAACAAAAGGCTCCAGTGCCTTTCCCTGTTGAGGCTTTCCTAACCAGGGCTCTACAGATCAACAAACAGTAAGGATTTGAGGGTTTGTTTGTTTGTTTTTATTATATTACATTGCTAGCTCTCTGACTGGGAGCTCTTAAAAGGGTTTTTTTGTATATTTTTTAAAGCAAGGTTACTTTCTTTTTGGTGCTTTAGGGGACCTTTCCTTGAGCACAATAGGTTGCTGAACTCTAGTAACCTCCTCAGGTTTAGAAACTGCTAACACCTAATCAGTTCCCTCCCTACCCACCCCGACTCCCACCCACCCCTAGTGAGCAGTCTTGCTTTATAGGGCACCTCCCCCTTTAACAAATCACAGAGAATTGGACCAGCACATTTAGAATATAATTAAAGAGATTTAACTGCTTTTTCTCTGAAAGGACAGCTGCGAAACCGGCTGGTACTTGGTAGATCTATCTCTTTTGCTTTAACAGATACCTAAGCTCCACGAACAAAACAATGGCTGGGAAAAATCATATTGCTAAAGCTGTTGCCCCCGTTATAGCTTCTGCCTCGGTCCAGACAGAGGTCCTAATGCCAGTTGAAGGACCAGTTCCATGTGCAGGGTGCCTGCATGCTGAAGCTCTGAGGAAACAAGTTGTGGAACTCAGAGAGGAGGTGGCGAGGCTAAGGAGCTTTCAAGACAGTGAGAAGTACATTGATGAGATGCTTCTTGCAGCAATCAAGCTCTCCAGCACAGGAGAAGATGGGTGCCAACAGAATGTTGATGGTTGGACACAAGTCACCAGGGCCTGCAAAATCACCAATCCAACTTCTCCAGCCCTTGAATTGAAGAACCATTATGCAGCCCTGGAAGTGGAGGAGGTGAAAGCATCCCTGGAAAGGGAAGAACCAGCGTTCAAGTACCCCAAAGTTGCAGAATCAGTGGCCAGAAGGAAACGAAGGGTAGTGGTGTTTGGAGACTCTCTTCTGAGGGGTACTGAGGCGTCCATCTGCCGACCAGACTTGATGTCCAGAGAGGTATGCTGTCTGCCTGGTGCCAAAATCCAAGATGTTACGGAGAGTTTGCCGAGACTCATCAAGCCCACTGACTATTACCCATTGTTGCTAATCCATGTTGGAACAAATGATACTGCCAGGCAGGGCCGGATTTACCTATACGCCATGTACGCCATGGCGTAGGGCCCACAGCTGGCAAGGGCCCACAAAAAGCTGCCGCGGCAGCATGGATGTTCCCGCGGCAGCATGGATGGTCCCGCAGGGCCCCCTCTGCCCTGCCGAATCCCCGGCTGAGCCCCTCCGTGCTGGCTTTGAGAGGCGCGAAGGGAGAGTGTCTCCCTCGCGTCTCTGTTAAGCCCGCAGGGGCTGATAATTTCCCATCAGCCCCTGCGGGCTTAACAGAGACGCGAGGGAGACACTCTCCCTTCGCGCCTCTCAAAGCCATCGCGGAGGGAGGGATACGGCAGGGCAGAGGGGGCCCCGCGGGACCGTCTATGCTGCCGCGGCCTTGGTAGCAGCCAGCGGTTTTGCTTTATTAAAATTTCATTTTACTTGAGCTGATGGGGGGGGGGGGCTGGGGGGGTTAGGACTGGTAATGGGCTATGGGGGGGGGGTTAAGACTGATAATGGGCTGTGGGCTGATGGGGGCTGTCTGGAAATGGGCTATGGGGGGCTAGGACTGGAAATGGGCTGGGGGGGGTTAAGACTGGAGGTGGGCTGATGGGGTTAGGACTGGTAATGGGCTGTGGGCTGTTGGGTGGGGTTAGAACTGGTAATGGGCTTTGGGGGGTTAAGACTGATAGTGGGATGTGGGCTGTTGGGGGGGTTAGAACTGGTAATGGGCTATGAGGGGGGGTTAAGACTAATAATGGGCTGTGGGCTGATGGGGGCTGTCTGGTAATGGGCTATGGGGGGGCTAGGACTGGAAATGGGCTGGGGGGTTTAAGACTGGAGGTGGGCAGATGGGGCTAGGACTGGTAATGGGCTGTGGGCTGTTGGGGGGGGTTAGAACTGGTAATGGGCTATGGGGGGGTTAAGACTGGTAATGGGCTGTGGGCTGATGGGGGCTGTCTGGTAATGGGCTATGGGGGGGCTAGGACTGGAAATGGGCTGGGGGGGTTAAGACTGGAGGTGGGCTGATGGGGTTAGGACTGGTAATGGGCTGTGGGCTGTTGGGGGGGTTAGAACTGGTAATGGGCTATGGGGGGGTTAAGACTGATAATGGGCTGTGGGCTGTTGGGGGGGGTTAGAACTGGTAATGGGCTATGAGGGGGGTTAAGACTGATAATGGGCTGTGGGCTGATGGGGGCTGTCTGGTAATGAGCTATGGGGGGGCTAGGACTGGAAATGGGCTGGGGGTTAAGACTGGAGGTGGGCTAATGGGGTTAGGACTGGAAGTAGGCTGATGGGGGGTTAGGACTGGTAATGGGTTATAGGGGGGGCTTAAACTGAAAATGGGGTGATGGGGGGTTAGGACTGGAAGTGGGTTGATGGGGGGGCTAGGACTGGTATTGGGTTGGTGGGTTGCTAGGACTGGAAATGGGCTGATGGGTGGCTAGGACTGGAAATGGGCTGATGCAGGGACTAGAAGGGAATGGATGCTGGGTGAGGCTGGAACTAGAAGGGAGCTGATGTTGGGGGAGGATTAAAATGGGATGGGGCTGGAAGAGTAAAATGGAGAAGGGAAAAATATTTTGTGTGGGAGGGATAAAAAATCTACAATTGGCCGGGTATTGGGAGAGTAAGTGGGGATTGAGGATGGAGGGATAAAATTTGAGTGGATGAAATAGGAATGAGGAAAGAGCAAAAGGAGAAAGATTAGTATGTTAAAGCAGATGTAGAGAGAGAATGGAAAAAAACTAGAAGAGAGAAGAAAGGAGAAATGGACAGCAGACGATGGAGAGTTAGCAGAAGACACGAAGAAACCAGAAGAAAGTGGCTTGAGCAATTGCAGCTGAAAAAAAATGCACAAAAGGTAGAAAAATATCTCTTTATTTTGAATTTATTAATTGGAATATGTCAGCTCTGGTAAATGTGCATCATTAACGTCTGCGCTTTGTTTAGTACAAGAGCAAATTAATGTATAGTTTTATTTCTACAGTGTTGTACATTCCAAGTTTGGCTTTTGGGATTCCCAGTTTAATTATTGTCTTCCTGTTTCTAAATTGTGATTACTTGTTTGGTGATGGTCTATGTTCTGCATGTGTAACTGAGCTGAGGTGTTCTGTTTATATAATTCCTATTTGACATTGCCACTTGTTCTCTTTCCCCAGTAGGTCATGTATTGTTGTTCTCTTAAATGTATTGGTTTAATATTTGCAGTGTTGCCTTTTGATTGGTAGAGTATGGTGCTTTGTGAGTCCTGGTAGTGCTGTTAGGATACGACGGGTTTGCTATGGGTTGGCACTGGATTATAGTAATGTAGAAATCTTTTAGTCTTTCTTTATCCATACACTCTAAGAGGAACGTTTACTAAAAGTTAGTATATGGTAACATTATGCAAATGAGGCCCCTTATGCAAATGAGGCCCCACACCCCCCTTGGGCTGCCCCTGCTGGGGGCCCACAATTTTTGTTGGCATAGGGCCTCACTCAAGGTAAATCCGACCCTGCTGCCAGGTATACCTCGGGGCATATCAAAAGTGACTTCATGGCTCTGGGACAGAGGGTGAAGCAGTTAGGTGCACAGGTGGTGTTCATTCCAATCCTCCCTGTTGAGGGTAAAGGCCAAGGCAGAGAGGCTCGCATCCTGGAGATGAATACATGGCTGCGTGGATGGTGTCATCGAGAGCGTTTTGGTTTCCTAGACCATGGGATGCTGTTCCAAGGGTTGCAGAGCAGAGATGGCATCCATCTGTCCAAGAAAGGTCAAAATATCTTTGGTAGTAGACTGGCTAATCTACTGAAGAGGGCTTTAAAATAGATTCATTGGGGATAGGTGAAGAAAGCCCCCAGGTAAGTGAAAGCCCCCAGGTAGGTGATACATTAAATACCTTTATGGAAATGGGTAACAGGGGTAACATATGGAAAGCAGTGTGTATAAATGCCCGTAGCATGGGAAATAAGATCCCTGATGTTGAAGCTTTGGTGGGAGTGGCTGACTTGGATTTAGTGGCAGTTACAGAAACATGGTTAACAGAAAACCATGACTGGGATGTAACTATACCTGGCTATACTTTATTCAGAAAGGACAGAGTAGGAAGAAGGGGAGGAGGAGTGGCACTATATGTAAAAACTACTATTAAAACTTTGGAATTACAGAGCTTAAAAGGGAGAGAGGAGGCATTGTGGGTTAAACTAGAAAGAGGAAAAGAGAAATCTATTTGCATTGGTGTGATATACAGACCTCCCTCACAAGAGGAAGAGGTGGACAGAGAGTTAATTGAAGACATACGCAGCATTGCTAGGAAAGGGGAAGTGCTACTGATAGGAGATTTCAATATGCCAGATGTTAATTGGCACATTCCTGCTGCAGTATCATCTAGAAGTAAGGAGATCCTGGATTCTCTACAGGGAGAACTATTCAGGCAATTGGTTACAGACCCCACATGTGAAGGGACCATACTGGACTTGGTGCTTACCAATGGTGAAAGTGTTTCTGATGTTGTAGTGGGAGATCATTTTGCATCCAATGATCACGAGATGGTGTGGTTCAGTATTAGGACTAGGGCTGTTAGAATCCATTCCAAGGTGAGGATCTTAGACTTTAGGAAGACTAACTTTGCGAAGATGGGAGTCGTTAGTGGGATGGGAACAGCTGGGGGATGTAGAAAAACAGTGGGCAAAACTGAAAGGGGATATTTTAAGGGCAACCAACCTTTTTGTTAAAATGGTAAATAAAGGCAAAAGGAAAAGGAGACCGCTATGGTTTTCTAAGGAAGTAGCTGATAAAGTGAAGAAAAAGAGGGAGGCCTTCATGAAATACAAGATATCACAGAGAGAGGAAGACAGGCATCTGTATTTGGAAAAACTTAGAGAAGCTAGCAAAGTAGTCAGGAAGGCAAAGATTCAAAAGGAGGAGGAAATAGCCAATGCAATAAAATGGAGGGATAAGACATTTTTCAGATATATTAGTGAGAAGAGAATGGGCAAGAGTGGTATTGTCAGACTCAAGGGTGCAGGGGGGGAATATGTAGAAGCTGATAAGGATAAAGTGGAATTGCTTAACAAATATTTTTGTTCTGTGTTCACAGATGAAGAACCAGGAGCAGGACCTCAGAAAACACCCACAAATAGGAACAGAAGCGAGGGACATCTTGAACAATTTTCAGAAGACTGTGTTTGTGAGAAACTAGCTCAACTTAAAGTAGACAAAGTGATGGGACCGGATGGGATACACCCTAGAACTGAGGGAACTTGGGGACATTCTAGCAGCTCCACTGACTGACCTTTTCAATGCCTCATTGGAGTCGGGAGTGGTGCCAAAGGACTGGAGAGAGGCTCATGTGGTGCCTTTACACAAAAGCGGAAGTAAGGATGTGGTTGAAAACTACAGGCCGGTTAGTTTAACTTCGGTGGTGAGTAAATTATTGGAAACGCTGCTGAAAGAGAAAATAGTGAGGTTTCTGGAGTCCAAACGATTACAGGATCCGAGGCAGCATGGATTCACCAGAGGCTGGTCTTGTCAGACAAATCTGATTGATTTCTTTGACTGGGTGACCAGGGAGTTGGACAGAGGGAGAGCTCTAGATGTGGTGTATTTAGATTTCAGTAAAGCCTTTGACACTGTTCCTCACAGGCAACTTATAAACAAACTGAGCACCCTAGGGATGGACCCTAAAGTTACTGCTTGGGTTAGAAATTGGTTGGGTGGGAGGCGACAAAGAGTACAAGTAAATGGAGCTCACTCTGAGGAGAAGGATGTTACCAGTGGTGTGCCCCAGGGATCTGTCTTTGGTCCGATTCTTTTTAACATCTTTGTTAGTGATATAGTGGAAGGGCTATCGGGTAAGGTTTGCCTCTTTGTGGATGATACCAAAATCTGAAATAGAGTAGACACCCAGGAAGGTGTAGATAACATGAGGAGGGATCTAGCTAAGCTTGAAGAATGGTCTAGAATTTGGCAGCTGGGATTTAATGTTAAAAAATGTAAGGTCATGCATTTGGGCTGCAGCAATCCAAGGGAGCAATACAGTATAGGAGGTGAAGTACTTTTGTCCACTAAAGAAGATTGGGACCTAGGCATGGTTGTGTCTGATGATCTTTAAGTAGCTAAACAGATAGAAAAGGCGACGCAAAAGCTAGAAGGATGCTTGGGTGCATACGGAGAGGAATGGCTAGCAGAAAAAAGGAGGTGATAATGCCTCTGTATAAGTCTTTGGTGCAACCTCATTTGGAGTATAGTGTGCAATTCTGGAGACCACACCTTCAAAAGGATGTGAACAGGATGGAGTCGGTGCAGAGGGTGGCTACTAAAATGATTAGTGGGCTTCATTATAAAGCATATGAGGACAGACTTAAGGATCTTAATATGTACACCTTAGAGGAAAGGTGGGATAGAGTTGATATGATTGAGATGTTTAAATACCTCCATTGCATAAATGTTCAGGGAGAGAGCCTCTTTCAATTGAAAGCAAGTTCTGCTATGAGGGGACATGGGATGAGGGTGAAGGGAGATAGATTCAGGAGTGATATGCGGAAATATTTCTTTACGGAAAGAGTAGTGGATCCGTGGAATAGTCTCCCAGTGGAGGTGGTAGAGATGAGGACAGTAACTGAATTCAAAAAAGCATGGGACCAACACAGAGGATCTCTAAAGGTAAAAAGTGGACTGTTGTAGTTGTTGATATGGAAGGACTGACTAGATAGGCCATGTGGTCTTTTTCTGTCATCATGTTTCTATGTTTCTATGTTAATACTATCCTGGAAGCCCAGACCAGCTGTATTCCATGCTTTTTTTATTATTTATGCAAAATTTTCAATTTATATCCAAGCAACATGCTTGCACAGATAAAGATACAACATGTAGCAAAAATAATCACAAATCAAATACAGAAACATTTTCATTTTTTTCCTAAGAGTGTCATTAGTCCACCATGATGGTGGGAGCAGCACAAGAAACATAAGAGGGACAGGCAATCCCATTTATGAATGTTACAGGAAACAAAGCAGAAAGAATAACAAGAAGGGTCAGAGAACCGAGCATTCTACATATTAATGGGGAGACACTCAGAAAGGAGAGGAAGTAACTATATGGGAACTGATAAAGGAAGGCAGGTCCTCAGGCTGAAGAAAGGAAAAAAATTGCTGTAGAATCTCTATGGATTGAAATTCCAATGTAAAAAGGGGAAGGTGGGGGTGTACTATCGACCACCTGGCCAGAATGAACAAATGCATGATGAAATGCTCAAAGAAATCAAGGAAGCAAACAAACGTTACAGCGCAATAATAATAATGGGTGATTTCAATTACCCCGGTAATTACTGGGTCAGTGTCACGGCAGGATATGCTATGGAGATAAAGTTCCTAGATGACATAAATGACTGCTCTTGGAGAAGCTTGTTCATGAACCGACCAGAGGGGAAGCCATATTAGACCTATTCCTTAGTGGAACACCAGATCTAGTGCAAGAGATAAGGGTGTTGGGGCCATTTGGCAATTTTGATCATAGCATGATCGCCTTTGATTTAATTAGTGGAGGAGGGATAGTAAGGAAATCCATTAGATGATAAAGGAGTTAAAGGGGCACTAAGAGGCGACAAGGCAATAGCAGAGAGAATGAATGAATTCTTTGCTTTGGTCTTTACTGAGGAAGAGGTAGGGATATTACCCATGACTGAAGTGGTATTTAAAGGTGCGGAAGAATTGAAGGAAATATCGATACATCGGGAAGATGTATTAAACTATTTGATAAACTGAAGAGTAGCAAATTACCTGGGCCAGATGGTATACATCCAAGGGTGTTTAAAGAACTGAAATATGAGATTGCAGACCTGCTATTATTAATCTGTGAACTATCATTAAAATCATCTCTAATACCTGAAGATTGGAGGATCGCCAATGTAACACCAATTTTTAAAAAGGTTTCAAGGGGTGATACGGGAAACTACAGACCAGTGAGCCTCACGTCAGTACGGGGAAAAATGGTAGAAATCATCATAAAGAATAAAATTACTCAGCATGTAGATAGTCATGGTCTAATGGGAGACAGCCAACATGGCTTTAGACAAGGAAGACCTTGTCTTACTAATATGTTATGGTTTTTTGAAAGTGTGAATAAACAGGTGGACAAAGGTGAGTCGGTTGATATAGTGTATCTGGACTTTCAGAAAGCTTTTGACAAGGTCCCTCATCAGAGACTTTTGGCAAAAATAAAGAGTGATGGGATAGGAGGCAGTGTACTACTGTGGATCAGGAACTGGTTAAAAGATAGAAAGTAGAGGGTTGGGCTAAATGGCCAATTTTCCCAATGGAGAAAGGTGAATAGTGGTGTACCCCAGGGATCTGTGCTGGGTCCGCTGCTTTTTGACATATTCATAAATGACTTGGAAAGTGGAATAGCGAGTGAGGTTATCAAATTTTCAGATGACACAAAACTATTTAAAGTTGTTAAATCCTAAGAGGATTGTGGAAAATTGCAAGAGGATCTTGATAAATTGGAAGACTGGGCATCAAAATGGCTGATTAAATTTAACGTGGACAAGTGCAAAGTTATGCACCTAGGGAAGAACAACCCAAACTATCGTTACACAATGCAAGGTTCCACATTAGGAACCACCACCCAGGAAAAAGATTTAGGCATCATTGTGGATAACATGTTAAAACCCTCAGCCCAGTGTGCAGCAGCAACTAAAAGAGCAAATAGAATACTAGGTATCATAAGGAAAGGAATGGAAAATAAAACAAAAGATATTATAATGCCTCTATATCGTTCCATGGTGAGACCGCACCTTGAATATGGTGTGCAATTCTGGTCACCATATCTTAAAAAGGATATACTTTATCAGAAAAGGTTCAGAGAAGAGCCACCAAAATGGTAAAGAGGATGGAAGGATACTCCTATGAAGAAAGGCTAAAAAGGTTAGGGCTCTTTAACCTGGAAAAGAGACGGCTGAGGGGAGATATGATAGAAGTCCATAAATTAATGAAAGGAGAGGAATGGGTAAATGTAGATTGATTGTTTATGTTATCAGAATTTAGAAAGACTAGGGGACATGCAATGAAGCTACAGGGTAAACTATTTAAGATTAATAAAAGAAAATATTTTTCACTCAACATGTAATCAAACTCTGGAATTTGTTACCGGAGGATGTAGTAAAGGCTGTTAGTGTAGCTGGGTTTAAAAAAGATTTGGACAAGTTCCTGGAGGAAAAGTCCCTAAACCATTATTAAGAAGGGACCCAGGATATCAATGCTTTACCCAGAACAAGTATTGCGGAACCTGTGTCTTTTGGGGAAACTGCTAGGTACATATGAGCTAGATTGGCCACTGTTGGAAACAGGATACTGGGCTTGATGGACCTTAGTCTGACCCAGTATGGCATATCTTATGTTCTTATGTTCTTATAAATATATACTTATGAGATTGAAATACAATTATACATTTACAAGGGAATCTAAGCAAAAAAGAAGCACCTATCTGAGTCACCACTGGATAAAGTAATAAAAAGGCTTTACGCCTTTTTTGAGTCTCTCTGGCCAAATCTGGGAAGATCAAAATTCTCTTACTCATGAATAAGTTGGCCCACTTCTTAAAGTATAGCTTGAGAAGCCAATCCCTATCAGATGGAATAGCAAATGTAACTAACATAGTAGAAACATTTAACTCATCTTCCTTAGGCGTTTGAAGAAGAGATGATACATCAAGAAAGTCCATATCCAATGTCCCAACTGCCATCTTTCCCTCTTTTTTACCAACTGGCAAAAAGTACGCTTTAACAACTGGAGGGATTAAATCAGATGGCACCAACAAAACTTCTTGAATATATTTTTTTGAACAATTCCAAAGGAGCAACAGCAGGTACTATAGGAAAATTAAGTAGACGGATATTGAAAGCTCTAACAGAATTCTCTAAGGATTCAAACTTCAGCCTTATGGCCACATTATCTTTAATTAATGAATCAGCTACATTAGAAACCTGCAATAATTTCTGATCCCCAGTTTCCATTTTCACTTTAACATCCAACATTTCCGACTTAATTTCAGAGTAAAGGACCTCAAGCTTTTCAACCCTAAAAGTAGATAAAGCCAACTGTTGACTTACAATGCTGGAAAGTTGAAACATCGCTTCCCAAATGTTCTCCAAGGAGATCACATTCAGACGTACCAGAGCGATAAGCTTGGGTGGCTCAGACGGTGTAATTGCAGTTAGAGGAACTTTCCTTCCATCAGCCCTGCTCACTTCATGAATGGAAAAATCCTCCTTCAGAAGTTGGAACTTCTCCACACCTGCAGCCTCAGATGTACTTGGTTGCTCACTAGATTCCGCCTCAAGCAAGCCCCACTCTCGAGTCACTGCTCCTACTTCTTTGGAGAGAGCTTTGACTCTGCGTGCAAGAGAAGTCGCCAGAGGTGTCGGAGCTGGAGGGGATACACACCCATTAGGGGAGAGAGATACCTCAAGGGCAGGCAATGCTGACACTGCCTCAGCCGACGAAGCAGAGCCCGCTCGAATCTCCCCAACTTGCTGCTCAGTTAGCCGAACAAAGCTATCCATGGGTCCCTCAATAGCAGGTAAAGGCTCTGCAGGAGGAACCTTTTGCTTGTCTTTCCATTTAGGAATTTTGGCCCGTTATAGCTATGGCGCCATCTTGAAACAAGCCACTCTCCCTGTATTCCATTCTTTAAGAAAAGTGGAAGGAAGTCCAAAAAACTTTCAGCATGGTTTAAAGATGAGGTCAGAGAGGTTGTTGTTGCCAAAAAAGCATCTTTCAAGAAATGAAAAAAAGAGCCAAATGAAGAAAACTGGAAAAAAACACAGGCACTGACATGCAAGGCATTGATGAGGTAGGCAAAGAGAAAATTTGAGAATAAGCTAGCTGTGGAAGCAAAAATGCATAATGAAGACTTTTTCAAGTACATTCATAGCAAAAAACATGTAACAGAGTTGTTTGGACTATTAGATGAAAGAGGGGTAAAAGGGGCACTAAGAGGGGACAAGGCCATAGTGGAAAGACTGGAATGAGAGGAATGGGTTTGAGCTTTCGGCATGGGTGTGTTTTAGTGGTATTTGTTGTTGTTTGCTTCTCTGGTGCATTATGTGGGAGGCAATTTGGGTTGTGTATAAAGTTTGCCTAGATGGAGGTGTAGTATATTACATGGGGGAATGCGGTCATCAGGTAAGGCATGGTTAGAAAGGGCAGCATGGCTAGAGGCATACCTTTGTTTTAGTAGTTGCTCTGGTTGTGTTGCTTGTTCCTGTGATGCCCAGTTTGTTTGTATGATCCTGTTGCCAGTTGGCCTGTTTTGGCTTTTCTGGGCATTCATTGGTGCCCACCTGCGGTCCATACCTAAAGGCCCTCAGGTGCAGGCACACCAGGCACTGGCACGCCCAATGCTCATTTATTTTTGTAGGCTGTTCTTGGGGCACTGATTGGGCTGGAGGCTCAAAGCAGGAGAGGTGAGCTGCTTTCCCGCTTTTAGCTTCAACCCCGATCGGAGGAGCTTTGTTACAGCAGCGGATGGCGTGCTCAGCTGGTTTTACCCTGATCAGAGGAGCTCAGCATAATATACCTGAAAAAAAGGTTTTGTCACCACACTTCACATCTTTAGCCATCTTTTCTTCTGCCTTTGATTTTGCTATTCTTATTTCTCTTTTTGTCTCTTTTAGTTTGATCCTGTATTCTTTTCTGTGTTCCTCTGTGAGCTTCTGAATTTTGTGAAAGTCGTACTTTTTGCCTTTATTTGTACAGCCACTTCTTTGGAGAACCAAATAGGTTTCCTTTTCCTTTTGTTTTTATTTACTTTCCTTACGTATGTATCTGTTGCACCTTTTATTGCCTTCTTTAGTTTAGCCCATTGCAATTTCACTTCCCTAATTCCCTTCCACCCTGCCAACACCTCCTTCAGGTACTTGGCCATTTTACTGAAGTTAGCATTTTTGAAGTCTAAGACTTTGAGCTTGCTGTGATTGGATTCTACCTTGACTTTTACCTCAAACTACACTGAGTGATGATCACTGCTGCTCACATGGGCACCCACCTGGATATTTAACATGCTATCTCCATTGGTGAGCACTAAATCCAGCACTGAGCTATCCCTGGTCGGTTCCATCACCATTTGTTTAAGTAATGCATCTTGAAAGGCATCCACAATTTTTTCACTTCTTTCCAGATTTGCGGAAGGAACACTCCAATCCACATCGGGTAGATTAAAGTCACCCAATATGATCACTTCCCCCTTCAGGGCTATCCTATTTCTTATTTCCAACAGACGCTCAGTGACCTCCGTGCTCCAGGACCTCATCACATCTCAAAATATTGACATCTTCTGCATAACTGAAACCTGACTAACAGAATCAGACACAGTCCTCATGAACTAACTAACACCCCATGGATATAGTCTTTGCAACTACTCCCGAGCTCATGCCAGAGGAAGGGGAATAGCCATACTAGCCAAATCCAAACTCCACTTCCGGAACTATGCAACAGATACCACGGAGGAAGCAGACATAATCACAGTCACCAACAAACGCCTCACAATATGCCTGATATACCGAGCACCAACGGTAAATTCAGACCTATCAGACATTCTCAAGCAAGTGACATACAGCAGCAGCACGAAAGAATAGATAATCCTGGGTGATTTCAACCTCCCATCAAGACAAGAGAAACAAGCCAATACTTTTCTGGAGGCAATGGAAATGATGCAAATTACCCATGATCCAACTCATCAGAAGGGAAACACCTTTGACTTCATATTCCTCAATTCTTGAAATGCCATCACAAACAAAAACAGAAGCACAGGATCACAGCTGTCCCATGGTCGAACCACCATCTCATCACCTTCACCAGCTCATATCAACCTGCACCCATCAAGAAAAAGGCCAACTGACAAGAAGATTCAAGCCATTTAACAAGGAAGACTTCCTAAGGCAAGTACTCCCAAACATGCAATCAGAAATGGCTGAGATTGAAGCTCTAACCAACAATTGGAACACCGTAATTGCCTCAGCAGCACAAGCAATGACAATTCACATAGGAAAAAAAACAAGATCAACAACAGCATGATGATACACATCCACCTTACGGAAATTGAAGACAACTCAGAAGAGCCAAGAGGAAATAGAGAAAGACAAAGAATGAAACAGACAGAGCAAGATACACGAATGAGCTGGACAAATATCACACTGAAACAGATAATGCTAAGAGAACATATCACAGAGATTATAATGTCATCAATCAACAGACCATGTGAGTTCTTTGACATTGACCCCTAACCATGCGAACCAACTCTCGAGCTTACCACTGCAACAACTGACAGCACATCATAAGCAGCTACAACAACAACCCAACTCACTACCCATAACAGTGAGTGTTGGCCATACTACTGACCCTAGCACAGAATGGGGGACATTTGTAATGATTTCCAAAGAAAGGATCAAAACCACCATATCAGGTCTAAACAAAACCACCTCCCCGCTCAATCCCTGCCCAGCGGAATGGATAAAAAAGATAAAACAGGAATTAAGCTCTGCACTAGCAAACAGTAAATATATCATTCAAACAAGGCAAAATGCCCAACAGCCTAAAGACATCCATCATTATACAAACCCTCAAGAAGTCTGATCTCGACCACCTGGAACTCACCTCGTTCAGACCAATAGCAAGCCTGCCATTCACTGCAAAGATAATTGAGAAGATAGTTCAACAGCAACTGCAAGATCACTTAGAAAAAAACAACACACTTGATCCACAGCAACAAGGATTCCGCCCCTCTCATGGGGTTGATACCCTCATGATCACTCTTCTAAACACCCTAATCAAAGGTACACAGGCAAAATGGACTGGATATGCCCTGATTTTTCTGGACATTTCTGCAGCATTCGATACAGTCTCACATAACATCCTCCTAAGCAGATTACAGGAAATTGGCATACAAGACAAAATGCTACAGTGGTTCTTATCTAACCAACAGATATCAACTCATCCAAACCAACACCACAACCTCCTCTCCTTTTCATCAAACTCAAGGAATACCACAGGGCTCAGCTCCCTCAGCCATGCTCTTTGACCCTTCATCACACACGGTAAATTATTATTATTATTATCATTATTATTATTACTAAGCATTTATAAAGCGCTGCAACATACGAAGCGCTGTACAAACATAAAAATAGACAGTCCCTGCCCGTTAGAGCTCACAATCTAGTCAAGACAAAATATGAAATAAATTAGATAATACAAATAACAATTAACAATACAAGAATAAATGTTTATGGAGAGAACAAGAAAGGACGAGTTAGGAACAAAAAGCAATAGTGAAGAAATGGGATTTCATTTTGGATTTGAAGATGGCCAATGGTAATTTGAAATTACCGACAACTTTACACACCTGCAGTCAAATTGACCCCATCAGTAAATGACCAAAAACCATGAACAATTTCATCCACATAGGATTGGTATTTTAATGCATTTATTAAAAACAGTTCTCAGTTTTTGCTGTTTACAAATGTTCAGTGTTTATGATATAAAAGTAGTCTAACTATTAACTTCAGTTTATCACTTAATTGTAACTAAGTCTCGGTACCCCTATTATAATCATCTATCTAGGCGTCTTTTAGTTAGAACATTCATTGCATAACAGCTGGCAATGTTCTGGGCATATGGCTGTACCACATCGCTTGCAGTATTTTGATGTTTTCTTATCTGATGATCTGGTGCAAAGCTGGCAGCGTGATCGTGCCCCTCTGGATTCACAGCCTGTAGGTAAACTGAATTCAAGTAGCTGCATGCAGATCCGCACCTCTTTCTGAAGTGTTCTTGGGTTCTGCAATCGCAATGTCTGCTGTGGCAGAATTAACTCCTTTGCCAGTTCTGTTAGGAACAGTCGCCGTTTGTGAAACACCTCTGTTTACCATTTGGGGTTTTGCTGCACCCAAATTATGTAAGCTGCCACACCAGCGACATCGAACATGTTCATCAGCAGGCAGAACGGCCATCTTCTAGTGCCACGTTTGCATGTATATGTATGCACAAGCTTGTCCAGATTGTCTACTCCAGACTTAGGGGCATGTTTACTAAACACCGTTGCTGTGCGGGTTCCCGTTAGTGTGCTGGTGCCATATAAGGAGTGGGCGGGCCAGGCAGAAAAAAGCAAAAAACTGGACCGTACGTGTGTGCGTCGCGCTAATGTGCGGGGCCCACATTAGCGCGTGGGAAGGCTAAGTGGGGCGCTGCTGCAAAACCAAACATCAGAGCCGTAGTACAACAGTGAAGACACCGACCAATGGTGCAGGGGCCAGGGGTTCAAACCCCCATTGCACTCAACAAAAAAGACCAGCTGAGGCACCAACATTTATGGGCAAAAGTGGTTAGGAGGCATATTAATTTTGGGCAGCAGAAGGCGGCGCACTGTTATTTTTATTACGGCATGAGGCGGCGCACTGTTTAGTGTGGGTGGCAGATGGCGGCGCATTGTTAAGTTTGGGCGGCAGAAGGCGGTGTGCTGATAAATGTGGGCAACAGAAGGCGGCGAGCCGGTGGGCAGAAGGCGGCGCGCTGATGTGTGAGGGGGCAGTCCAATAGTGGGAGGGATAAGTGGCGCGCTGATGTGCAAATAACAGGAACGGAGCCACAGCACAATGGTTAAGACACTGACCACTCGTGCAGGGATCATGGGTTCAATTCCCCACAGTGCCCATTGAAGACAGCTGGCTGAGGCATTATTTTAGGGGCATTTCCATGTTGTGCGGCATAAGGCGGCGCGCTGTTAATTTAGTGCGCCACAAGATGGCGCGCTGATGGCTACAAGGCTGCGCGCGGATGCACAAACACAGGAACAGAGCCACAGCACAATGGTTAAGACACTGACCAATGGTGCAGGGGCCAGGGGTTCAACCCCTCACAGTGCCCAGTGAACAAGGCTGGCTGGGGCAGTATGTATCATGGTGAGGAGTGCTGTAGGAGGCCTTCCATTTATATTTTATTTCCCACCACTAGTAAACCCGCTCTCATAGTGTGTTAACATACAGATGCCCGTAAGGCACATGTTACAGTGCACTGTCCGCCAAGGCACCCTAGAATGTCCCCTATAGGGCACCATGTATGTTGTGACACAGGATAATGTATAGTGCACCCTATATGGATGGCAACCATAAGGTGGCCTATAGGGCGCCCTATAAAGCACCCTCAGAGGCACCTAATGGGTATAGTAAGCTGTGTGTGGTTTTGCCGGCATAGACATATGTACAGTAAATAAAAATAAAGCTGTGGACGGCCCTATCAAAGGGCCCCACTGTGGGTTTGAATCCATGACCTCTGGCTGTACAGGGAGTGATGTAACCATTGGGCTACAGCTCTATAGCAGATAGCAAGCCCCTGGCTGGCTGCAGAGAGCCTGCACGTCACCCCACAGACAGTCTGCTGTTGTAGACAGGATAAGGTTAGGCCACCCGTACCCATGATGCACTGCACATGCAAATCAGCTGTCCACAGATGCACACAAGATGGGGAATGCACCCCAACAGCTACCCGGCCTGGTAGGGGGAATTGTCCATGTGCACCCACACAGCACCTCGGCCTGGTAGGGGGTCCTGAGCGGGTGGACTACCAGCAAAGAGTAGCTACACACTGTCACATTGTGCGGGTACTGTGCTCACCCTGAGGGTGTGATGTGGCGGCCAGGACCAGGTCCACAACACCAGCCATGGCTGGATGAGGCCATGATAGAGCTCCAAAACAGTACTAACCTGTGAGATAGGAAGGTGCTGCAGAAACATGTTGGATATCTCTGTCTGTCTCAGTTAGTGGAAACCCCCCCTAGGTGGTCAAAGTTACCACCACCCCCCCCCCCCCAGGGTGGCAAACAGGGCCCCCCCACCAACAGATCACCATCCCACCACGGCAGTAGAGTTGACCATCAACCCCAGTCCTGCTGGGGAACAGACACCCTACAGGGCAGTCCAAGCAGCTCCACACACACACATCCATAACACAATATCAGACAGACTTTAGGCCTGGATATCCAAAGATGCACCCCAGCACCATCATATATTCACCTGCAGCAAGCCATCAGCCACTGCACCCTGCAAGGCACTCCATCAAGACACATACCAGCTGTGAACAGTCTGCTGGTTAGCCCTGATGGAAATGCATGCACCCAAAACTGGGGTGGTAGCACACACAAGCAGAGAGTTCTGTGAGGAGACCCCAACAGGAAACCCATATATCACAAGAGAGAAACACAATACAGCACTATGGGGGTGCCTAGCCATGCTGTCATCACTGCACACTCAGGGTGAGAGTGCTCCCCCAGCAGCACATACAGAGGTCACCCTGTCTGTGTAGGTGGTGGCCTGGCACTATAATGTCACAGCCAGTGCCCTATGCCCTGTGCAGATGCATCCTGGCCAGCCCACCATGTCTGACCTATACCCATGGTACCTTGCTGCTCATTATGCACATTGGCAGGCCAATACTGGCAATAGTGCTGGCAGTGTGGGTTGGGGAAGGTGTTTGCAGTCAACACACACTGTATAGACAGACACACACTCCCACACCTATGCCAGCATTGTGCTACTATTGAGGGGGTGATTAGCCTTGGCCACCACACGGGTCCTGGGCACGGCACAGGCATGGATATGGTACGCAGTACTGCTGGGGGTCACTCCCCAGGGTGGTGAACACCATCAGAGGCCAGGCCTGGAGCACGCACCGCAGACACCAAAGAGATTGTTCGGATGGGGTCAACTAGCAGTATGTGCATAACGTAGGGATATCTATCAGCCTGTACTCTTAGCAAACGTTTCAGAGCTGTGTACCTCAGGTGTAGGGTGACATTGCTAAGGTATGCAGGTGCTGGTATTGGGAGATGCACGCAGGGTCCAATGTTCTGCCTCTACTGGAGACATTGGCCAATGGGGCCTGTGGGTGTGGGTGTGTCTGCCCCTGTTGGCTGCTGCTTTACAGCAGCGCTTCCCCACTCCAGCCCAGTTTTGCATCACACTGTTCGGGTCTTCCTGCTGTCCCTCATGAATATGCATGAGCTACATCTACATACCGTGCATAGATATACAGCACAAGCATTTGTATGAGTGGCAGCATGGAACCTGACTGGTGTGTGGCCCACCAGGACTGCATTTGGGGGATTCTGCTGTAGGTTCTGCCCCTGTTCATGGTGTCTGTGCTCAGTGGGGTAAAAGATAGACGTATTACCATTGCATATGTCCTCGTCACGAAAGGTGTGTCCTTACTGTCACTGTTTATTTGTGGGGAAAATATGTGGGCAGGATTGCTGGTAGCCCCAGCTGGTCTTTGAACCTGTAACCTTCTGTTCTTGCATGCATTGTCTGTGTGCACTGCACCACCGTGTAGCCACAGCTTGGCTGAATTCCCTGGATAGTCCATGACTGTGGATCCGGCAGGGCCTGTCTGTTGCTGTGGACTGTACCAGCCTGCACATGGCTAGGCCTCTGTCTTCTGTCGCTAGCAGCCACTGCCCCCTGCACCACATGTACTCGTCCGCCAACAAGCTGGCATGAGCTTCTCCCATAAAAGGCAGGTGACCTGATTGGAATGTGGCAGTACGGGACTGCATTTGGGGTACTTGGCTGTGGGTAATGCCCATTGTTGTGGTGTGTGTGCGTTGTTGGGTAAAATATGGGTGTTTTCCCCATGCTTATGTCCCCTACAATACAGGGGTGTCTGGGCAACAGTGATATTAATGGGCAACCATAGCAAACACTCCCAGGAAAGCTCCACAAAAGGACATGTTTTTTGGAAGAGTCTCCGCTCCGTAAACCCTTCCAAAATTCATTTCTTTTTTCTGGAGCTTTGCTGGGTGTGTTTTCTGTATTTGCCCATCACTATAACTGTTCCCCAGCTGAATTACTATTTTTAATAGTTCTGTTGTGGTCATTTTCTATTTTTATTTGCACTTTTGTGCTGTGCACATGTATCACACTGTTCACGTTTTGCTGGTTTCCCCGGTTTTCTTGTACATTGCTGACGGAAATGGTTTCTCTTCCCTTTAAATGCTTTCTACCGCGAGGGTTTCCCTCGCGGTAGTTTTTACATGCAAATTCGGGCCCGATACTGTGCGGGGAGCCTCTCCCCTCCCACTCTCCACCCATTGACCCCGTCCCTCCGCCCCTCCGGAGCCTTCCTCCGCCCTCCTTTAGCCATTCCACGCCTCTATCGGACATTTGCGGGCCCGCACTTGTACGGGGCCCGTTAGTGTGCCGCGCACCTTTGCGGGGGTGACACGCACATGTGTGGGGCGTTTAAACGCATTTATTAGCGTTTCAGTGCCGCGTTTCCGTGCGCTATTTTGCGGCGCGCACATTTCCGGTTTTTAGTAAACATCCCCCTTAGTAGCATTATAGTGCAGAATCATCTCAGGCTTCTTTTCATGCTTGTCATCTATTGCCTTGTCATGATGCATGCTGCTCAAAACAATGACAGTTTTGTTTTTCTTTGGAACATAACTCACTAGTGTGATCTCTTTGCAAAAAACAAGCTGTGATGAAAACAGTTCCTTGGAATAATAAAATAACAGAAATCATAATAAATAACTGTTATTACAAATCAAATTTATCTCAGAAAAAATAAACAATGTTGGCGGAAAAGCGCCATTACTCCTATAACAGCAATGAATAGGTCTATATGAACACATGCCTGGTATGAACTCAAACGCTAAAAAATGTTGCCTTAATTTCACATGAAGATCACAATAGCCTACAGATGAAATAGCCTAGCAATGCCACCTTAACAATAATAACTACAACATGAACCTGAAACAGGAATTCTGACAACACTGGTTTCGCTAAGCTGTGGTCAATTTGACCCCAGTGGTGTATAATAGGTATATACACCAAAAAAATGTTAACATAAAATTACTGTTCCGATTAAATGATAACACTCTATGGGAAATTCAATAGCTGTCAATATTGAGAAACTACCGGAAGTTTTAAGTCATGGCTGAAATAAATAAGTAAGTAATTTGACATAACAAAAGGCTTGGGGTCAAAATGACCCCACGTGTGTGGTTAAGGGTTAATATCTACCTTCAATCCCTATGCACAATAATACGATCTCACAATATCAACTTCCACCTGTACGCGGATGACATTATGCTGTATGGACCCATCACAACTACCAACTCAGCAAACTCGCAACTAATAGACTGCTTCAATGATGTTTCTAAATGGCTACAAAAAAACAATCTCACCATAAACCTCAAAAAAACAGAAGCCTTATTTGTTACCAAAGATCAAACCTTCACTCCCCCCACCACACCTCACTCTGGGGACAACCCAAATAAAATTTGAGAAGAAGCTTGCTGTGGAAGCAAAAATGCATAATGAAGACTTTTTCAAGTACATTCATAGCAAAAAACATGTAACAGAGTTGTTTGGACTATTAGATGATAGAGGGGTAAAAGGGGTACTAAGAGGGGACAAAGCCATAGTAGAGAGACTGAATAATTCTTTGCTTCAGTCTTTACTGAGTAAGATGTAGGGATGTTACCCATGACTAAAATGGTATTTAAAGGTGATGCCGCAGAAGAATTGAAAGAAATATCAATACACTGGGAAGATGGTCTATACGAACACATGCCTGGTATGAACTCAAACGATAAAAAATGTCGCCTTAATTTCACATAAAGATCACAGTATCCTACAGATGAATTAGCCTAGCAATGCCACATTAACAATAATAACTACAACATGAACCTGAAACAGGAATTCTGACAACACTGGTTTCGCTAAGCTGTGGTCAATTTGACCCCAGTGGTGTATAATAGGTATATACACCATAAAAATGTTAACATAAAATTACTGTTACACTCTGCGGGAAATTCAATGGCTGTCAATAGTGAGAAGCTACCGGAAGTTTTATATCATGGCTAAAATAAATAAGTAAGTAATTTGACATAACAAAAGGCTTGTGGTCAAAATGACCCCACATGTGTGGTGAAGGGTTAATATTGACCTTCAATCCCTCTGCGCAATAATTCGATCTCACAATATCAACTTCCACCTGTATGTGGATGACATTATTCTCTATGGACCCATCACAACTACCAACTCAGCAAACTCGCAACTAATAGACTGCTTCAATGATGCTTCTAGATGGCTACAAGAAAACAATCTCACCATAAACCTCAAAAAAACAGAAGCCTTATTTGTTACCAGAGATCAAACCTTCACTTCCCCCACCACACCTCACTCTGGGGACAACCCAAATAAAAGTTCAATTGCAGGTAAAATACATGGGAATCATCCTTGATCAAAAGCAGCAGATTGCAAAAAATGCAAGATCAATATTCTTCAAAGCAAAGATGATACACTGCCTCAGTCTGCTTATAGACCCACAGGATTTCTGAACAGTCATGCAGGCAATGACACTCCCCCACCTAGATTACTGTAATGTGATACACCAAAGACTCATGGCCACCACCATCAACCCACTATGGACAGCCCTTAAACAACAGACAGAATCATCCAGAAACTAAAGAAGCATGATCACATCACCCCTGACCTGAGAGATCTCCACATCCTCCCATTAGAAGCATGGATAAAATAAAAAAACACTGGTACTGATCCATAAAGCACTTCACCAACAACCACCATCTCATTTTCAAACCCTGCTTCCCCAGATGAACTCTGGAAGACCAACACGACAGACCACAAAAAATGCACTCATTGTGTCTCATAATAGGACAAAGCTTAATTTCCAAACCTGTAACCGTGCATGTGACTTGTATGCCCCCTCACTTTGGAACTCTCTTCCAACCCAAATCCGTAGCATCAAGGACTGCTTTGCATTTTGAAAACAGCTAAAAACCCATCTATTCCTGGATCACCTAGGATCGGAATGGAACAACACCCAGTGAAGTCCACTAAGCAGATTGAGACTGAAGAGAAAAACCAGAACTGTAAATAAGAGTAATACCTCTGGTGCACATCAAACTCAGGAATGTAAATATGTTGAACCCCCTTGGTGATGATATATCCCCGTCCCACCTGTAAATATGAATAGCTCTGTTTGATGTATCCCCTTGTTTATTGTAAACCACTTTGACCCAGTGAAAAGCAGTATATAAGCACAGCTAAATAAATAAAATAAATAAATATTTAGGAGAGGAGGAAAATCAGAGGTGGAATTGCAGGACTCAAAAGTGCTGGGAACGAATTCATGGAAAGTGACATTGAAAAAGCAAAATTGCTAAACAAATACTTCTCTTCTGTTTTTACTAAAGAAAATCCTGGAGAAGGACCACCTGTAATTGACAAATATACAAATGTGAATAGAGTATAAAAAATAGAGTAATAGAGTAATGTGAATAGAGTAATACAAAAGATGATGTATTAGAACAGCTTGCAAAAATGAAAGTGGACAAGGCTATGGGACTAGATGGAATACATCCCAGGATACTGAAAGAGCTCAGAGAGGTTCTTGCAGGGCCATTAAAGGATGTTTTTAATAGATTCTTGGAGAAAGATGAAGTTCCACAGGACTGGAGAAGTGCTGATGTGGTACATATTCACAAAAGTGGTAGTTTGGAAGAAGTGACAAACTACAGGCCAGTAAGCCTTACCTCGATGGTGAGAAAAGTAATGGAGGTGCTCCTGAAAGAATGAATAGTGGACTTCCTCAAAACCAACAGGTTACATGATCTGAGGCAACATGGTTTTACCAAAGGATGATCTTGCCAAACAAATCTGATTGAGTTCTTTGACTGGGTGACCAAAGAACTAGATTCAGCAAAGCCTTTGTTACTGTTTCTCGTAGGTGGAGTATCAATATACTCAACAGCTTGGGGATGGGTCCCAAGATGGTGAACTGGATGAGAAATTGGTTGACTGACAGGTGACAGAAGGTGACAGTAAATAGAACTCAGATGAAAGGAAGGTGATTAGCGATGTGCCCCAAAGTTTGGTCCTGGGACCAGTACTGTTCAATATATATGTGAGTGATATTCCTGAAGGACTGAATGGAAAAGTCTGTCTTTTTGCAGATTACATGGACATTTGCAAAAGAGTGGACTCCCCTGAGGAAGTGGTGAACATGAGGAAGGATTTACAAAAGCTGGAAGAATGGTCTAATTCTTGGCAGTTAAGATTTAATGTGAATAAGTGCAGTGTCATGCACTTGGGAAGCAGAACTCCAAGGGAATTATATGCGATAGGGGGCGAGAGTTTGGTGTGTATGGACCAGGAGAAGGACCTTGGAGTGATTGTTTCTGAGGATCTCAAAGTGGTGAAACAGTGTGACAAGGCAGTGGCAAAAGCCAGAAGGATGCAGGGCTGCATACAGAGAGGAATTACCAGCAGAAAGGGAGAGGTACTAATGTCACTGTACAAGTCACTGGTGAGGCCTCACTTGGAATATTGTGTTCAGTTTTGGAGACCATATCTCACAAAGAATATAAAAAGGCTGGAAGCAGTTCAGAGGAAGGCAACCAAAATGATTTGTAGCCTGTGTCAGAAGACTTATGAGAAGAGACTTGAAGTGGCAGGTGCACCTACTCTTGCTGCCTTGCTGGGCAGACTAGATGGACCATACTGGGCTCTATCTGCTGTCATATATTATGTTACTATGTTACTGTTACTATGTCACATAACAGATGGCTTACAACAGCACTGAGAGTCTTGAGAATATGGGTTTCCAAACATAATCTGAAAGGAAAGAATCTGAAAAACTTAAGAATGATTATAGAGTTCTGTGTTGGGGTTTACATGGTGAACTGGTTCAAAATAAAAATAAACACCAGTTGGACACAAAGTCCCAGGCATCTCCTTTTCCAGCTGCAACTGTTGAGGATAGTCATGCCTACAGTGAGAAGGTCAGCTTGGTATGTTTTTTTTTTTTTATTTAGACAGTATTTGTATACTGCCTTATCCTTCAATCAAAGCAGTCACAACACAATTGGGGGATACATTTTTTTTAACATGTGGGGATATGAGACACATACACTAATACTTACAGGGAACATGGGCAATGGAGGGTTAAGTGGCTTGCCCAAGACCACAAGGAGCATCTGTGGAACTAGAAACCCCAGTCCTTCTGGCCCAAGGTTGCTGTCCTCTAGTGGGATTTGAACCCCTGACCTTCTGGCCTGAAGTACCTTGCCCCAACCACTAGGCTACTCCTCCCTCAGACAATGAGTCTGTTATGCGAGCTATGTTGTGCAGTGAAGAGGAACAGGATAGAGGAGATGCAATGGAGAAGGTTTTGAAGATCAGAGGTGAAAGAGATGAGAAGACTCAGATTGGAGGCAGCCATTTGAGACCCAGGAAAACACCATTCATCAATATTGAGGCAACTACACTCTCCCAATTACTTGACTGGAGCTCCGGAGTCTCTGAACCTCCTCTTACCTATACATTGACAACAGCAGAGATCAAGGCATCTCTGAGCAAGCCCATGATGGCAAACAATCAAGGGGGCAAGTGTGTTCATGCAGTGTAGAGTGTGGCGTGTGTGTGTTGGCGGGGAAGTGATTAGGGTTGGATTAAATACATAGTGCGCTATAATACATCATGAGCTATTATACAGTCTTATGTACAGTCTTGGGGTGGTGGAGGGGGGCAGATGATCTGAATTGAATGTTGGTTCAGGGGGTATGTCCATAGTATTTGAGGAAAAGGGTTGTCTTCAGTTGTTTTCGGAAGTCCTTTATTTCTGTGGTTAGTCTCAGATCATCTGGGAGGGAGTTCCAGATGGATGGGGCAGCCAGGGAGATTGCTCGTTGTGCAGTGTCTTTGTGGGTCTTGATGAAGTCATTTGGGGTGTTAACTCGGTTGGAGGTGCCTCTTCTTCGTGAACTTGCGCTTGTGTCGGGTTGTATGAGTGTGTGTAGGATTATGTCAGAAGAGTGTTATCTGATCTTGAATATGTTTATGATAGTCTTGTATTTGATGCGTGAGATGATTGGGAGCCAGTGAAGATCTTTCAGTATGGGCGTGATGTGATCGTGTTTTGTAGTACCGGCTATAATGCGGGCAGCTGTGTTTTGGGCCAGTTGTAGTGGTCTGAGGGTTTGCTTTGGAAGCCCGGTGTATATTGGATTGCAGAAGTCTAGTAGAGGGGTTATTAGAGCCTGGAAGACGGTGCAAAAGTGTTCTGGGTCCAGGAGGGGCTTGAGTCTTCTGATGAGTCACATTCTTTGGTATGCGCTTTTAGTTGTTCTGCCAATGTGTGCTTGGAGGTTCAGTTCTTTGTCCAGGGTGACTCTGAGGTACTTTACTTCTGATTTTATGGGTATGATTGCATCTTTTATCTTGATGTGGGGTGGGGGGATAAAGGCCGGGTTTTGCGTGATGATCATTGACTCCGTCTTGCTGTAGTTGATTGATAGGTTGTTTTCCTGGAGCCAGTCTGCCATTTGTGTGAGGCAGTTTATTATGTTGGAGTAGTCCAGGTTGTCGACTGAGATGGGTGTGTAGATCATGATGTCATCTGCATAGATTGTATAATGTATGTGGTGCTCTTTCATGATGACACATATTGGCTGAATGTATAGGTTGAATAGTGGAGCTGAAAGGACCGATCCCTGTGGCACTCCTTGTTTGACACTTATGGGTCGAGATGTGTTGTGTCCTACCTTGACCTGTATTTGTCTGTCAGTTAGGTATGACTGGAACCAATTCAGGGTGGCACCGTGTAGCCCGATGTTCTGCAGTCTATCCAATAGAGTCTTGTGGTTAACTGTGTCAAACGCAGATGAGATGTCAATGAATATCATTAGTATGCCTTTCTTGTTGTTGTCTATGGTGCGGAGGACGCTGCCGAAGAGGTATATCAAGAGTGTTTCTACCCCATGGTTGGGTCGGAACCCGTGTTGATAGATGTCCAGGGGAGCGTGGTTGTCTATGTGTTCTTGTAGTTGGTGCTGTACAGTTTTTTCTATTATTTTTGCTAGGAGTGGTATGCTGGAGATGGGTCTGTATGTTGCTTGATTGTTCTTGTCGAGAGTGGATTTCTTCGGGATGGGTCTTATTGTCGCTAGCTTCAATTGATTTGGCATGCGCCCTTGGGTTAGGGAGGAGTGTACTATCTTGTGGATGGTTTGGATGAAGTTTGATTTGGTGGCCTTGATACAGGGCACTGGGCAGGGATCCGTGGGGGCTGTGCTTGTCTTAATTGCTGAGATGATGTGGGAGAGTTGCTCCGTGGATGGGGTGTTGAACGTTCCCCAGGTGTTCAAGGGTGTGACAGCCTTTGAGGTTTCGCTGGGTCTTGTTTGGTCTGCTGAGTGGAACTTTTCTTGGATGTGGTCTGCAAATTTTTGTGGGTCCAGATGCACTTTGTCTTCGGTCTCCTGATCTTTGGTGAGGGCTTTTACGATTTCAAATAGTTCTCTGGGTTTGTTGTTGGAGTTGCGTATCAGGTTTGTGTGGTATTCCCTTTTTGTTTGGTTGATACATTCGTTGTATTGTTTTTGCTTTGTTAGGTATAGTTCCTGGTTCTCAGGTGACTTGTTATGTCTCCATCTCCGTTCTATCTTTCTGAGGTTCCTCTTTTAGTTTCTTATGGTTTTAGAGTACCAGGGTTTGTGTTGTAGTTTGTTGCAGCGAGGTGTCCTGTGTCTATATTCTGTTGTTTTGGCAGCGTTGTATATGGTGTTGTTCCAGTTGGTGATTAGTGATTCTAGGTCATCCGTATCATCGTTTAGGTTTTGTATTGTGTCCAGCAGGAACTGGTCTCTGTCGAAGCATTTAAATCTTCTTTGTGTGGGTGTGTTGTCTGGGTATTTGTTTAGTTTCTCCTCATGGGGCGTAATGCTTACTTCAAATACGTGATGGTCAGACCATGGTACTGGAGTTATGATGGGTGTTGATATTAGGCCTCTTGATGTTAGGTAGTTGGGTGCAAAAATAAGGTCTGGTGAGGAGCCATGTCTGTGTGTCGGGGTGTTGATTATTTGCGTGAATTGGAGCAAACTCATTACTTGGAGAAAAGCTTCTGCATCTTTTTTGTTGGTGGACTTGAGGTTGAAGTCTCCTAGGAGTATTGTAGGATTGTGGCTGGAGTTCACTGCGCAGACTGCCTCTAGAGTTGATGCTAGTTCTTCAGGTGGAGCATGGGGTGCTCTGTAAGTGAGACATATGGTCATGTGTTTGTTCTCAATCGATATGGTGTTAGAGTGTTGGGTGTCCATGTTACTTCTTGATTTGAATTTTAGGCTGCTCTTTGCTATTATGAGGGCCCCTCCTCCTCGCCTGTGGGTGCGCGGGCAGTTGTATGCTGTGTATGTGTCGGGCACCAATTGATTGAGTAGAACATTGTCAGTGAGGCTGAGCCATGTTTCAGTGATGCAGAGTATGTCAGGTTGTTGGTTGTCTATGTGGTCAACTAGGGTATAGATCTTGTTGCATATTGACCTGGCATTTATGAGCTCAATTGTTATTGGTCTTGGGGTGGTGTGTGTCTTGTGAGGTTCCTTTGTTTTGGCGTGGATGTTGGGCTTGTGTTTAGCTTGTGTTTAGCTAGGGAGCTCATGAGCTGAAACAGAAGCAAACAAGATATGACTTCTTTGCCGGATTTTGTTAAACATTAAATTAACTGTCCTTGTCCCGATTCTTTTTAACATCATTGTTAGTGATATTGCGGAAGAGCTGTTGAGTAAGGTTTGTTTCTTAGCGAATGATACCAAAATCTGCAGTAGAATAGACACCCAAGAAGGAGTAGATAACATGAGGAGGGATCTCGCTAAGTTTGAAGAATGGTCTAGAATTTGTCAGCTGAGATTTAATGCTAAAAAATGCAGGGTCAAAAAATTTGGGCTGCTAAAATCCAAAGAGCGGTACAGTGGGGGGGGGGGGGGGGAAGTACTTCTGTCCACCAAAGAAGAGCGGGACCTGGGTGTGATTGTGTCTGATGATCTTAAAGTAGCTAAACAGGTAGAAAAGACAATGGTGAAAGATAGAAGGATGCTTGGATGCATAGGGAGAGGAATGGCCAGCAGAAAAAAAGGAGGTGATAGTGCCTCTGTATAGGTCTTTGATGCGACCTCATTTGGAGTATTGTGTGCAGTTTTGGAGACCACACTTTCAAAAGGATATAAACAGGTTGGAGTTGGTGCAGAGGGCGGCTACTAAAATGGTTAGTAATCTTTCTTCGTTATAAAGCATATGGGGACAGACTTAAGTATCTTAATATGCACTGTACACTTTAGGGGAAAGGTGGGATAGAGTGAAGTAGCGCCACAAATATGATAAAGTAAGTTTGCTGCACTGCTGCTGCCGCTACAGCATGGGGGGGCCCAATGCACAAAGAGGGGACCTGCACAGGGAGGGAGGCATGTCTCCATCACAGCAATGGGGGACTCTCAGCAAAATTTTGCTTGGGGACCATTCAGTGTAACTTATGTCACTGCCTCTGTTTGTAGAGTGAGGACATTATTCCTGTAAACCTTTCATTGTGTGGGATATTTTTATAGAGATTTTTTTTCCATTGGTGCATACCATTTTACTTAGGAAAATGGGATTTTATAAAGTTACCTCATAAAGGTGTATGTGGTGACAAGAAAGCATGTAGTTTTATACAACCCCGTGGCTTAGTTTGGCAGAGAACAGGCCGAGTCACAAAGTGCGTGCATAGCTTATAAAAGAAGCACCCACATGTGGTCTTTACTTCCTTAATTTACATATGCTCCCAGATATAAATACATGCAGGTGCATTTGACTGTGAGAGATTTTTCAGAAGTATTCATTTTGAGTGGTGGGAATACGTCACGTTTACATCGATCTTACATCCTCTACTCTGAAATTAACATGGTTTGGCAGATGTTCTCACTTTTCTGTCCCTTCCTGCACATACACTACCTTTCTAAAATGTGCTTTCATATGTTTGCTCCTAGGTTAAGCATTGTTTTACATACAACCAAGAGATGATATTTTGAAGAAATAATCCCCTGAGGTAGGCATATCTGTCAAAATGACGGCGTAGGGACTGGAAGTTGTAATCTTTGTGAGTTCAGTTGCTACAGATCCTTTATACCTTGTTAAAAAAATCTATTGATACTGGTTTTGAATTATAGACATTTAGTTGAAATGTCTTTAAACAAAAGGGGTTTGTGGTTTCTTCTAATGACTAATGAATTCATTCGTTGTGAAAATCGGATGATGGTGAAGAAGTCTATGATTATGGCACAAGCCCCACGCTGGTAACGTGGATTTGCCCAGCATTACTAACTAAAGGGAGTGGGTACAGCTATCCCCCTGCAGTTAGCATGTTTTCCACAGTAAACCCCCAGTAGGAGCACCTAATGCCACCCCTTGATGTGACATTAGTTGCATCTGTGTTAGCGGCACTGAGAGTTTGTAGTGCATGATTTAACACCTGTGCTACCAGCGCTTTGGCGGGAACCCCCTGTCCAGCCCAGTCACTGCCAAGACATGCGCTACCCATTTTGTTTAGCAGAGGACCCTGTGCTACCTTTTAGCGTGGTGTTGATACCATGCACTAACCCCACACTTTCCAGGTAGCACACATTAATAAACATGCCCCATTGGTATTGCCAGATGATAGTATTCAATTCTTCTGACCTTATAAAAATATATGGATATGGATATGAACAACTACATTTATATATATATATATATATATATATATATATATATATATATAATTTCAACAGTAAATGTCAGATGAGAATCTGATAGCCCATGAAAGGAGATTTTTGCACCTTTTTAGGTTTGCGTAATTTATAAAGGTAACATAGGCGCCTAAAGTATGTCCCTTTTACAAAATAGTTACTCATAACCAGTTCCAATAGCATGCAAATTCACATACACAAATTTATACCTGTTCCAGAGATGTCATAAATACATGCATGTACTCTTTGTATGTACTTATACCTTTTAAAAAGGATGTGCATAGATTGCAACTCTACCCATTTCCTATCCAAGCTATGGAACTCTTTTACTAAAGGACATTATGTGTAAAAATTAATGCATGGTAAGTGCAAAACCTCTGCAGTAAATGCAAGTGGCATATCATGCATCTTCCCTGTATTTACTATGAAGTTAAGACACTTATTACACAAGTTCATGTTTGTTGCCTTGGAAGGTAGCGTAGGTGATCCCATGCCACCTTGCAAGGCAGTGAATATGGTTCTGGTGCCAGAAATCTTGAGAAAAAAGCAGTGGCTGTGGTTGTGTTGACCCTGACCCAGATGCAAACCCTTCTACACTCAAGTTCCCCCCTCCCCCAGACCTTATCCCCCTTCAGCACCCCCACTGGTCTTCAAGACCCCCCAACCCAACACCCAGCAGCAGGCAAACCCCTAGACCTCTCACAGAGAACCCCTCTCAAAACAAGCCCTTAAATAGCAGCCCCTCCCCACAAAGATACAACCTCCATCTCGAATCCTTATGGATCTTACCCAGGGGGCTCTCCAGTGCTAGCAATGAAGAGTGCAGAAGTGGTGTTCTCTTCTTCTGCCCCAGCTGCCAAGGGTCTCTAAATGATATTTGTGACAGCTAGCATGTATTACTATACTATGTGCTAACTGTCACCATTTGACCTGCGACCTCTCTACCCTGAACCGATTCCACTCAATCCCACACAAAGCAGTTTGTGTGGGGGTTTTTTACTGTAATGGAGTGTTTCCCATATGGTAACCATTAGCATGGGCTGACATTAACGGTTACCAGCAGTAAAACCCATGTTAAGGGTTGCCTCTTTACAGTGCAGATGATGCCAAAATCTGCAACAGAGTAGACACTTAGGAAGATGTAGATAACATGAGGAGAGATCTAGCTAAGCTTGAAGAATGGTCTAGAATTTGGCAGCTGAGATTTAATGCTAAAAATGTAGATTTAATGCATTTGGGCTGCAACAATCCAAGGAAGCGGTATAGTATAGGGGGTGATGTACTTCTGTCCATGAAAGAAGAGCAGGACCAGGGTGTGATTGTGTCTGATGATCTCAAAGTAACAAAAGCTAGATGGATGCTTAGGTGCATAGGGAGAGGAATGGCCAGCAGAAGAGAGGAGGTGATAGTGCCCTTGTATAAGTCTTTGGGGCATTTGTAGTGTTGTGTGCAATTCTGGAGACCGTACCTTCAAAAAGATATAAACAGGCTGGAGTCGGTGCACAGGGTGGCTACTAAAATGGTTAGTGGTCTTCATTATAAAGCATATGAGGACAGATTTAAGGACTTTAATATGTATACCTTAGAGGAAAGGAAGGACAGAGGTGATATGATTGAGGCGTTTAAATACCTCCATGGCATAAATTCACAGGAGGAGAACCTCTTTCAATTGAAAGCAAGCTATGTTATGAGGGGACCTAGGATGATGGTGAAAGAGGATAGACTCAGGAGTAATATGCGGAAATATTTCTTTATGGAAAGAGTGGTAGCTCAGTGGAATATTCTCCCAGTAGAAGTGATAAAGATGAGGATCGTATCTAAATTCAAAAAAGCATAGGACAAACACTGAGGCTCTATAAAGGAAAATAAAAGAGCCTGTTGTAGTGGGGGATATGGAAGGGCAGACTAGATAGGCCATGTGGTCATGTTTCTATGTTTCTATGTAAGTGCTTAGCACACTTCTACTTGGTGCATGTACAAGTCTGCACCATCTTGCCAATGTTCATACTTATGCATGCATTTATGACTGAGCAATTCTATGAAAGGATTTTTCCACCTGTAAAAACCACTTTAAATGTGGAGAAACCTTTACAAAATTACCCCCATAATGTGCTTATGGAAAAGAAAATATTGATTGATTAAACTCCTGTGTTCATTGAAGTATGGACACTATTTTGAATTCATTATCAGAATACTAACAACTTCTGCGGAATGTGATGGTTTAAACATCAAAATGTATTATACATTCCAAATACCTATAAAGCTGGCCGATAATTATAATTTAAGCACCAGACATTTTGAATTCAATTGGACTTCTCATTCCCAAAGTTATTTACCAACATAAAAGTTCAGATTGTATAAAAGTATCAGCATGAAAGGAACACTATTTTCTCAAACTGCTATCTATAGGAAAACAAAAAATAATTGTCAAAACACTATCATTCTGGGGACAATTTGAATGATACCTTACAGGAAAGATTAGCATGCAGAAACCATAATGGAAGTATACAAAAGAGACTAAGGTAAAGCAGACCTTCCTTTGAAACATGTCATTGAAATTGCAGTGTCTATGGTAACTGTGACTAAATAGGCAGTAGTAGCATTATATTCCTGGGTAGAAGCAGAAGCTGATGTCCATAAAATATGTTTTGTATAAAATGCTAAGCAGTAAATTGCAAACATGAAACTATCGAGAAGCCCAGCATGTTTTAATGCAGAGGAAACATCAGAAGTGAATTCCAGTATTAAAACAAGAAGAGATACATTCCAAGAGGAGCATGGGAAATGGAAGGGCTGTTCAAAATTTACAAGGAAAGATCCATTTGTAATAAAATAAAGTTTTGTAGTTGTGTTTAAATATTGGTTGTTGTTGTTGTTGTTGTTAAGTGCCGTCGAGTTGGAGTCGACTCATGGCGACCCTCTGGATAGCTATCCTAAATTGTGTTCGGTCTTCAGTCAGGCGGCTCATTGTTGATAGACTGGTATCCGTAGCTGCTGTTATTGTATCGATCCATGTCATTGCTGGCCTTTCTCTTTTGCGTTGACCTTCTATCTTGCCAAGCATGATGTCTTTCTCTAATGATCTCTCTCTTCGCATGATGTGTCCAAAGTATGAAAGTCGAAGTCTTGTCATCTGAGCTATGAACCAATTGCTCAAGCATATCTATTAAAGTCTACAGCTAAAATCTCAATGAAATTCTCCCATGGACTGTACACTCAACCCATAAATAACTACACCATGTATAAACTATTGCTGCCTTAATGTAAATAGTTGTTATTTAATACAACCCTTGAACCCCATATAATCATCCAAATTCAACACCCTGTTCTATGTAAAAGTTTGGTTTGGTGACATGTTTTCTGTAAACCACCCTGAATTAATGATGCAAAATGCAATGTGCCTTTGAGTCAGTCCTGACTCCTGGCGACCCAGAAGCTCCTGGGTTTTCTTGTGTCACTGGAAGTAGATTGCCAGGCCTTTCTTCTGAGGCAATGGAGGGATAAGTGATTTGCCCAAGGCCACAAGGAGTGCTGGTGGGAACTGAACCCTGGTTGCTTGGTTACCAAGCCAGTGTTCTAACCACTAGGATACTCCTCCACTCCGAATTAATGATAGGGTGGAATAAAAAAAAAAGTTAAATAAATAAATTTTATTTATTTATTTATTTAACTGTATTTATATCCCGCTTTTCACCGGGTCAAAGCGGTTTAACATTTAAAGGGGGGGGGGCAATAATCATCTCAGGGGTTGGGGCTGTCACTGGAGATCCAACATTAATGATCTGAACAGATATTAAAGACTTAGACAAAGTACATCAGTCTCTTAGCCGGGGGAGTGAATTAGGGGGTCCGGGTGCTTGTTTTTTGGCCGAGGTATTCCTGGAATAGGATGGTTTTTAGTTGTTTCCTGAATGTCATGGGATCTACGTTGGTTATGATATGGCTTGGTAGAGAGTTCCAGAGGGATGGCGTGTATAGTTCGAAGGCTCTGTTGCAGGTCCGCTGATTGTATTTGGTCTGTATGTGGGGGATGGTGAGGAAGTTGCTGGTGGTTTGTTTGGTTGTTCTTATGTTGTGGGTGGGTTGGTGCAGGAGGGTGCGGAGCTGGGAGGTCTGAGTTTGGTAGAGGCTTTTGTGAATGAGCAAGGCAGATTTGTATTTGATTCTGGCTTCAAGAGGGAGTATGTGCAGCTCCCTCAGGACTGGGGTGATGTGATCTTGTTTTTTTGCTTTCTGGATAATTCTTGCCGTGGTGTTTAAGGCAGTTTGCAGTGGGTTGGTGTGGGTGGCAGGTAGACCATGGTAGAATATATTGCAGTAGTCCAGGTGGGGGAGTGTCATGGCTTGCATGACTGTTCTGAAGTCCTGTGGTTCAATGAGAGGTCTGAGGCACTGTACTGTTTTTGCCTTGTGGAATATTATTCCGGCGTTTTTTTGATCTGTTGCTTGAGTGTGAGCACTTGGTCTATGATGATTCCTAGGTATCTTATGTGTGGTTAAATTTGTATTTGTGTGTCTCCTATTTTGAGGTGTGTGGGTGGTGTGAAGTCTGGGTCTTTGGTTACTATGAGGGCTTCTGTTTTTTTTATGTTGATGGATAGGTTGGTTTTTTGTAGCCAGTTGGAGACTTCTATGAAGCAGTCTTCTAGGTGTGTGTCCGTTGGGTTAGTGGTTGTGATTGGGGCATAGAGCATTATGTCATCCGCATAGATGTGGTAGTTGATATTATGGGCTCGTATGATTGAGCAGAGTGGTTGCAGGTATTTATTTTATTTATTTATTTATTTATACATCTCTTCTATACCGCCACTTCCAGCGATCAGTGGCGGTTTACAAGTAAACAAAGTTTAATAATAGCATGCTATTATTTTACATAGAACGGGTTTAGAAACTATTTTACATAAAACAGGTTTTGAACTATTTTACATAGAACGTGTTTTAGTACAAAGAACAGTAAATGGAGAACAAGAGTTTTTACATAGAACAAAATTATAAAAGTAAACATTTAACTATTAAATTGCAACTCAATAATACAGTGAAATAACTGGCTATCAATAGTAAATCATCGGCAATGGAATATATTACATTAGTTACACTTATTCACATTTTGCTTTCAAAGAGAAAATTTAATTAGGTGAACAATGTGAAAGAGTGAGGGTTTTATGCCTGTCTAGGTAGGGTCAGTGAGTGACTGTTGATCAGAAGTTTTCTCTGAGTTAGGGTTATCTTCCTTGTGGAGGTTATTATAGTATAGGGTGAATAGGTGGGTTTTTAGATTTTTTCTAAATAATTGAAGATCCTTAATTTCTCTGATTTCAGCTGGTAAGTTGTTCCATAACATAGGAGCAAAGTATGAGAACGCTGTGTTGCTTGTTTTTTGACTTGTTTTTCGGATAGAATCAGGTACTTGTAGCATGTGAAGGTTAATTCTTCTTCTTGATCTGTTTTCAAGCGGGATGTTGATAAGAGTGGATAAGAAGGAAGGAGCTATATTGTTAAAAATCTTAAAAGTATTGATTAAGGATTTGTAGGTGATTCTGCATGATACTGGAAGCCAATGGAGAGAATAAAGAATCGGAGATATATGATCTGTTAATTTTGCTTTGGAAATAATCCTTGCGGTGACATTTTGGGCCAATTGAAGTGAGTGGATATTTTTCTTTGAGGTCCCTTGAAGAATACCATTACAGTAGTCTAAATGTGGTGTAATGAGTGTTTGTACTATGGTTCTGAAATCAGTGTTGTCTAGTAATGGTCTAAGTTGTTGGATTGTCCTTAGTTTGAAATAGATTGCTTTTACAGTTAGTTTTATATGTTTGGAGAGGTTGAGGGTCTTATCAAGAGTGACTCCCAAGTATTTGATCTCATCTTTAACAGGGAGAGAATTATTGCCAATGTTGATTTCCATTGGAGGGGTGAAGCTTGTGTTTCTTGTTATAAATAAAGCTTCGGTTTTTTTTAAAATTAATAGACATGTTAATAGATTTCAGCCACAGCTCAGCTTCAACGAGGCAATGACAAATGTTGGAGTAATCTGGGTTAGACACATCAAATGGTGAGTACAACATAATGTCATCTGCGTAGATGTGATAATTGATTTTGAAACGTTTAAATATGGAACAGATAGGTTGAAGATAGAGATTGAACAATAGGGCTGATAGGGCAGAACCTTGAGGGATGCCCTGCTCTTGCGGAAAAGGGGATGATGCATTTTGGTCAATTTGAACATATTGTGTCCGGTTAGTAAAATAAGATATGAACCATTCAAGAGTTTTATCTTTGATGCCTAGTTGAGAAAGTCTTGAAATGAGCGTGGTATGGTTTACAGTATCAAATGCCGAGGAGATATCAATGAATATGAGAATGAAGGCTTGCTTGGTGTTATCAATACCTCTTATGATTGTGTCAAATAGTGCCGTCAGGAGCGTTTCTACACCATGGTGTGGTCGAAATCCATATTGATGATCATCTAATGGGACCGTGGAGTCTATATAATCTTGTAGTTGTGTTTGGACAATCTTTTCAATAATTTTGGCGAGGAATGGAATACTTGCAATGGGACGATAAGATGTAGGGTCATTGCTGTCTAGAGTTTTGTTTTTTAACAACGGACGGATAGCTGACTTCTTGAGGGCATCTGGTATACGTCCTTGTTGAAGAGATTGATTTACTATGTTCAGTAGGTCTGTGGCAAGTTCTGATTTTGTTGATTTTATCCATGCCACTGGGCAAGGATCAGGAAGAGAAGTAGTGGTATTTAGGTTGGAGATTGTTTGAAGGAGCATCTTGTTGCTAATAGGATAAAAGGCTTTCCATTCCTGTAAGTTATTATCTGAGATAGGTAGATTAGGTGGGGTGAAATGGCTGTTAAGTTTAAGTTTATTTGCAAAGTGGTCAGCAATTATTTGTGGGTTAATACAAATTTTGTGAGAATTGTTTGATGGGGATTTGGTTAAAGATTTGACAATCTCAAATAGTTCTCTAGGACGGTTGATAGATTTAGATAACGTTTTAGAGTGATATTGTCTTTTAGCGTTATTAATCGCATCCTTGTAATTCTTGAGTAGTGAGAAGTATTTTATTCTGAGTTCGTGAGTTTGTTTCCTTCTCCATGTAGATTCTGCTTTTCTAAGGCTTTTCTTAAGGGTTGCAAGTTCACTGGTATACCATTTTTCATTTTTTCTCGTTTTGTGTCGAAACTTTGGTGGGTCTGATTCTGATGCTGATCGAATAATGGAATTCCAGTTTGATATCGCGTCATCAATGTTATTGATAGAAGGATCTAATCTGGGAAGAACTGATTCAAGAAACTCTTCTCTGTTGAATGGTCGAAATCTATGAACTTGTTGTAGATTGACAGGGGAAGGTTTAGAGTGTTGATGAAGGAGAAAAGAAAACCTAATAAGATAATGATCCGACCAGGGGACTTGAGCTGTGGAAGGTGAGACATAATGAGGTGACATATAATAATATGTAGGGATGAATATTAGGTCGAGAGTGTTTCCTCTAGTATGAGTTGGTTGGTTAACTGCTTGCTTGAATCCCATCTCTTCCATCGCTTCTAAGAAAGATGTTTCAAGATTGTTAGATAGAGATGGTAGGTTGAAATCGCCTAGCAATATAAGTGGTTTTCTTAAAGTAGAATTGCAAGCTGATTCAAGTATGGAGTCAATATTTTGGTTAGTAGCAGTAGGAGGTCTGTATATCAAGCAGATTGCTATGTCCTTGTTTTCAATTTTGAGTATATTTGTGTCATCACGGTTTTCACATAAGGTAGGGGATAACCCAATATTAGATTTAGCTAGTATAAGAACACCTCCACCTCTTGTACGTTTCCTATTGCAGGTGAAGATGGAATATCCTTGCACTTTTAATTGGTTTAGCAGGACTGAGTCGGATTCTGTTAACCATGTCTCAGTAATGCATAGGATGTCAGGGTTTTCTGTATTAATTATATCAGTTATGATGGGTGTTTTATTTCTAACTGACCTGGCATTGATGAGGATGAAGGAGATGTGAGTGTAGGAATTGCCGACATTTATGCGGTTGATGTTAGAGTCTGTCTTTATCTGAATTAGTCTGTGGTAATTTATCTTAGAATTTCTTGGAAATAGCTGTTGGGGGTTATGTTTCTGACGATGAGCGATAACATGGATGTGAGAGAATTCTGGGAGGTTCAAATGTGGTGTGAAGGCATTGGCAGGGAGGGGGTGGAAAGAAAGAAGTAGGCTGACAATGTATAAGGTAAGATTCAAAATCAACAAGAACATCTTCTTACAGTTCATGTTGGAACCTCAGATGGTTGAAACGAATTGAAAGGAACTGCTATTAGTAACAGGTTTTAAGGAAATGATATCTACTGGCAACAGTAATAATTGATTAACTATTAATGACAACAGTTACAAGTGTACATCTATTAACAGCAGTAACTGAAAAACAATTGCTACTAGCAGTAGAATTACAGGTGTGGCAATTACTGTTAACAGTATTAACTGAGTAGCTATTATTGGGGTTAATATTTACACTGGTAACAGTAATAGTTAAGAGCTACTAAGCAACTAATACTGGCAACAGTATTACAATTGGGTATCTACTGGCGACAGTAGTAAATTAAGGAAACTGTTACATAGCAATGGAATTACGATGTGATATCTACTGACGACAGTATAAGCTAACAGGACAATTACTAGCAACAGTAATTATAAAGATTGTTAAGGATAATGTAAAATGGGAAACTAAAGCGGCTGATTAAAGCTTTACTGTATTAATAGGTTAAAATAGACAAAATAGACATTATAACCCCGTTGAGTCAATATAATCAGATCGATTGTGCGTATACTTGCTGCGACTGAGGAAGAGACTGTGCTTCGCCTGTCGTGCCACCGCCTAAGGGCCACGCCAAAGGGCCCTCTTGCGAGGCCCTCAGGCGCGGGCCCGCAAGGCGCGGGCGCGCTTGCCTGCGGCAGCTCTTAAGCACTCCTGTGCTTCCTCCCACGGCCCGGATTGGACCGGAGTGTGAGCGCGGGAGAAACGCTGGCTCCTGCACAGCTCGACCCCGACTGGGGAGCACCTCTGCTGGCTTTGGTGGGAAAGAGGCCTCCCGATTGCCTGCGGCAGCTCTTAAGCACTCCTGTGCTTCCTCCCACGGCCCGGATTGGACCGGAGTGTGAGCGCGGGAGAAACGCTGGCTCCTGCACAGCTCGACCCCGACTGGGGAGCACCTCTGCTGGCTTTGGTGGGAAAGAGGCCTCCCGATTGCCTGCGGCAGCTCTTAAGCACTCCTGTGCTTCCTCCCACGGCCCGGATTGGACCGGAGTGTGAGCGCGGGAGAAACGCTGGCTCCTGCACAGCTCGACCCCGACTGGGGAGCACCTCTGCTGGCTTTGGTGGGAAAGAGGCCTCCCGATTGCCTGCGGCAGCTCTTAAGCACTCCTGTGCTTCCTCCCACGGCCCGGATTGGACCGGAGTGTGAGCGCGGGAGAAACGCTGGCTCCTGCACAGCTCGACCCCGACTGGGGAGCACCTCTGCTGGCTTTGGTGGGAAAGAGGCCTCCCGATTGCCTGCGGCAGCTCTTAAGCACTCCTGTGCTTCCTCCCACGGCCCGGATTGGACCGGAGTGTGAGCGCGGGAGAAACGCTGGCTCCTGCACAGCTCGACCCCGACTGGGGAGCACCTCTGCTGGCTTTGGTGGGAAAGAGGTAGATGTCGAAAAGCATGGCAGGTAGTGTGGATCCTTGGGGTACTCCTTGGTGTTGTTGAAAGGGGGGGAGGTGGCTATGTTTGTTCGAATCAACTGTTGTCTATTGGTTAAGTAGGAGTGGAACCATTGAAGTACGACATTTTTTATGCCAATTGCTTGGAGTCTGTGTATGAGGATGTTGTGGGAGATGGTGTCGAAGGCTGCAGATATGTCTAAGATGATCATAGCATATCCAGAGTGTTTGGCTTGTGTGCCTTTGATGAGGGTGTTCATTAGTGATGTCATGAGGGTTTCAACTCCATGGAATGGGCGGAAGCAGGAGGCAGGGTCAAGGTGATCCAGGTTGTGTTTTTTTAGGGTTGGGCGGATGATTGAGGTTTTAAGGAGGTCTGGAATGCATCCTTGTCTGAGGGATTCATTAACAATGTGGGTTAGTTGCGCGCTTAAGTCCTCTTTGGTTTTCTTTATCCATTCTGTAGGGCATGGATCTAGAGGAGAGGTGGTGGTATTTAGGTGTGTGATGGTTGATTCTATTTTTTCCTTTGTGGTTGTTTCGAATGTGCTCCAGTCTGCATCTGTGTTGGTAGGGTGGGTTGTTGTCGTCTCTGGATTCAGTTGTGGATTTTGTGGTTGTTGTAACTGCTTGTACTGGCATGCTAATAGTTCTGGTGGGATGTTCGGCAGGTGGCCAGAGTGGTTGGGTGTTTTTGTTAGTTTCTTAACAATCTCAAAGAGTTCCCGTGGTTTGTTTATAGATGTGTTTATGATCTTTGTGTGGTAGGTCTTTTTTGCTTTATCGGTTTCTTTGTGGTATGCGTCTAGTTCACACATGTATTTTGTTTTGTCGTCCTCTTTTTTGGTTTTTCTCCACTTTCTTTCCGCTCTTCTGAGTTCGGTTTTTAGTTTTCTTAGGTTGGGGGTGAACCATCGGGCTTTTGTTGAGGTATGCCTGGAGGTTTTGGTCTTGTTTGTTGCTGCACTGGATGCAGATGAGATCGTGGTATTCCAGTTGTGGATTAGATCATTGATATTGGTGGCGCTTGTTTGGAGTTTAGGTAGTGTGTGTGTCAGGAAATCTTCTTTGATGAATGGTTTGAATCGTCTGGTGTGTTGTTTGTCCTCATTGAGGTTAGTATGCTGGTAGTTGTGGGATAAGTTGATGAGGTAGTGGTCAGACCATGGTACGCATGTGATTTTTGGGTTTTTGTATGTGGCGGCCTTTTTCATGTGTTGGTTCATGTATGATCTGTGTCAGGTTCATTGCTTCCATGGCATTGATGAAGGCTTCGGCATGTTTGTCTTGGAGTGATGGGAGGTTGAAGTCTCTGAGGATTATTTGTTCTTTCGTGGAGATGGCGCTCTCAGAGATGTGTTGTAGTATACCCGATAGGTTGGTGCTTGAGGTCGGTACTTGATAGATTAGGCATATGGAGAGGTGCTTGTTAGTGAGGGTGAGTATGTCTGCTTCATTGGTTGTTTCTGAGGCATGATTCCTGAGGTGGAGGTGGGTTTTTGCAGTGATGGCTAGTCCACCTCCTCTGGTGTGTGTTCGAGAGCAGTGGTGAAGACTGTATCCATTCAGTGTTAGTTGGTTCATTAGCACGGTGTCGGTGTCTGTTAGCCAAGTTTCTGTTATGCATAGGATGTCTATCTTTTGAGTTGTGATCAGATCTTGGAGCATGTGGTATTTGTTTTTGACTGATCGAGTATTTATTAGTGAGATGGAGAGAGGGTGGTTGTTTAGGGGGTTGTGGGTGTGGATTGGTGTGGGTGGTGTGTGGGTTTTGCCCCATGTAGGGGGGGGGTTGTTGGTGTCTTTGATTTGTATGGTTGTGACATTTGGCAAGTTTGTGGTGGGGGGTGCAGGGTCAGGAGTGGTACTAGGAGGTAAATTGGGGCTAGTAAGGGTGGCATGGCTTGTAGGTGTACCTGTGTGTCCTGGAGCTGTAGTTTTTCTTCTGTAGTTTCTTTGTGGTAGTTTCTGCGGGATTAGTTGCTCTTGTTGATTTGTTGTTTCTGGGGTGTTCGTGTAGCTTCTATTGGCTCTGTAGGGGTTTTTTGCTTTTTCTGTGCCTACCTCTGTGCCGCGCCTAAGGGCCACGTCAAAGGGCGTGGCGCACAATAGCATGCGCTAAGGGAACTTAGCGCACGCTAATGATGCGTTTTTGTGCCCCGCACACGTGCGCACCGCACTAACGGGCCCGCTCATGTGCGCGGCGCGCAAATGAGCAATAGAGGCGTGGAAAGGCTCCTGGAGGGTGGAGGAAGGCTCCCCAGGGGCGGAGAGACGGGGTCAATGGGCGGAGAGTGGGAGGGGAGAGGCTCACCGCACAGGAGCGGGGCTGAAATTCAAGCAAAAAAATACCGCGAGTGAAAACCTCGCAGTAGAGCCGATTTAAAGGGAAGAGAAACCATTTCTGTCAGCAATGTACAGCAAAACCAGGGGAAACCTAAAAAACGTGAGCGGTGTGATACATGTGCACGGAACAAAAGGGCAAATAAACATTAAATATGACCCAAACAAAATATAATAAAATTATAATCAAGCTGGGCAATAGTGATAGTAATGGGGAACATCAAAAAACACACCCCAAAAAGCCCCCCCCCAAAAAAAATATGAAGTTTAGAAGGTTCTACGCTCCGTCCCCATACAAGGTGAATGATCCCACAGTGAAATAGCACTGATAAGGGTTTCCCTCTCCATTGGACAGGTTACCTATGGCATGCACATTTCCACAAAAGCAGGGCGGGCAGGTCGGAATGGGCAATTGGAAAGATGCAGGGAAAGGGGATACAGAGGGCTGCAGGCGGCACATGCTGTGGTGCAGCTGGGGCACAGTGCGGACTAGGCAGATGCCTAGATGGCACCTAGGAATGCTGAAACTGAACATCAGCCAGACAGCAACTGATGAAGGCCCAACATGGGCATGAGAGTGTCCATCACAGTGCCACAGGGGACAGCACCCAGCAGGTACCCCCAAGGGCACAGAACATTGGCAGGCGGTGATTGGGGGATGTGCGGACAAATTTGCAGGCACCCCTACCCCAGAACCCCCACCATAGGCAGTCGCCTACCCACACAAAGGATGGCCTCACACTGCATACCACCAGCACCATCAGCAGAAGGGCATGTCAGCAGGGTGGCACAGGGGTACTGGAGGTGGAGGGGGGCAGTGGCAGCTGCCCAGAGCAGACCATGGCCTAGCCCTGTGTAGGTGGGTGCAAAGCACTGCAACAGACAGGCCCTGCCAGATAAACAGTCATGGTATCATCAGGGAATGCACTGTCTCTGTGGCAACGTGGTGGTGCAGTGCACACAAGCAGTGTGTTTGGAGACAGAAGGTCACAGGTTCAAAGGCCAGCTGGGGCTCCTGCCAATCCAGTCCACATATTTTTTCAACAACTAAACCGTGATAGTAAGGATAAACCTTTATTGCAGAGAACATACACATGGTTAATACACCTATATTTTACCCCACCGAGCACAGACACCATAAACAGGCGCATTATCTAGAGCAGAGTCTCCCAAATGCAGTCCTGGAGGGCCCCACACCATTCAGGTTCCATGCATTCTCTAATAAAGATGCCTGTGCTGCATATCTATGCACCACCCCCATGGTATGCAGATGTAGCTCATGCATATTCATGAGGGATAGCATGAAAACCCGAACAGTGTTTGGCACACCAGGACTGGAGTTGGGAACCTCTCCCGTAAAGCAGCAGCCAACAGGGGCCGACACACCCACACCCACACCCACAGGCCCCATTGGCCAATGCCTCCTGGAGAGGCAGGACATTGGGCCCTGCGTGCATCTCCCAATACTAGCACTTGCATACCTTAGCAATGCCACCCTACACCTGGGCATACGGTACACAGCTATCAAATGTTTGCTATGAGTACTGGCAGATAGAAATTCCTACGTTAAGCACAGTTTGCTGATTGAACTCCATCATAACAATCTTTCTGATGTCTGCGGTGTGTGCTTCAGGTCTGGTCTCTGACAATGTTTACCACCCTGGGGAGTGACCCCCAACAGTATTGCGTACCATATCCATGCCTGTACTGTGCCCAGGACTGGTGTGGTGGGCAGGGCTGCTAAACTCCTCTATAGTAGCACAATGCTGGCATAGGTGTGGGAGTGTGTGTCTGTCTATACAGTGTGTGGTGGCTGCAAACACCTTCCACGGCCCACACTGCCAGCACTGTTGCCAGTATTGGCCTGCCAATGTGCATAATGAGGAGCAAGGTACCATGGGTATAGCCCAGACAGGGTGGCCTGGCCAGGATGCATATGCACAGGGCATAGGACACTGGCTGGGATATTTTAGTGCCCGGCCACCATCTACACAGACAGGGTGACCTCAGTATGTCCTGCTGGGAGTTCACTCTCACCCTGACTGTGCAGTGACGACAGCATGGCTAGGCACCCCCATAGTGCTATATAGCATTTCTGTCATATGATATTTATGGGTTTCTTTTTGGGGCTCAGTTACTGATTTATCTGCTTGTTGTGTATGCTGATGTTCCTGGTCTGGGTGCATACATTTCCACCAGGAACATGCACTATGGACTAGCTAGCAGACTGTTTGCAGCTGGTATGTGTCTTGATGGAGTGCCTTGAAGGGTGCAGTGGCTGAAGGCTTGCTGCAGGAGAATATCAGATAGTGGTGGGGTGCAGCTTAGCATATCCAGGCCTAATGTCTGTCTGCTATTGTGTTATGGATGTGTACAGAGTTGCATTGACTGCCCTGTAGGGTGTCTGTTCCCCAGCAGGACTGGGGTTAATGGTCCCCTCTACTGCCACCATTGCAGGGAGATAGAATGTGCATCTGTTGATGGGAGACCCTGTTTGCCACCCTTGGCCCTGGAGAAGGAGGGTGGTGGTGGTACATGATCCTCCTTGGGGTCCATGGGGGCTACACCTGACTGAGACAGACAGATATATCCAAGGTATTTCTGCAGAAACTACCTATCTCACACATTAACACTGCTTTGGACCACCAGCATGGTCTTTTTCTGCCGTGGAAGGTGCTGTGGACCTGGTGCTGGGCGCCTCACCGCACCCTCAGGGTGAGCACAGTACCCGCACAATGTGACGGTGTGTAGCTACTCTGTGCCAGTAAAACACACGGTCAGTACCCCCTACCAGGCCGAGGTGCTGTGGGGGTGCACATGGTCAGTTCCCCCTACCAGGCCGAGGTGCTGTGGGGGTGCATATCCCATCTTGTGTTTATCCGTGGACATCTGATTTGTATGTGCAGTGCATCATGGGTATGGGTGGGCTAACCCTATCCTGGTGACCACAGCATACTGTCTGTGTGGTGATGTGCACTCCCTCTGCAGCCAGCCAGGGGCTTGCTTGCAGCTATAGAGCTGTAGCCCAATGGTTATTTAACTGCCTTTGGAGCCAGAGATCATGGGTTTGAACCCAGAGTGGGGTTGTTTGATAGGGCTGCTCAAAGCATTATCTCTTTTTAATGTACATTATTGCTGCCAGCAAGAACACCCTCATCGTACTGTACCCATAAGGTGCCTCAGAGGGCGCTTTATAGAGCGCCCTATAGGTTACCTTATGGTTACCGTCCATATAAGGTGCACTATACGTTATCCTGTGGAGCAACTTATAGGGTTCCCTATAGGGGACATTATAGGGTGCCGTGGCGGACAGTGCACTTTATAATGTGCCCTCTGGGGTACCCTATGAGGCGCCTTATGCTTATGTTACCATACTATGAGGGTGTGTTTGCTGGCAGCACTAATGAAAATAAAAATAAAATGCCCCCTACAGCAATATTACATATAACAGGTTATGCCCCAGCCAGCCTTCTTCATTAGGTACGGTGGGGGATTGAACCCATGACTCCTGCATCGTTGGTCAGTGTCTCAACCATTGTGCTCCACTGCTGCTCCTCCATGCATGTCAGTGCACCTACTTATGCTTTTCATTCCTTAAACTGCACAGTGCTGCCATCAAAAACATTGCACCCTATAAAGCGCCCTATAAGCAACATTCTTGGGTGCCTTGGCGGACAGTGTACTTTAAAATGTGCCTTATGGGGCGCCTTATGTTAACACGCTTTGAGAGTGCGTTTGCTCGTAGCAGTAATTAAAATAAAAAATAACATGCCTCCTAAAGCAATAGCGCGCCGCCTTATGCCGCCTAATATTAAACTGCCTCCTAAAGTAATGCCTCAGTCAGCCTTCTTCATTGGGCACAGTGGGGGATTGAGCCCCTGATCTCTGCACCATTGGTCAGTGTCTTAACCATTGTACTGTGGCTCTGTTCCTGTGCTTGAGCATCAGCGCGCTGCTTATGCTTCCCGCGCAGTTTTCTCATGCGCTAATGTGCGGGGCACACTTGAGCTCCGTGCACATTAGCACATGTTTAATCCCGGTTTTACTTTTTTCTGCCTGAAACGCCCACTCCTTATATGGCACCCGCACACTAGCGCGGCCCGCACATTACCGGGGTTTTAGTAAACATACCCCTAAGGGCTATGTCTACTAAACCTGGCTAACAGTTAACCTAGGCAATCCGGTCCTAAGTCACATTGAATAGCATAGGACCTAAGTACAGATTGCCTGTGTTAACCATTAGCCCGGCTTGATAGACATACCCCTAACACTGTTAATGCACTTTATTAGCATATAGGAATCATTGCATAAAATGGGACTTGTAGTAAATAATAAGTGCTGATACATGTCAACAATAATACCTTTTAGGTTTGAATCTAAAATTGGATATTGGCCTACAGTAGATGAGTTAAACAGAGAAGTTATTTTTGTTTAATAGGTACACATTAAACTGTCCAGAGAGGTATGATTGCCTTCCCAAATCAAGAGTACATTGTCTATGTACCTTCTCCTTAATCTGCTTCAAAATTGGCCACATTATCAATTATCTGAGGCCATTGTTGATCTCATGGCTACATCTATAATTTATTTATAAAAGAGACCCCCAAAACAAAAATAGTTCTCAGAGTGAGTTCAGCCAATTGCATGAAGAATCCAGTGGGAATCCTCTTATGTTCCATTCATTTGAGGAGAACCCATTCAAGAGTATGGATAGCTTCTGTCTGTGGAATGTTGGTATAGAATGAAGCAATATCCAAGGTGACCAAAATCAATTATTGATGGCATCCCTCTAACTGTTCCAGTATCTTGATAATATGGGAAATGAAAGTATGGAAATGGAAAATTGCCTGAGTACATTTTGTCTTTGAGGCACATAGTATGTTATCCGCCTTTTCTCTTTTTTGTTCCTTAGCATTGGCTTTTGAATATTTGTTCTTAAATACTTTTAGTATCCCCCTTTTTGGTAGTTTCTTTAGTTATTTTGGTCTATACTTTATATTTACCCACACCTTAATATGATTTGTGCTAATTCTTTATAGTGTTGTGTGCCCTCATGTCCCACATATGAATACTTTACCTATGGTTTGATGATTCCTGTGTGACATTGCATTGTAAGATTGTCACTTATGATCAATAAATCTGTCATGCTCATCCTTTTATGTTCTCCACTTTGTATTTATTTTTTTTTATCTGATTATGTTAGCTATATTTTTACTGTCTATCAATATGATATATGTGTAACACTATGCAGGTTTTTTTATATCATTGGTATTATGGTTTTATCATACCGTATTGTATACTACATTTTTTAAAGATTCCTTTCTCACAGATAATATTATTTGTATTGTTAATTTGGATTGCATTTTGCTTTTTACTTGGTATTTGGCTGTTTCTGTTCTAATTATAAGTATTTCTTTCTTTTTTATTTTATTATTAATACCACTGTATGGTCAATGGTCTTTGTTTTATATGAGGTGTGATCAAAAAGTATCTAGACTTGTTGTGTAGCACCACAATGCTATTAAGTATGTAGTGACCTAGTTATGTGCTCTGATGTGCAGAGTGTAATGTGGCTGCAGCACATCTGTACTTTTTTAAATCATGTAATGTTTGGTATCATGTAAAAGCAGTTTATCAGATTTACGATGAGTAAAAAAAATTGAATAGCACATTTGCATTAAATTCTCCAGAAACTTGGAGATTCATGCAGAGAGACTTATGACAAATTTTAGCAAGTGCATGGTAATGAATGCATGATTTGTGCTTGAGTTTGACTGGTAAAAATGTTTTCAAGAGGGCTGCCAAAGTGTTGACAGTGACGAAAGTTCTCGAAAGCCATACACACGCGGGAATGAAGACAAAGTTGAAGTAGTGTGTGCCATAATACGCTCAAATCATTGATTGGCTATCAGGGAGCTTGCTGAGGACATGGATATCAGTGTTGGGTTGGTACAGTCCATTCTTACTATTGATTTGTGGATGAGACGTGTCTCTGTAAAATTTGTGACAAAATTCCTGTCCCCTGATCAAAAATATACATATACAAATAAAAATATACATAGCAGCCATAGCGGACCAGTCACTCAGCACAGGGATATTCCCAACTGCCCTCAAACAGACCTCCATTCGTCCCCTACTGAAAAATAATAAACTTGATCCAAAGAAGGAAGACTCTTACCATCCAATTTCAAGTATTCCCCTATTAGCCAAGATCCTAGAAAAGATTACTCTGAGGCAGATTCAACAACACATTGACTCCGAAGCACCACTAGACCCAAACCAACATGGATTCAGAGAAGCGCACGGAGTCGAAACTCTTCTAGCCTCTTTAATGAACATGCTCATTACTACAACAGACAACATCAGAAATGGAGTTGCATTGGTATTCCTAGACATAGCTGCAGCTTTTGACTCCATCGACCATGATCAACTGCTAGCCCGGCTCCACGAAAAAGGGATACAAGGAACGGCCTGGAACTGGTGCAAATCTTATTTGGAGGATCGCTGGCAACAGGTCCGGATTGGTAACACTACGTCCCAGCCTTTCCGACAGAAGCAAGGAGTACCGCAGGGTACCTCCTCTCTGCCTTGCTATTCAATATCTACATGCAACCAATCTGCAACATCACCCGCTCATTCGGAATCTCCTGCCTCATTTATGCTGATGATGTGCTCCTATTCACACCAGTTAACGTTATAAAACCCGACTACACACCTCTAACCACCTGCTTCAATAATATCTCAGATTGGCTGCTCACACAAAATCTCCGAGTCAACTTTAAAAAAACGGAGGTCTTGATTATCACAAGGAATAAAGACTTCTCTCCTCCACCAACGTTAAGAACAAGAGATGCCGATCTACCGGTCAAATCCACGATATGTTACCTAGGTGTCATTCTGGATCAGCGGCTGGAATTCAAAGATCACATAAGGAATACAGTAAAGACCATCTACCATAAGATCAGGACACTACGACTTCTCAGACCCAGGCTTGAACCAAATGACTTCCGCACAACCTTCCAAGCGTTAGTCACCCCGCACTTCAACTACGCTAACAGTGTTCTCCATGGCCTTCCTAAGAGCACACTGAACCCACTACAGTTGGACATGAATACAGCAGCAAGAGTGCTATACAGAGCTCCTAGGAGTCAACATATTACTCCCATTCTGTTTGAACTTCATTGGCTCCCAATAACATGCAGGATCTTATACAAAACCCTCCTCTTGACCTTTAAAGCGTTCCATCAAATCTCTCCATCCTCACTATCTGACATCCTTCACCACCCTCAAAACATCAGAGCTAGAAGATCGGTAACAGAAAACACACTCATGGTCCCAAAAGACCCAGCAAAAGTCACGCAGATGACTACCATGAAAGCTTTCTCATTCTTCGCCCCCAGAAGCTGGAACATGTTACCATCCAACATCAGATCACAAAAAGACCTGTCCCAATTCAGAAAAGCTCTAAAAACACACCTCTTCACCCAACACTTCTCCCAAGGTATTACCTCCCCACCTTCGCCCCTTCCAACCCAAACTAACGAATATGGTTAGTCAAATAAATTCCCAAAACTCCATTCCTTGCCCCCGACCAAATCTAGTGCATTTCTAACCTACGAAGCGCAAAGCCTATGCTAATTTACTGTAAATAGTTGTGAATATTTGTTGTTATATTATCTTTAACCCCAGTTATCCCTGTTCCACTTCCTGTTAGCTGTAAACTTGACATATGTTTTATGCTTAAGTACAATGTTGTTAAAATGAAAACTGCACTGATGATGAATAGCGCGGTATATAAAAACTGTTAAATAAATAAATAAATAAATAAAAAGAAGATCGACTGTCTGCAGCAAGGGAGTTGTTGGAATGTGTTGAAAATGACTCAGATTTCATTGAAAAGATAGCGTAGTTACTCACCTGTAACAGGTGTTCTCCAGGGACAGCAGGAATCAGTCCTCACATATGGGTGACGTCGGCGCCGACAGAGCCCTCGTGCGGAGCAATTCCCCAGCTTTCAAAGAAAGCCTTTGAGAATGCATCATGTATGCGTGGTCCCCTTCCCATCCAAGGGTGCCATCTTTCTCAGTCAAATGGCATAGCTAAAAAGACGGGAAAAATGAGAAAAAAATTAATCAAGGAGTGCAACTCAAGGGGAGGAGGGAGGGTCATGAGGACTGATTCCTACTGCCCCTGGAGAACACATGTTACAGGTGAGTAACTACGCTTTCTCCAGGAAAAAGCAGGAAGTCAGTCCTCACATATGGGACTCCCTAGCTATAGGCTACTGAGAACCCATAGCTGAAAATGGCTCCCTCTAGAAGAGCCACAGCAGCAGTGATAGGATTTTTCTCCGAGAACGCAACCCCCACGGTAGCCTGACACCAAAGGGTCGGAGGGTAGGAGTTGCCTAAACCTCAAATAGGTTACGGAGTACCGCCTGACCGAAAACACTGTAAGGGGGGTAGTTTTTGTAAGCCATACCCTTCCTTAGGAAAAAGGGCTTTTTCCCCAAGGCCTTCTTCTTGTGAGAAGGTGCAGATGTCTTCTTTGACAACCTTGTCCGGGTCAAGTACTCATACTCAATTTCTGCAACTTTATCAGTGATGAATTTGTCAAAGAAGTTGTCTCCTCGGCATGGGACATCGATCAACTTGTCCTGAACCCATGGCACTAGGTCCAACGACATGACAGCGTGCACTGATGCCGGCCACGGCTACTCGGGCCAAAGCCTCAAAGCCGTCATAAGCTGCTCAAGACATGAACTTCGAGCACTCTCTGATCCCCGTGGACAAGGCCTTGAAGCACTGCAAGGGTTCCTCGGATAGGCCAGCCGAGAACCCGGCAATCTCCTTTGCCAGATCCCGCAAGTACATGCCCATGTACAGCTGGTAAGTTTGGACACGGCATGACAGCAGTGAGCCCTGGTAGCACTTTCTGCTGAGGGCGTCCAGATTCTGGGCCTCCCAGCCGGAAGGCACCGAGGAGTGCGTTTTTTGGCTTTTCAGCCATTGCATGGCTGATTCCACAACCATGGAGTTGTGCGGCAGCTGCGCTTTCTGGAACCCAGGACTCTTGAGAACTTGATGGATGGAATCGACCCGCTTGCTAAGCACCTGCATCGAGGCCAGGAACTCCCACATGCGGAGCATCAGCCGTTCCAACATCGGAGGCACTGGTACAGTAAGGGCCTCCTTTGGGGGAGAGTCATACTGGAGGGCATCGAGCTCCTCGTACCGAGGCTCCTCCTCGGCATCTGCAGAGAATTACAAAGCCTTGGCATGTCCCTGATGAAGTCAGAGAACTGAGTGTCCTTCGGAGGGGACCTATTCCGAGGTTCCGAACCTGGGGAGTCCGATGGGATACACCGGGTCCGGAAGGTGTCTGGGGAGTCTTACTCTTCTGTCTCCCATGACAAGTCCTCCAAGGAGGATTCGATGGGCTCCAGCCTTGAGGGCTTCGAGCCTGACCGCCCCGACGCTGAGGGCACCGGCGTCGACAACCTCGGTCCCGAATGGGAGGTGGAGGGGGACCTTGGCTGAGGATCGACTTGAGACCTGAATGACTCAAGGATCGGCTCAGCCTCCGGCGTCGAAATCGATGTCCCAGTGGTCAGTGCGGATGGACCAGCGAGACCAGCCATCAGTGCCCACTGCTGCTCCATGAAGGCAGCCACGCTGCTCTCCAGGGACGCCAACCTGAGACCAAGCTCAGAAGGCTCCACAGCTCCTGGCTCGGGTCCCTACATCATTGGGTCTGACACAGGCTCTCCAGGAGGAGAGTCCATGAGGACACCAGAAGTTACCTTGTCCGATGTCTCCAGCTCTCTGCGAGGTTGTTTAGCCGGCCGCTTAGACTCCGAGGACTCTGGGCGGCGGTATGGGCTCCGCGGCCTGGAACCCGAGGGCCCAAGCCGATCAGAGGCATCCAGCGATGCCGCCCTCATGAGTTTCTTCTTCGTATGGTGTTCCATGGAGGGAGACCCCTGCTCAGAAGACCATCGACGGTGCTCGGGCTCCGAATCCCGAGATGTCGAGGCTTCTGACGAGGTCCGGGCCCGGCCAGAGGCAGACTCAGAAAAACTCCTGTCATGCTGCTGTTGCCTGCCCCTCAAAGACTTCAAAGACATCTTACCACATGGCCCACAGACCACTGGGTCATGGTCGGGGCCGAGGCATTGGAGGCAGCAGTCGTGTGTGTTGGTGAGAGACATCAACTTCTTACACCGATCACATTTTTTAAACCTGCTGGCAGCCATCAGGGGAAAAAGAGCCCCTGCGAAGTTAAACAACCAGGCTGCCAGTGAAAATTAAAAAGAGCATGAACACTAGTGACGAAGGACAACAACGAAAAATAGGGCCGGACTCGATACCAGTGTACTGAGCCGATGGCGGGAAGGGGAACCGGTGTCGAACTGGGAAGCTGAAATAATAAATCAACTTTTCTACTTTTTCCACAGTGAAAACAGGACCACATCTGTTGGGCTCCATGGAAAAAAGAAAACTGAGGAAGATGGCACCCTTGAAAGCTGGGGAATTGCTCCATACGAGGGCTCCATCGGCACCGACGTCAACCATATGTGAGGACTGACTTCCTGCTTGTTCCTGGAAAATATTAGTTGTGATGAATCATGGATTTATGGTTATGACCCAGAAACTAAGGCTGAATCCTCACAAAGAAAGATTCCAAACTCTCTCAGACCCAAGAAATCCTGTCAAGTGAGGAACAATGTCAAGGTCATGCTCACAATTTTCTTTGGTTACCAGGGTATTTCTCACCATGAGTATGCTCCATGTCCAAGTTCTGACTCATTTGAGAGATGCAATTTGTTGTACGAGGTCAGAATTGCACAGGAATGGTGAATGGTTGCCTCATCATGATAACACCCCAGCTCACTCATCACATCTTGTTCAGTAGTTTTTTGGTCAAACACCAAATAGAGCAAATCTGTCAGTCTCCATACTCATCTGATCTCAAATCTTGTGACTTTTTCTTGTCTCCAAAACTGAAATTACCACTGAAAGGAAGGAGATTTGATGACTTGGAGACCAAAATTTGACACAGCAGCTTCAAAGCATAACGAAAGAGGGATTTCAAAATTGTTTCCAGCAGTGGCAGGAACGCTGGAGGAAGTGTGTTTTATCAGACAAGGACTACTTTGAAGGAGACTGAGTGCAATAACTGTCAGTGTTATACTTCTTGTATTATTGTACAAGTCTCAATACTATTTAATCGCACCGTATATATACTTTTTGTTCTAATATATATTATGGGGGTCATTCTGCCCCCCCCCCATTTGGATGTCCATCCCCGCTATTCACCCCCCTGCTGGCCCCAGCTAAAGTTTCCCTGTAAGGGGAGGCCTAGACGGGGATGAGAGGGGCATTCTGGAGGTGGAGTGAGGGTGGAGCAGGAGCGGGTTGGCCATGAACTTAGACAGGAGACTTATTCCACCACAGAGGTGGAATAAGTCCCCTTGGATGTCAGCGGATGCTGCTGCCAGGCCTGTAAAAACAGGTAGGGGGTGCATCAAGTTCTCCACAGCCTGACCCTGGCCATGGGAGGCCGGAACGATGGTCTGGATGTGTGGAAAGGAGGATTTTGGCAGCAGCCGGCATTTGCGGCTCCTAAATGGAGTCATGGTACCATGGCAATGGGACAAGATGGCACTGTGTCTCCATTCAGGATTGTGACTGAAGTAGCCAGGCATGTGGCTGGGAGTGCAGGTCAATCAGAATCAGGGCCCAGCCTGCACTTCCAGGCCATAGACCCGATTCTGATCCCATGGGCACGTTTAGCCCTCACAGAATCAGAATCGGGTCTACATCTAGGCGTCCCGTTTCTGATTGTCCGCACATGGGGATGGATGGCTTGATTGAAATGTGTTTCTACATGTTCTAGTTAAGGTCCTTACACCCCCGAATGAAGACTTTTGCCATGTAAGACATGGGTATGGTTGCGTTGACCCAGATCCTGGCCAACACAGCAGGCGGTTTGGGTGGTGGCCTGATACCCTTCAGTAGCCAGCCAGGGAGTTGTTAGCAGCTATGGGGCTGCAGCCCAGTGGTTCCTTCAATGCCTGTGGGGCCAGTGGTCATGGGTCTGTCTGCAGCATTGTATAATTTTAATGTACATTAGTGCTTCCAGCGACAACCCCTCAGCGTACTGCAACCTTAGAGTGCCTCATAAGGCGCCCCATGCGGCACCTTATATGGCGCCCTATAAGTTGCCTTATAGGGTGTTCTATAGGGGACATTATGGTGTGCCTCAGCGGACAGTGCACTTTATAATGTGGCCTATAGAGTGCGTTATGGGGTGCCTTCTGCAGCACCTTAGGTTACGCCACTGTGAGGGTGTGTTTGCTGGCAACACTACTGAAAATAAATGTAAAATGTAAAACACCCATTTGTGTTTGTTCAACTCGCTCCCTATATGGTCTCTTGACTTCCATGAGTGTGTGTGTGTGTGCTTCCTTTGGACAGTACAGTTTGAGGTGATCCAGGGCATGTGGAAGTCCCTGAACCCACAATGGGTTTCTTTTAAAGCTGGGCTAGGCATGGAGGTGTGAGACTAGGCTACAGTTAACTACATATTTTCTTATACCTTTAGCTTCAGACCAGGACTATGAAAGAGAAAGGTGTTGAGGAGCCACTGGCCCACCTAGGATTTAAGTCTCTTCTGGAAGGGGGGGGGGGAGTATTTTCACATAATATATTTATTTATGTATTATTTTTATTTACATTCTCTTATATACCGCGCTATTCTGCATCAGTGCAGTTTACATTGAACAAACTGAAATTACATTGAACAGGACATTATAACTTGGAGATAACTATTTTACAGGGAACATGGGCTATGGAGGGTTAAGCAGCTTGCCCAAGATCACAAGGAGCACCTATGGGACTAGAAACCCCAGTCCTTCCGGCCCAAGATTGCTGTCCTCTAGTGGGATTTGAACCACCAACCTTCCAGCCTGAAGTACCTTGCCCCAACCACTAGGCCACTCCTCCACATATATGGGAAAGGAATGAGTCCTGGGGCACCAGAGCTCTAAGAATCTTCTCTGTGAGGGTCCTCAGACACCTAGGCTATTGGCCTCTTTAAATTTGGAAGGCTACTATTGAAAGAGGACTTCAAAATTTAAAAAAATCTCATGCATTGCTATAGTCTAGAACATGTAAATATTCAAACTTTGACAATAGCAACTCCACTGACTGACCTTTTCAATGCCTCGTTGGAGTCGGGAGTGGTGCCAAAGGACTGGAGAGAGGCTCATGTGGTGCCTTTACACAAAAGCGGAAGTAAGGATGTGGTTGAAAACTACAGGCCGGTTAGTTTAACTTCAGTGGTGAGTAAATTAATGGAAACGCTGTTGAAAGAGAAAATAGTGAGGTTTCTGGAGTCCAGCGGATTACAGGATCCGAGGCAGCATGGATTCACCAGAGGCAGGTCTTGTCAGACAAATCTGATTGATTTCTTTGACTGGGTGGCCAGGGAGTTGGACCGAGGGAGAGCTCTAGATGTGGTGTATTTAGATTTCAGTAAAGCCTTTGACACTGTTCCTCACAGGCGACTTATAAACAAACTGAGCACCCTAGGGATGGACCCTAAAGTTACTGCTTGGGTTAGAAATTGGTTGGGTGGGAGGCGACAAAGAGTACAAGTAAATGGAGCTCACTCTGAGGAGAAGGATGTTACCAGTGGTGTGCCCCAGGGATCTGTCCTTGGTCCGATTCTTTTTAACATCTTTGTTAGTGATATAGCGGAAGGGCTGTCGGGTAAGGTTTGCCTCTTTGCGGATGATACCAAAATCTGCAATAAAGTAGACACCCAGGAAGGTGTAGATAACATGAGGAGGGATCTAGCTAAGCTTGAAGAATGGTCTAGAATTTGGCAGCTGGGATTTAATGTTAAAAAATGTAAGGTCATGCATTTGGGCTGCAGCAATCCAAGGGAGCAATACAGCATAGGAGGTGAAGTACTTTTGTCCACTAAAGAAGAGCGGGACCTAGGCGTAGTTGTGTCCGATGATCTTAAAGTAGCTAAACAGGTAGAAAAGGCGACGGCAAAAGCTAGAAGGATGCTTGGGTGCATACAGAGAGGAATGGCTAGCAGAAAAAAGGAGGTGATAATGCCTCTGTATAAGTCTTTGGTGCGACCTCATTTGGAGTATGGTGTGCAATTCTGGAGACCGCACCTTCAAAAGGATGTGAACAGGATGGAGTCGGTGCAGAGGGTTGCTATTAAGATGATTAGTAGTCTTCATTATAAAGCATATGAGGACAGACTTAAGGATCTTAATATGTACACCTTAGAGGAAAGGCGGGATAGAGGTGATATGATTGAGATGTTTAAATACCTCCGTGGCATAAATGTTCAGGGAGAGAGCCTCTTTCAATTGAAAGCAAGTTCTGCGACGAGGGGACATGGGATGAGGGTGAAGGGAGATAGATTCAGGAGTGATATGCGGAAATATTTCTTTATGGAAAGAGTAGTGGATCCGTGGAATAGTCTCCCAGTGGAGGTGGTAGAGATGAGGACAGTAACTGAATTCAAAAAAGCATGGGACCAACACAGAGGATCTCTAAAGGTAAAAAGTGGACTGTTGTAGTTGTTGTTATAGAAGGACAGACTAGATGGGCCTTGTGGTCTTTTTCTGTCATCATGTTTCTATGTTTCTATGTTTCTATGTGAGAAATAGTAAAGTTTAGCTAAGGAGTTGAAAGTCTGAGACTCTTTTGCATCTTATCGCTAAATATCACAACAATGGCTGCTAAGTCACACTTTTTCACTGTTTATAATATTGACACCATTTGAAGGTAATTGTATAAGCAATTTCAGCATGTAGAACAGTATTCTTGAAGGAGTCCCCAATCGGGGGACTGGACACCGTCGCGCTCCCGCTGCTGCATCGCTGTCCAATCGGGGCAGGCAGCCGGGATATATAAGCAGAAGCGCCGTCCGGCGCTTGAGAGAGCAGAAGGAGTCCCCAATCGGGGGACTGGACACCGTCGCGCTCCCGCTGCTGCATCGCTGTCCAATCGGGGCAGGCAGCCGGGATATATAAGCAGAAGCGCCGTCCGGCGCTTGAGAGAGCAGAAGGAGTCCCCAATCGGGGGACTGGACACCGTCGCGCTCCCGCTGCTGCATCGCTGTCCAATCGGGGCAGGCAGCCGGGATATATAAGCAGAAGCGCCGTCCGGCGCTTGAGAGAGCAGAAGGAGTCCCCAATCGGGGGACTGGACACCGTCGCGCTCCCGCTGCTGCATCGCTGTCCAATCGGGGCAGGCAGCCGGGATATATAAGCAGAAGCGCCGTCCGGCGCTTGAGAGAGCAGAAGGAGTCCCCAATCGGGGGACTGGACACCGTCGCGCTCCCGCTGCTGCATCGCTGTCCAATCGGGGCAGGCAGCCGGGATATATAAGCAGAAGCGCCGTCCGGCGCGCCCGCGCCTGGCGGGCCCGCACCTGAGGGCCTCGCCAGAGGGCCCTTTGGCGTGGCCCTTAGGCGGTGGACCGCTCCAACCCAGCACATAGGCAACCGGGGCCCGCGACCAGACCCACTCTAGCCCTGACTGCCTACACGGATCGAGCACCACACCCGAAACAGTCTAATTCAAAGATAGCCTGGACTTAAAGGTCTAAAAGTTGCACACTTACTGGCTACACGGCAGCAGCAGCACAGCACAGCTTGAGCTCCCAGGTCAGGTAGAGCTCGCTGAAACCTCCCTTCTCAGCGGACCTCGACGAACCCAGGTAACTTTATCCACAGACTATACCGTTACACCCCACTCAGTCACCATACTGAACTGAAACCTACCAATCCTCAATATGACTTTCACTGTACTCTGCCACATGTAAACAAAAGCTTGTCAATGTTTTGGTGATCCATGCTTAGCCACACTCAGATTTGCTTACTAGCAAAACCAGTTTAATTTGCACTGAGTTAAACAAGCTAAATGAATGTTATAATGCAATTAATGATTACATGAATGTTTTAAATATAGCGAGTTATATATGGTAGAAAATGTTCCCCACTACATTAGTCTTCTAAAGTGCTAAATCAAGCCTGCTAGCAACATTCAAAAGTATCGCATATTAGAAAATGCTTTTCATAGTGCTTTAGTCTGTCTTGGTCACATCAGGCAAACGGATTGTCTTAAATAACTGCATATTTTAAATGTAATTATATGGTGAATCTAATACGGTAAGCAAGGTAGCCGCTCTTCAAAGAGAGTACACCTCCCTGAGCTTTTGAGTCTCAAGTGCTCTTCGTGCGCTTCCCCCTCATTTACCTAACGAAACAAAATGGATCCTGGTAACATCTCAATACTTTGGTTGCTTTGCCTAGCCGCATGCCTAGTCACATGCATAGGAAACACTATCCCACACATCTACACCCCCTATACCTGGCAGCCATTATTGTTCTGCAACCCTCTACCAGCTCTTGCAGCTCAAAATATCTATCTGCACCCGCACCCACAAGCCACCACTCTACCCAATATCGAGCCCAGCAATGCATACAATAAAAAACAGCGACCCCGTCACCACCACAAATCAAGAAAAGCTCACCGGCCGAAAGATCCAAGACCCACCAAGGTAAGCAAGAACGGGGGCAAGAACCTGCAAATGACCTACACAACGCAGTCCACAATTTCCATTATGCTCATAAATGCCAGATCTATAAGAAACAAAACTCATATAATATATGACCTCCTGTCAGATGCAAAGCCTGACTTACTTTGCATCACAGAGACTTGGATAACCAAAACAGACCCTGTAATCATCAACCAAATAAGCAAACCTGGTTATACTGCGTATAACTGTCCTCGCACTAAGAAAAAAGGAGGAGGGGTCTTAATCTTGGCCAAAGCTGAATTGTCCCTAGCAAGCACACCACTAAGCGTACCCGAAGGCATCGACATACTTAAAGTTGAAAACAGAACCTTAGCCATATGTCTTATCTATAGACCACCAGCATCACCACATGAATCCCTGGCAGCAGCTCTGGAAATCATCTCAGCTACAGCGCCCAAAAAACACAGGTCAACCTAGGAGACCTGAATTTACCCTCCACCACCGCAGTGCAAGCAAACATTTTCCAAGAAGCTATGGAACATCTGGGCTATGAGCAAATCATCCAAGACGCAACCCACATCAAGGGTAATACACTAGACATGGTGTTCCTACCCACCGAACACACCAAGATGTTGAAATCTAAACCTAGAATAACCCAAGTACCATGGTCAGATCATCACCAAATCGAACTCATCCTACTCCCCCCCTCAGCTCCTGACCAAACTCAACCAGACCAAGCATCACCCCAACGGAGATGCTTCCAAAAACTCATCAAAGAAGACCTCCTTGAATCCATAGCAAAATACATTCACCCGGATTGCTCAGACCTCGAGATACTGGCGAACTGCTGGAACATAGGAATCGAGGCTGCCTCAAAACCCACCTGGAATCACCCAAGGTACCCAACCAGGAACAAGGCTGAACCATGGTACACCACAACGCTGCGGGAACTGAAGAAGGACCTGAGAAGGCATGAACGAAGATGGAGAAAGCACAAAACCGAGGAATGCAAAAAGTCCTACTTCGACCTCCTATCAACCTACAGGAATGAAGTCAACCAGGCAAAGAGAACACACCACACAATCACTCTCAATAAAGCCCTCAACAGGCCCAGAGAGTTGTTCGCGCTCGTCAAATCTCTCACAAAAGCCCCACAAGACAGCAATCCCAGCGGCGCCATAACAGCACAACAGCTGGCAGATCACTATGCCAGCAAACTTAATCCTGCAGCACCTACCCTCATCACCCCCACGCTGGACCCAACCAACTACCATCAGAAAATCAACACACAGGAAAGAACCGATCACGGTAGAAAATGGGTAACCTTCCGGAAAGTGGACGACCAACAGATAAAAGCCATCATCACCAACCTAAAAACCACCACCTCCCCTCTTGACCCCTGTCCAGCCTCCTGGATCAAGGCAACCAAAGAGGAAATAGCACAGCACATCTCCCATATAGTGAACCTATCACTGCTGCAAGGTCTCATGCCATCACTCCTCAAGAAATCACTTATACGCCCCATCTTGAAAAACAAAACACTCAGCAAAGATGACCCTACCTCCTACCGCCCAATTTCAAGCATAACCTTCCTCGCCAAAATCATTGAAAAGGCAGTACAGCAGCAGTTACAGGACCACATTGATGATACAAATGCCTTGGATGTGCATCAATACGGGTTTCGACAACATCATGGTGTGGAAACCCTCCTGCTAGCCTTGCTGGACAATCTACTTAAGGGTCTGGAGGACAAGAGCTCAATGTTTATGCTTATCTTCATTGATATCTCAGCTGCATTTGACTCAGTGCACCATCCAACACTTTTAGAACGACTTGAGTCCATAGGCATTGCAGGGACCCCACTAAAATGGTTCTCCTCCTATATAACAAACCGAATGCAGCAGGTCAATTTCAACAACGACAAAGCAACCCCCTTCCTGCAAACTCAGGGCATTCCGCAAGGTTCCGCCCTCTCCTCTCTCCTATTCAACTTATACCTGCAACCAGTGTGCAAAATATTCCAGGCCCACGAGATCAACTACCATATCTACGCTGATGACCTAATGCTCTACACACAACTTGATGCAAACAACCCGAACATCAGCAAGCTGGAAAAATGCCTACTCGAGCTTCAAATCTGGCTCCAACACAATAACATGCTCATTAACCACAAGAAGACAGAAGCAATGTGTATCTCCAGGAAACCAGGTTTCGAGCCCCCCAAAAATGTCACCATGAACAACAATAAGTACAACATAAAATCAGAGATAAAATATTTAGGTGTGATGCTTGACAGCAACCTAAATATGGACAAGCACCTGTGAAACACCAATCGAGCCATTTTCCACAAATTAAGAATCCTGCAGCCTTTACGTAGCATCCTTGATCATGATGACTTCAGATCTGTTGCTCAGGCCCTCATCATCCCACACCTAGATTACTGCAATGCCATACTGCAAGGCCTGCCGAAGAAAACTACAAATATTCTGCAAATGGCACAAAATGTTGCAGCCAGGATCATCATGCAAAAACAACTCTCTGACCACATTACACCCACCCTAATTGAGCTGCATTGGCTCCCCATCACAGCCCGCATCCAGTACAAATTGCTAGTCACTACTTTCAAACTTATCCATAATATAGCACCCTCTCACCTCAGCAGCTTGATTTCCAATCCACCCAACAACAGAAGTAGGAGAGCAGCGAACCTCAACACCATCTGCCTACCGAGATCATTCACAAAGGCTAATGCCTCTACCACTAACAGAGCTTTCTCATTTACAGCTCCTACACTCTGGAATCGGTTACCAAGTGACCTGCGTGAAATCTGTGATCTAAAGGACTTTAGAAAAGAGCTTAAAACGCACCTTTTCAAATCCCATTACAACCTAACATCATGAGCTACACGCGACCGCGTGTAAATATGCATATACAGATCACTTATAAAGTTTTTAACAGTTAGTCAATTGTAAATATGTATATAACAATCAATTGTGAATATGTATATAACAATCAACTATAAGCCTGTAACCTGTATTTTGCTGTGCCCCCCCCCCCCCAAATCAGAGTGTATTCAACCTAATTTCTGGCCAGTACAGCCAACCTCACCATGTGTTACAACCGCTGCTGATCACTGGAAGCAGCGGGATATAAATGTACGCTAAATAAATAAATAAATAAATTCTACATGCTTCAGTAAGCATTTATAAATTTAGTCCAGCACGTACATGCATAGAAGTAGGCACCCAGAAAACAAAATTTATTTTATGTAATAAATGCATGGACATTCTCTGGAGTAGGGAATAGCTGGACCACAAGGGATTGGCATTTGTGTGTATCTTATAAAGCACATGCATAAGCACTGATTTTTCCTGGTAAATACATTCACAAAGTTAATCCTGCCTTGGAGCATGTGAAACTCTGTATAGCTGCTTTCGAGTGAGCTATTATATAAAGGTAAGCATGAAAAAGTAGAACTTAATTAAGAAACCTCGGACAAGCAAACAAAACTGCTGTCACGTTGCTAAAAATGTCTTGCATTGAATGGTGGATTCTATAAATCACAAATATACATTAAAATATGTTTCTTATTTTTATGTTGCAAGTAAAAACGTTATCAGTAATGCCAATACTTGACTGACCATCATGAGACTCAATACGGTGCTCGTGTTTCATCAAAACTGCTTCAAAAGTCCCAACAGTGTGTCATCAGTTTCAGCATCAGTGCCCCTATCTTAACAGCATCTTGCAGCCAATTAGCTGCTCGCTACACAAAGACTATTTAAAAGGAGAAAAGGTGACATCAGTAAACTTCCCCTGCCCCCATACATGCAATCATGATCAATAGGAAAAAAAGGAAATGACTTCTTAATACAATACTTTTTATAGAAAATGTGAACCCCATCACAAACTACCCTGCTTGATTCACATATGAACTTTTCACATGCACTGAACATGGTTTTGCACACAAAAAAGGCCTCTTATATAATTAGGTTATAAAATACAAACCTCGCATGACCTTTGCCCATGTACATTCTACACCTATCTGCTTTTTACCTATCCTTCCAGTGTAAATAGCTTATGTATACAGTTAACCCTGTTATCCAAGTTTGTACTCCTGTTCGATGTAAAACCTGACAGCTTGTGTTATGGTCGTTAAGTTATGATGTAAACCGCGCTGATACTAAATAGCGCAGTATATAAGAAATTGTAATAAATAAATATAAATAAATACACCTGTCCTGTAGTAGATGTACAAGGTGGTTGTATGCAGGTAGATTCTAGTAGGTGATTTCTACAGGACATGCTAGTATTTTATAAATATGCCTATGTGCCTTTATAGAATAGGCTATACATAGGCATCAACTTGTCTGTGTAACCTAGCCAAACCACTATTAAATTGTTCCTGCTGTGTTTGTGCAAAAACATGTCAAAGACCTTTTTAAAGTCCAGATTTTTTTTAAGAGTCATTCAGTCTGTGCTGATTCCTGACAACCCCTGGATTTTCTTGCTAAGGTATGACCAGAAGTAAATTGTCAGGCCTTTTCTTCCAAGGCAAGGGAGGTTAAAGTGACTTGTCCAAGATCACAAGGAGTGCTAGTGGGAAATGAACCCCAATCACTTGAGTACTAAGCTGTTGCTTTAACCACTAGACTACTCCTACACTCAAAATCCAGGTAGGCCACATCTATTGTTCCTCCATGATCCACCTATACAGATAATGTAACCCAATTTGTTTGCTAAAATGCTTCCCTTGAAAAGTCATATCTCTAGGATCATGTAACCTGAGTATTTCAATGTATGTTTTATCTCTTTCTTTAGTAGTTTTTCAATAGCTTTGTCCATGACTGAATTTAGATTGATAGGTTGCATTCTATTTGGAACTGCATCGGTTCTGTTTGTCTGCCAGAAGTTATCCACTGTCTTGAGAGACTAAAGACTCTCCCTGGAACCCTCCAATCAAGAAACGGCTTGTCCATGTTCAGAAAACTACTCAAAATGCATCTATTCAATGAACATTTTGGTCCCATTACATAGCTTCCCTCCTACCTCTCGGCATCTGCCCATAATGAACAATCAATCTTGTATGTAACGTAATTGCCCTTTCCGTCCAAGTATTATAATGTATAGAAGTTATACCATTCTTGTAATATCTCTAGCATATATTAACTGTTCAGAAAATAAGTTTCACTGTTCTATGTATAACAATTCGTTGTAATGCACACCACTTTGCCCCAATTGAAAGCGGTATAAAAAAACAGTCAAATAAATAAATAAAATTAATAAAAGATACCGCAACCATATCAGATTTTCTCAGTAATGCCTAAAGATGCTCTACATATATCTTAAAAGCTAAGGAAATCTCTCTTAATTTTTCATTATTTCTTATTTTTGACTTTTTTCTTCAACACATAATACATCATCATGACATTACAACCTGCACGAGCCTCAATGATTTTTTTTAGAAATGAAACGGCATTTTTCCAGTGTGATCAACATCTAAAATAGGGATAAGAAAGCACACAGACCCTGCTCACAACTTAAAATTAGCATGAACTGAAGACAAACAACTGAAGAGTGCCCCTGATAAAAGGAAATAATATATTCAGTAGCAAATTACATAGACTCAGAGTAATAAATTGCAACTATGGAAGGCTAATGTAGCAAAACAGTACTGTCTACTTTACCTTCTTCATCAAAGTTGAAAATCTTTTATCCTCATAAAGTAATAAAAATGGATGCTCAGATGGCGTTAGACATATCTCTAATAAGTAAAAGATTCAGTATAGCATTCCCCTAGCACAGTGGTTCACAACCAAGTCCTCAGGACACACCTATCCAGTCAGATTTTCAGGATAATCAAGATGAATATTTGTGAGCTAGATTTCCATATACTGCCTCTATTGTATGCAAATCTCTATCATGCATATTCATTGTGGTTATCCTGAAAACCTGACTGGATAGGTCTGTCCTTGGAGCTAGATTGAGAACCCCTGCCCTAGCATTTCAGTTTTACTGAAGTTTTCCAATGGAAGTAACATTCAGCGAAAAAAAAAAAAATAATGCAGTCACAAGTGATGCAGGGAGCAACAAAGTCATAGGGGTATGTTTACTAAGCAGTCTTAATGTGCGCCCGGCGATAGTTTGCAGGATGCCATAAAAGGAGTGGGTGTTTCGGTCTTAATGTAGTAAAATGGAATTATTGTACGATAACGTGCGCTGCACACATTATCGGGTGAAATGCTGCTAAGCACATTAACACGTGATAATCTTAAGTAGGCGCGCAGACATGCAAGCATAGAAGCAGAGGTGTAGCACAATGGTTAATACACTGACTGATGGTACAGGGGTCATGAGTTTGATCCCCCAGTGTGCCTAATGCATAAGGCTGGTTGAGGCATTGCCCTTTATGTTTAGGTAGTGATTTTTGAGGAATTTTACTTTTATTTTAATTAGTGCTTCCAGCAAACACACCCTCACGGTGGCGTAACCTAAGGTGCCGCATAAGGCACCCCATAATGCACTCCATAGGGCACATTATAAAGTGCACTGTCCGCCAAGGCACCCTATAATGTCCCCTATAGGACACCTTATAAGGCACCTTATAAGGTGCTTGATAGGGCGCCTTATAAAGTGCCCTATAAGGTGCCTTATGGGGCGCCTTAAGGTGACAGTACTCTGAGGGTGTTTTTGCTGGCAGCCCTAATGTACATTAAAAATAGACAATGCCTCAGAAAGCCCTATCAAATAACTCCACCATGGGTTTGAACCCATGACCTCTGGCTTCATAGGCAGTGACGTAACCAGTGGGTTACAGCTCTATAGCTGCTAACAAACCCCTGGCTGGCTGCAGAAGGACTGCACGTCACCACACAAACTGTCTGCTGTGGTTACCAGGATAGGGTTAACCCACCCGTACCCATGATGCACTGCACATGTAAATCAGCAGTCGACAAATGGGCAAAAGATGGGGTGTGCACCCCCACAGCACCTCGGCCTGGTAGGAGGAACTGACCGTGTGTGGTACTGGCACAGAGTAGCCACAGACCATCACATTGTGTGGGTACTGTGCTCACTCTGAGGGTGAGGTGGGGCACCCAGCACCAGGTCCACAGCACCTTTCAAGGCTGAAACATGCCATGCTGCAGGTCCCTATCAGTGCTACTATGTGTGATAGGTAGTTCTTGCAGATACATCTAGGTTATATCTGTGTCCTTTTGTGTTTTTCAATCATATCTAGCCCTTATGGGTTATGATGCACCCAGAATAGTGCATTTCCTGTGTTGGTGCCATGGTTGCAAGGGGAAGGGGGCATGGTGTTTGGACCCATAGGCAGATTATGCACCACAGAAAAAACCTCATGCCAGGTCAACAAGAACAATAATACACCATAGCCCAGCCAAACTAAATCAACCACTTAGTGGATAATATTTTTTGTTGGAATGACCAGCTCAGTGAAGAGGAAGTTTTCCACTCACAGCTGTGGCCCATCCTTTTTAATTATTTATTTTTCAAAAAGCGCTCTGCTTTTTAAAAAAAAAAAAAGACGCTATAACTTAGCTGCATAATCCAGGCTGTCAGCACTACTGTGAAATGTGTTCTCACAGCACTGGATCTGAAAGAGGCCTATCTGCATATTTCAATTTGTGGGCTGCCTCGGAGGTTTCTGACAAAGGGGGTGCGATGGTGGTCTGGTCCACTGAACAATATGATAGAGAAATGTCTAAGCATCTTGACAATTGTACTAATTATATTTTGATAAATGATCCTACGGTGGAACTCATGACCACTAAACAAGAACTAGTGTCCCAAGCTTTTCTTAATAATCCACAAATTTTGGCCCATTTTGAGATTGCATACTTGTTTTAGGAAACAGTTACAGATTGCTTATTCCTGAAAAGCTAATCTACGGGATTTACTGGTGAAGACTACACCACTTATTGATCGCCCACCAGCATTTCATGATCAAGCGGGCCATTTTCCCTGCGGATCTTGTAACGTTTGCCTGAACACGTTATCGGGTCTCCAATGGGTGGATAAGCACACCTTAAGAACATACAAAGCTCGCTGGTATACGTGCTGCACTTCATGTTTTGTGGTGTATCTCATTGTTTACCCGTACGATCTCTATTACATCACGTCCTTTTAAGACACGACTTGGAGAACATGCCTCTCGGCTTCGAACCAAGTCTTTAACAGCACTGATGGTGGATCACTGTTTAAATAAATCACATTCTTTTGACTCGCTTCAATGGCGAGTACTTGATTTTGTGCCCCCCAACCCTCGAGGAGGCATCGTGTTCAATCTTTGCAGAATCTGGAGCAAAAATGGATTTTTCTGCTCAATACTGTTCACCCAATGGGTCTCAATATGCAAGTGGACTGGCATACGGTTTCATATTAATTTTTCGCTGTTTTCTGTTTGGGGAGGTGGTTCCTGTTTGGTGGCTCCTCCTCCCTTTGCTCTAATTGGATCTTTCAGTTTAAATCCCCCGCGTTAGAGGGATGTGTGAGCTTAGATCTGGAACATTAGGGTATAAAAAAACGTTCTTAGTGGAGAGCTTTTCTAAAGGCTGAATTGTCACCAAACAGGGTTTTGACCTGAAGCAGGGGGATTATCAGAGTTACCCCGAAACGTGACACGTCATCGTTTTGAAAACTACTGTTTGCGGTAGTGCTGACAGCCTGGATTATGCAGCTAAGTTATAGTGTCTTTTTTTTTAAAAAAGCAGAGCATTTTTTGTAAAATAAATAATTAAAAAGGACAGGCCACAGCGGTGAGTGAAAAACTTCCTTTCATTGAGCTGGTCATTCCAACAAAAAATATTATCCACTAAGTGGTTGATTTAGTTTGTCTGGGCTATGGTGTATTATTGGATTATGTACCACCACACAATCCACCCTCTGGGGCTCAGAGTGGGAAACAGGATCACCCACCAATAGATCCACATTCTACCTCCCTGTAATGGTAGCAGTAGAGGGGACCATCAACCCCAGTCCAGCTGGGGAACAGACACCCTACAGGGCAGGCAATGCAGAGCTGTACACATCCACAAAGCAATAGCAGACAGACAGTAGGCCTGGAAATGCTCAGCTACCCCCCACCACTATCTGACATTCTCCAGCAACAAGCCTCCAGCCGCTGCACCCTGCAAGGTGTTCCAGCAAGACACATACTAGCTGAAGACAGTCTGCTAGATAGTCCATAGTGCATGGCCCTGGAGGAAAAGCGTGTACCCAGAACTGGGATGTCAGCATACACACCAAGCAGATAAATCAGTGATTGGATCACAAAAGAAAACCCATAAATATCACATGAACAAAAGAATATAGAGCACTATGGGGGAACCTAGCCATGCCGTGGTCACTGCTCAGTCAGGGTGAGAGTGAACTCCCAGCAGGACATGCTGTGGCCACACTGTCCGTGCAGGTGGTGGCTGGGCACTACAATGTCTGAGCCATTGCCCTATGCCCTGTGCAGTTGCGGCCAGGCCAGGCCACCCTATCCAGGCTATTCCCACAGTACCTTGCTCGTCATTATGCACATTTTCAGGCCAATACTGGCAACAGTGCTAGCAGTGTGGGCTGTGGAGGGTGTTGGCAGCCACCACACACTGGATAGACAGACGCACACTCCATGCACCTATGCCAGCATTGTGCAACTATAGAGGTGTTTGACAGCCCTGGCCACCACACCAGTCCTGGGCACAGTGCAGGCATGGCTATGGTACGCAATACTGTTGGGGTCACTCTGTCAGACACCAGACCTGAGGCACACTCCACAGACATCAGAAAGGTTGCTATGATGCAGCTCAATCAGCCAATTGTGCTTAACGTAGGAATTGCTATCTGCCAGTTATCATAGCAACCTTTTTGATAGCTGTGTACAGTTTTCCCATGTTTAGGGTGGCATTGCTAAGGTATGCAAGTGCTAGTATGGGGAGATGCATGCAGGGCCCAACATCCTGCCTCTCCAGGAGGCTTGGGATAATGGAGCCTGTGGGTGCAGGTGTGTCTGCCCCTGTTGGCCGCTGCTCTAGGGCAGAGGTTCCCAACTCCAGTCCTGGAGGACCAAACACTGTTTGGGTTTTCATGCTGTCCCTAATGAATGTTCATGAGATACATCTGCATACCATGGGGGCCGTGCATAGCAATGCAGCACAGCCACATTTATTAGAGGCAGCATGGAACCTGAATGGTGTTTGGCCCTCCAGGACTGCATTTGGGAGACTCTGCTCTAGGTAATGCGCATGTTTATGGTATCTGTGCTCTGTAGGGTAAAATGCAGGTGTTTTTGGCATGTCTACGTCATCTGCACTACAGGTTCTGTCTGTATTAGCATGTTGTAGTAGTGGGTAAAACATGGGGGCTGGGTTGGCAGGAACCACAGCTGGGACTTGAACCTGTGACCTTCTGCTCCTGAACACACTGGCTGTGTGCACTGCAACACCATGTTGCCACAGAGACAGTGCATTCCCTGGGGATAACATGACTGTTCGTCAGACATGGCCTGTCTGTTGCAGTGCATGGCACCCACCTATACAGGGCTAGGCCACGGTCTGCTCTGGGCAGCTGCCACTGCCCCTTCCACCACCAGTATCCCTCTGCCACCCTGCTGACATGCCCGTCTGCTGGTGGTGCTGGTGGAGCACAGTCTCAGGCTATCCATTGTGTGGGTAGGCGGCTGCCTATGGTGCAGGTTCTGGTGTATGGGTGCCTGCATAGATGTCCACGCTTCCCCCCAGCACCACCTGCCAATGTTCTGTGCCCTTGGGGGTACCTGCTGGGTACTATCCCCTGTGACACTGTGGGAAGCACACTCATGCCCATGCTGGGCCCTCATCAGTTGCTGTCTGGCTGCTCTACTGTTTCAGCATTCCTATGGGCCACCTAGGCATCACCCTAGTCCGCACTGTGGCCCAGCTGCAGCACAGCATGTGCCGTCTGCAGCCCTCTGTGTCCCCTTTCCCAGCATCTGTCCAGTTGCCCATTCCGACATGCCTGCCCTGCTGTTGTGGAACATGTGCATGCCATAGGAAACCTGTCCAATGGAGAGGAAAACCCTGATCAGCGCTATTTCACTGTGGGATCATTCACCCTGTATGGGGACGGAGCGTAGACACTTCCAAAATTCATATCCTTTTTTTGGAGCATTCTTGGGAGTGTTTTTCAACGTTTCCCATTAATATCACTATTGCCCAGCTTGGTTATGTTTTTTTTATATGTTGTTGGGGTCATTTTCAATGTTTATTTGCACTTTTGTTCCGTGCACATGTATCACACTTATCACTTTTTTTGTAGGTTTTCCTGGTTTTGCTGTACATTGCTGACATAAATGGTTTCTCTTCCCTTTAAATCAGCTCTAACACCAGGGTTTCACTGGCGTTAGTTTTCAGCCTCGGATTTCACAGCGTTAGTGTGCAGAGAGCCTCTCCCCTCCCACTCTCCGCCCATTGACCCCTTCTCTCCGCCCCTGGGGAGCCTTCCTCTGCCCTCCGGGAGCCTTTCCCCGCCTTCAGCGCTCGTTTGCACCTCTGCACGCGTTATCGCACGATAAGGTACCTGTGCGCCTGAAAAAGCGCCATTATCACGCAATAAGGTACCTTATCGCTCGATAACTTTACAGAGCGCACATTAAGATGGTTTAGTAAACATACCCCTTAATCATGCAAGGAAATTAGGGCAATACAGTCACCGGGAGAGGAAAGAGTCCTAGCACTTAAAGACCATACTGTTTTTTCAAAAGCAGGAAGAATCAAGAGTTTGTCAATCTCCCCATCCTGGGCAAAAAGGCAGCCAGGGGGAGCTCAGGTTCAATAAAATGGTCTTAGTACTTTCCTATGTACTACTGCCATATGACAAAAATAGGGGGTTACACCAAAATACTTCTAAAAGCAGGTCACTGTCTTTCTAACAAGTAAGAACAGCTTGACAATATAATATCAAAAAGTTTACATTGAGCATTGATATCATCAGATAAAGTGCTTGATTTCCATATGACACTTGACTAAACTAATTCTTGAGAGAATTTAAACACTTCCTGTTGACAAAAGGGTTGCATATAGCCATAGAAATATAAAACATGATCCAGTATACCAATATCAACATTATAGTTCCAGCAACTGTTGGATATTTCAGGGTTACATTTATGCAATTTATTTGGGGTGCAACATATATGATGCATTAAAAATAATTGAATTGGGAAAGGGATGCTAATAGAGAACAATGGCAAACACTCTTCCAAAACACCACCCATTGTTCCTCAGAAAGTATCCAACCCAGTTCTCTCTCCTAGATTTTCTCAGCCCCAATACTGATATCTTCCTGCTGATATCGAAAAATATTGTAATTCAATGTATACTATCTCAACCCTTAAGTTAAAGTTATAGCTTATATCATAAGTTATCCTATGTTGCGTTCAAAGTAAAATAGGGTGTACTTGCATACCCTGTATAAGTTAGTTATATGTAAAACGCTTTGAATCATAGAAAGGTGTTATAGAAATAAATGTAAATAAATAAAATAAAATAAGCTTTTGAGGATACTCTAGAGCACCCAGCAAGGTAAATGTTCACATCTGCAATAGAAGAAACACCTTCCAGTTCTTCCAGATCAATTATTGGAGTTTTAATGCAGCGCAATGTTGAAGCTGGATCCAATGGGAAAATGTTGAAGAAAGTAATTGATAACATTCAGTCGATGTCAAAAGGTGACCCTGTTCATAAACCTGTCCTATGGTCCAGATTCCTTCTCTTGCTACTTGTACAATCTAATTATCTTATTTTGAATCTTGAAAATAGGGTTATGCCACAATACAGATATTAATGACTGGTATCATAGTTTCAGAGCCTTTATTTAGTGCCTTGTATATATAGTGAGTGGCTCATAGAATTGAATCCCATCCCAAGTAAATTATAGGGGATCCCAGAGTTCTCTCAGTCTGTAATCATGGGGGGAGGGTGGCATTCACAATTCTATGATAAAGAAGAATGTCAGGAAAGTTTACCCACCCTCCCTTCTCTTTGGCCCTCTCATAGTTTTCAATATAATTACATAAAAGCTGCTACATGTAAATAGTTAACCTGTACTATTTCTACATAGTTCACTCTTATATGTTTTATGTAATTGAGATTTCTTGTTAAATGTAACCACTTTGACCCGGTGAAAAGCAGCATATAAGCCTAGCTATATAAATAAATGTAAAACATGGAGTTATGATATACCATAAAAAATTAGGAAGGATTCTGTCAATACTCTTAAAAAATGGGTGAAAATAAAACTGGAAACATGTTTAATAGATATACAGTTTTTGCAGCCAACATAGTTTTAACAGGAGCTATCTGACCCCACCACAGTAAAGAAAGTGGGAACCAATAAGCCACCATCTCCTATAGAACAGCCATTATTACCTCTTGATTTTTGGCAACCATAGCTTCCGAATCTTGCATAACTAAATACCAAGGGACTTAATACCAAGTGGCTATCAATTGAAGGGAAAAGTCTGAAACGTGGAAGGAAAACAATGAACATTTCAATATTTAAGGTAGAGTTTGGATTTGGACCAGTTGATTTTATAACCAGAAGAACTAAAAAAAACTTTCAGTCAGAGGCAGCAAGGCAGCTAGAAATGTTGTATTTGTGAGGCCCAATATATTCTCCAAAAATATCAACCTGTTGTTGAATTGTGATGATCAAGGGCTCCAAGGCCAGGATGAACAGTAAGGAGAAGAGGTGGCAGCCCGGACAGGCCCTGGGAGAACTGTGCAATAGATGAGGTAATCCTATTTAATTTTGTCAAATACCTTCTCAGCATCAAGAGACACTGAGAAGAATAGGACGACCGGGGGGGGGGGGGGGGAGGACTGATTTAGCAAACTGAACAATTTGCCTAAAAATGTGGACATTGTCAGACAAGATTGGTTACTGTCAATAAGATAATATAGTACCTTCTGCAATCTGGTAACTGACACTTGTGCATACACCTTACAGTCACTGTTTAATTGGCCTGTAGTTCAAGGTTTCAACAGATCCTTGCCAGGCTTACCCATAATAAATAACACAGGTACACTACCAAAAAACTGTCTCCAGTTTTGCAACTGATTCCTATAGATTTTGGGGTGCTGAATCCAGGAAAAATAGCCAAAATGTTCCATCACGTCACGTTTTCTTGCAAAATTAGATTTCTTACCCATATAAGGAATGTTCACATAATTTCTTTTTAGCCGACTACAGTTTATTTTCTTGGCCCAAAATAGAGGTTGTAATGGTTAACTAACTAGAAACACTCCCTCATGATATTTTAGAGTGTTTTGTATTCATTTTATACATTAACAGGACAATTGGGAGGTGGGGGGCTAAATCCTGTAATCGCGCTGGCGCATGTTCTTTCCTGTTCGCCTCGCCTCGTTCGCTCGCTCAAACATGGTGGTTGCGACATGAAGGTTCCTGTCAAATTTCAGTTTCTTGCAAGTTCATTATTACCTTTTGTTTGCTCCGTCGTAATCCAGCTTTATTCCGAAGTGGTTCACTACAGTTGTAGTTTGCAGTGCTGTGTATTTGTGATGGCTCACAGAGCCAGAGGTTGCGTCAACTCTCCGGACAGTTTTTGTTTTATTTGTGGGGAATATACCGTGAAAAAGCGGCAGAGGAACATTTCTGCATTTATTAAAAAAGTATATTTCGCCTATTTCGGTTTGAAGTTAGGCGATCAAGACAAACCGTGGGCTCCTCACAAAGTGTGCAAGACATGTGAGGAAGATCTACGCTTATGGATGAAAGCTAAAAAACAAGCATTTTGTTTCGGAATACCTATGATGTGGCGTGAACAAAGAGACCACAGCAGTGACTGCTATTTTTGCTCTTGCATTGTGAATGGATACAACTTAAAAAATAAGAACGTAATAAGTTAACCCAACCTTCCCTCAGCAATTAGGCCTATGCCTCATAGCAACGAAGTACCTGTGCCTGAACCACCAAAATCTTTGGATCATATTTGTGTGGACGGTTCTGATCATGATGAGACTCATCAGATGGCTTTTCCCGATGAGTCCAGTACTTCCGAGTTTGAAACTGAACCAGATCCGAAACCTGAACTTTTCTCTCAAGCTGAATTGAATGATTTAGTCCGGGATTTAGGACTCCCAAAAGATGCTGCCCAACTGCTAGGTTCTCGGCTTAAACAGAAAAATCTATTGTCACCAGGAACAACGTTTTATTGGTATCGCAACCGCGAGACACAATTTTTGAAGTATTTCAGCAAAGAGGAAGATTTGATATTTTGCAACGATATATACGGAGTGATGGAAAAGTTTAAACTCAAGTATGATCCTGCTGAATGGCGGCTGTTCATTGATTCGTCAAAAGACAGCATAAAAGGTGTTCTTCTTCATAATGGCAACACATTCGCTTCAGTTCCTATTGCTCACTCTGTTATTCTCCAAGAAAAATACGAGAATTTGGCCCTGATTCTTCAGAAGATTCGTTATGATGAGCATAAGTGGATGATTTGTGGAGACTTTAAAATTCTATCCATGCTATTAGGGCAGCAATCCGGTTTCACCAAATCTCCCTGCTTCCTTTGCTTGTGGGATACTGGGGGAAAAAAGACTGGCCAATTCGGGAGTATTTGAGACCCAGTGAGAAAAATGTTCTTCATGAGAGCTTGGTACCTCGTGATAAAATTCTATTACCACCTCTCCACATTAAGTTGGGTCTCATTAAGCAATTCATCAAGTCCCTTCCAAAAGATGGTGAGTGCTTTCGGTACCTTTGCTCAAAGTTCCCCCGACTTTCTGAAGCAAAGCTAAAGGAAGGAGTGTTTGTTGGCCCTGATATGCAATGCAATGTATGCCTTCGAGTCAGTCCTGACTCCTGGCGACCCAGAAGCTCCTGGGTTTTCTTGGCAGTGTCACCGGAAGTAGATTGCCAGGCCTTTCTTCCGAGGCCCTGATATAAGGAAACTCATTTCAGATGGAGCATTCGCTGAAACGATGTCTGAGAAGGAAAAAGAAGCCTGGGATTCCTTCAAGGATGTTGTTCTCAAATTCTTGGGGAACAGGCGGGATGAGAACTATAAGGATATTGTTGCCAGGATGCTCAATGCCTTCAAAGAACAAGGCTGTAACATGAGCCTGAAAGTCCATTTCTTGCACTCCCATGTGAACTACTTTCCCGAAAACTTGGGGGCGTACAGTGAAGAACAAGGTGAAAGGTTTCACCAGGACATCAAGGACGCAGAGAGAAGGTACCAAGGAAGATGGAACACCACTATGATGGCTGATTTCTGCTGGTTGCTGCTGCGGGAAACCCCAGATGAAAAATACGCCAAGCAGCGCACCAAGAGAAGCATTCGGGGGAAGAAGAAACGGGCCCACCAGGAGATTGATTGACCCAAGAATGACTTTAAAATCTAAACTGTGTTGACAAATATCGTGTTTTTACTAAACTTTGAAATAAAAATTTGCTAGTTATTACCACAGTGTCGGATCTCATTTATTAGAATTTTATTTTCACACCATCGGGTGTTTATCTTCATGTATTGCAATGGTGCGGTTTGCGTTTTCTATTCTTACATACATACCTGTACAACATTTTTTACACATTTCTTTGCTTTGCTTTGTGTCTAACCTCGCTCTTATATGCTCAATGTTTGTGCACATGTATGTGGCTGTTTTAAGTGCAGACAATTTTGCTACCATCACAGTGTGTTTTGTTGACATTACTCTATTCTTATGTGCTGCCTTGTTACAATTTTCTTTATTCTTATTTGAATAACTACTAAACAATTAGTATAAAGAATTCATCCAAGAAACTTTTATCTCAATCACACTCAATCTGAAACGTTCACCTCAAACTGCTAACCCAATGTAGCAAAAAATCTGTACGTGATGGAGCAAATTGGTTACCAGACTTGGATTCAGCGCACCAAAAAACGTAAAAATCAATCGAAACATTAGAGGCAGTTTAAAAAAAAATTTTTTTAGTGTGCCTGTGTAATCAATGCCTCTGTAAATGTTCTGGGCATCTCACTCACTTGAAGAAAATGTAGGAATAACCAAAACAGTTAGAGAACTAGACTAGGGCTGAACATATGGTAGAACTCTGTACTGAGTCCATCCATATCAGGAGACTTTCAGTTTTTTAGTCCTTTATTAGTCATCCCAATCTCATCCCTTGTAATGAGAATATCCAGTTCCTCAGCCATTGAATGTGAGATCTTCAGACCTTCTATGGGCCCGATTCAGAGTTGTGGGTTGTGGGGCTGCACATCCCAGTGGGACGTGCAGACCCGTAAGCCATTTGGACCCTATTCCACCTCCTGCTCTCCCCACATGGCTAGAGCCATAGAATGGGAGAGTCAGCAGGGGGCAGGAGGGAGCATTATCTGGGCAGAGTGGAGGTGGGCCGAGCCAGCAGGATGTACAGGGCCAATTCAGGTCAGGGCCTAGTACATCCTGCTGGGTCAGGAGGGACATGTTGATTATTCCACCTTGAAGGTGGAATAATCAGCACCAGCAGGCAATCAGGCCCAGGGATCCCTCCCCCAGGGCTGTGGCCAGGTGTGGGAGGGTCCCTGTTGCCCAATCTAAACACTGGCTGGCCAGCCATGGGTCAGATGGTGGGAAAGAGGGGGGTCTTAGCTGCATGAGCCAGGGGTGCCTGCAGGCAGGCAGGGGCATACCAGGCCATCCTTGGGCCCGATTCTGTGTACCAAGGGAATGCTTTTTTCCCGTGATCCAGAATCAGGTCCTAATGGGCCCATCTTGCTTGGGGATGTCTGGATGGCCTGGAATTGTCCCTTCATGAATTGGGCTCCAAATGTGAGAAAGAAGTTTGTCTTTCCTTACTTTGGAGCACAGCTTCAGAAGAGTAGAGTTCAGAATAGAACTTTTGGAACTCTTCAGCAATATATTCACCCCCACTAATTCTCCAGAAGAGGACTTCAGGGCAGGAATTTTTACCCTATTTCACTTACCCTTGAGGTACTGGGCCAAAGGCCTACTTGCTTTATTGTAAGTGGCATAATAGGCCTTCTGAAGAAAAACACCGCTCCCTGTCTGGTGCCTAAATAATGTATTATATTGGTATTTTAACTGGGTCAGTTTCGTGAATAAGGCAGGGTAAAGAACACCTGACAGGCAACCTTAATAGTCTTGATCTCCAGTTCTAGGCTAGAAAGCTCCACCTCATGGAGCAACAAAACTAATAATATAACCTCTTAATGTGGCCTTAAAGGTATCCCAGAGAACAGGAAGAGAAACAGATTTATTGTCATGAAAACTAAAAAAACTCAGTAACACATTTTTTTATATATGCAATAAAAGTCTCATCTTCCAGTAAGGGGTTATTAAAATGCCAAACTGGTTATCTTGTGTTCTACAGTTGCCAACACATTTCCAATGATATTAAAGCATAGTCTGAGACAAGAATGTCACCTGTGGTTGCAGATTCGAACAAAAGGAAACAAAATTTAGACACAAGTATAAAATAAATCCAGAAGAAAGAACAATGGGCATGAGAGTAAAAAGAAAAAGGTTTTCTCCATGGAGAAAAGTAACCTCCAGGGGCCCACAAGACAACCAGCATCCATCATGCCCCTAATAGCCTCTCACGGCAAGTGTGCAGAATAGCATTTAGATTCATTGTCCAAAACTTGGTCAAGTACTTAAGGTCTCCTACTACATCCCCAACCTCCATTACAAAACTTGATATCTTTTTAAAATATTCAGGGGGATCCACATTTGGAGCAAAAATATTGAGCAGATACAATCTCAGTCCCCCAATCTCAACTTGCATCCTAAACCATTTGCCTTCCCATTCAGTAATTTGATGTTCACTCTGTTCACTCCCAAATTGTTAAATCCAAGTTTGTATCCCTATGAGTTTTATGTAATTTCAACTCCTATGAGTTTGTTATCGATGTTCAATGTAAACTGCCTTGGTACAAAGGCGGTATAAAAAAAACCTGTTAAATAAATGTAATATACTGAAATTCTGTGTGTTGTGAAATGATATTGCAACCCCAGTTTTCTTGTGCAGGGTCAGCAAAAACACACATTCCTTCACCCAGCCCCTTTTTAGTTTACGATGCTCTTCAAAAGGACAGTGGGTTTACTGCAGTATGTACATAAGCTTTTTGTTTTTTCAAAAATATAAGAATCTTCTTCTTAACTGGGTGGTTCAAACTATTCAGATATGGTGAATTATTTTAAAAGCCCTATTTGTGCTTTGGACATCTAAAAATGGGCATAGAGATTTCCAAAGCATGGAGACGTCCCCGGAGCCATCTTAGAAGCTGGATCTGTAGATATCCCCAACACAAGGACATCAACGTCAGAATGGAGGCATGGTGGAGGCATGGATGGGGTGTTCCCAAGAACTTGGATGTCCTCCTCCGATTTCAGAATGTTCTAGATATCCCAAACTGCATCAAAGATTATACCTTTTCTAGGCACAAAGGTTAAATTAGACTTACCTGCTAATTGTTGTTACTTTAGGAACTCCAGTCCAGTCCCGGAATTTCTGGGATTACAGGTTCTCCTGCAGCTTGGAGACTGAATAATGACACAGTTGTGATGTCACCACTATAACTTCCTGAGGGACCTCCTCCTGACTTCAGTTTTCCTATTGACAAAGCAGACTCGCAGAGTAACAATTAAGCATATTCATAGCTATGTTAGTCAATAAAAAACTCTTTTTTTTTATTAATCTTTCCAATATGTTTTCATTCAATTTTTTTAAATATTTATGTCTTTAAAACTCTTGCCCTCTATCTCTAAATAAAGGAATATTACTTTACCAAGAATACATTCACATGCTTCAGGCCATTACTTAAATTTAAATGCATATATGGGAGGGATGCGGGACTGGACTTGAGTTCCTAAAGTAACAACAATTAGCAGGTAAGTCTAATTTAATCTTACTTTACGTCACTCCAGTCCAGTCCCGGAATTTCTGGGATATACCAGAGCAGTAACACTTAACGGCTGGGTCCTGCCAAACCAGCCTGAAGCACTGCCGACCCAAAACAAGCATCCTTTTGTGCTTGCAGATCTAACCTATAATGCTTTACAAAAGAATTAAGTGACGACCAAGTAGCCGCCTTACATATCTCTATAGGCGGCACCAAACTATATTCAGCCCAGGACGCAGCGTGCGCCCGTGTTGAATGCGCTTTAAGTCCATCTGGAACCGCTCAACCTTTTAATATGTATGACAAATATATAGCCTCCTTGAGTCACCTAGACATAGAAGCCTTTGAGGCTGCTTGACCTTTCTTTGGACCTGCAAATAGAACAAACAACCTATCCGTCTTACAGAAATCCTTTGTCCTTTTCAAATATATTTTCAGTGCTCTACGAATGTCCAATAAATACAATGGTTTGCCGTTATCATCCTTTCGAAATACTGGTAATGAAACCTCTTGATTCATATGAAAAGCCGATACTACTTTTGGTAAGAAAGAAGCCACTGGTCTCAAAACAACTTTCTCTTTAAAAAATGTCAGAAAGGGTTTTCTACAGGATAATGCTTGTAACTCCGAAATTCTTCTAGCCGATGCAATAGCCACCAAAAACAATACTTTGAGCGAAAGATCTTTTAAAGATGCTCGAGACAATGGTTCAAACGGTTCTCTTACCAGAGCCTCCAAAACTAAATGGAGGTTCCAAGATGGAATTCGATGTCTACATGGTGGTCTTAATAAAGTAACCACTCTCAAAAATCGTTTTACATCTGGGTGTGTCCCAATCGACTGTTCCATTATCTTACCTCTATAGCAAGCTAAACTTGCCAGCTGTACTTTTAAAGATGATGGAGCTAATCCTTTATCAAATCCTTCCTGCAAAAAAGAAAGAATTTGAGAAATGGAAGCCCTTAATGCTTCAATCGACTTGTCCTCACACCACTCCTCAAATATTCTCCATGTGCGAATATACGCTAAAGAAGTAGATTTCTTTCTCGATTTTAACAAGGTTGAAATAACTGCTGAAGAGTAACCTCTGTTTCTTAATCTTACCCTTTCAAGAGCCAAGCTGTAAGCGAGAATCAATCTACATGAGGCATGTGTAAAGGTCCTTGACTCAATAGATCCTCTCTTAGCGGCAAACGCCAAGGACGGTCTATTAATAATCTCATGAGATCCGCATACCATGGGCGTTTCGGCCAATCTGGAGCTATTAATATCACTATTCCTTTGTGACATTCCACTCGTTGGAGAACTCGATTTATCAACACCCACGGAGGAAACACATACAACAGCTGTCCTTCCGGCCAATTCTGAACTAGTGCATCCAGACCTTCTGACATCCTTTCCCATCTTCGGCTGAAAAAACGATCAACCTTTGCAGACAGGAATGTTGCCATGAGATCCATTACCGGACTTCCCCATTGCTTTACTATTGACTGAAAAACGTGGGGATGCAGACTCCACTCTCCTGGATCTACCTTCACTCGACTCAAAAATTCGGCCTGCAAATTGGTTATCCCCACAACATGGCTTACCGACAATGCCTCCATGTTTTCCTCGGCCCAGAGGAATATGCTTTCCGCCTCTTCTTCCAGAGCCACACTGCCTGTGCCTCCTTGACGATTGATGTAAGCCACCGTAGTCGCGTTGTCTGATAGGACACGAACAGCTTTCCTCTGAATGAGACTCTGAAACGCCTGAAGCGCTAAAGTCACCGCTCTCAACTCTAATCTGTTTATTGACCACGCTCTCTCTTGTTTGGTCCACTGACCTTGAACAAACTGTCTTTCGCAATGTGCTCCCCAGCCCTTTTGACTGGCATCTGTTGTAAGCTGAATCCAAACTGGAGACTCTAACTGTATTCCTATTTGTGATACTTCTGGTTTTAACCACCAATGCAGAGCTTGACGGGTTTCCGGAAGACAGGGTAATATCTCTGACATCGCACTCTTTTGATGCGACCACCTCCTTAATAAAGCTCTCTGTAATGGACGCATATGAGCCCTCGCCCACGGCACTAGTTCCAAGGTTGCTGCCATGGTCCCTAGCAACTGGAGATAATGCCATACTGTGGGATCTTTTTTGGCCAAAAACTGTTGTACTAGATCTATGAGTGCTATCATTCGAGAGTGGGGCAAGAAACCTCTGCCTGTCTTCGTATCGAATCAAGCGCCCAAATGTTCTAGATTTTGAGATGGTACCAATTTGCTTTTTCTCATATTCTTTTTAACATCTTTGTTAGTGATATGGTGGAAGGGCTGTCGGGTAAGGTTTGCCTCTTTGCAGATGATACCAAAATCTGCAATAGAGTAGACACCCATGAAAGTGTAGATAATATGAGGAGGGATCTAGCTAAGCTTGAAGAATGGTCTAGAATTTGGCAGCTGGGATTTAATGTTAAAAAATGTAAGGTCATGCATTTGGGCTGCAGCAATCCAAGGGAGCAATACAGTATAGGGGGTGAAGTACTTTTGTCCACTAAAGAAGAGCGGGACCTAGGCGTGGTTGTGTCTGATGATCTTAAAGTAGCTAAACAGGTAGAAAAGGCAACGTCAAAAGCTAGAAGGATGCTTGGGTGCATACGGAGAGGAATGGCTAGCAGAAAAAAGAAGGTGATAATGCCTCTCTATAAGTCTTTGGTGCGACCTCATTTGGAGTATAGTATGCAATTCTGGAGACCGCACCTTCAAAAGGATGTGAACAGGATGGAGTCGGTGCAGAGGGTGGCTACTAAAATGATTAGTGGGCTTCATCATAAAGCATATGAGGACAGATTTAAGGATCTTAATATGTACACCTTAGAGGAAAGGCGGGATAGAGGTGATATGATTGAGATGTTTAAATACCTCCGTGGCATAAATGTTCAGGGAGAGAGCCTCTTTCAATTGAAAGCAAGTTCTGCTACGAGGGGACATGGGATGAGGGTGAAGGGAGATAGATTCAGGAGTGATATGCGGAAATATTTCTTTACGGAAAGAGTAGTGGATCCATGGAATAGTCTCCCAGTAGAGGTGGTAGAGATGAGGACAGTAACTGAATTCAAAAAAGCATGGGACAAACACAGAGGATCTCTAAAGGTAAAAAGGGGACTGTTGTAGTTGTTATGGAAGGACAGACTAGATAGGCCATGTGGTCTTTTTCTGTCATCATGTTTCTATGTTTCTATATTCACCACCCAACCTAGGCTCTGTAAAAATTCTACCACTCTCTTTGTTGCTAACCTGCTTTCCTCCTCTGACTTTGCCCGTATCAACCAATTGTCTAGATAAGGATGAACTAGTATTCCTTCTCTTCTCAATGCTGCTGCTACCACTATCATTACCTTGGTAAACGTTCTTGGAGCTGTTGCCAACCCATACGGTAATGCCTGAAATTGGAAATGGCCCATTGGAACCGCAAATCTTAAATACCTTTGATGTTCTTGATGAATTGGAATATGAAAATAGGCCTCTGTCAAATCCAGAGACGTAAGAAATTCCCCTTTTCTTACCGCCATTATCACTGATTTTAAAGTTTCCATACGAAAATGAGCTACTCGAAGATAACGATTCACTCCCCGAAGATCCAATACCGGTCGGAAGGAACCTTCCTTTTTTGGAACTAGAAAATATATTGAGTATCGACCGTAACCTTGTTGATTTAATGGCATCTGTACAATTGCTTCCAATTCTAAACGTTTTTGCAAGGTCTGGCATATCACAGCACGCTTGATGTGCGCCCTGCAAGGAGATTGAACAAACAGATCGACTAGCGGATGCTGAAATTCCAGAGCATATCCTTTTTCTATTATCTCCAACACCCATTGATCTGATGTGATTTGAACCCAGGCGGAATAAAATTTGCGGAGTCTGCCTCCTACGGGAACAAAATCTGCCTGGGTATTCCTCATCTCATTGTGCTTTTCTTGGGTTAGCACTGGAAGAAGGGGCTGTAAAACCTCTTCCTGCGCCATGAAAACCTCAAAACCCCTGACTCCTATAATACTGACGTCCTCTTTGCATTTGACCAAAACAAAGAGAATGGAAACGACAGAAGTCCCTATACTGACCTCTATAGGTTTGAACCATGCGTCCTAGACTTTGTCTATCTTCAGGGAGCTTGCCACCCTTACAATCTCCCAAATCCTTTACTAACTTTTCCAAATCTTCTCCAAAGAGAAGCTTACCCCTAAATAGAAGCTTAGAAAGTCTTGCTTTTGAAGAAGTATCTGCAGCCCAGGTACACAGCTACACATGTCTTCTAGCTGCAACCACTGAGCCCATACCTTTTGACAATGCTCTGATAAGATCATAATGAATGTCAGCTAAATAAGCCGCTCCAGTCTCTAATTTAGATGCATCCTCCGAAGAGGTCCCCTCTATGTCAGCATGTAATCCTTGTGACCATCGTAAACATGCTCTAGCCACCCATGCTCCACAAATTGATGCCTGAACAGACAATGCATTTATATCAAATATTTGTTTCAACAGCGTGTCTAATTTCCTATCGTAACTATCTTTCAAGGCTGCACCGCTCTCTATTGGAATAGTAGTCCTCTTAGTAACTGCCGAAACTGCTGCATCAATTTTAGGTGGAACAAATAATTCACAATCCTTCTCTTGTAAAGGATATAAACGAGCCATAATTCTAGATCCTCTTAATGCAGTCTCAGGAACATTCCACTCCTGCTGAATCATTTCCTTTTCCACTCTATGGACTGGAAAGGCTTTCTGCATTTTCCTGACCGCTTGTAACAAAGGATCTTCTAAATCTAAGTTTTCCTCAGGCTCTGGCACTGATATATTCAAAGTTTTAAGAGTTTCCGCAATTAATGCAGGTAACTCTTCTCAACGAAAAACACGTACAATTCTGGACTGGTCTTCTTGATCTACCAGTTCTCCCTCTTCTAACTCTTCTTCAATATCATCATCCAGATCTGAATGTATTTCTTGAGATGATATTGAAAAATTCTTTGCTAGCCGAGATCTTTTACCAGGTAGCGTAGCTTCATCCATTTTGAAAGGATCAGCCAAACGCTTTTCTCCCAGATTAGATACCAGAGGCAATTCAGGAAGTTTATGATCATCCCTAAAAGTTTTCTGAAGTAACGAAACAAATTCCTTTGAAAATAATGCTGCTATACCTGAAGAAAGAGTTGCTATACCTGCAGAAAGGGCTACAGGCACGTCTGGTCTGGAAGAAGGACCTGGAATAGGCTCAGGTAAAAGCTGCGGAGGAGACTCAACATCTCCCTCTGATGAAGAAAAGTGCTTACCTCCCTCCGCAGTGGCATCTAAAGCATTCTGAAGATCTGCATTCTGCTGGACACAAGACTTGCAAACTCCAGATTCCATAGATATGCCTTTCTTAGAACCACACACCAAACATTGTGGTTTTGTAGGCATTTTGTATTAAATGGCACAGCTATAAAAAACTATTCTTATCTACTTTCCCCTTCTTTTTTTTTTAAACAAATAGAATAGGCTTAGTAACAACTCGTAATCATAAAAAATTAGAAAAATTAATAAAAAACGCCTTAGCATTAACCTTATATGAGACTTTCTATAATGCGTTGATCTTACTGTGCCTTTGTTGCTAAAAGCATCTGAAGCACGAGCCTTAATGATATGGTCTTGAATAATTCTAAACCATCACTGAAAACTTCGCAGCATTCAAATCATCATAGCTGCATTGTTTCAAAATAAAAATGTCCAAATTACTTCTTCTATACCTCCGGGCCTCAGATCATAAGTTTTATGCCGATCATAAAGGTCCCGGAAGTGTCCTTAACAAAATAAAATCAGCGGTTTACATTCTTTTCCGCAGAGAAGCGTCTTAAACAAAATAAAAATGGCATTTTCAATTCTTCCACGCAGAGACAGAAGATTCTTTTAATAGCCAAACTTTACCTTTCAAACGTAAAGTTTTTTAAAAACACCTTACTTCCTTTCAACGCTCCTCTCCTAATGACAGTAGGATCGGGAGCTTCAATAAAGCCTCAGATTCAGCGATTTTACCGTGGTCGAGTAAAACGCCTCCAAAAACAGAGAGAGGGAGAGCACAAGCCAGCCTTAAAGCTATAGTACAATGTAATTGTACTTTTCTTTTTTAAACAGATTTAAATTATTTTGAAAGAAATAAAAGTCTTAATTGTCCCTCTTTAGAGCCATATCTAGGCTCTTAGAACTTCCAGCTGCTTGGAGACTGAATAAACTGAAGTCAAGAGGCGGTCCCTCAGGAAGTTATAGTGGTGACATCACAACTGTGTCATTATTCAGTCTCCAAGCTGCAGGAGAACCTGTAATCCCAGAAATTCCGGGAATGGACTGGAGTGACGTAAAATAACAAGCATTTGAAAAGTGGTTGTTTTGTCAGGCAAACATTCATATCCCCTTTATTTTACAATTTGTCAATAAACACCAACAGCGAATGGGAGCTCATGTTTTCATGTTGCCATGCTGCTGTGCATCCCAGTATACAACTTTGCTTGAGATGGAAATCTCCACCCCCAAGGTTTTATAGTGGAGACACATCTAAATGGATGCCAGCATAGACATCCACATAGGGAGCTTCTGTTTCTAAAATTGGGCTGAAACATAGACATCCCTGGCATTTTTCTGCATGTTCTTCCCTGGACATCCCAGATTGCACTGGGGTGCTTTTTCTTCTAATCCACAGTTTTGCAATGTTTTTTCATCTTGATTAGATTGTAAGTTTCGATGAGCAGGGATTGGGTCTTACATCTATATGTGCAGTGCTGTGCATGCCTTGTAGTGCTATTCAAATAATTAGTAGTGTAAAATACATCCTTCCAAACCATGCGCTCTTGGGGAAAGCAGGCAGTCGCTCTAGAGCACATGGTTCAGAAGGATTTATCCTTGAAGAATATTAGCAAAATAGTGAAGTTAGGGCATCCTGACAGAGAGGACCCAATAAAGATAAAAGTAACCATGATGCCCTTAAATAAAGAGCTGAAGGACTCCAAATTACCTCTAGCAACTGATAACCAGATTAATATGAATAAAATACAACCTCTAAAATGCCTATATGTTATCCTTCCATTGCCTTTGTTCTTTCCTCATCCTTCACCTTCTTTGTTTTGTCTTTTTTCAGATTGTAAGCTCTTTTGGGCAGGGACTGTCTATTTTTATCTTTTTTTCTATAGAGCACTGCGTGCGTCTGGTAGTGCTTTATAAATGCTCAGTAATAGTAGTAATAGTAGTATATGTAAATACTAGAAGTCTATAACATAAGATGGGAGAGCTAGAATTATAGCACTAAGGGGTATGTTTACTAAACTGCGTTAGTGCAATTCGCGTTAGGAGCCGCGGTAGTGACAGAAACCCCAAATAAGGACATGGGCGGTACATCGTTACCACTAACGCGCGTTCCAAAAACTAATGAGCGTTACAGGGCGCCGTGGCGCATTACTGCGCGTTAATCGTAAGAAGGCGTACAGACACAAAGCACGGAAACAGAACTGTAGCACAATGGTTACTGTACTAACCGCTGTTACAGGCAGCATGGTTCGAGTCCCCAGTGTGCCTAACGCAGAAGGCTGGCCCAGGCATCACCCTGTACATTACATAGGGAATGAGGAGGCAGGGTTTTCTTTACGTGGAGTAGTGGTGTCAGAAACACACCCTCGGAGTGTGCCTAGCCACGTACGTTGGTGCGTGCATGGCTGCATGCGTTGGTACGGGCGTAGCCCCGTGCGTAGCTGCGTGCCTACAATCGTGCGTGGGTACGTGTGTTTTTACCAGCATGGGCACCTTATATTACAGACTCTTTAGGGTGTCTTGCACCTATGCATTATGCTAACAGATGTACGTGTGATGGCCTATGGTTTATCAGATCCTGTGAGCAGGTGCTGGATTTTCCCAGAGTTGGATTGTGCCAGTCACACCCATTATGCACTGCACATGCAAATCAGCTGTCCACAGATACATACCATGGGGAATGCACCCCCACAGCACCTCGGCCTGGTAGGGGAAAGTGACCATGTGCACCTCCACAGCACCTCGGCCTTGTAGGGGGTACTGACTGTGTGTTGTACTGGCACCGTCACATTGTGCGGGTACTGTGCTCACCCTGAGGTGCAGTGAGGCGCCCAGCACCAGGTCCACAGCACCATGGCGCAGGTCCAAAGCAGTGTTAATGTGTGAGATAGGTAGGTTCTGCAGAAACACCATGGATATCTCTGTCTGTTTCAGTCAGGTGTAGCCCATGCCCCACCACCACCCCCCTCCCCCAGGGCCGAGAGTGGCAAACAGGGTCTCCTAACAATAGATCCACATTCTACCTCCCTACAAAGGTAGCAGTAGAGGGGAACATCAACCCCAGTCCTGCTGAGGAACAGACACCCCACAGGGCAGTCAATGCAGCTCTGTACACATCCATAACACAATAGCAGACAGACATTAGGCCTGGATATGGTAAGCTGCACCCCACCACTATCTGATATGCTCCTGCTGCAAGCCACTCCATCAAGACACATACCAGCTGCAAACAGCCTGCTAGTTAGTCCATAGTGCATGTGCCCAGTGGAGATGCATGCACCCAGAACTGGGATGTCAGCATACACAGCAAGCAGATAAATCAGTGACTGGGCCCCAAAAGGAAACCCATATGTATCACATGAGAGAAATACTATATAGCACTATGGGGGTGCCTAGCCATGCTGTGGTCACTGCACAGTCAGGGTGAGAGTGATCTCTCAGCAGGACATACTGAGGTCACCCTGTCTGTGTAGGTGGTGGCCGGGCACTAAAATGTCCCAGACAGTGCCCTATGCCCTGTGCAGATGCACCCTGGCCAGGCCACCCTGTCCGGCCTATACCCATGGTACCTTGCTCCTCATTATGCACATTGGCAGCCCAATACTGGCAACATTGCTGGCAGTGTGGACTGTGGAAGGTGTTTGCAGCCACCACACACTGGATAGACAGACAGCCACCCCCACACCTATGCCAGCATTGTGCTACTATAGAGGTGTTCAGCAGCCATACCCACCACACCAGTCCTGGGCACAGTACAGGCATGGATATGGTACGCAATACTGTTGGGGGTCACTCCCCAGGGCGGTAAACACTATCAGAGACCAGACCTGCAGCACACACCGCAGACATCAGAATGATTGTTATGGTGGGGCTCAATGAGCAAAATGTGCTTAACGTAGGAATTGATATCTGCCAGTTATCATAGGAAACGTTTGATAGCTGTGTACCATATACCCAGGTGTAGGGTGGCATTGCTAAGGTATGCAACTGCTAGTATTGGGAGATACAGGCAGGGCCCAATGTCCTGCCTCTCCAGGAGGCATTGGCCAATGGGGCCTGTGTGTGTGTGTGTGGGTGTGTCTGCCCCTGTTGGCTGCTGCTTTACGGCAGAGTTTCCCAACTCCAGTCCTGGTGTTACAAACACTGTTCGGATTTTCATGCTGTCCTTCATAAATATGCACGAGCTACATCTGCATACCATGGGGGTGGTGCATAGATATGCAGCACAGGCATCTTTATTAGAGGCAGCATGGAACCTGAATGGTGTGGGGCCCTCCAGGACTGCATTTGCGGGACTCTGCTCTAGGTAATGCGCCTGTTTATGGTGTCTGTGTTTGGTGTGGTAAAATATAGGCATATTAACCATGCGTATGTTCTCTGCAATAAAGGAGTGTCTTTACTAGCACTGTTTAGTGGTGGGTAAAACTATGGGGACTGGGTTGGCAGGAGCCCCAGCTGGGATTTGAACCTGTGACCCTCTGGTCTTACAGGCACTGGCTGTGTCTGTTGCACCACACTGTGGCCACAGAGACAGTGCAGTCCCTGGAGATAGGAAAACTGGCCTGACGAGTCAGAAACCCTGCTCTGCACATTTGTACTGTGGGCTCATTTACCTTGTATGGAGACAAAAGTGCACATAAACCTCAAGAAAGACCTCGAAAAAAGGGGCAAACACCCATAACCAAGCTGGGCAACAATGATAACATTGGGCAACATTAAAAAACACTCCCAGGAAACCTCGAATAAAATGAAATGATTTTTGAAAGGGTCTACGGAGCGTAGACCCTTCCAAACATAATTTCTTTTTTTTGGAGCTTTCCTGGGAGTGTTTTTTATTGTTATCCATTGCTATCACTGTTGCCCAGCTGAATTATAATTTTTACACTGTTTCTTGTGGTCATTTTAACGTTTTATTTGACATTTTGTTCTGTGCACATTTATCACGCTGCTCACGTTTTGTAGGTTTCCCCGGTTTTGCTGTACATTGCTGACGGAAATGGTTTCTCTTCCCTTTAATATGCCTTTAACGACAGGTTTTCATTCGCGTTGGAATTGAGCTCTGAAATTCAGCACGTTAGTGTGAGGGGAGCCTCTCCCCGCCCACTCTCCGCCCATTGACCCCCTTCTCTCCGCCCACTCTCCACCTTCTGCGGTGTTTTAACGCGCCGCGGGGGTTTACGATCGTTAACTGCGGTTACCGTCCGTAACGTACACTTAACGATCGTTCGCACGTCAGAACACGCTTTATGACATGTGAACGATCGTTAAGTGTATGTTACGCGCGTTATTCACGATTACCGCAGTTTAGTAAACATACCCCTAAATGAAAGGTAATATATGATTGGCATCTCAGAGATCTGGTAGAGGAAGAAAACCAATGAGACACTGTGATACCAGGGTACAAACTATATTACAATGAAAGGGTAGATCAAATTGGTGGAGGGGTTGCACTTTATATTAGAGAGGGCAATGAGTCACACAGGATTAAAGTTTTGCTTGAATCAAAACGCACTACAAAAATTATATAGAGAGAAATCCCATGTAAAAAGGGGAAGGCGATGGCAGTAGTGGTGTACTACTGACCACCTGGACAGAATGAACAGATAGATGACAAAATGCTAAGGGAAATCATGGAAGCTAACAAAAGTTACAGCACAGTAATAATGGGTGATTTCAATTACCCCAGTGTCAACTAGGTCAGTGTCATAGCAGGACATGCTAGGGAGAAAATGTTTCTAGATGAAATAAATGGCTGCTTCTTAGAGCAATTGGTTCATGAACCAACAAGAGTGGAAGGTATTTTGGACCTTGTCCTTAGTGAAACACAGGATCTGGTGCAAGAGATAAGGATATTGTGGCCATTCTGCAACAGTGATCATAACATGATCGTATCTGATTTAATAAATGGAAGAACTGCAAGGAAATCAACAGTACTACCTTTTAACTTTCAAAAGGGAGACTATGATAAAATGAGGAAAATAGTTAAGAAAAAAATAAAAGGAGCAGCAGCAAAGTTTAAAGATTTACATCAAGCATGGGTGTTGTTTAAAAATACTATCTTGGAAGTCTCTTGTTGTTGTAAAGTGCCGTCGAGTCAGAGTTGACTCATGGCGACCCTCTGAATAGCTATCCTAAATTGTGTTCGGTCTTCAGTCAGGTGGCTCATTGTTGACAGACTGCTACCCATAGCTGCTGTTATTGTATCAATCCTTCTCATTGCTGGCCTTCCTCTTTTGCGTTAACCTTCTATCTTGCCAAGCATGATGTCTTTCTCTAATGATCTCTCTCTTCGCATGATGTGTCCAAAGTACGAAAGTCGAAGTCTTGTCATCTGAGCTTCTAAAGAAAGCTTAGGTTTGATCTCCTCTAGTATCGACTGGTTTGTTCTTCGGGCAGTCCATGGTATACACAGTATTCACCGCCAGCACCATAATTCAAAGTCATCAGTTTTCTTCCTGTCTGTCTTTTTCACTGTCCAGCTTTCACAGCCATATGATGTTATTGAAAATACCATGACTTGAACAAGTCGAATCTTTGTATGGAGAGAGACATCTCTGCTCTTGAGAATCTTATCTAGGTCTTTCATAGCCATTCTGCCAAGAACAATGCGTCGTTTGACTTCTTGACTGCTTGTTGCTTCTTTATTGATAGTTGATCCAAGTAGGTTAAAGTTGTTCACAATTTCAATTTCTTCTCCTTCAACAATGAACCTGTTGACTATGCCAGTTCTCATGATCTTTGTCTTCTTTACATTAAGGTGCAGGCCCATTTTGAGACTATGTTCTTTGATTGTGAGAAGCAAATGTTTCAGATTATCTTCAGTTTCAGCTAGTAATGAAGTATCATCAGCATAACGAAGGTTGTTGATGAGTCTTCCACCAATCTTCACACCTCTGTTGTCTTCATACAATCCTGCTTCTCTGATGATTTGTTCTGCATATAAATTAAACAAGTAGGGGGAAAGTATGCAGCCTTGTCTTACACCTTTCTTATTTTAAACCATTCTGTTTCTCCTTGTTCCGTTCGAACTGTTGCTTCTTGATTAATGTACAGATTGTGCAAGAGTACGATCAGGTGTTCTGGTATACCCATGCTTCTTAATGTGGCCCAGAGTTTCTCATGGTTTACACAGTCAAAAGCCTTGCTATAGTCGATAAAGCAGATATAGATATCCTTTTGGTATTCTTTAGTCATTTCAAGGATCCATCTCACATCTGCAATGATGTTTCTCGTTCCTCGCCCTTTCCTGAACCCTGCTTGCACTTCAGGTAGTACTTGTTCCAGGTATGGTTGTAGTCTCTTTTGAATAATCTTCAGTAGAATCTTGCTGGTATGTGGGATCAGAGCGATTGTGCGATAATTTCCACAGTCATTTGGATCACCTTTCTTTAGTATTGGTATAAACACAGATCTTTTCCAGTCAGTTGGCCATGATGTTGTCTTCCATATTTCTTGGCAGAGCCTTGTGAGTATGGCAACAGCTGCATCAGATTGCTGCAATACTTCTATGGGAATGCTATCAATGCCTGGTGCTTTGTTCTTTGATAAGGCTTTCAATGCCGCTTCAACTTCTTCTTTCATCACCAATGGTTCCCGATCATAAGGTACAGGTTGAAACGGCTGTTGGTCCACTTGATCTTTATCATATAAAAACTCTGTATATTCCTTCCACCTTTTCTTGATCTTCTCAGCATCATTCAACATAGAACCTTGAGCATCTTGTAACATTCCAATTCGAGGCTGGAACTTTTTCTTTAACTCTCGTAGCTTTAGGGAAGCCGATCTTGTTCTTCCTCTAATAGTTTCTGCTTCTATTTCCTTGCAAGTGTCATTGTAGTACTTTTCCTTGTCCTGTCTTGCTGCACGTTGGAAATCTCTGTTGAGTTCTGTGATTGTCTTTCTTTCTCCTCTGGCTTTAGCTTCTCTGAGTTTCTGGGCAATTTTCAGAGTTTCTTCCGTCATCCATTTTGGCCGTTTTTGCTTTTTCACCTTTTGTAGAGACTTCTCGCTTTCTTCCAACACAACCTTCTTGATGTCATTCCATAACTCTACCAGAGCTCTGTCATTTGTATCTAAAGCAGCAAATCAATTTTGCAGGTAGTCTTTAAATTCCAGTGGTATATTCTCAAGGTCATATTTTGCTGCATTCATGAGTGGTTTGCTCTTTTTCAACTTTAGCTTGAGTTTGCATACTAGTAGTTGATGATCTGTACCACAGTCAGCTCCAGGATTTGTCTTTGTTGATGTTAGAGAGCTTTTCCATCGTTGACTTCCGCATATGTAGTCAAGTTGATTTTTATATAATCCATTCGGTGAAGTCCATGTGTACAGTCACCGCTTGTGTTGCTGGAAGAAGGTGTTTGAGATGAATAGATCATTGGTCTTGCAGAATTCTATCAGTCTTTCTCCAGCTTCATTTCTGTTGCCAAGTCCATATTTTCCAACTACTTTGCCTTCTTCTTTGTTGCCAACTTTTGCGTTCCAGTCACCCATGACTATCAGGATATCCTGTTTGCATGTTCTGTCAATTTCAGCTTGTACTTGTTCATAGAACTCTTCAATTTCATTCTCTTCTGCAGCTGTTGTTGGGGCATATACTTGAATTATAGTTGTGTTGATAGGCAATCCTCATAGACGAATAGAGATTAAGCGTTCGCTGGCTGCATTGTAATTCATTACAGTTCTTGCAAGTTTCTTCTTTATTATAAATGCAACACCATTTCTTCTTTGTCTTTCATTTCCAGCATAGTAGACCATGTGATCATCTGATGCAAAGTGCCCCATGCCAGTCCATTTCAGTTCACTGACACCCAACAGATCAAGTTGTACATGTTCCATTTCATTCTTGACCACCTCCAACTTCCCTTGGTTCATGCTTCGTACGTTCCATGTTCCAATGTGTAAGACATCTTTACAGCTTCTGACTCTCATTTCATGCGCAGCTACATCAGCAGTCAGACTTCCCGAGGGCTTTGATCCAACCACATCATAAATGCTGGCTTTACTCTGAAAAGTCTTCAGCTCTTCCCCAGTAGCTAGTTGAGTGCCTTCTGACCTGGGGGTCTCATCTTCCAGCACCATAGCACAATTAATTTTTTTGTAACTATCGATTGGGTTTTCACCTAGACTGTGTACAGGAGTGGAATTATAAACCCCTGATGGTGGCTATAGGGAAGGACGTAGAAAGATGGAGGGGGCTCCACCTGACGTGGATGGGGAGAATAGCTACAATAAGGATGAATGTGCTACCACGGGGTTTGTATGTCCTTATGGCCCTAATGTCTAACGTGCCGAGGAAGTGCCTTAGGGGGATGCACGATCCGATAATGAGGTGTATTTGGAAGGGCAAGAGGGCAAGGGTAGATAGGCTTGCCATGCTTCGACCGCAGGAGGAAGGGGGGCTGGGAGCTCCCAATTTGGACAACCACTATGACGCCGCAGAGCATAGGGCATTGTTTGTGTGGAAAGAGAGGGGGAAACCCAGCAATGGAGTAGGCAGAGGGAGTGTGTGTGGAGGCAGTGGTATGGGGTGGGGAGGGGAAGGGTTGGGTAGGGGACCGTGAACCCGTACCAGAGGTTAACTTTGCAGATATGGGGGAAATGGAAGAGTTAATTACTGCAAGACTGCAAGGGAAGTGCCTGCCCTGGGCCACATATGTACAGAACATGGTTGCCCTCACCACGGGGAGGTGGGGGTGTTCACAACGTTGGGCAGAGAAGGGGTTGGAAAGGGTGGGGCAGGTGGTGGATGCGATAGTGGGGTTATGGCCCTATGCAGAGCTCAGAAAAGAGTTTGGGGTGAGGGATACTGACCTATATTCATATTTTCAGCTCTGGTACTAGCTGCAAAGGCAGAGGGTACAGAGGGATCTACAGGGCTGGCTAACGGGGTATGTGTAACTGATGGACCAGCAAGGTTAAATGAGGGGTCTGGTGTCCAAACTGTAGTGCTTACTGAATGCAAGGGCAGAGGGTAAGGCCCGATGGCAGGAACGGTGGGAGGGGGAATTGGGGGATACCTGGGAGGTGGAGCGGTGGAAGCCCATCTCTGTAGGGGAACGGAGGCTTGCATGGGGAACGGCTCGGGTAGAGAGCCCCCCTAAATACCAGCTCAGGATGATCTGGACCCCAGCTAGGCTGCACCGTATTTATCTGGAGCAAGCGGATACCTGTTGGAGGGGGTGTGGGGAGAGGGGTGACCTTCTGCAGATAGTGTGGGGAAGCCATAAGGTGCAACCATTGTGGAGGGAGCTAGACAGTTTTATAGAGGGGCTACAGGGATATGGATGGAGGTGGCCCCAGCCCACGTGGAATTAATGAAGGGGGAGGGGGTTGGGACCTGGGGAGTTGCTCTTTCCCGTAACTATTGTCTGTCAGCGGCTAGACCGGCCATGTTACAAAAATGGACGACTGCGGACGTACCGAGGATGAGGGAAAGTATTGGAAGGTTGGTGTTTCTGTGGGAAATCAGTAATGTGGGTGCACGTGGCTGAGCCAAGATGGTGCAACATGAGGAGACCTGGGGGGGTATGCAAACTGGAGGGAGGGGGTGGCCAGCTTTGGATGGCAAAGTAGGGGGATACACCAAGAGAGGGGGGAGAGGGGGGTTTGGAGTGGTACCCATTTTGGGAAGGGAGGGGTGTGGAGTAGGGGGGTTTGGCCCGTCAGAGGGAGGTGAGGGGGGATAGTGGTTGGAGGGAGTTATTGGGAGTAATTGGGAGCATCACAGGATGCCTGGGGCGTGGATGGAGTGGAGTGTGGCTGGTGTGACTGTTGACAGGTGGGTTGGTGGATACACCCTACGGGGCTTACTATGGTACTGGAGGGGCTTAACGGGGGGCATAGAGGGGTAGGGGGATGGGGTGGCCATGGGTGTACAGGGTGATGTGGGGGGCAGGAAGGGGCAGTAACCTGTGGAGGGGGGTGCACCAAGGGGGCGCTGGGAGCCCATAGTGGGCGGTTGGTAGTGGGGATGTGATGGGGGATGGGATCGGGCTACCTGGTGAACCGAAGGTTGTGACATGTGCAGTTAACAGTTTGTTTTGGTTCAGTGTGATAGCAGCGTACCATGTGGATACCCATACAGGACACACAGTGCACCTATCCTGGGCCATGTACATCAGGAGTGTCAGAGCGTCCCAGGGGATTGGCCTACGGGGTCGGGGCACCCCCATGGCACACAGCGCAATAACCCAGGTACGGAGGTGTACAAGTTACCAGCAGTGCCCTACCAGTGTGCTACCAGGGTTGGGCATGGGGACAGGTCAGACAGCATGCACAGGTCAACAGACGTTGTGGCAAGGAGGCCTATCAGCGGTATGAGGGGGGGCAAGGTGACAGGGGGGTCACCCTTGTACAGGGTTCCCTCGTACATGCAGCAGGGTGGGGATGACACATACACCCCCGGGAAGACAATGGCCTCCACCGGGCCAACACCGCAGGGTCCCTGTGTTGGATGGACAGGGGAGATGCACAGAGCACAGAGCCCCATAGGCAGGGCATGCTGCACGTATGCAGGTGTGGGAGGGAAGGCCGATTGTCACCACCTGGGGGGGCCGAAACCAGAGCCCTGGAAGCAGCAACCGGGGCCAGAATATGATAGGGAGAGCCAAGGCAGGAACCGGGCCGAGGTCAGGTGGAGAAGGGCGCCAGATTGCCACAGGCCATAGCACAGCCACAGGCTGGAGGGGTTGGACCACTGCAGAGCAGAGCAGGGCCATGGAGCCCCCAGGAGTGGGAACCGCTAAGTGGGATGTAGCACATCCACAGGAGGGTTGGCAGCCACGCACAGGAGGGATGCCACGCACACCTGGGAGGCTGGTAGCTGGGGACAGTGCGAAGGACAAAGAATCGGAGCCTATGCAGCTGGGGGAGGCTGCGGAACACCTAATAGTGGAGGGCACTATCATGGACTGTGCTCTGTGCGATGCTCCAGAGCCTGCGGAGCATGGATGAAACATGCCTGTCCTGTGAGGGGTGCACCAGGGAGGGGTACCCACAGTGCCCAGGCTGGGTAGCCCTGATTACTCCCTGACGCTGGGGGGACAGTCATCGTGACTGCGCATTCACAGCTGGAAATGGAGATGAGGCTGCTAAGCACCTGCTGCAGGGGCAAGGGCACCGGGGTATGAACGTAGCCTCTGTAACAGAGCTGTAACCTACCCCGCATCATATTCGTAGATCACAGGTACCTGTTGCTGGTGTGGGGCTATGCAATCGTGGGCAATGACGGTACCTGTGGTAACCTGCCACTGGCAGCAGGGCTAGAGGGGAACAAGCTATCCCCGCTGCTACGGACTGGTGTATCCCGCACTATGGTGGCCCCAGAAACACACATTGCTGGGTGTATGTGTGTTTATGGGGAATGCTCTGTGTCCCTGAAACCTGGACACCTATCCTGTAGCTGGTGACACCGCACCATTGTGTGACATACATATCTGTCATGTGCCTCACCCCTTGGCAGCCTGACTACATGTCCCCTGTGAGATGCACACATACCGCTAAGCAATGACTACCGATAGGTGAGAGAGGCTGGTGATACGCAGACTGCAGAGCGGCCCTATGGGGACCCACGCCCTCCTTAGCCAGGGGCGAAGGGTGCCGGCGTGACAAGGTACAGGATCTGATGTCTACCCAGGGTGGACGCAGCTGGGGAAGGGGGGACACAGGCCAGTTGCATCAGTGGCATGGGGTCATTCTCTGGGGTGTACATGGGGGGGCTGTGCATATAGTGGCCCCACACAAGCAACACAGGACACATGGCATCAGATACGGCCGCTTGTGCAGAAATTTATTTTCCCCTCCCCCTGCCATGCCTTGTGCAGCCCCTCGAACCCTGTGGTGCTGGTGGCATGCCTGCCACCACTGCTGCTGCTGCCGCTGGTGGCGGTGGTGGTAGCAGTGGTGGTGGCGGTAGCCACTGCTGTCCAGTGGGTGGACCTCTTCCTGCCGCCAGCAGCTCCAGGCTGGCAGCCATGTGCTGGGCCGATGAGGCCAGGTCCTGCACCCCTGCCAGGACCCCCGACATGGTGTGCTGTAGGCGGCATGCCGCACGGCGTTGGCAGCGCTATTCTCTAACCACTGCCCGCAGTACATGCCGTACACCTGTGGGGAAAGCAGGTTGTACACTGTGAGACAGGGAACCATCTGCCACCTGTACAGAGGCATCGCCACCCTAACACAGTTGGACACTCACCCTCTGCATCCCTCTGTGCCACTGCTGAGTGCGCCTGCATATCTCTGATCACCTCTGCCACTGCAGACAGCGCATCTTGCCTGGTCCGCTATTCCTCATCCACAGGCATCTCCCCCGTGGCTGCAGTGGTGGGTGTTGCGCTGTCCCATGCAGGCTGTGGGCCCTGCCTGCTGTCCTCTCCCGGGGATTGGGCTGGACCCCCTGCTCCCACCTGGGCACCTCTGGCACAGGGTCCATTTTGCAGTACGGCCCGGGGTCTGTGTCCTCTGGCGCCTCCTCTGGTGCATCAATGACGCAAATGTCACCTGTAGGGCATGATGTTACATAGGTCAGATGAGGCGTGACTGCCTGTCTACCCCCGTCGCACCCTCCACAGGCACATACATGTGGGTGAGCCGCATGGGTCTGGGCAAGGGCCCCTGTGCCCCCCTCAATGTTTGTGCTCTATCCATGCCAGTGGCCCCTGTGTCCTGCACTACCAGGGCCCCCTCCCCCCTTGCACACTGCCACACACCCCATGCAACCCCATAATCGCCTTCATCCCTGCAACCACTGACCATGGTAGGCACAGGTGCAGTGTGCCTCCCGGTTGCCCACGTCACTACCCGTGTGGCCCTGCTGCCCCCGCCAGCCCTGCACCATATCCCCTGCAACACATTGTCAGCCTCTGCTGCTACTGTGGGCCTGTCCCCCCTTGCCCTCGCACCCATCCACTGCGCTGTGCTGCCCCCTGCCCACCATCGACACGTCCCCCCCATGGGTCATGAACCAGCAGCTGCCTCTATGCCTGTGTCGCCCCCCGGTTCCTGATCAGCCACGTAATGCCCCCCCACCCCACCCCTGGTCCGCCCCTGCACATGTGCATGTGGTGTCTCCCACTGGTGCAGCTCACTCACACATACCGGCATTTGGGTGCGCTGTGTCAAATGCTGGGGGCAGGCCATGGATATACATCGGCCCCAGTCGTTCCACCAGGCACCGCTCAAGATCAGTTAAGTTGGCCACCTGTGCTGGGCCCCCTCCAGTGCCCTGTGCCCCACGCCTCTCCCTAGCAAGCTTGGTACGGATGTTGCACTTTATGTCGCAATAGTGCTTCCTTAAACTCTCTACATCATGATAGGGTCCCTCTGCAGATGCCACCGCTGCCTACACCTCAGCCCATGCCCTGGTGCATGTGGCAATTGTCGTGGTTGAGCTGAGGCATCCAAAGAGCAGGTCATAGTGTTCAAGGACGCTGGCCAGGAGGAGATTGTTCTCCTGGCTGAAGCGCACCGCCCTCCTCCGAACCTCCTCTGGCACTGGGGTCCTGCGGCGCCTCTGCCCTGGTGCACCCATGGCCTGTTCCCTGGGGTTTTGCTGGGCCCCAGATGGTCCTGGCCTCTCGTCATCTCCGTCGCCATCAGGGTTGGGCACTGGTGGGTGTGGTGTTTGCTCCGTTCCAGCCTCCTGTGTCACTCTGTTGCTGAACTCCATACTTTTGCCATTATGTGTGCTGAGGTGTTTGCCATTTTGAGCTCACTATACTTATAGGTGTATTTTGCGTGTGGCTCTACGTGCATTGCGTATGCGCCGTGCGATGCACGTTCCTCTTGCGCATGCAGGTACGCGCCGTGGTGACGTATCCTGCGTACGTTACTATGGACGGATGGCAACATTCTAGTATTCATCAGTATTGGCACTAGTGGTGTGCACCGCTCCATAAACACGCCCTCTTTACCGCCATCGTGGTTTATGCCGCTTACTCACATGCTCTAAAGGATCGCAATGTTATTTTGTTTGTCGGCGCGTTACCACGCGCGTTTGGGGATCATGCAATTTGTGTCACACACATTACGTGAGATGTACGTTGCACGCTACGTGTACACGCATGGGAACGCGCCTTGCATGCCTGTCGCACCTTGTCATCTGGGTGTGGTACGGGGTGTACTACGCAGTATCATTACACCCTGCTGCATCACAGGGACATGCCACTTCCTCCCCCGACTCTTATCCCACATACCCAGTCACGTAGATGCCTTTTGTCGGATGCATTGTGGGAACACGCGCTTCTGCGCGTGCTGCGTCGATGAGTACAGGGTGTTGGCTCCTCTGTTTTTTGATGGACCTTCCTGGATCACCAGGTGTGTATCGCTACCATGAGTTCCATCCCTGCCCCGCACCCTATTTCCCAGCCACCTGTCCTCCGTCCTGTGTCTATCATGGCTCAGACTGTGAATGCAGGTGGTGCAGTGGTTGCATTGCTCGAGCTGGCTGGGCTGCGCTTTCTGGAGGAGGGAGATGATGTACCTGGGGCTGCGGCACTAGGCATGGGTGCTATCCCACTGCAACTCAGGCCTGCAGCTGTGGGGGGTCCACAGGCGGGTCACAGGCGGGTGTGGGAGAACAACAGCGCCGTAGGCATGCTGAGGCACGGCCCCGCCTGCAATGCCTTTACAGGCCCAGACCCATGCTCCAGGACATGAGAGAGGACCAAGTAATCTCCATCTACTGGCTGGACACAGGGGCTATTAGAGAGCTCTACGAGGATCTCAGACCTGGCCTCGAGCCCCAGACTGCCCGGTCACATGCTATACCGGGATTGTCCAAGCTCCTGGCTGCCCTAAATTTCTTTGCCTCTGGCTGTTTCCAATCCTCAGTGGCCGCAGTGGGTGAGATGAGTAGGCCAACATTCTCTAGCTGTCTCCACCAGGTACTCGGGCCATGGTCAGCCGGGTTGGGAATTACATTGCAATATCCAACGGTAGGCAACATTGGGTGGCCCTGGGACAGGCATTCCAGTGGATTGCAGGGATACCACACGTGATGGGAGCTATAGATTGCAGACATGTTGCTCTGGTCCCGCCACATGACAGGGAGGTTGTGTACCGCAACCGCAAACACTTCCATTCCCTGAATGTGCAGGTTGTTTGTGATGCAAGTATGCGTATTCTGAATGTGGTTCCACGGTTCCCAGGGTCAGCCCATGACTCCTATATCCTGCAGCACTCGGCACTGTTTGGCCAGTTTGAGGCCAGACAATATGAGGACTACATTCTGCTGGGTGGGTATTCACCATATCTAACGTGCGCCTACCATATATGGTTGACGGGATACCATTGTCACCTGTGTCCTCTGCATGCCTGACATTGTGGTGGTATTACCGGGTGCAGCCTATTGCGGGCCTCACACTACATCACACCCTGTCACCTGGGATGGGGTCACATACCTCTGTGTGCTGCCACACATCTCTCTGCCTACCATGTGTGTGTTAGTGCTCATCTGGGTGTCCCGGCACACATGTGGTGTGGGCTGTTCCCTGCCTTTGCTGTTCACTTACCCAGCTCCCGTGTCCAGGGGCACTCTGTCCACGTATGGTGTGTCCCCTCCATGGCTGCGTGCAACACCTCTGGCTTGCCCATGGCTCCTGCACTTGGCCTCGGCCATACTGCACGGGCAGTTGTACATATGTCTGCCTGTGGGGTGTGTCCCTCTCCTACCCCATGTGCCACAGGTGTGTGCATGTGCCATCCAGGGGGGGGACTGGGGGCACAGAACCATCCATATGGTGCACAGTGTGTATGGGGCCTCCTCTATTTTGCCATGTAGGGGGTGACATGTGTCTTGAGCTGTGGGCACACCTGCTATCACACATGTATGCCATAAAAATAGATAAATGCCCTCAATTATTGCATTGGATATTACAGACATATATAGCCCAGTGAATACAGGTCTCAGACTTACAAAAGCCACGCTGGGGATTTTTACCCGAGCCGTGCGCCTGATCGCATCAATGACCTTAGAGTATTCACTGTATTTTATATTAATTTTGCTTAATCTATACATCTGATTCTTCCATACTATTCATTGTGAAATTTCACAATGAATAGTATGGAAGAATCAGATGTATAGATTAAGCGAAATTAATATAAAATACAGTGAATACTCTAAGGTCATTGATGCGATCAGGCGCACGGCTCGGGTAAAAATCCCCAGCGTGGCTGTTGTAAGTCTGAGACCTGTATTCACTGGGCTATATACGTCTGTAATATCCAATGCAATAATTGAGGGCATTTATCTATTTTTTTTTTAAATATTTTTATTGATTTTCATACAGTCATGAAAGTATACAGAATACACAACTTAGCCCAAATACAGGACTCTTACAGACCATGGCCATAGCTAAGTCTAACTAAACAGAAGCCTCCTATCTAAACCCTTAATGCCCATTGCCCTCCCTCCCTCACTCCCTCCGATCCCCCCCCTCCCTGTCCTCTGGAGGCCATACGTAACCATAGCTGAGCCGTGAGCCCGGTTAAGCATACCCCTAATAGGGCTTAGGTACCTACACCTGGGAAAGACAAACATAATCATTAAGCGCTTTCCATTTAGTCAGCCCCGATGCCACCCTTGTAACACCCCTACGGGGCATTTGTTCGAATTTACTATATTTGCACAAATGATGCCACCAATTCTGCTAGGACAAGTCATATGTGTGATTCCAATGAAGGACTATCAAGTAAAGGGCAACCCCGATCATGAAGTCAAGCAGGAAGCAGTGATTCTGTTGCAACGAAGGGATACAGGTTGCTGAACGCAGCCCTATAATGCCCCAGGTAAGGAGCTCCTGGAAAGCTAAGATCCTTTGAATCCGCTCCCATACCTGTTTCCAGAAAAGCTGCACACATGGACAGTGATATACAATATGGGAGAGTGTACCTTGCTGCTTGCGGCATGACCAACACTGGTCAGTGACTCCCTGCCCCCACTTAGCAATTTTGACCGGGGTGAGATAAGCTCTATGTGCCAGGAAAAATAAAGCCTGAGTTACAGAGGCCAATTTGGAAACTCTCACTTGCTTTACCCAGAATTGCTCCCACTGCTGCTGTGACAATATCACTCCTGTATCATGCTCCCATATTTTTTGAAGGCCTATCCCATTTAGTTTCGTGGAAGGAGCCAGCAACTTATAAAAATATGAGGCCCTGCTAGAAACAGCTATAGCGTCTCGTAGAGGCTCACTATCACCCAGGGCCCGGAGGTCCAGCAGTGCTTTGGTTATACAATGCCGCACTTACAGCCATTGAAAATAAGAGGAGCCTGGCAATCCATATTCTTTTTGTAATTGAATGAAACTCTTCCATCTCCCTCCCTCGAGCAGTTGGCCGATCGTCCAGATATTCTTGGAGTACCAGTGCTTCCAGGCGAAAGATTTCCTCTGGATCTTAAAGTGTGCGTTGTGCCAAATAGGCCACTTAGTTGTTAGAGTGTTCGCATTTTCCACCGCGCCCCATAGGGTCGCAAACGCTTTTTGGGTGTCCAGGATAATTACTGATAAGTCGCTGTCGCATTTATCTATTTTTATGGCAGTAGCTACCCTCTAAAAACTGACCTATACGTTAGTGTTGAATCACACATGTATGCTGCATGTCTGTCCACTTTATCCTGTCTCCACTGCCACTCCCACCTGGCCCCCCCGGGGATGTGTTCCGTTGGTCTATGCTCTGTGTGCACTGCATCATGATGGTCACATACTTGCACAACTGCGCATCTCTGCCCCTCCGAGTATGCTGTGCCACTGGCGGACAGCTGCCCTCACAGCAGCCACTGCTGCTGTCTGGGCACAGGTTTGCAACGTGCCTTTGGGCATGGTACCATAGGTGTGCATTGCCCCCATTGGCCTTCCCTGGGGCTCTGGGTCTCCCAGAATCAGACTCTGGTACACTGCCCTCGTGTGCAATGATGTGATGTCATATGTGTGTGTTGCTACGTCAGTGATTCCATGGGTCCATCATCTCATGTGTGACTTTACGACATTTCTGTTTGCAGGTGATGCAGGATATGGGTGTTGTGCCTGGTTGCTGAACCCTTTGCATCTCCCTCGGCCAGGTGCAGAGATGCGGTACAATGAGGCCCATGCCTCCAACCACTCAGTCATTGAGCGCACCTTTGGTGTTCTAAAGAGTTGCTTCAGGTGTCTGGATAGGACCGGTGGTGCCTTACAGTATGGACCCCTAACTGTGGCAAAGATAATTCTGGCCTGATGCATCCTGCACAACATTGCTCTCAGGCACAATGTCCCAGTCGATATTAATGAGGGTCTCGGGGAGGATCCTGTGTGCCCTCCTGCACATGGCCATGGTGACACACATGAGGGGATGGCGGCCAGGCAACATCTGATCGAGGAGCTCTTCTCCTGTAAGTTCTGCATGTGTGGGGATATGCTTCTGGGTCGCCATGTGTGAGCTGGTCTGTGTGTTTCACGGCACTGTCATGACATGTCTCTATATGTCTCTTGTGTTTTTGGTTCCCCAGGATAGGCTGCTGTGTTCTTGCCTCCCAGGGATTGGCTGCCAATACTGCCCAATGCTGTGGTGCAGGTAGGGACTGTGTGTACATCACAGCAACATGCAGGTGACTGGGGTGGGTGGACATACAGGTAGGTGTGCTGTGGTGGCAGCACCACATGACACATATATGTGTTTCCCTCTCCACTGCTCCTCTGGTGTTGCACATGTCTCTGGCCTACCACTCCATCCACCATATGCTCCGTTTGACACACATGTGACCATTACCTGTGCACATTTTGGGGGTCTACATACTGTACCTGTGCACATGTTACCAGGCTGTGTGTGTCTCCGGACACAGGGCATTGCACTGTTTGGGCGCACGTAAAGACCTCACTGCCATTGTGGCATTTGACAACCTCAGTGCACCCATGTCTCCACTTGTCCCTGATTGTCGACAGTCCAGCCAACTGCAGCTTGTGGCATGCTTACCTTGTCTCATGGTGTTGTCTCTGTGTCTTTGGGACGTGTCTACCTGACGGTACCTTCTGCTCCCCTCTGCCTTTGTCTGTCTCAGGGATGTATCTGGCCACCTGTCCAGTGATGTTCACCCGTCTCTCTATGCCCTGCTGCTTATGCCCTTCTGTACATTGTGTGCATGTGTCATATATTGTTCCCTGACGTGTCTCATGTTTGCTGGCAGGACACTGCATGTCACCATTTTGTTTCCACGCACCAAAGCATTCCTCGGACATGCTCTACTAACAGCTGATCATGAGGACGTGGTGATGGATGCAGTTCATTGATGTCTGCAGCCTCTGCTGGAGCCCCTTGTGCCCTTGCCTGACTCGGGCTTTCCCCATCACTCCAATGCTATACCTTTCAGGTAGGTTTCTCTTTCCCTCCTCTGGGACATATGTCACGTGCAGATGCTGCATTTGGCCTGTTAGTAACAATGTGCCTTTCAGTGGTATCTCTGTGCACCACCACTGATGGACATGCTGTGGACCTCTGGGATGCCTATGTGACATGGGCATTTACATGACCATGTTGGAATGGTGTCCTAGTCTGCAGGGCCATCTCCTGCTGTGGTCCATGTGCACTATGCTGTGTGTTGTGGTCGTGTCATGTTGTAATGTTTAAGCATTCATGATGCACATATTGTGATGTCACTGTGTCCATTGTGACCTAATGGTGGGTGTGGGTGTGCCATTCCCTTACCTTATTTCTACCCCTTTTCACACAGGACAAAGCCAACAAACATGGCACATCTACCACACTGCATTTGGAGACCCCATCAGCCACATTTGTTTGGACACAGCACCTCTGTGAAACTGTCCCTGGGTGTTGTTGCCACTGGGAGATGGACCTCTGCAAGTTGGACACAGGCCTTTTTTGGACCTCATTGTTGGCCTGCTATGTTGACTGTCACTGGGAGAACTGACACACCGTCACTGCCATGAAGAGTCTGGGTGTTTCGTTGATTGCAGCTGGGGGGGATCACCTTTGCATTGTAGTGGAACATTGACACATCACTGGTGACTTTGCATGGTCCCTGTTGACTTTGCATGCTTCAACCTGGGTCTGTGGGATGTTGGGGATGGTGACTGATGTGCATATGGTGGGGGTGGGTGCTGTGGGGACATGTCGTGCTGGCACCCTCCTCATCGCATCTTACAGTCTGGTTTGGACAGGTGATGGAATGGGGGCCAGGGGTTGGGGAGACAATGGTGGTGTGGGAGGCAGGGTGGTTGGGGTCCACGGGCAGCACCAGGTAGGTGGCCTCACAACATGGCTTGGATGTGTGTGGGCGACGGTGCTGTCTCCTTACTGTGCCTCCTCAGGTGCCCTATAAGGCACCCTATGGGGTCCCCCATAGGGGACATTATGGAGTGCCTTGGCAGACAGTGCACTTTATAATGTGCCCTCTGCAATGCCTTATGCGGCACCTTAGGTTACGGCCCTGTGAGGGTGTGTTTGCTGGCAGCACAAATTCAAATTAACAAACCAAATGCTTCTGACAGCACTGAGTTTAAGTAATAGGTGATGTCTCCGCCAGCTTTACTCATTAGACCCACAGGAGGATTGAACTCACGAACCCTGCACTATCAGTCAGTGTATTAACCATTGTGCTATAGCTCTGGATGCCTTACTAGGCACCTTTTCATGCGCCTTATCGGGCACCCTGTTGGGCTACTGTCGGTAGCTACTCTGTGCCAGTGAGACACACGGTCAGTTCCCCCTACCAGGCCGAGGTGCTGTGGGGGTGCATACCCCATCTTGTGTTCATCTATAGACTGCAGATCTACATGTGCAGTGCACCATGGGTATGAGTGGGTTAACCCAAATCCTGGCCACCATAGCAGACAGTTTGTGTGGTGACCTGACGTCCTTCAGCTGCCAGTCAGGGATTTGTTAGTGCTGGGGAAACAGGCATCTGGCTAGTCTGTATCCATGTATTCATAGTAAGTTGAGTGTTTCCTTGGATTTTGCCAGTAGCTTTCAGTGTTTGACAAGGTCGGTGATATTATTGGGCTTTTTGTTTTTGGTAATGATCTTGGCCTTAGTCTTGATCATGTTTGCCATATGCCCTTGTTTGCTGAGACCTTGGTTTGTCTGATTGGCAAGCATTCTGTGTTTGTATGTAGAGAAACTGTTGTTGATCTGGAGTGCGACTTTTGAACATTTGACAGTTATACTCCATAGGTTGACCGCATCGTTATTAGGGTTTGTTAGTCACACTAGCGATATAGCCCACTAGTTACGTCACTGCCTGTGAAGCCATATGTCATGGTTTTGAGCCCACAGTGGAGCTATTTGGTGGGGCTGTGTGAGGCATATTCTTTTTGTTATTTGAAGTGGTGCTACCAGCTACATCACCCTCACAGTGCTGTCTCCTTACGGTGCCTCATCAGGCACCCTTTCACGTGCCCTGTGCGGCACCCTTTGATGTGCCCTGTGGGGTGGCCCATAGGGGACATTCTAGGGTGCCTTGGCGGACAGTGCACTTTATAATGTGCTCTCTGGGGTGCCTTATAGGGTGCCTTATGCGTCACCTTAGGTTACGGCCCTGTGAGGGTGTGTTTGCTGGCAGCACTAATTAAAGTTAACAAAATAACTGCTTCTGACAGCACTGATTTGAGGTAAAAGGTGATGTCTCTGCCAGCTTTACTCATTAGACCCAAAGGGGGATTGATCTCATGACCCATGCACTATTAGTTAGTGTGTTAACCATTGTGTTGTAGCTCTGGATGCCTTGCTAGGCACCTTTTCATGCACCATATAGGGCACCCTGTTGGGTTACTGTCTGTAGCTACTCTGTGCCAGTGAGACACATGGTCAGTTCCCCCTACCAGGCCGAGGTGCTTTGGGGGTGCATACCCCATCTTGTGTTCATCTATAGACTGCAGATCTGCATGTGCAGTGCACCATGGGTATGAGTGGGATAACCCAAATCCTGGCCACCACAGCAGACAGTTTGTGTGGTGACCTGACATCCTTCAGCAGCCAGCCAGGGATTTGTTAGTAGCAGTAATGCTGTGGCCCACTAGTTACTTCACTGCCTGTGGAGCCAGGGGTCATGGGTTTGATCCCACAGTGGGGTTATTTGTTAGGGCTGTCTGAGGCATTTTCTTTTTTTAATTTAAATTGTTGCTGCCAGCAACAAACCCTCACAGTGCTGTCTCCTTACGGTGCCTCATCAGGCGCCCGATACAGTGCCCATTGCGGGACCCTATACTGTGCCCTGTGGGGTGCCCCATAGGGGACATTCTAGGGTGCCTTGGCGGACAGTGCACTTTATAATGTGCCCTCTGGGGTGCCTTATAGGGTGCCTTATGCGGCACCTTGGGTTACGGCCCTGTGAGGGTGTGTTTGCTGGAAGCACTAATTAAAATTAACAAACAAAATGCTTCAAACAGCACTGGTTTTGAGTAAAAGGTGATGTCTCAGCCAGCTTTACTCATTAGACCCACAGGGGATTGAACTCACATCCCCATACCACTAGTCAGTGTATTAACCATTGTGCTACAGTTCTAGATGCCGTGCTAGACACCTTATCAGACGCCTTATGGGCGCGCGTTGCGTGGCGCTCTACACGATGTTTTTTTTAACGCTCGTTAGGCTATGGCGCCTGGTAACGCGCGTTATCGGTAACGATGTACCGCCCATGTCCTTATTTGGGATTTCTGCCTGTATCGCAGATCCTAACGTGAATCACACTAACGCAGTTTAGTAAACATGCCCCATTGTCTTGACAGCACTTAAGAATTATGGAGCCTTTCTAAAATAGCCATTTACACATGGATGCAATTAATACATGTATATGGCTGCTCATACACATGCAAATCATGAATAAGGCTTCTAAAACAACCCCCTTAATAGATATTTAACTACATTTTTAAAAATTATCTTTTCATTTAGGCAAAATTATAATGTGGACCATTTTCAAATGTGTGTGGTTACTTTCAAATGCTGTCAGTTAGTGTGTAATTTTAGGAAGAAATTTTATAAAGGACATTTTTTTGTGTGTGTAGATGCCTGTATATGCACTTAAATGTCTTCATAAAATTATCTCATACATAAAAGTGCATGTGATAAAATTAGGCACTCCCAAGCAAGCAGAGATACGTATATCTGGCTTCAATTGAGCTGCAGTTTCTACTGGTTTGCTCCAAGTATTTTGAAAAGGCCTATGGGTTCAGTTTACTAAAGTGTGTATTATTGGCACCTTGCAACAAAATTGCATAGGGCTCTGCACTAAGAAACCCATGCTAACTAGACAGCATGCATCTGAGCTGTGTCTGAGTGGGGCATGGGTGTTCCTGCTGTGGCATCACTACACAGACATTGGAAGCCCACACTGCTGGAGCTTGGTAGGGTGCAAGTACCACCAGCACAATGGGTGGTGGAAGTAGCTCCCTGCAGCGGTACCCCTGCGGTAAACTCTGCTAAATTCAGGGCAATGGCTGTCCCTGCCCCTCTGCATCTAGAGCTGTGCCCTGCACTAGTAATTGTCCCAAGCATGGGTAACTAGCATGGAGCTTAGTAAACTGGATCAAAACAAAAAATAACTTGCTCCCAAAAACTAAACAATTACTCCAATAAACCTACGACCTATAATCCAACATATAACTCAATCTCAGGCTATTAATGACCTCAGATGGCACAACTCCACATTTGATGATAAATCACCTTAGGTGTTGTTAGACGCTCACATCACCGGTCATAGCCTACCCTACCTTCCAAAATCAAAATACCAATATCTTCCATCAATTAAAGACACCCTAAACTTCAATCACGGGAAAAGTCTCAAATTATTTCTAAATCCAAAGAGCTAAAATGAAATCACTAGTACACATTCACACATTCACACTTACAAACCTCACTCACACACTAATCCATAACATTAGAAACAGCGTCAATCCAATCAGCGTACAACTTAAATGAAAAAGGCTGAACGCAGCCTAAATCAAATACTGGAGCGATACCTGCAATTATAATAGAAACAGTGAGAAATTCAGAAGTATAACAATGCCAATATTAAGCACTGAAAAACTTATCTTGCAATAATGAAACATCCAGCCATCTTGCAATAATGAAACATCCAGCCAGGTCTCTAACTCTTCAATGAACGCTGCTCATGGTGAATTTCAACCTCCAACAAAGGAGCCATGGAACACGGGAGAGACATCCAAAATCCTAGTGTTGTCATATAACTTTTAAATATGACTAAAGCTCGCTCGACAAAAGCCTTTGTTTCGCCGTTCACCGGCTTCTTCAGGAGCAACGTCATGCACAATGATAGCTACAAAAAATGGCTCCACACCATCTCCCGCCATCACAACTTGGCGTGTGACGCGCCTAATAACATAGCCATACACCAATCAAAAGCTCATTCAAAACCATGACGTCAGTTTAAATAAACAGACATCAGACATCATTCTTAAACACATGAACTGCACAGTGACACCCTAACCAAACAGAGGCGCAAAATATCACATACAAAAAAATTCTCATAAACAGATCAATAGAATCTCTCAAAAAAATAATGTCCATTCAAGACGATCATTAAGTCCATGAGGCTGCAAAGTTTGTAATTTGAAAATCCATCGCTGTTCCTTTTGCAAAAGCACTTTCTTACGGTCACCCCTGCGAATATCAAGGGGTACCGATTCCAATACCGTACATCGAAGAGTCTCAAAAAGATGCCCGGAATCGAGGCAATGCTGTACCAATGGAGTATCAAAACGAGCTTTCTTAAGACTATATTTATGCTCCGCTAATCGAGTCCGCAAGGGTCTGGTGGTTTTTCCTATATAAAGCATTTGACATTCACACCAGATGCCATAAATCACATAGGAAGTATTACAAGTCGTAGCTACCGTCAAATTTCTGACTTGAGAACTATACTTCTCACACATGGATGAACTCATAATAGTACAAAATGAGCAATGTTGGCAAGCTGAATGACCTTGCGTGGATGACAGAGGAACTCCAGTACGTCTTAAAACTGCAGGACATAGACGATCTTGAAGGTTACGTCCTCTACTATATGCCATCCTCAATTCACAAGTAGTAAGATTAGGGTGACGATGAATAAGGCCCCAATGTTTACGAATCATAGAAGATATACGATGAGATAAACTGGAAAAAGGTAAAACACATGTAACTGTAGGCACTGAAGACATAGGCGTTGATGCAGGATGAGGATGCAAGAGCCAATCCCGATGATTGTACTTTGCCCTTTTATAGGAACTTTACATGATAAACCACCATTGGGGGGGGGGAGTGACTAAAAAGAAAAGACAAAGACAAAGAACTAATGCCGCCTTTAATAGAGGCTCCTGACTAAAGCAGAAACAACTGAACACACATTACTGTGGAGCCTCTACAGGATCCTGAATATCCTCTCTAGCAGAAAAAAAAATCACTCAAAGAAAACAGACACTTTACCCTCTATAGATACCATACTTTTGCAAGGAAATGTTAAAGCAAACCCAACCCCAAGAGCTACCACCCTTGGCCAGAAGGCCAAGAAAGCCCTTCTATGGGCTTGGGTAGACCATAACAAATCAGGAAGTACATGTATAACAGACCCCAGGAAATATAATTATGGAAATATAATTTTAAAAGAGAGTCTCTGTCTGATTAAAACGCAAAAGTAGCCAAAAGAGTGATGGATTTAGTGACTACTTCCCGGGAGGACTCAAGGAAGGAGGTTAAATTTAGCTGGCTGTTATATTGCTTTCCCAGGAGAAAATGTTTCCCACGCCCCAGAAGGGAGATGTAATATGCTTTAACCAGAGACAGGAGGTTATCAGATGGAAAATGCAAAATTTCCCTCAAATACTTCCTGACCATGTCTAAAGGGGCAATCAATGGACACTTATAGAAATTTAAGAAACGTACGTTATTCTTCCTGAATTGATTTGATTGAATTGATGTCCTTCTCCTTACTCCTAAACAGGTCTTTCTGCTCCATACTCTGCTTCTCCAACTCCTCCACTTTCTCTCCCACCTGGCTTAAGCACTGAACCTGGGTAGGGAACTCAAGCAATACAATCTGTACCTCAATTTTCAAAGAAGACACTGAAGCAGTTGTCAAGGACTCCAGACCTTTCAAGGCTTTCTACACCGTCTCCAGTGACACATGAGCAGACTTCACCATCACACTCACGCTGTTATGGAGAGCTCCCATCACTCGCCCCAAAATCAGGTCTACTGATGAGGGGGTCAATGGTGGCTGTCCTGAAGATGCACGGTTCCCAGCTCACACTCTGGTACTCTGTACAGCAGCAGCAGCATTCCCAAAGAATTTGCTTCCGGAATGCAGGGGGCTGCTCTCTCCTTGGGGCTTAATGAGGCCCCTTCAGTGCTCCACTCTACTGCCTGAGGCACTGAGACAGTCAAGGCATCTGATGAATTCAAACGAGAAAAGCCCAAGAGATTCTCCAGCTTGGTCTTCCCTTTCTCAGGATTGCCTCAGGTGCTGGAACCTCATTTTGGCTTTCCTTTCCTCTTACCTGGCATACTAAGTGCCAGAAGTGAGAAGGCAGCACAGGAGGGGAAAGCACCATGAGCTCTCACCAATGCCTTTAGTAAGGATGCCGTCAATGCTCCACCCCCCAAAATAGGGCAAAAATAGACACCTATTTGTCTTTCACACATAGGTGGCCTTTTAGAAAATTACCTCCTTAATCTTTTTCAACTCAGAATATATTTTATTTTGGCTTCCATTATGATATTTTTAAGTAATCTCTCAACCTCATACAGACTTGCAACTCTCACAGCTTCTTCTTTTAGCTTCCCTCTAATTAATTTCTTTTTTCTGAATACTTAGTTAAGCTGGCAACAAATTAAATTGGAACAATATATTAATTAGCTGAGAGGAGATGTGGTCCAATCAAGATAGCATTGGGGTGATGCCACTGCTGAGTTCTCTTGGGGGCAATTTCTCCAAATGGTGAGTTTTGTGCATACCATGACAGTCATGAACCTCACTTCTAAGCCAGGGTATGTGGAGTCTGATCTCAGTTTCTCAAATTTACTGTTAATGCTCAATACAGTACTTATATCGTGCCAAAGAGATCCTCCTTCTGGAGTTCATAAGATGTTACGTGTATGGGTAATTTATCAAGGTGTGCTTGGAAATTCCTCTTTATTAGGCCTGTGGCCCCCAAAATAATGGGAAATAGGGCAGAATTCTGCATTGTGTGTTCCCATGATATCCCTCTCAATCCCAAGCTTACGTCAGCAAAATGGGGAAAAGGAACAATCACAACTCCTCAGCCTGTACACATTGCAATGGATGCATTTGTTCTCTTTTTAAATGTCAGGTAGCAATATATTTTCCTTGGTTAGTGAAGGAGTAGTATTATGCATCCAACAAGTTAGATATGTTGGGCTTGATATTCAGCAGAGGTGGCTAGCATGATTACAGCACCTAGCCATCACCGCTGAACACTAAACCTGGATATTCAATGCCGGGCCAAATTGGGCCACCAGTATTGAATATCTGGTTCAGCCACTGCAGCTGGAAGCTAACCAGGCAGCGATGATATTCAGTCATTGCCCAGTTAGCCTCAATGGCCAGCATTTGCCATTCCTAACTTTCACTGCCAAGAGATAACAGACAGTGGCTGAACATCTCCACTGACCAGTTATCTCTAGGTACCGCCCCTGTAACATCTTCACACTGCCCTGATGTTAATTGGTGTATAACGGTAGTATTAATGGATATTTAGTGGCACTAACCATGTTAGTGCCGCTGAATATCCCACTTAGGGGCACTTACATGGTTTGCAGGTCTGTAAACCATGTAAATGCCTTTGATTCTGCGGCCTATCAGTGCTAGAAGATCCATCTTTGTTGCTTACTAACTACAGATGGATTGTTTCAACTCTAGTTGTCTTGCTCTAAGATACTGTGGTATGAACTAGGTAGACAGGATATGTTGATATGAATAAGAACGAAAGGACATGAGACATGCCATACTGGATTTGACCAAAGCTCCATCAAGCCCAGTATCCTGTTTCCAGCAGTGGCCAAACCAGTTCACAAGTACATGTCAGGTTCCCAAAGGGTAAAGTAAATCCAAAGAAGATCAAAGGGCAGAGTAGAATAGCAGAATTTTGGGGGATATTGGTAAATATGTGAACAAGCTCCATGGTAAACAGGGCTGATTCTGTCACCACATATTCTGCAAAATATGAGGAAGAACGATTTTTGAGAGTCTGCTGCTGCTGATGGGCTTTTTCTGTATCAATATTTCAGGGTATATCTAAGGGTTTTATAGGAGAATTGTAGTAGACCAAGTACAGGAGAAACATTAGAGATAAGTCATTAATTTATTATATCTCTATAATTTTAAAATTGAAGTGAATGGTTGTAGGGGCTATTACAGATTTTGAAGAAGGGAATTGTTTGAGAGTAAATTATGAATTGGATGAATAGACGTGCCGCTGCATTAGATAACTGAAAAAGCTCCACAATGGAATCATTAAAATCAAACAAGTGCTCATTTAAGAAATCAAGTAAAGGAAGAATAAGAGTATGCATAATTAATGTGTAGTCCTTGAAGATCCAAATGTTTTAGAGACATTTGATAACAATGTTCTTTAGGGCAAACTTTCAATAGGAAACTTCTTGATGTGAAAATCATCTTCCAATTTAGAGATGTCAAGCTGTTCAGAATCGTCAACTACTTCTCAGTCAATCAAATGCTAGAATTAAAGAGAGGCACATCTTTTTTTAATAATCCTGGTAAAAACATTGCTGCTTAGAGTGTGTTTAGAGTCTAAGGGACCCTTTTACATAAGTGCACGAAGCAGTTAACATACGTTTGAACATGCATTAACTGTTATCTTGGGCCTGGGGTAATGGGTGTTGTGCTTAAAAACAGCCAGCATGGTAAAAACCCACATTAACTGTTTAACACCCATTTAGATGGGGAGTTATGGGAAGAGTGGGTATGGACTGGATACTGTGGTACTTATCACATGCTATCTATCTTGCAATTAGGTAGATGCACTGAATGCCACCTCAAGAGGACATCCTACGTGCACCTGGGCTACCTGTGAATGAACTTAACGTCTGGTAAGGAACTCTTCTGTGGAGTAAATGTAGGGGACATGCTCGCCACCCCCCCCCCCTCACCCCTGACAGCATGTCACCTTCGCAATTATCACACACTGATTTTTGTTCCTAATGCACGGTAAGTACAAAAACATATGCACTTTAGTAAAAGGGCTTGTAAGGGAATTGTTTACTAAAGTGTCATAAAGTTTTGCACTTGCCGCATGTTAAGCACAGAAATTAATATGCAGTAAGTTTAAAGCTTGTACTATAACTTTTGGAGGTGTGGTCAGCATCTACCCTTTAGTTACCACACCAAGCAGACATTTTCTACATAGTAAATTCATTGGCGGAGAGCTTGGTAAGTGCATCCTTACTATCTGCCAATGTAGAAAAAAAACTACTCCCTTGTAGTCAGTTGGATACTCCCACTCTTGATCAGCATACTGATGCCCCTTCCACACCCCAGTGTGGCACCTTACCCCTCCAACACACATGTTCCTGCTCCTACCTGGCACTTACTAGGAATTTCCCTGGTTGATTAATAGTCGGACAGAAGTGATCCCTACATGCTCCTTCCCTGTTGCAGGCCCAGGTTCAAAATGGTGATTGTGACCCCAGCTAGGGTCAACCTGCCAAATAAAGGCTTTTCACCCTAAAGGTATCCACATCTATAAATATGAGAGGTGACATAGATCAGCAGCTCTCACAGTAAGTATCTTTGTGGTCAAAAGTGTTTTTTAATTGAAGCTTAGTATCTACTCCTCACAGCATGTTGATAGTACAGATTGATGATAAGAATGAACATGCACCAACCACTGAACGAGTAACCACACTCTGAGATTCCTCACACAGGCAGTTAAGTTAATTTAATATTTACCTCTTAAACCTCTAGAATACTCTTATTTTGATATTCTGATACCTTAAGGTCTGAAATATAATGAACAACTGGGATAAGAAAGAATACATTTAACAAAACAAAAGCTTGAAAAGATCCAATCAATCCTTAGGCTCCACGATCACATTTTAGGAATTCACTCCTTTGGTTTATTGAAATTCATTAGATTTTAGTTAATTTAACATTTATATTCTGTCCATCAGGCAACAAAGTGGCATTACACCAAACAATAGGATTTTTTTTTTTTACATACATTATAAATGCAAAGTGTGCCTTTGATCAAGTCAGTGTTGGCTCCTGGCAACGCAGTAGCTCCTGGGTTTCTTGGTAGTGTGACTGGAAGTAGATCGCCAGACTTTTCTTCCAGGCAATGGAGGGTTAAGTGACTTCCCCAAGGCCAAGAAAGAGTGCCAGTGGGAATCAAATCCTGGTTGCTTGGTTACCAAACCAGTGCTCTATCCACCAGGCTACAGTGTGTTATGATCCATAAAAAGTACTAAATTCTATTAAAAAAGCAGGCCTCCCTTGCTATCTTACTGCCTTCTTCAGAGCATTTGGGATCATCAGTCTATGATGATTAAAAATTATACCATTCCTTTCCATTTCTTGTATAAACTAGATAAACAACCATGAGGTAAATATTCTTCCAGTGTAGCAACCACATTAATTTAACTGCTGGCACCATAATTAATATGCATATTCAGCACAGCTATATGTATAAGTAGTGACAATGACTATACATATGGAGCATGTGTACTAAAGTGTACCACTGTAACTTTTACTGCATGCTAAAAAGGCCAGTGAAATAAAAATTAAATGTTAAGCACTTAGTTCATGATGAGGTAGTAGAGAATGGGAAGGTTGAGGTAGATAGTGGGTGCTGAGTGCACATTGCAATTAGTGTGGGAGTAATTAATGCATGCTAAGCGTCAATGTTGACGTTAGCATGGATGCACTTACTGCCACCTCAGTGGGTAGCAGTAAGTGCACCTATGTTAAATGGTTTTTTTTGTAATTTTTAAATGTATTTGTAAATGTTTTTTAATTTATTTTTTTAATGTTTTTTTAATGTTTTCATAATTGTAAATGTTTTTTTAATGTAATTTTTGTTCTTGTTAGCTCCGGTTCTATGTAAAATGTTTGGTTGTTTATGTTATATGTAAACCACACTGACTGATAAAAGCGTGGTATAGAAAAGCAAATAAATAAATAAATGCACTTGCTGGGTACACCCCCATTACCTAACATGGGCCCTTCCCCTGTCCCACACTAATTTTTCATCCTTAATACAGGCTACCTTAGCATAATTTAGTACATATACCCCATAAAGCAGCCCCTACGCTGGCACTGTCTTTTTCATGCCACTCATCAGGCCTATACTATACAGATACGTTTTCTAGACAGAGGCTAAATATCAGCAATATCCAGATAATGTTTTATTATTTATGTATTGTATATGATATATTTCCTGTAGTGTTAAAGGCATCAAGATGATTTATTAAATCAAAGGAGTGGAATAACTCTGTTTAATACTTGATGATGCAGCTTGGATTGAGCAAATATGGGGGTTATGATGATATGTATTGATATTTCTGCAGCTTCTGATTCTGTTAACCCTATGCTGCTTTCTCAGCATTTACATTTATTGGGTATTTATTCATTTAACATTTCTTATATACTGCCTTTCATGATATCAAGGTGGTTTACATTGAACAAACTGAAATTACATTGGACAGGGCATTATAACTTGGAGATAACTATTTACAGGGAACATGGGCAATGGAGGGTTAAATGGCTTGCCCAAGACCACCAGGAGCACCTGTGGGACTAGAAACCCCAGTCCTTCTGGCCCAAGGTTGCTGTTCTCTAGTGGGATTTGAACCCCTGACCTTCCAGCCTGAAGTAACTTGCCCCAACCACTAGGCCACTCCTCCCTTGACCTCTTGACCTATAAATACATTCACTCTTCAGCCCCCCCACTACCTATCATCTCTTATCTCTTCTTACATCCCCTCTCGCATTCTTCACTCTTCGAACAGCCTTCGTATATCTATGCCCTCCACTCGTACTGCTAATTCTATACTTTGCTCCTTTCACCTGGCTGCACTCTTTGCCTGGAACAATCTACCTCTGTCTGTGCGCAAAGCGCCCTCTCTGGATCTCTTCAAGTCCAGATTGAAAACCCATCTTTTCTCTATTGCTTTCTGTTCTTGATTCTTGTTTTTGCTCTTCTTGTTATTGTATACTTTGTCTTACTTGATTGTATTTGTATTTTGTTATCTTCTTGACTAGATTCTGAGCGCTGACGAGCAGGAACTGTCTCTTCTTCATGTATGTACAGCGCTTCATACGTTTGAAGCGCTAATAAAAATGTTAAATAGATAGATAGATAGATAGATATTGTAGGGTAGGTATTGCATTGGTTTGGTTTGTATTTAACGGACAGGATTTTTCAGGTTCAGGTTGGGTTGGATGTGTCAGAATGGACTCCCTTAGACTGTGATGTGCTGCATGGATCTGCATTATCTGCCTTATTGTTTAATCTGTATGTTTCTCCTGTGTGTGCCTTATTTCAGAACTTCGGCATTTTCTATCAGGTTTATGCTGAGGATTTACTGGTGTATATGTCTTTTGATATTTCTGTTGGGTATACCTCCTTGCCTTTGTTGCATTGCTTAGATGTTGCTACGTGGTTAGCACAACATGGTCTGCATATTAACTATCAGAAGATGGAAGTATTGTTTGTGTCTTGAGATGGATCTTTTGTCGCTCCTACAGAGATGCTGGCAAATGGGCATATGGTCGTTTTTTGCAAGGAAATAGTTTATTTGAGCGTGACTTTGGATAGGTGCTTGAACATGAAAGCTCATGTTGCTAAGCTTGTCCATCATTCTTTTTTCCAAATTTGGCTTCTATGACATCTTCAGCCAGTATTGTCACCGACCTTTGATCATGCCAATGTGGTGCTATTAGGCCTGCTGTGTCGGTGCTATAGAGGGCGCAGAATGCAGCGGCGAGGGTGGTTCTCGGTAAGACACAGTTAGATCATATTATTCTTTGCTTGCGCTCTCTACATTTGCTGCCTATTCAGTAGTGGATTGTTTTTAAGGTTCTTTGTGTTGTGTTAAAGCTTAGATTGGGTTTGTCTGTGTCTTGTTTGGTGGAGTTGTTGTCATGGCATACTTCCATGCATCCGGTTCATTAGGGTTTGTGTGATACTCTTACCTTGTTACCTTTTTTTCAGTCCAGCTTACATGTCACATGGCCCCATGCTTTTTGGCTTGTGAAATTGTTTACTGGCTTCCTTATGGGGCTGTTGTGATCTGCTATCCTTTCATTGGCTTCTGAAGGACCATTTGTTCTGTCAGGCGTTTGGTGCTTGATTTTTTCTTTTTGTGTGTTCAGTTGATTTAATTTATGTTGTATGTTTTTGGTGCCACTTTGAACTTATGTGATTTAGGTGACTTATAAATGTGGTAAATAAATAAATAAATGCAAGCATATGGTAGAGATAGCAACAAACAAAAAAGTGAGGGAGAAATTACAATTTTGAAGAAAAGAAGCTATATCATAGGGAAGAGACAAATGCAGGCCATCATAACTGGAAATCCAGAGAGTAACATCTCATCCGAAGGTTAAACAGCCATGTTTTGATATCAACTATAATATAATATAGCAATTTTCATTTATGAGATAATTTTAAAGTCTACATTTGCTCCTCCCCAAACCAACCCCTATATTATATGGACAGTACTGGGCTATTCAGTCAAATTTTAGGCCTCCATACCATCTGTAAGATTTGTAAAAATACAAGATTATTGAAGTTTTACATTCACTGGCAGAGGATCTGCTAGGCCTCAGACTTCTCTTCTGTCATGTTTGGCTTGTTAGCTATATTAACCAATTTCTTCTGTGGGATTTTTAAGAAGCATTGTCTTACATGGGTCTCAAATACAAGAACCTTGATTAAACTTAGAAACAAGTTATTTGACCTCCAGTTTTGATATGGCAAAAAATTCTTCCCATTGAAGATGATTTATTGAGTCTTCATCCTACAAGGCTCCTTGTATATGAGAAATGTATGCTAAGTAATAATATTCATCTCTTCCTCTGCCAGTAGTGATGAAAATTTCACAGGTAGACTTGTTAGTCTGGAGTAGCAAAAACGACAGAGGCTGGTTGCCATATGTAAACTAACCAGGACAAGAAACCACTTTGCTTCTGAGAAGATGCCCAATGTCACAAAAGTATCTGGGGGATTTAAACCCTAGTTTACCTGGTTCTTTGTTTATTGCCTTAATCATGAGGCTACTACTGCACCATTCACAAACATTTTGTGAATTGGGGTGCTTGATCAATTTTGAAAAAAATTAGGCTACTTATTTGGTGCTTTCAAAATGTGGTGGTCTGGGCAGTTGAGCATGATGCCTATGACTAACTCTAGGCCTGGCTAGGTGTTTTTCTTACAAACTCCACAAGGACCTACTCATGATCTCCTTTTGGAACCTGACCCACTAATCTAGGGTCTGATGTATCAAGATATTTTCCTATAGACACAGAAAATGAATTATGCATTAGTAAAACAGGATCCTAATCTCTTAGAACTTCATGAAGGTAAAATGTCTGCACAAAAAAAAAAAAGTAGATGCAAACGCTGCTAAAAGTGCTATGGAACTTTCACCTGAAAGTTCTAAATTAAAAAATTATTTATTTAGCTGTATTTATATCCTGCTTTTTACCAGATCAAAGCAGTCAATTGGGGGATACGAGACACATATGCTAATACTTACAAGGAACATGGGCAATGGAGGGTTAAGTGGCTTGCCCAAGACCAGAAGGAGTGCCTATAGGACTAGAAATCCCAGTCCCTCTAGCCTGAGATTGCTGTCCCCAGGTGGGACTTGAACCCCCAGCTCTCTATCCTAAAGTACCTTGTCCTAACTACTAGACCACTCCCTTTCCATCATGCAGCTTGCTTGGGTTGTTTCTTTAAACATTTTTCTAAATGTGGACTACTTTCTCTAGAGTCCATAAATTCTTGAAAATGTTTAAACAAACTGCATTGCTGTATTTTTGCACTTTTTGTCCTGTTCTTTCCTTAAACTTAAATCTATCCTAAATCATCTGATTCATTGTTATGCTTTCATTAGATACATTTTGTTTTAAACATATTTTCTAATATTAGCACAAAGGAAAAAAAACATAATTCAGGTTCCTGATTAAACTGCCAGAAATGAGACAAAAGATCCTAAATTTAAAGTGTATTATTACATAACGTCTCAGTGGACTCATCAACCCTGGCAGCTTTACTAGGCTCCATTTACCATTAGCTAAATTAGGCGTAACTTTTTAACATTGGCTAATTGCTTTGTGAGTCGGAGGTAACTCCAGAGTATACTAAAACTCAATATCAGTACAATAAGATTTTACTTCACAGTATGATATCATGGTATTTAATTTATGATTGATGACTTATCTTCAAAAACTGAAATGAAGATAATGCAAGACTGGAATCTTTATTGTGAAGTCCAAGCACACATATTTGATTCCAAAATCATTTGGGAAAGTGACTGAGTGAAGTCCACAGACAGACGTATTAGATGAGTTCATACTGACTTGCACTTGTTCAGTAGGATAATCGTTCCTAAGAGCCTTTACATCTCAGTTTTCTTATTAAGTAAGAGAACACTAGGTACCTTTAATTCCATGCTGTTTTTTTTGGAATAAGTTACTTTTGCAAAAGAGAATATACAACAGAATATTGAGTATTAACTGCTACAACATCATCTTCCTGTTGACCAAATTATTTTACACTAAGGGGTACGGTTATTAATCAGCGGTAGTGGCTTCCGTACGATATCGGAGTCACAGCTCCATCGAAGCCAATGGGGCCGCCGCTCTGATATCACACGGAAGACACTACCGCTGATTAGTAAACATACCCCTACATTTTTCTTGTTGCTATCACCTTCATTAACATATATAAAATAGGAGCAGCCTAATGGTTAAGAACACTGGCTTAGGAATCCAGGGTTCAATTCCCACTGGCACTCCTTGTGGCCTTGGGCAAGCCACTTAACCCTCCATTGCCTCAGAAAAATCCAAGTTATCAATGTCCCTGTTTAATGTACATTACCAAGTTTAAGGGGTATGTTTACTAAATTGTGGTAATGTTACAGTCGTTAAGTTCCCTGGTTATGTTATGGATGCCCATATAAAGGAGTGCACGGTGCATTGTTACGTCAAGCTCTGTCAGGTAACGCGTGTTACAAGGTGCTTAACGTGTGATACAGTGCAACCTGGATCGACTGTGTGTTAATGTCACCTTATAAGGTGCCCTATAAGGCACATTAAACTGGTGTGCCTTATAAGGCACATTTGGCTGGTGTGCCTTATAAGGCGTCTTAATATAAGGCACCCTAAGGGCTATAAGGTGCTTTAGCTTAAGGCAACTTATAGGGCTCCTTAGGGTAGGTATCTTATCAGGCACCCTTGGTTAAGGCACCTCGGGTTATGGTAGCATAGTTTAAGGCACCCTAACAATGCTACAGTGCCCTACGTTAGTGTGCCCTAAGGGCTGCAAGGTGCTTCAGGTTGACATGCATGACCTGTTAGGCATAGAAACAGATGCAACCTTAACACTGGATATAGCACTGAGGAAAGGCAATGAACAGGTGAGTGAAGGAGGGAGAGCTGGGAGCTGCTGGACCTGCCATATCTGCAGGCATCCTGTGTGGCTGCCAGTAATGTTGACAAACATGTTGGGGGCAGCTGTGCCACAGCACAAGGTGTTGGCAATGTAAAGTACTGCAATGACAGTGGGTGGCAGATGATGGGCATATGTGTCCCCCAGTGGAGGCAGAGGTGGCAGGATAGGTACAATGATGAGTGGACAGAGGAGTGGTGGTGCCATGCAGATCAGGCACAGGGCGAGGCAAGCACGAAGAGGCACAATGCAGAAAAGGGTTCCAGTGCAGGACATGGGGTGGCAGCCTGCACAGGAAGACAGGACTCTATACAGCTGACAGATGCAGATAGATGGACTGAAGGATTGTTGGCAACTGTGGCGAGGGTATTATGGACTGGTAGCATAGATCTGTAATAATATGACTGTTACAAGCATGCAAACAATTTCAGTAGGACAGGCATGAAAGGAGGGAACAACAAAGGATTGAACCCATGAACACTGCTGTGAATGTCATTGTACTAACCTGTAGACTATACCTCCATGGCTTGTCTCACAGCAATGGCTGGGTACAGAAAGATTGCAGGTCACCGCACAAATTGCCTGCTCTGAGTGCCAGGATAGGGTAACCCCACCAGTACCCATGATGCAATGCACATGCTGAATAGCTGTCTACAGCTGATCACCAAATGGGGTCTGCACCTCTCCAGTACCTCAGCTTAGAAAGACGAACTGACAGTGTGTGATACTGGTACAGAGTAGCTACAAACCATGCCATTATGCAGGTTCTGTGTTCACCCTGAGTGATAGGATGGGCGCCCAGCACTAGGTTCACAGTACATGTGGTGCTAGAGGTAGGTCCTGCTGTACATCCCCATCACTACCAGTGTGTGACAGGTGTTCCTTGCAGTGCATCTGAAGGTAATTTGGTGTCCATCTGTATACCATAGTCACGTGTGGCCCTCTTGGACCAGAAAATGCCCAGATTAGTGTGTACCCAGTGTTAGGGTCTGGCTGTCATGGGCAACTGTTATCAGGGCATCTAGATTTACATGAGGTTTGTGTAGCAGTGCCTCCAAAGGTCAAAGTGGTATGCATTATATACCCCAAAGGGCCCACAACCACCACTTACTGTAGGTGAGGGAGTGGGAGGAACAGGTGCCTGAGCCCTGAGGAATGGCTATAGAACCAGCAGCCCCCCATCCTGCTGGCAAAAGACAGCCCCCCCCCCAGGGCTGGTGGGTTTACCATACATGTGACTGGGGCAGTGGAAGACCAGCAGTAATGCTGTGGGTAAGCCTGGAAAACCTCAACAGTCTCACACCATGGTCTGCCAGTCACCATCAGACAGCACAGTCGGACTGCACGTGCAACACCCTACAAGGTGGTCCAACCATGCACAGACTAACTGCAGACGGTCCACTAGCCAGTCCATAGTGCATGCTCACAGAGGAGCATGCACTATGATTGGGCCCCAGCACTGAGAACATACAGGTATCACTGGAGACAGATAATGTAGAGCACTATGTGGGAACATAGACTTGCCATGGTCACTGCTCGGTCAGAGTGAGAGTGACCTTCCAACATGACATGCTGTGGCCACCCTGTCCATGCAGGTGGTGGACGGACACTACAGTGTCCCAGCCATTGCCCTACAACCTGTGCAGATGCATCCTGGCTGATCCACCCTGTCCGTGCCATACCTATAATACCTTGCTCCTCATTTTGCACATATAAGAACATAAGAAAATAAGATATGCCATACTGGGTCAGACCAAGGTCCATCAAGCCCAGTATCCTGTTTCCAACAGTGGCCAATCTAGGTCATATGTACCTAGCAGTTTCCCCAAAAGACACAGCTTCCGCAATGCTTGTACTGGGTCAAGCATTGATATCCTGGGTCCCTTCTTAATAATGGTTTATGGACCTTTCCTAAAGGAAATTGTCCAAACCTTTTTTAAACCCAGCCTTTACTACATCCTCTGGTAACAAATTCCAGAGTTTGATTACACGTTGAGTGAAGAAATATTTTCTTTTATTAGTTTTAAATAGTTTACCCTGCAGCTTCACTGCATGTCCCCTAGTCTTTCTATATTCTGATAACGTAAACAATCGATCTACATTTACCTGTTCCACTCCGTTCATTAATTTATAGACTTCTATCATATCTCCCCTCAGCCGTCTCTTTTCCAGGTTAAAGAACCCTAACCTTTTTAGCCTTTCTTCATAGGAGTATCCTTCCATCCCCTTTACCATTTTGGTGGCTCTTCTCTGAACCTTTTCTAATAATGCTATATCCAGGTCATTTATGAATATGTCAAAAAGCAGCGGACCCAGCACAGATCCCTTGGGTACTATTCACTATTCACTTTACTCCATTGGGAAAATTGGCCATTTAGCCCAACCCTCTGCTTTCTATCTTTTAACCAGTTCTTGAGCCACAGTAGTACACTGCCTCCTATCCCATGACTCTTTAGTTTTGCCAAAAGTCTCTGATGAGGGACCTTGTCAAAGGCTTTCTGAAAGTCCAGATACATTATATCAACTGACTCACCTTTGTCCACCTGTTTATTCACACTTTCAAAAAAACATAATAGATTAGTAAGACAAGATCTTCCTTGTCTAAAACCATGTTGGCTGTCTCCCATTAGGCCATGACTATCTACATGCTGAGTAATTTTATTCTTTATGATGGTTTCTACCATTTTTCCCGGTACTGATGTGAGGCTCACCGGTCTGTAGTTTCCCAGATCACCCCTGGAACCCTTTTTAAAAATTGTCGTTACATTGGCGATCCTCCAATCTTCAGGTATTACAGATTACTAATGCAGGCTAATGCTGATAACAGTGGGACATTGTGGGCCCAGTGAGGTGTGGGCAGCCACAAAAGAATGGATAGACATACACACAAACACACACACTCCTATTGCAGCATTGTGCAAAGATAGGGGTGGTTGGCAACCCTGGCCGCCACACTTGTCCTGATCACAGTGCCGACATTGCGAAACTGTGAAGGAGGTAGTAGTAGTGCTCTGGTGATAGCTGCAGCTCCATGCTGGGGCCAACAGCCTGACTCTCCATAAAGCTTTGGATAGTGGAGCCTATGTGAGTGGGTGTTTGTACCCCTGTTCACCACTGCTTTGGGGTTTGCACATTTATTTATTTATTTATTTAGCTGTATTTATATCCCGCTTTTCACCGGGTCAAAGCGGTCAATTGGGAGATACATTTAACACAAGGGGATATGACACACATACGCTAATACTTACAGGGAACATGGGCAATGGAGGGTTAAGTGGCTTGCCCAAGACCACAAGGAGTGCCTATAGGACTAGAAATCCCAGTCCCTCCGGCCTGAGATTGCTGTCCCCAGGTGGGACTTGAACCCCCGGCCCTCCGGCCCGAAGTACCTTGTCCTAACCACTAGGCCACTCCTCCCTGCATTGTAGGGTAAAATATAGGGACATGCTCTGCAGGATCCACAGCTGAGATATGAACCTGTGAGCCTTTGCTCTGGGACACACTGGCTGTATGTACTGTACCACACTGTTGCCACAGAAGCATAGCAGTCCTTTGGGCTACCTTTACGTTTCCTCAGTCAGACCTTTTCTGATGTACTGCACACCACATACTGGTACAGGGCATGGCCTAGGTCCACTGCAGGCAGGTGCCACTGCCCCCTCCAGCACAAACACAAACCCCCTGCCATGCCGATATGACCATATGCTGTCGGTGCAGGTAGTGTGCAGTCCCAGACCATCCACTGTGCAGGTAGGCGGGTGCCTAGGGTGCGGGGTCTGGGGTGGCAAGGCATACATGGACATTAGGGTGGTCCACTGCCAAAGGGGAAAAAATAAAAGTAGGAATTTCTTTGCTCCCTGGCCTGATGCTGGTTCCATTTATGTAGAAAACAATGTGTGCAAGGTTTGAAGCCAATCAAATAATATTTAGGGGTGGCTCAAGGTCCCTATCTATCAGGCCCCTGGATCCCCCCAGGGTTCGTCAGACCACTGGGTATTATCCGCTTATAGACGGGGGTATCATGCTTGCCAAGCACTCAATGTGGTCCAGATGCTAGTAAGGACTTTGACGATGTGGGGAACATCTTACGGTGTTGCGAGACAACACCCAGAAGGAACTGGAGTTGCTCTTCTTTTGTGGTGTGTCGGCCGTTGAACTCCTCAATGAGTTTGACCCCTCGCTCAGCCACATCGTTGATCACTAGAAGATTTTTTACTTTCTTCAGACCATCTTTGAATGATGCATTCTCTTCCCAGTCTTCTGGGTCTGCATTAAGAAAATCACTGTTGATGTCGAGGTGTTTCAGGAAACGGATTGACTTGCGAGTTGCAAAAGATTCAAGTGGTGGAATCATGGAACTTTTCAATTCGACCCGCTTTGGGGGATCTTCATCTTCGTCATCATCCTCATCGCTTTCATCTGATTCTGCCGGGATCATGGCTGACACTATGGCCCGCTTTGTCGGTGATGAAACAGCTTCATCGAACAGTGACAGTGCCACAAGCTCCTTTGACACATACCATAGATGCTGTTGCAGTTTGTCTCTGGCCGCTCTTCCAACACGGTCATTGTGGTAAGAGTGTAGTTTCTTCAGCATCTCCAAATCTGTTCGAGGAGCAACTGCGGCATCAGGGGCAGAAAACCAGGCTTCTACATGAATCAGGATGGAGAAAATGCTCACATCGCGAACACAGGACTCCTCCCGTTGGGTAAGTTCTTTGAGTTGTCCTCGGAACATCCAAATCTTGAGACAGTACAAGACTTTTGCCATCCATCTGGCATGATGGAAAGCTCCGGGTTTCTTGAAATTGAAACTAGGAAGATTCCCTCCAAGGCAGACAATCGTTAACTCCAAGAATTCCAGGTAATCATCTCGGTGATTGCTCTGTGCCAACTTGGATTCCACAAACTTCATGATGCGATCCCTGTCAGGTTGCAGCACCTCCAAGTCTTTTCCAGTTTGATAGTTGGACTTGTCAAGGGAGCCCCAATTCTTTTGGAACCGGCGAAAGAGTTGGACATCGGGACCCAATGAAGCTTCAGAGCATGTAGAGAATACTGCACCAATAATTATTTCGTAAATGTGATGGCGGCATGCCAAATGAAGGACTGTGCGACGGAGTCTCTGTTCTAGAAGAATGCACGCTCCTGATCGACGTCCCGTGTTCGATGCAGTTGTATCAAAGCAGAAGCCTGCAACCTTTTCATCCAAACACCATTCCTGTAACAGTTCATAAACTGCTGCAGCTTGATTCTCGCCCGTTCCTGATGTCAGTTTTGGTACACCAAGAAGTTGTGTTTCTCCAGTGGAGACAGCCGTTATCAAAACTGGAAGGCAGTCAACGGATGTGGTTGAACAGAGGAGAGATGGCAATAACTTGCTATCCCAATGCACAATGCATGTTTTGCCTTCGGCTTTGAATGCATTGTGCAGGTCCGTCCATTGTTGCTGACGGTGCTTTTCTCTATGGCGCTTGACGCTGGAGCGGCTGATATTGAGCTCCCCAGGATAATGTCCCAGACTTCTGGCGGTTTCAGCTACCACAAACAGAGCATTGCGATCCGTTGTCCCTGTCCGATCCAGGGCTGCTGTAAGCTCTGGGGTCCAGACATTGTTAGGTCGAAACTGCTTCGTTTGTGGAGTTGCTTTCTTCTGTCCGTTATCTGAATCCGCAGATGTCGATGAGTCTTCACCTGACTCTGCTGAGGAAGAAGATCCTTCCAGCTGAACTTGGCTTGTAGTTGCCTCGGCTTCGGCAACATGTTTTTGTCTGCGCCTTTTCAGTTCTTCTTCTCGCTGTTGTGATCTTGCTTCCGTGTTGGCCAGTTTCTTGTCCATTGCGCACATTGAGCCACGGCGCCCTGGTTCTCATTGCGCTATTAAGAATTTTTTGTCTTCTTGAATATGAATTAAAGACATTACATTGGCATGCGCCACATCAAATAGGTTTTTCATTGCAACCTGGAATTCTTTTTCATTTGCCTCTTGTTTCCCTCCTCTCCCTTTGTTTTTCTTCAAATGTTTCCACTGATTGAACAATTTCTTTACTTTTTCTTGAATTTTGTCATTTCTTTGAACAGGAAGCCTGGCCTTTTCCCAGTAAGCTTCTACTTCACTTGTTACAATAGATGCACTTTCACTAACGCCTTTGTTTAATGTCATATGGTTATGTAAAAATACACTTAACACTTGCTCCTTGCTGGGGAGCTTGGCCCCCAGAATTGTGGTGGACATTTCTTCAATGAGATAAAAACCATGTTTTTTTGCCATCTGAAAAGAATAAAGATACAAAGATAATAGTACAATGTCTTTGCCACCTCTCAGAGACGAGATTAGTTCAAATATGACGCAATCAAATGTAATCAGCGTGGAACTGAGTGGATGATACAAGATGATGCAACATTTCGTCATCTGCTCCCAGGGGGAAATCTCAAGACTTGTTGAGCCACCCCTAAATATTATTTGATTGGCTTCAAACTTTCTACACAGTGTTTTCTACCTAAATGGAACCAGAATCAGGCCAGGGAGCAAAGGAATTCAGGAATTCATTTTTATGGACCACCATAATGGACATCCTCACATCCCCCCCATCACCGTCTACCAATGTTATGCCCCTTCCACATGGGGAAGTGATGGCTGGGGGGATGGCAGGTTGGTGCTCTAGCAACTATTGGCTACGGTGGACCGGGTAGATGTAGGTAGCTTGTGTTGTGACAGCCAACTGTGGACAGGCTAGGGCATGCACCTCAGGTGCAGTGTACCTAGTTTGGCCTACTGGGTGTATATATGTTTCCAACAACGTGTGGTCACACCCTGTAATGCCTTACTAGGGGCTGCAGTAAAGGGTGTTCAGTTAGCTGGGTTTACGAACTGTTTGGGACATATACTGGGTAAGATCTGTGAACCCTTGTTAGAATGGTCCCCAGATGTGCACTGATTGTCCTATTACAGGCATAGTGGTACCTGTGTGACCTTTGGGTACTTGCTGGGTAATGTCCCCTGGATGGAACACTGTGGAACACCAACTACTGGGCATGTTTGGCACTGGTCAGCTGCTGTCCTGCTGATTTCCAGTTTTTATGTTCCTATGTGCCACCTAGGTGACGGTCTAGTGCACCCTGTGCCCCAGCTGCCCCCACTGCATGTCCCGCCTACACCCCCCTATGCCCCATTTGAACCATCACCATTGTGGCCTTTCATACTTGGTCACTATGCTGTTGCTGCAAATGGAGCACTACCATCACTTTTCTTGGGCTCCCTGCCTATGCTGTACATTGCTGACACTGAAATTGTTTCACCCTCCTGCAAATGTGCATCTAACGACAGGTTTTCAGTCCCGGTAATGTTCAGCCCTTCATTTCCCCATGTTAGTGTAGTAGGAGCCTCTCCCCACCCACTCTCCGCCCAATGACCCCTTCTCTCCACCCTCTGCGGGACTTACCATGGCCAGTGACGTTAAAGTGTGTTAAGTAACATTAACGCGCGTTAACGTAGCCACGGCTACATTACCGCCGTTTAGTAAAAATACCCCTAAGTTTCAATGTAAACCGCTTTGATTGAAATGATAAAGCGGTATATAAAACCTGTTAAATAAATAAATATACAATTTTAAAATATTGTTGAACCATATCATATGATCCTAATATTGATTATGAGACATTGTACAATGGGATGTCCAAGTGCAATATGGGATGTCAAACCCAGAACGTCTGAAAAAAACACAGGCATGCATGTGTGAGTTTGAGCACTATTTCAGAAATGTGGACATGCCCAATATGGACATCTATAGAGACATCCATATAGACATCTGTGAAGCAGGATTATGGTAAACGTAGGGGTATATTTACTAAACCGTCTTAATGTTACCGGTGCTAGTTGTAGCGCTAATGTGAAGAATCCCATATAAGAGAGTGGGCGTACTGGCGTTAAGCCGTATATCGTGCGATAGAGGGTGCCTGGCCGTTTTCATGCGATAGTGTGTGGCACTGAATGTTTGTGCGCCGTAAGCCTAAGTACATAGAAGCGCTATGATAATAGCTACAGAGGTGTAGTACACTGGTTAATACAATGCTTACTGAAACAGCAGTCATGAGTTCAATTTCTCTGGGTGCATATAATGTGGCAGTCCAAGACAATTCCTTTTAATGCGTGTAATGGACCCATCTGAACAGTGTGTGCTGCCAACCGAAAAACCCATGCTTCAGTGCAGTAACCTGATGTGCATATTAGGGCACCCTATAATGTTCCATAGTTTGCAACCCTCCAAGGCACCATATAAGGCACCCCATGAGCTAGTGCAAACTAAGGTGCAACTAAAGATGCCCAAAGGAGGGCAAAGTGACGCCTGAAAAGGTGGCCAGTGGCAGTAAGGAGTCCCAAGTTGAATAGCACAAAATGTATGGCCCAAACACAGATGTAACCCTCCCACTGCACCGAGTACCAAGCAAAGCCAAAAAACAACTTCTGGAGGGTATCACATGGCGGAGCTGATGGACCTGTGAAATCTTCGTGCAGCTCATGTGGCAGCTGGAAATGTGCAGAAACATATCGGAGGCATCTGGACTGATGTATAGGGTGATGGTGATGTAAAGTGCCAACATGAGCGTGTGTGGCAGAAGATGAGAATACGTGTCCACCAGAGCAGGTAGAGGTGACAGCATAACAGGAGGACAGAGGAGTAGCAGTGCCATGCAGAGCATACACACGAGAGGCAATCATGAAGAGCCGCAATGCAGAAAAGGGTCCCAGCGTAGGACATGGGGCAGTCGTCCGCACATTAGAGCAGGACGCCACACAGCTGGCAGAGACAGATAGATGGACAGAAGGATGCTTGGCAACTGTGATGAGGCTATAATGTGCCGCCACACACATCTGCACAGATATGACTGTTACAGGAAGGAAAAATAGTTGTGTAGGACAGGCAGAAAAACCAAGAACACACAGGAATCAAACCCATGACCACTGTTTGCAAAGTCAGTGTACTAACCACTGTGCTATGCTTCTATGGTATCAAGCATAGTAATGGCTGGCCACACAACTGCAGGTCACCACACCAACAATCTGCTCTGCATACTGGGGCAGGGTAAAAGCACAGGCAAGGCACTGTATAGGGCGCCATAGGTCACACATATGAGGTGAGAGTGGTCTGTGTGCTAAACACTGATCTTCGATATATGTCTGCCTGTCACAGCCACAAAAGGGAGTTGTGCTGCACATTCTGACTAAAGGAGGCCCTCTGTGGGATTGAACCCATGACCACTAGCACATAAGTTAATGCAAAAACCAGCATGCCTACCCCACCAACGTGAGTCAAACAGCAAAAGCTGCATACAACCACACTGTATGGCACCACACCAAAAGCCTGCTGTGTGCCAGGAAAACCAATGTATAATAAACCTCCACACCTCAAATGACTACAAAATCATACTAGAACAGAAAATCATTGAAAAACCACCAATGGATTCTTCCAAAACTTTCAATGTACTTGTCTGAATACTTTTTTGTCGGGACCAACCGACATGAGAGGGGAGAAATGAAACTCCCGCCTCAGCGTCAGGAGGGCCCTTTTATTCAACAAGATTATTGAACTGTGATGCTTAAGAATAGTGTAACCAACACTTATCTGAAGAAATAGGCGATGTAATCTCCGCAGTGAATTGGCACGACATGCATGTTTCGGGCTTGGAAAAAGCCCTGTATCAAGTGTTCCCCTCGGTCTAACCGGAAAATCGCCTCTGTGTAAACCATGATCCAACGGTTGCTTATATGTAGCAAAAGTGGCAGCGGATTGGTTGCTCAAATCACATGGTGTCTGCACGCGTTGCGCATGTGCCTAAGATCTGACCGTGACCCGTGTGCATGTGTTGGGCGGGGTTCCGCACATGCATATGGCATACACGGTGTGCAGGCATGCGCATGCGATGTTTGTGGGTGATGTCCGCTGTGTGGGCACCTAATCACGGGCGTCATGCATGGAGCTCCCCTCATACAGCAGCCTCTAGCATGGCGCATGTGCAACGCATACATGCGCAATGCATGTAACCCCACACACTCGAGTAAAATGCATAAAAAGGCCACCACATGTGATAAACGCTGAGGGCTTTGTGTAGGTGAGGTGAAGAGCAGGCGTGGAGAGCAGGTGAGGAGAAGAGAGGAAAGGTGAGGTGAGCAGCAGGTGTGTGGGAGAGGAGGTGTGGTGAGGAACAGGCATGAGGGTGAGGACTTGAGGAGAGGTGCAGTGGAGAGGGAGAGGAGGAGAGGAGAGGAGCAGGGGAGAGGGAGAGGAGGGGAGCAGGGGAGAGGGAGAGGAGGGCAGGCGAGCAGCAGGGGAGGGAATATTAGGCAAGGGCTGGGAGAGGTGGGAATATGTGACAGGGAAGAAGAGGCCACAGGGATCAGGGAGATGGAGCAACAGCCCATGGCAGGAGGGGAAGAGGGGAAACCTCTGAACAGCAGTCCACAGGTGCAGCAGGGATGGGTGGGCCTGAGGTGGTGGCTGCAGGGCCATCGGGTGTGTACCAGCCTACACAGGGGCAGCCCGAGAGGACACCCAGTGCCAAACAGAAGCGAGTCCCAGTGCCAGCAGAGGAACGGAGGAGAGCAGTTAGATTCAGCCAGCAGGAGAACCACATCCTGCTGGCCAGTGTGCTGGAGCGCTATGAGGTGCTCTATGGGTGGCTGAGCTCCATCACCACGGTGGGGATATGCATACATGTGTGGGAGGAGGTACAGGAGGCCATAGCACAGGCTGGGGGACCACCCAGGGACCTGGACAGCCTGAGGAAATGGTTTAACAACATCAAGCAAGGTGTTTGGGCCCACATGGTGGTGGAAAAGAGACATGCCATGGGCACTGGTAGGGGTGGTCCCTTTGTCCCCAGCCTGACCCCCCTGGAGCTGCAGCTCACAGAAAGACTTGGGCTCCATCTACCTGCGGGGACTGCCGGAAGAGCTGAACACCGCCCATCCACACGCAGGTAGGTCTGAGATATGCAGCCCACTTACAGCTAACCGCATAGCACCTGCTGGCCATGGACGGGATGATGGGGGCCTATGTTGAGGGGACACGTGTGCCGTAACACAGGCAACTGGGGGACACACAACCAGCAATACCTGACAATGTCCGTACGTGATGTTTGTGGCAGGTGCCTGGGGCTGTCTCCATGACAATCATAGTCCGGGATGTAGCCGAGCACTGCACAAGGGTACAGAATGAGGGGGGGCAGTCCATCACCCAGATGTATTGCCACCCCCCACCACTGTGCATGTGAGCAACCAGAGACTGCACACACAGGGATGGCATCATACCTCCCACCCCATTAACCCAGCACATGCAGCAGATATTCCTACCTGCCACATAGGTCGCACATAAGCATCATACATCTGCAGCCAGGCCAGCATCACAATATAACAGACGCAAACATCCAGGTGGGACATACAACTAGCCCAGCACCCAGTGACGTGGGGGTCCCCGCACCCTCCACCTACAACAGCTATGACGCTTGTTTGCTATTACCTGTGCGGAGACATAGTCATGAACAGTGACAGAGAACGGCCCATTACGCTGAGTCTACAAGGTAGACGCAAACACCCACATCACACAGATACCAGACACATACTACCCTGTCAGTGGCCACCACACAGTACGGATCCCGCATCCACCCTCACAGGCCTTTGGGGTGCACAGATCCAAAGCTTCACCAACTGTACCTACCCAAACCCCACAACACCTGGGGCTAGCCCTCAACAGGCACCACAGTGTCATGGACACATTCGCATGACCCCCACTCATGGAGCAACCTCATGTCCAGCATCAGTACACCCATCCCCCAGAGCTGTCCACCACAACACACAGAGTTCTGGTTAGCTGTACACCCACAACGCACAATGGTCGCCAATGCAGCAGTCCCCACACACATCTGGCTGACTCGGTCGCATGGTGAAACACGTACCGTGCATACCACACAAGCCACTACATACATATCACTCATGCACACTATGTCAGGCCACAGTCCCATTGAGGGCTCCCATACACACCCAGGACACATGTAGTGTGGGCCACCATCACACGCACAGTGCATACCTACTGCTGCACACAGTGACCCCGGCACTCACCACCCCATCCCCCCAGACAACACCATCAAATGTGGCAAAGCAGCACCAGTACACATGGCTGCCATGCCCCCCCTGCCAGGTATAGCACACTGTACGTACATGTGTTGTCCCCATTGTAGGCACAGTGACAGCAGCTACAGGCAGACAACACATTGCTGCTCATGTGGGTGTAAAACACAGCTGTACATATTTGTATGTGGTAAACTCATCTGTGATGTATACCCTGTTTCACCCCACAGGTGACCCCCAGGCCATGGAGGTGTATGAGGAGGAGGATGTGGGTGAGCCAGGCGATGTGGAGGGACCAGAGGGGGCAGAGTCTGAGGTCAGCACCAGCACTGGTACGGAGGCCCACAGTACTGACATGGTGCTCAAGGCAGAGGTCGGCCCAGCAGACATCTGCATCACAGCGAGGGCCTCCAGCAGTGCACACTAGCTGTGGAGGGCACCGACATGGATGGGGGCCGGCACACAGTGCAGACAGCGGGACCATCCCTCAGCCAACCCACCAGCATGGATGTCATCCTGGCAGAGCTGAGGGCTCATACTGCCTCCTCAAGGCAGGATGCTGAAGGTGGGTAACAGAATAGATGGGATTTCCCCAGGGTGTTGAGATTACATTTGCACTGACATCCCATGTGCTCCCCAGGATAGTGGCTCCATGGAACGTAGTTCCATATGATTAGTGGAACTCTGTGCCATGTGAGAACCCCCTCTTGTGGCATGGGTTGTCTGTTGTCATCCATATACTCCACGGAGACATAAAGCACCCGAGCCCTAACCCTGATCACCTAGACAGCTTACTCTGCAGATCCCTCATTCTGGATGATAGCACCTAGCTTATGTAGTGGTGGTAGGCAGGACTGTGCGTCAGGTGTAGAGCAAACAGAGCCCCCCAGATATATCTGTGCTTGGCATGAACCCCACATTATCCGGCTACTCCCATGCAACCAGTACACAGATCAATCATTGACACGATGAATTGCAACACTGTACCATGTGTCATATCTGGGATCCCCACGAGCCATCAGGAACATCTCCTGCAGTGATGATGGATCATGGCACACACAGATGTACACATGGTGACATGTTGCTAGTCTCTGCATGCAGACCTGATCTGAGGAGTGTTGTGTTGAGATACACCGGACATGTGCATGGGTCACGGTGGGGGTGCGACACATGTCTCACACATCCCTTTGTGTTTCACCCACAGGCACATGTCAAGCTCTGTTGGTCCTATGGGACGAGGTCAGCCAACAGCGTGCCACAGCTGAGGTGATGGCAGCGGTGTTACTGCTTATAGCAGATGCCCAGGAGGCCATGGCTGGGTGTACCCAGCAGCCAGCTGCAGTGCCAGTGGCAGCACCAGCAGACCAGGCACAGAGGGGTGGTGTGGGACATGGCCGCTGTGGACGTGGGCGGCCACGCAGGATGTGATTGTGGGGAACAGGTCGCCACATCTGTGACAATAAATACATCGGAAGCTATTTATACCTATGTGCACGTCTCCAGTATGTTCCACTGTGCTCCCCTGAGTACCCTGCCCCCCATGTTGTCACCCTATCCACATGTGCCTCCCCATTTACCTTAGGAGTGTGGTGTCTGCACTGCCACCAATCAACACACATACATTATACCATGCCCTGTGTGCCAAGCACCGTGCCATGTGTGCACCCTTCTACCCATGTGTGGGGGTATACCCTACCTCTCCCGTCGACCAGCAATATGTTTATGGTGGTACATATATGTTTTACAGATCTGTCCCTCTCTCATACCCCATATGCTCTCCATTAGTCTACCCACATGTGTGACCATCCTCTATGCCCACACCAGGGCCTGCATGGCTGTTTAGCTGCATATGCTTGCGGGAGGCACAGGCAGACCAAGGTAGCTAGCTACAGTCAGTTTTTTACTCCTCCCCAGCACTTGTAGTGAGCTGCTGCTCCTCCCCTGACCAAAATCCACCTGTCTTTGCCTCACCAGCTATCCACCTGTGCAACTCCTGGGTACAGCAGTCCGTCCTATCGTTCCTGCCACATACCTGCTGCTAGCCTTTCCCTCCATTCCACTCCAGCATGGTGCATCTGATATGCAGCCTACACATCAGAGGCAGCATGCATGTGACCATAGCTGCTGGGACACAGCACATCAGTACATCACAGGGGCACCAGAGGACACAGACGCCTATGCACATGGCCAGCCCCCACACCTGAGTGTAGAGACGGTCCATGTATGTTGCCTATGGCTACCATGCATACACATAGAGATCTATACACATGTTCCATGCTCACATCAACAGTCTGTCTGTAAGGGAGACACATGACCATTGTGATGTATTAACACAACTGTATATACAGATATTTAGAAAGAGTACTGTGTACAAAAGCCCACATGTTGGGTCCCGGGAGACAGGAAAGCACAGGGCACATGTGAGGGTGCCACTGTGACCCTCACATGCTCCTGGGGAACCCATCAGGGGATGGCTGTCGAGATGCACCGCCCATACCAGCCACACACGGCATGTGCATCTCGGCAGCCATCCACTGAATGGCGCCTGCCAGCCACTGGATGGTGCGGTCCTGGGCCCACTGGCGTTGCAGCATGACAGCCAATGCCACAGACAGGTCCTGGACGCACCTGCCACCACATCCACACCAGGTGCCCGGTGTCTGTGAGGTGGCATGTGCGTGGGCTCTGTCTGTGGCAATGGGTGGCATAGCTACAACCAGAAGGGCACCATCGCTGCACACATGCGGAAGCTGACAGGGACCCACAGTGCCCTGTGCTGTCCTGTGTCCCATCCCACCCACAGGGTCACCCTCCCCCCTCCACACCCCCCTCCTCCCCCCGACACCTCCCACCCACCCTCGCCCTCACCCCACTCCCCGCTCTCCTCCTCCTCCTCCTCACCCCCCGACGCATCAGACACACCCTCACCCTCCCCTCCCTCCCGCCCCACCCCACCCTCCGCCCCCTCCATGTCCCCATCATCCTCTTCTGCCTCTGCCTCCTCCTCCTCCTCGACCAGCTGGACTGCAGCTGTAGGGCCTGTTGGGGAACCTGAGGTTGATATTCCCTCACCAGCAGCAGCATCCTCTGTGGGGGAAGACAGTCATTAGCACACCATCATGCAATTCCAACACCACATAAACATAGTGTGGCCTCCCACAGGCTGTTGGGCCACTGTGACATGCTGTACTGTGCTGCAGAGGCTGCAACACTCACCGCCACGTTTCTGCAGTGCCCTCCTTTGGAGGCGGTCCAGGACATCCGAGCAGTGCAGCCGCAACTCCCGTTCCTTTTTCCATAGGTCCTCCATCTGGGGGGAATGTAATGGGTGGGAAAATTAGGGGCCATATATCTCTGGTGGGTGGCCAACGCATATCACCCATCACTGTGAGCAGCAGGGTTCTGCTGCTGCTGCTCTAGAAGTGGGTCCTCTACTACCTGTTGCCAGTGCTGCCTGCATGTGTGGCTGTGGGTCTGGGCATGTGTGGGGTGTCCTGTATGCAACCCCCTGGACCCCCCCTTACCCTGTTCCTACACTCTCCTTGCATGACATAGCAGCTCCATGCCATGTGTGGGGTAGGCATGCTGGTCTCCAGGGGAGGTGTTTCTTAACCCACTGTGTGGTCCAGCACACACCTGTGTGTTTGCCTGACCTACACACATCAGCAGACACACCCACCATGGCACAATATTATCTTTATTGGAACATGTGTGATGTGTTCTGGCATCACGCGGGGATTGGGTGGCCCTGAACACATCACCAGGAGCCACTACCATAACACCAGGATGTCTACTATACCTCTGTGGTCAGGACTAAGGCCTTCTGTGAAAAGGGCAGTTGTGGGTGACTGCAACAGGAGCATGCATCAAAACACCTAGCTGGGCTATAGACCACTGTAATCAGGTCCAGGGCCTCCTGGAGATAGGGCAGAGCTGTGAAACCCCAACAGATGCAGGTACCCTGATACCAGGATCTATAATGGACCTCTGTAATTAGGTCCAGGGCCTCCTGGAGTTAGGGCAGAGCTGTGAAAATGAAACAGATGCAGGTACCCTGACACCAAGATCTATAACAGACCTCTGTAATCAGGACCAGCACCTCCTGGAGTTAGGGCAGAGCTGCAAAATCCCAACAGATGCATGTACCCAGACACCAGGATTTATAATAGACCTCTGTAATCAGGTCCAGGGCATCCTGGAGTTAGGGCAGAGCTGTGAAACCCAAATGGATTGCAGGTACCCTGACACCATGATGTATAATGGACCTCTGTAATCAGGTCCAGGGCCTCCTGGAGTTAGGGCAGAGCTGTGAAACCCCAACAAATGCAGGTACCCTAACACCAGAATCTATAATAGGCCTCTGCAATCAGGTCCAGGGCCTCCTGGGGATGGGCAGAGCTGTTAAAATGAAACAGATACAGGTACCCTAACACCAGGATCTATAACTTACCTCTGTAATCAGGTCCAGGGCCTCCTGGAGTTAGAGCAGAGCTGTGAAACCCCAACAAATGCAGGTACCCTAACAGCTCTTCCTGCCACCGCACTGCCTGCCAATGTTCTGTGGCCCTTGGGGTACGTGCTGGTTGGGCCAATGTATGACACACACTCGTGGGCATGTTTGACCTTAGTCAGTTGCTGTCTTGCTGATTTTCTGTTTCTGCGTTCCTATGTGCCACCTAGGCATCTGCCTAGTCCACCCTGTGCCCCATCTGCCCCACTGCATGTCCTGCCTGCAGCTCCCTGTACTCCATTTGCAGCTTCACCGTAGTGCCCTTTCATACTTCTGTATTATGCTGTTGCTGCACATGTATCACTACTATCACATTTCTTGGTTTCCCTGCCTTGCTGACTAAACTGGTTTCTCTCTCCTGCAAATGTGCCTCTAGCGCGAGGTTTGCACTGGCGCTAAGTTTCAGACCTTCATTTCACAGCGTTAGTGTGCCTGGAGCCTCTCCACGCCCACTCTCCGCCCATTTACCCCTTATCTCTGCCCTCTAAGGAGCCTTACTCCACCCTCTGTGCACCTTAACGCCACGGAGACATTATCGTGCGGTAATTATCGCTGCGACATTAGCACTGTTTAGTAAACATACCCCATAGTGGGGTGGGAGTAGAGTGATCAGGGTTCAGATCCCAGTATGAGTCTTTGCAATTTTAGACTGTCACTTAACTCTCCATCTCCTCTACACTCTCTTGATATTTTAAGGCCAAAACAAGCATTTTCCTGATGCCTATTCATTCCTGCAGCAGGTGTAAACTTGGACATGCTTGCAGACATCCCACTCATTCTTGAAATCAAACTGAGATGGGTAAGTCCATACAGGGGCGGCCAAAGGGGGGTGCGGGGCCATGTGCGGAGATTAATTGTGGGGCCTCATTTACATAAGAAGCCTCATTTGCATATATTTGCATAATGTTAACATGCATTTTTAGTGAACATGCCTCTTAATGAGTGTCTGGATAAAGAAAGACTAACAGATTTCTACGTTACTATATTCCAGTGCCAACCGCCAGGCCCATTAGGAAGTACAATAAACACTGACCATTTAGAACTCATAACAACACTGCCAGGACTCACAAAGCACCAAACCTTACCTATCAAAAGGCAACACTGCAAATATTAAACCAATACGTCTCAGAGAATACCAATGCATCTCCTACTGGGGAAGGAGAACAAGTGGCACGGTCAACTAGAAACTACATAAACAGAATACCTCAGCTTGATTAAAATGCAGAACATAGACCGTCACCAAAGAACAAGGGATCACAATTTACAAATAGGAAGACAATAATTAAACTGGGAACCCCAAAAGCCAAACTTGGGATGTATAACAACACTGGAGAAATAAAACTATAAATTAATTTCCTCTTGTACTAAACAAAACACAAAAGACGTTAACGATGCACATTTCCTAGAGCTGATATATTCCAGCTAAATTCAAAATAAAAAAGTATTTTTCTAACTTTTGTTGTTTGTGCATTTTCTTTTTCAGTTGCAATTGCTCCAGTCACTTTCTTCTGGTTTCTTTGTGCCTTCTGTGAGTTATCCATTTGTCCTTTCTTCTCTTTTAGATTTTTTCCATTTTCTTTCTCTATATTTATTTATTTAGAGTACATTTGTATCCCGCTGCTTCCAGCGATCAGCAGCGGTTGCTATACATGGTAGGAGTGGCTGTACAGGCCAGGAATTAGAAAGATATACATTGTGATTGGGAGGGAGAGATATCAACACATCAAACATTGGGTTACAGATTACACTTGATTGATGAGAAACACTTCACACCGGATATATTATATGCATATTTACACATAAACTGAATGCATTTCTCGTTGTGAGATTACACGGGGTACAGTGACTTTCCCACGCATGGTAGACACATGGTAGTGGGATACAGTGGTAGTGGGATACAGTGCCTAGGTTACATTGTAATGCGATTGGAAGAGGTGAGTCTTAAGCTTTTTTCTGAAGTCCTTTAAGTCAGAGTTTGCACGCAGCTCACATGGCAGCCGGTTCCAGAGTGCTGGAGCTATGAGTGAGAATGCTCTGTTACTTGTACATGCATTAACAGTTCTGATGCACTTCGGGAGACAGAGGGTATTGAGGTTTACTGTTCTTCTGCTCCTGTTGTTGGGTAGATTGGTGATTAGGCTGTTGAGGTGTGAGGGTGCTAAATTATGAATAAGCTTGAATGTAGTGATTATGATTTTGTATTGGATGCGGGCCGCAATGGGGAGCCAATGTAGCTCAATTAGTACAGGTGTAATGTGCTCAGAGAGGCCTTTTTGCATAATGATTCTGGCAGCAACATTTTGTGCCATTTGCAGAATATTTATAGTTTTCTTTGACAAACCTTGCAGTATGGCATTGCAATAGTCTAGATGGGGAATTTTATTTTATTTATTTATTTATTTAGACAGTTTTGTATACCGCCTTATCCTTCAATCAAAGCGGTCACAACACAATTGGGGGATACATTTAACATGTGGGGATATGAGACAAATACACTAATACTTACAGGGAACATGGGCAATGGAGGGTTAAGTGGCTTGCCCAAGACCACAAGGAGCATCTGTGGGACTTAGAAACCCCAGTCCTTCCGGCCCAAGGTTGCTGTCCTCTAGTGGGATTTGAACCCCGACCTTCCGGCCTGAAGTACCTTGCCCCAACCACTAGGCTACTCCTCCTGGGAATGATGAGTGCTTGCGCGACAGTCCTGAAGTCGGCATGATCGAGGATGTTACGTAGTGGCTGCAAGACTCTTAATTTGTGGAAAATGGCCCGATTGGTACTTCAAAGGTGTTTGTCTATATTTAGGTTGTTGTCCAGCATCACTCCTAGATATTTTATTTCAGTCTTGATGTTGTAAACGTTATTGTTCATGGTGACTGTTGCTGGGGGATTGAAGCCCGGTTTCCTGGAGATACACATTGCTTCTGTTTTTTTGTGGTTTATGGACATGTTATTTCGTTGCAACCAGATTTGTAGCTCGAATAAGCATTTTTCAAGTTTGTTGAGGTTTGGGTTATTTACGTCGAGTTGAGTATATAGCATTAGGTCATCTGCGTATATATGGTAGTTGATCTCGTGTTCCTGGAAAATCTTGCAAACTGGTTGTAGGTATAAGTTGAATAGGAGGGAGGAGAGGGCAGAGCCTTGCGGAATGCCTTGAGTTTGTGGGAAAGGGGCTGCCTTGTCATTGTTGAAATGGACCTGCAGCATTCTGTTGGTTATGTAAGAGGAGAACCATTTTAGTGGGGTACCTGAAATGCCTATGGACGCGAGTCGCTCCTGAAGTGTGGGGTGATGTACTGAGTCGAAGGCAGCTGATATATCTATGAATATAAGCATATACATCTTGCTTTTGTTTTCTAGACCTTTGAGTAGGTTGTCCATTAGGGCTAGCAGGAGAGTTTATACACCATGATGTTACCGAAACCCGTATTGTTGCACATCAAGGGCGTTTGTGTCATCAATGTGGTTCTGCAGCTGCTGCTGAACTGCCTTTTCAATGATCTTGGCGAGGAAGGATATGCTTGAAATTGGGCGGTAGGAAGTCGGGTCGTCCTTGATGAGTGCTTTGTTTTTCAAAATGGGTCATATAAGTGACTTTATCTGCTTTAACATACCTTTCCCGGCATTCACAGCTTCACTGAAACAGCCGCCAGCATGAAAGAAAAGGCTTTTCACGCTGGTGGCTGTGCAGAGGGAGCTGGGGCCTCGCGCGGGCTTCCCTGGCTCCTCTGCACCGTCCATTGTGCGGTAATGGAGTTTGCGCAGGGCCCCCTGAAGCACGGGGCCCTGTGCAAACAATATTCTCGCTCAATGGATGGGCCAGCCCTGAGTCCATAGAATTTCCCTGGACACACCTCCACCACACTCCCTTGCCAACTTGGATGTCCCTGCACAGGAGATGTCTGTAAAAGTCGCTTGTGTAATGGATTCAATGATGTCTTAATGATTTTGACGTCCACGTGCATGTCTTCAGATATCCTGCATCATGACTAAGCCTTTTAAAATAACCTCCTATTTGTTTATATTATTTTTTCTATTATATTACCTGTTCTGTGTTTTACTTTGGTTGTTGTTAAATTCTCATATAAGTAGAAATTGATAGAAGTTATAAATCTTCACAGGAGGAATCAATTCCATGCACACAAAGAGCAGAGGTAGACCATGGAGAGAACAAACGTCTTTACCATAAACAAAACCTGACTCAGGCAAGTTTTGACTAATGAAGCCTTTATCAGGGATTAAATTCAAAAAATGATGGTGAACATCACAGATATAAGTGTCAAATATTAGATGCCAATTACCACTATGAGAAAATATCTTCATACAGTGTCTGTTTTCTGTCTACATGAGGAATGATACAAGCATCCCTCTTCCTTCTTATGGCCCGTGTGTGCCAATTCAAGTATGCAGGTGGTTTCTCTCTTCTTCTGGCCAGTGTGGGCTGATGCAAGTAAGATGCTAGTTGTTTTCTTCCTTCTAGTCTGTGAGAGCTGGTGTGAGCATGGTGGTGAAAGTATTGTATTATGAACAGGGTTGATGCAAGGAGACCAGGAATCTTAAGTGAACTTTAAGGGGTATATTTACTAAGGACCATTAAGGGCACACCATTTTTCATGTAATAACAGCAGCATTAAGGCCCCCTTCATGCGGTAAAGGCTGAGGTGGGGAGTAGGCGTTCTGGCAATAAGGGTTTTAGCGGCCGGTTAGTAGCTGTTAGCAGGACATTGGGAAATAAGGGTGCCAAGCATGCATGTTAACACCCGATAAGACCAGTTACCTTAACACAGTATAGAGCAGTGATGGCTAACCTTTTTGAGCCCGAGTGCCCAAACTGCCGCACAAAACCAAAGAATTTCCTCAAAGTGCCAGCACGTCAATTAAAGCCCCATTTGCATAAGGTGCTTCATTTGCATAAATATTTGCATAATGTTACCATACACTAACTTTTAGTAAACATGCCTCTTAATGAGTATATGGATAAAGAAAGACTAAAAGGTTTCTACATTACTATAATCCAGTACCAACCGCCAGGCACATTAGGAACTACTACAAACGCTGCCCATTTAGAACCCATAGCAAACCCGCCGTATCCTAACAGCACTACCAGGACTCACAAAGCACCATACTCTACCTATCAAAAGGCAACACTGCAAATATTAAACCAATACATCTCAGAGAACAACAATACATGACCTACTGGGGAAAGAACAAGTGGCAATGTCAAATAGGAATTATATAAACAGAATACCTCAGCTCAGTTACACATGCAGAACAGACCATCACCAAACAAGGAATCACAATTTAGAAACAGGAAGACAATAATTAAACTGGGAACCCCAAAAGCCAAACTTGGAATATACAACAACACTGTAGAAATAAAACTATATATTAATTTCCTCTTGTACTAAACAAAGCACAAAAATTAATGATGCACATTTCCCAGAGCTGACATATTCCAGTTAATAAATTCAAAATAAAGAGATATTTTTCTACCTTTTGTGCATTTTTTTTCAGTTGCAATTGTTCCAGCCACTTTCTTCTGGTTTCTTCGTGTCTTCTGCTAACTCTCCATCTGCTGTCCATTTGTCCTTTCTTCTGTCTTCTTGTTTTTTTTTTTCCATTCTCTCTCTACATCTGCTTTAACATACTAATCTTTCTCCTTTGGCTCTTTCCTCATTCCTATTTCATCTACTCAAAATTTACCCCTCCATCCTCAATCCCCACTTACTCTCCCAATACCCGGCCAATTGTAGATTTTTTATCCCTCCCACACAAAATATTTTTCCCCTCTCCATTTTACTCTCCCAGCCCCATCCCATTCTAATCCTCCCCCAACACCAGCTCCCTTCTAGTTCCAGCCTCACCCAGCATCCATTCCCTTCTAGTCCCTGCATCAGCCCATTTCCAGTCCTAGCAGCCCCCCAACCCAATACCAGTCCTATCCCCCCCTCATCAACCCACTTCCAGTCCTAACCCCCCATCACCCCATTTTCAGTTTAAGCCCCCCCCTATAACCCATTACCAGTCCTAACCCCCCACTTCCAGTCAGCCCCCCATAGCCCATTGCCAGTCCTAACCCCCCCATCAGCCCACAGTCCATTACCAGTCCTAACCCCATCAGCCCACCTCAAGTCCTAACCCCTCCCCATCAGCCCATTTCTTGTCCCAGCCCCCCCATAGCCCATTATCAGTCCTAAACCCCCCCATAGCCCATTACCAGTCCTAACCCCATCAGACCACCTCCAGTGTTAACCCCCCATCAGCCCATTTCCAGTCCTAACCCCACCCAACAGCCCACCTCAAGTCCTAACCCCTCCCCATCAGCCCATTAGCAGTCCTAACACCCCCCCCCTAGCCCATTAGCAGTCCTAACCCCCCCTCTCTAGCCCATTAGCAGTCCTAACCCCCCCCCCATAGCCCATTACCAGTCCTAACCCCCATCACCCAATTTAGTGTCTGACCCCATTTGCCCACTGCGCATTAGCTGTCCTAACCCCCCCTAGCCCATTAGCAGTCCTAACCCCCCCCTCCTAGCCCATTAGCAGTCCTAACCCCCCCCAGCCCATTAGAAGTCCAAACCCCCCCCAGCCCATTAGCAGTCCTAACCCCCCATCACCCCATTTCCAGACAGCCCCCATCAGCCCACAGCCCATTAGCAGTCCTAACCCCACCTAGCCCATTTGCATTCCTAACCCCCCCCTCCTCTCCCATTAGCATTCCTAACCCCCCCCCACCCCATTAGCAGTCCTAACCCCCCCCCCCCCCCCCCCGGCAAATTTAAAAATAGAAAAAGCGGGCTCTGGCTGCTGCCGCAGACGCGGCAGCATGCAGTGTCCCGCGGGGCCCCCTCCGCCTGCTAAGCCCCTCTGCAAGGGCTTTCAGATTCGCGAGGGAGACAGCGTCTCCCTCGCGTCTCTGTTATGCCCGCGGGGGCTAATGGGAAATTTCCCATCAGTCCCTCGCGTCTAAAGGGGCTGATGGGAAATTTCCCATTAACCCCTGCGGGCTTAACAGAGACGCGAGGGAGACGCTGTCTCCCTCGCGAATCTGAAAGCCCTTGCAGAGGGGCTTAGCGGGCGGAGGGGGCCCCGCGGGACACTGCATGCTGCCGCGTCCGCGGCAGCAGCCAGAGCCCGCTTTTTCTTTTTTTGCGGACCTTCACGCGTGCCAGCTGCAAGGCCTTCGCGTGCCACAGCTGGCACGCGTGCCATAGGTTCGCCATCGCTGGTATAGAGGATCCTTTCTTCAAGTCACATTTTATGTGCTGAATGGGAGTAAAAGGAATAGCTGATGGAAATGTCAGATCCACATGTCCTTTACATGTTAGATAGTTGTTGTTGTTGTTAAGTGCCGTCAAGTCAGTTTCGATTCATGGCAACCCTCTGGATAGTTGTTCTAAATTGTGTTCGGTCTTCAGTCAGGCAGCTCATTGTTGACAGACTGGCACCCATAGCTGCTGTTATTGTATTGATCCATCTCATTGCTGTCCTTCTTCTTTTGTGTTGACCTTCTACCTTGCCAAGCATGATGTCTTTCTCTAATGATCCCTCTGTCTTCGCATGATGTGTCCAAAGTATGAAAGTTGAAGTCTTGTCATCTGAGCTTCTAAAGAAAGCTTAGGTTTGATCTCCTTTAGTACTGACTGGTTTATTCTTTGGACAGTCCATGGTATGCACAGTATTCGTCACCAGCACCATAATTAAAAGGCATCAATTTTCTTCCTGTCTATCTTTTCCACTGTCCAACTTTCACATCCATATGATGTTATTGAAATTCCATGACTTGAAAAAGTTGAATATTTGTATGGAGAGAGACATCTCTGCTCTTGAGAATTTTGTCTAGGTCCTTCATAGCAATTCTGCCAAGAGCAATGTGTCATCGGATTTCTTGACTGCTTGTTGCTTCTTTATTGATAGTTGATTCAAGTAGATTAAAGTTGTCAACTATTTAAATGTTTTTTCCATCAACGATGAACGTATTCATTTTGCCAGTTGACAGGATCTTTGGGGTATGTTTACTAAACCGTCCTAATGTTACCATTGCTAGTTGCAGCGTTAATGTTAAGAATCCAATATAAGGAAGTGGGCGTTAACGATAGCTGTGTATCGCGCGATAGGGAGCTCCTTGCCGTTATTGTGTGATAGTGTGCGGCATGGCACGTTAGTGCATCGTAAGCCTAATTACGTACAAGCACTGTGATAATAGCTGCAGAGGTGTAGTACACTGGTTAATGCAATGACTGCTGAGACCGCAGTCATGAGTTCAACTCCTTTGGGCCATATAATATGGTAGTCCAAGCCAATTCCTTTTAATGTGTGTTACAGACACATTCCAAAAATCTTTGCTGCCAACCAAAACACCCTCGCTGCAGTGCAGTAACCTAATGTGCTTTGTAGGGCAGACACCCTAAGACGCCCTATGAGGCGCCGTAGGTTGCCACCCTCCAAGGCACCATATAAGGCACCCCATTAGCCTGTGGAACCTAAGGTGCAGCTAAAGATGGCAAAACAATGTTAAGGTGACCTATGAAATGGTAACCAATGGCAGTAAGGTGTCCCAAGTTGACAAGTACGAAATGTATAGCCCAAACACAGATGTAACCGTAACACTGCACAGAGCACCAAGGAAAGGCAATCAACAGGTGATGGAAGGAAGCAGATGGCGGAGCTGACGGACCTGCCAAATCTGCATGCAGCCCATGTGGCAGCTGGTAAACTGGACAAACATATAAGAGGCAGCTGAACCGATGCACAGGGTGATGTTAATGTAAAGTGCAACAATGACAGTGTATGGCAGAGGATGGGAATATGTGTCCACCAGAGCAGGTAGAGGTGGCAGGATAAGTCCAATGACAGGAGGACAGAGGAGTAGCAGTGCCATGCAGAGCAGACACATGAGAGGCAAGCATGAAGAGCCACAATGCAGAAAAGGGTACCGGTGCAGAACATGGGGTAGCAGCCTGCACATTAGGGTAGGACGCCACACAGCTGTCAGACACAGATACATGGACAGAAGGATGGTTGGCAACTGTGATGAGGCTATAATGTGTTGACACACAGAGCTGCACAGATATGACTGTAACAGGAAGGAAAAGTAGTTGTGTAGTACAGGCATAAAAGAAAGGAGAACACAGATGAATTGAACCCATGACCACTGGCTGGGAAATCAGTGAACTAACCCCCATGCCATGCCTCTATACCATTGATCACAGCAATGGCTGGCTACACAACAACTGCAGGTCACCGCACAAACATTCTGCTGTGCTTACCAGGATAGGGGAAACCCACAGCTAAGGAAGTTTCCAGGGTACCTTAGCTTAAGCAAATGGGTTAAGGGTGTTTTGGGTGGGTAGAGGGATTTTGGAAATATGTCTGACTGTTACAGGCATAAAAGGGAGTTGCATCCAACAGTCTTACTAAAGGAGGCCTACTGAGGGATTGAACCCATGATGCATACCACTGAGGTCATCCTATTAACCATTGTACTACATAAATATGGGATTTGTTAAAACAATGGCTGGCTACAGAAAGAGTGCAGGTCATCCCACAAGCTTTCTGATGTGCTTCATGGAATAGGGGAAACCCACAGCTGAGACACTTTACAGGGCATCTTAGGTTAGGCAAATAAGGTGAGGGTGTTTTTGTCTGGAAAAAGGGATTTCAAACATATGTTTGACTGTTACAGGCATAAAAGGGAATTGCCTCCAACAATCTTACTAAAGGAAGCCCACTGTAAGATTGAACCCATGACATATGCCATTGAGATCATTGTATTAACCATTGCATTACATCAATATGGGATTTTTCATACCAATGGCTGGTCACAGAAAGAGTGCAGGTCACCAGACATACTATCTGCTGTGGTAACCAGGATAGGATAGAAACAACAGTACCCATAATGCAATTCACATGCAGAACAGCAGTCTACATCTGCTCACCAGATGGGGTATGCACCTCTACAGCACGTCAGCTTGGTAGGGGGGACTAACCAGGCATGTTACTGTCAATGACCACCTACAGGCCATGCCATTGTGCATGTTCTGTGCTCACCCTGAGTGTGAGGTGGGGTGGCCAGCACCAGGTCCACAGTACCCGAGTTGGCTAAGGTGTGCTTTGCTGTAAGTCTCCATCAGTGCTAGTGTGTGACAGGTATTTGCAGAGAAGTGTGTGAACATTCTTATATCTGTTTGTATTTTCCAGTCATGTCTGCTCCTCATGGATCATGATGCAACCAAACTAGTGCATAGCCAGTGTACTTGCCATGGTCACTTGTTTTTGGAGCAGGTGTGTGTGTGGACTCACATGATGATGATGTACATAGCAAACCACTCTCTCTGGGTCAGGGTGGGGGACATGATCTGCCCCAACAGACACACACTCTGAGCTTTTCCAACAGGGGCAGTAGTGCAACATGATGACGAGCTGTGGGACCAGCAACCACAATCCTTTTGGCAACCCGACAGTTGATGCAGGTTGGTACCTGTGACAGGGCCACTGGCAGACAGGTAATAGGCCTGATCAGCTCAGCTTCCTCCCACCACGATCTGGCATTCACCAGCAGAGGCCACGGTCAGTGTTGCAACCATACACATGCTAACTGCAGACAGTGTGCCAACCCATACTTAGTGCATGTTCCCAGAGGAACTATGTGCACCCAGATGTGGGATATTAGCACCAACACCAAGCAGGTATGTCAGTGATTGGGCCCCAGAAATGGGAACTCACAAATATCACTAATGAAAAGCACCATATGGCACTATGTAGGAGGCTAGACATGCCATGGTCACTGCTCAATCAGAGTGAGAGTGCCCTCACAGCATGACTTGCTGTGGCCACCCTGTCCGTGCAGATGACGATCGGCCACTACAATATCCCAGCCATTGCCCTATGCCCTATACAGATGCATCCTGGATAAACCACCCTGTAGGGGCCATACCCACAATATCTTGCTCATCATTATGCATATTGGCAGGCTAACAGTGGAACCAGTGCAAGCATTGAGGGCTCAGTTGGGTGTAGGCACCTGCAAAACACTGGATAAACATACACAGACTACCATACCTATTTGAGCATTGTGCAAAGATAGAGGTGGTTGGCAGTCCTGTCCGTAACACCAGTCATGGGCTTAGTGCAGGCATTGGTAAGATACTCAATACTGTTAGGGTCACTCTACAGGGTGGTAAACACTCTCAGAAATTGATGAGGGCTCACACCATATATATATCAGAAAGGTTGATATGATGGATCTCTGTTAGAAAAATGTGTTTAATGTATGATTTGTTATCTGACATTAGTCATAGCTACCTTTTGATGTATATGGGATGTGTTTCCATGTTTATGACTGCAATGCTAAGGTATGCAGGTACTAGTAGTGAGAGCTGCTGCTCCGCGCAGGGCACAACAGCCTGCCTTTTCATTAGCCTTTGGATGGTGGAGCCTGTGGGTGTGGGAGTTTGTGCCCCTGTTGGCCAATGCTCTGGGGCAGAGGTTCCCAAATCTGCTCCTGGTGGTTGAAACAGGATTCAGGTTTCAGGCTGTCCCTAATGAATATGCATGATGTACATTTGCATACAATAGGGGCAGTGCCTTCAAATGCATCTCATGCATATTTATTAGGGACAGCCTGACAACCTGAATAGTGTTTGGCCCTCTGGAACTGGGGTTGGCAACATCTTCTCTGGGGAGTGCACATTATTATTTTGTATGTGCTCTGTAGGGTAAAATATAGGGACATGGTCCAAGGGAGCCACAGCTAGGACTTGAACCTGTGATCTTTAGCCCCTGTACACACTGACTGTGTATACTGCACCAAACTGTTGCCACAGAGGTAGTTCATTCCCAGGGGATACCATTATTGTTCGTCAGACAGACCTTGTCTGTTGGACTGCACGCCACCCACCTAAACAGGGCTTAGCTTTGGTCTGCTGTGGGCAGATGCCACTGCCCCCTCCACCACCAGCACCCCTCTGCCACCATGCTGACATGCTCTTCTGCCAGTGGTGCTGGTGGTGTGCAGTCCCAGCCCATCCAGTGTGTGGTGTGGGATCTAGGGTAGGGGTGCCTACATAGACATTCATGCTTCCCTCCGGCACCACCTGCCAATGTTATGTGGCCTTTGGGGTACCTGCTGGTTAATTTCCATTGGGGCAATATATGACACACACTCGTGGACATGTGTGCCCTTGGTCAGTTGCTGTTGTGCTGACTTCCCGTTTCTGCATTCCTATGTGTCACCTGGGCATCTGCCTAGCCCACACTGTGCCCCAACTGCCCCACTGAATTTCCCACCTGCGGCCCCCTGTACCCCATTTGCAGCCTCACCATGGTGCCCTTTCGTACTTGGGCACTATGCTGTTGCTGCACATGTATCACTACTATCACTAGTCTGGGTCTCCCTGCCTTTGCTGTACATTGCTGACTTAAATGGTTTCTCTCTCCTGCACTTGTGCCTCTAATGCGAGGTTTTCACTGACGTTAATGTTCTGCCCTACATTTCACAGCGTTAGTGTGCCTGGAGCCTCACCACGCCCACTCTCCGCCCATTCACCCCTTCTCTCCGCCCTCTGAGATGACTTACTCCACCCTCTGTGTGCCTTAACGCTGCCGGAGACATTATCGTGCGCAACGTAACGTTATCGTGCGCTAACCTTACTTTATCGTGCACTGTTACTTTATCGCGCGCTAACATTACATTTTGTGCACTAAAATTACATTTCACGCGCTAACACCGCCACTGCGACGTTATCGCTGTTTATTAAACATCCCTCTTTGTCTTCTTAACATTAAGGTGCAGACCCATTTTAAGACTATAGTCCTTGATCTTGAGAAGCAAATGTTTCAGATTGTCTTCTTTTTCTGCCAGTAATGTGGTATCATCAGCATAGCGAAGGTTGTTGATGAGTCTCTCACCAATCTTCACACCTCTGTTATCTTCATACAGTCCTGCTTCTTTATGATTTGTTCTGCATATAAATTAAAGACATAGGGGGAAAGTATGCAGCCTTGTTGTACATCTTTGCTGATTTTAAACCTTTATGTTTCACCTTGTTCCATTCAAACTGTTGCTTCTTGATCAGTGTAAAGGTTGTGCAAGAGAACGATCAGCAGTTCTGGTATACCCATGCTTCTTAATGTGGCCCAGAGTTTCTCATGGTTTACACAGTCAAAAACCTTGCTGTAGTCAATAAAACACATATAGATATCCTTTTGGTATTCTTTTGTCTTTTCAACGATCCATCTCACATCCACGATAATGTCTCTTGTTCCCCTCCCTTTCCTGAACCCTGCTTGCACTTCAGGCAGTTCTAATTCCAGGTATGATTGTAGCCTCTGCTGAATGATCTTGAGTAGAATCTTGCTGATATGTGGGATAAGATCGATTGTGTGATAATTTCCACAGTCAGTCGGGTCACCTTTTTTCAGTATTGGTATAAATACAGATATTTTCCAGTCAGTTGGCCATGAATCTGTCTTCCAAATTTCCTGGCAGATCCTTGTAAGTATGATAACAGCTTCATCTGATTGCTGTAATAACTCAATGGGAATGCCATCAATGCCCGGTGTTTTGTTTTTTGATAAGGCTTTCAGTGCTGCTTTGACTTCTTCTTTCATCACAAATGGTTCCTGATCATAAGGTACAGGTTGAAATGGCTGTTGGTCCACTTGATCTTTATGATATAATGACTCTATATTCTTTCCAACTTTTCTTGATCTTCTCAGCATCCTTCAACATGGATCCTTGAGCATTTTGTAGAATTCCAATTCAAGGCTGGAATTTTTTCTTTAACTCTTGTAGCTTTAGAAAAGCCAATGTTATACTTCCTTTAATAGCTTCTGATTCTATTTCCTTCCATGCATCATTGTAGTACTTCTCCTTGCCTTATCTTGCTGCATGTTGCTAGCAATCTACTTTATTATCCCTTTAATGAAGCACAGCCCTTCCAATCATACAGCTCAGAAATTGTGGTCTTCACCAGGGCAAACACTTATCTGAGCAATGACGTCACATTTCCAAGTGAGACTCTCTCCACTTCACACTCATACTCACTCCAACTTCATGCTGGGTTAAGAACCTAAGGTAATAACCCAGTTGTGCATCATGGAGATGACCTTTGCGGCTGTATTGAAATCTACCTTTTTTGCTACATCTCTTAATTGAAACTCCAATGCAGGAACACAAATTGTCTCCCCGAAGCAGAACAAGGTTAGCACTCTATGTTGCAAACCCTGCATTGAATCAAAGCACATTGAACTTGTAACTCTGAAGTACAGAGTCTAACTTTAAACTGTGAAGTCATTAGCCAGATAGGTGTTTTACTTTCTGAGACAACAATTTTGGAGCTATATGATTATGATAGCTAGAACTCATTAAATGGACTATCAAGTGGATTGCTGTGTCAATCAATGCTCTGATATGGCATAGTATATTTGATCCTACATATATTTCCTTTGGCAATCCTAATATATGAAAATAATTTTGGCAACAATTTCCCTGTAGATACATTTGTGGCTTCTCTTGAAGCCCCATGGACACTATATTATCATTATATTTAATATAGCAGTGGCAGAACATATGTTCATGCATTGTCTTGAGTGCACCTGCCCATATCACAACAGTATGTGTGGACATGACCTTCTGTCTACTGAACCCTTTGAACCCTAGGGGGGGCAATCGTTTACAAGCTTTGCAACATCGTGAACAGCGATGGATCTATCGTTTAAATACGGTACATCCGTTTGGTTTAAATCAACAGATAGATTGGCACACAATTATATGATCTTCTGCCATCCTCAGACCTTGGGGGGCGGTCTCTGGTTAGTGATTCCTCCCCTTATAGCTCTGATTGGCTCTCCAGGCTGTTCATCATACCAGCTGACTGAGATCAGCTGCGTCTACGTTGTTGATGCCTTGAAATAAAAAACTGTTCTCTTCAAAGATCAGTTTTAAAGCATTTGGGCTGCCGAGCAATGTTCTGACCTGATGCAGGGGTAGTATAGGCATTACCCCGAAACGTGCCACGTCGTGATTTTGGCATTGCTGACTGGATGGAAATGGCCTCTGCTACACAACTTCAGCTAAGTGAATGCTGTTTTTTTAATACATTGAATAATTAAAAGGAAAGGCCACAGCGGTGTGAGGATTTTTTCCTCTCTACTGGGTTGGCTGTTCCGACAGAAAAAGTTTTCTTTGTATTGACGGTGTTTTCAGGCCTGGTTTTGATTTTTGGCTTCTGTCTACTGTGACATCATAGCAGCTGGGTAGAGTGAAGAGTTGTGTTTGCCATTCCACACTACAGAGATGGTGCAGGTCTGGTGCTCCACTGATCTGTTATGTGGTTATATATCTATTGACCTTGAGGTACTACTCAGACCTATAATACCCACCAGATTTCAGCTAAAAGATTGTTTCCTGGAAGGAACTGCTACTGATGAGACAGTTATGAGAGGCCCCCTACTGCTGTAAGGCTGGACATACCATGTGGACAGGTTTCCTCACCTCCACCATCAAATTGCTAGCCCTGGTCCACATGGTTCACGGCTGGAATCCCTGGCAGCAAGTTGACATGGCATGCCCATCTCCTACATACTTTGTGCAGCTATGTACACAATTTCCTAGGCCAGGAGTTGTGATTAAGCAACTTCATGTACCACAGCCCATGTGATGGTATCCCTTGATGCTCATAGATACATGTCAGTGTTTCACAGGGCTGCTGGTAACCATTGTGTAACAACTGCAAGTATCAATGACATGCTATTGTATGGCAGGGGTATCCCACAAACAGTTGACATGTAAGGTGCACACATAGCTAATGTCTGCCCCATATGCATTCTGCAAATATTAGAGTGACTTGCTAACAGTGCATGACAGTACATGTCCTAAGCAATAGCTATGTATATGCTTACAGCATGTGAGCTGTAAAATAGAAACAGGCAAGCAATGTATTCACATGTGCAGAGGGGATGCGGAGGTGAAAGGAGGGGCATATTTCCCTCTGTAGCATTACTGAGAGGCATATTTCATGGACATGTGGGACAAACGGGGCTATTTGTGGGGCAACAAAAGACCCAGAACACCTATATCATCAGGACAGCATGTGCACACCTTTGTGGTGAACCTGATCTGCACCACACAGTGACACATATGGATTGAAATAATGTCCTCTGATAGTACATTTTGTCTACCTACATGCACATTGCAATCAAACATGTTAGACAGCATGACTTAGTTGGCTCTGCTGCAGCATATCAGCCAGTAGATGCATGACACATGGGATGCTGTTCCAAGGGTTGCAGAGCAGAGATGGCATCCATCTGTCCAAGAAAGGTCAACACATCTTTGGTAGTAGACTGGCTAATCTACTGAAGAGGGCTTTAAACTAGATTCGTTGGGGATGGGTGAAGAAAGCCCCCAGGTAAGTGAAAGCCCCCAGGTAAGTGATACATTAAATACCTTTATGGAAATGGGTAACAGGGGTAACATATGGAAAGCAGTGTGTATTAATGCCCGTAGCATGGGAAATAAGATCTCTGAAGTTGAAGCTTTGGTGGGAGTGGCTGACTTAGATTTAGTGGCAGTTACAGAAACATGGTTCACAGAAAACCATGACTGGGATGTAACTATACCTGGCTATACTTTATTCAGAAAGGACAGGGTAGGAAGAAGGGGAGGAGGAGTAGCACTATATGTAAAAACTACTATTAAAGCTTTGGAATTACAGAGCTTAAAAGGGAGAGAGGAGGCATTGTGGGTTAAACTAGAAAGAGGGAAAGAGAAATCTATTTGCATTGGTGTGATATACAGACCTCCCTCACAAGAGGAAGAGGTGGACAGAGAGTTAATTGAAGACATACGCAGCATTGCTAGGAAAGGGGAAGTGCTACTGCTAGGAGATTTCAATATGCCAGATGTTGATTGGCACTTTCCTGCTGCAGTATCATCTAGGAGTAAGGAGATCCTGGATTCTCTACAGGGAGAACTATTCAGGCAATTGGTAACAGACCCCACACGTGAAGGGGCCATACTGGACTTGGTGCTTACCAATGGTGAAAGTGTTTCTGATGTTGTAGTGGGAGATCATTTTGCATCCAGTGATCACCAGATGGTGTGGTTCAGTATTAGGACTAGGGCTGTTAGAATCCATTCCAAGGTGAAGATCTTAGACTTTAGGAAGACTAACTTTGCGAAGATGGGCCAATACCTCAGGGAGTCGTTAGTGGGATGGGAACAGCTGGGGGATGTAGAACAACAGTGGGCAAAACTGAAAGGGGGTATTTTAAGGGCAACCAACCTTTTTGTTAAAATGGTAAATAAAGGCAAAAGGAACAGGAGACCGCTATGGTTTTCGAAGGAAGTAGCTGAAAAAGTGAAGAAAAAGAGGGAGGCCTTCATGAAATACAAGAGATCACAGAGAAAGGAAGACAGGCATCTGTATTTGGAACAACTTAGAGAAGCTAGCAAAGTAGTCAAGAAGGCAAAGATTCAAAAGTAGGAGGAAATAGCCAATGCAATAAAATGGGGAGATAAGACATTTTTCAGATATATTAGTGAGAAGAGGAAGGGCAAAAGTGGTATTGTCAGACTCAAGGGTACAGGGGGGGAATATGTAGAAGCTGATAAGGATAAAGCGGAATTGCTTAACAAATATTTTTGTTCTGTGTTCACAGATGAAGAACCAGGAGCAGGACCTCAGAAAACACCCACAAATAAGAACAGAAGCGAGGGACATCTTGAACAATTTTCAGAAGACTGTGTTCGTGAGAAACTAGCTCAACTTAAAGTAGACAAAGCGATGGGACCGGATGGGATACACCCTAGAATACTGAGGGAACTTGGGGACGTTCTAGCAACTCCACTGACTGACCTTTTCAATGCCTCGTTGGAGTCGGGAGTGGTGCCAAAGGACTGGAGAGAGGCTCATGTGGTGCCTTTACACAAAAGCGGAAGTAAGGATGTGGTTGAAAACTACAGGCCGGTTAGTTTAACTTCGGTGGTGAGTAAATTAATGGAAACGCTGTTGAAAGAGAAAATAGTGAGGTTTCTGGAGTCCAGCGGATTACAGGATCCGAGGCAGCATGGATTCACCAGAGGCAGGTCTTGTCAGACAAATCTGATTGATTTCTTTGACTGGGTGACCAGGGATTTGGACCGAGGGAGAGCTCTAGATGTGGTGTATTTAGATTTCAGTAAAGCCTTTGACACTGTTCCTCACAGGCGACTTATAAACAAACTGAGCACCCTAGGGATGGACCCTAAAGTTACTGCTTGGGTTAGAAATTGGTTGGGTGGGAGGCGACAAAGAGTACAAGTAAATGGAACTCACTCTGAGGAGAAGGATGTTACCAGTGGTGTGCCCCAGGGATCTGTCCTTGGTCCGATTCTTTTTAACATCTTTGTTAGTGATATAGCGGAAGGGCTGTCTGGTAAGGTTTGCCTCTTTGCGGATGATACCAAAATCTGCAATAAAGTAGACACCCAGGAAGGTGTAGATAACATGAGGAGGGATCTAGCTAAGCTTGAAGAATGGTCTAGAATTTGGCAGCTGGGATTTAATGTTAAAAAATGTAAGGTCATGCATTTGGGCTGCAGCAATCCAAGGGAGCAATACAGCATAGGAGGTGAAGTACTTTTGTCCACTAAAGAAGAGCGGGACCTAGGCGTAGTTGTGTCCGATGATCTTAAAGTAGCTAAACAGGTAGAAAAGGCGACGGCAAAAGCTAGAAGGATGCTTGGGTGCATACGGAGAGGAATGGCTAGCAGAAAAAAGGAGGTGATAATGCCTCTGTATAAGTCTTTGGTGCGACCTCATTTGGAGTATGGTGTGCAATTCTGGAGACCGCACCTTCAAAAGGATGTGAACAGGATGGAGTCGGTGCAGAGGGTTGCTACTAAGATGATTAGTAGTCTTCATTATAAAGCATATGAGGACAGGCTTAAGGATCTTAATATGTACACCTTAGAGGAAAGGCGGGATAGAGGTGATATGATTGAGATGTTTAAATACCTCCGTGGCATAAATGTTCAGGGAGAGAGCCTCTTTCAATTGAAAGCAAGTTCTGCGACGAGGGGACATGGGATGAGGGTGAAGGGAGATAGATTCAGGAGTGATATGCGGAAATATTTCTTTACGGAAAGAGTAGTGGATCCGTGGAATAGTCTCCCAGTGGAGGTGGTAGAGATGAGGACAGTAACTGAATTCAAAAAAGCATGGGACCAACACAGAGGATCTCTAAAGGTAAAAAGTGGACTGTTGTAGTTGTTGTTATGGAAGGACAGACTAGATGGGCCTTGTGGTCTTTTTCTGTCATCATGTTTCTATGTTTCTATGTTTCTATGTTACATGACTGGAAACTTTTGTGACTTGAATGCACATCTGCCACTCCATCACATACATTAAGTACAATAAGCCAAGTCACACTCCTGGGATAGCCATCTCCACAGGTTATCACATTTCTTTACATGCTTCATATGGCTTATATGAGATCCACATCAGTTCAGAGACATGAGTGGACAACAGGTGTATTATATCATGCGAGGGAGTTTTTCAACCGTACAGTCTGAGTATAGACTTGTCGGAGCAACATCCCTGATGTGGCCAAAGCCTTATATGTGCAGGTGCACTTTCCAGTTGCCTGCAGATTGTATTAATATGTGACTGTAGTGTCCTTGGACCATAGACAAGATACTTGTCCAGTTGTTACATATATTGTATGTGTCATGATGATTGTAGGATCATTATAGCAGACAAGAGAGCTGTGAAACCAATATAGAAGTTCTTTAATGTTTCCTTTCACACTGCAACTATTTATCACAGACACTGCAACAGAGGTTATTTGCATTTGGAAAGTCACATGAGAGATACCTGAGGCAGGACAGAGCTGGGCTCCAAAGGGGCCAGGGTCCTGCCTTGCTGGGGAGGTTTACACACCGTGAGGCCTCCTCATGCTCAGTGTAGGAGGCATTCATTCAAGATTTAAGTAAAAGAATGTGGCGGCCTTTGGAATCAGACTGTAAAAAGTAAAATATATATACTCAAAGTTGATGTTATCAGTCTGTCAAGTTTTATCTTTTTGGGGTACTTTCTTCTCTTCTTCAACAGGTGAGGTCCTTTGTACATCTGCACTTTCCTGAATTGTGGAAAGGTCTTTTGATGGGTTTGCAGCAAACACAGGGTTCCTTATATCATTCCATACAACACATATGTGACTGTTTTTGGGCTATTACATGATATTAGCGGACATCTGGTAACCTTACATGCAATTGATATGGCCTTGAACTCCCAGCCTTTTGCTATATGGGGTAGTAACATTTTCACAATACTAGCACAGCTGCCTATGAGCTCTGTTTTATTGCATTAGACATGACTGATAGATCTGCAGATGTAGCACCAGCATTGGAGGCATGGTGACATTACAGCTAGCATGAGGAGGGTCTGGTGTGCCTAGGCAAAGGTATTGGTAGAGTTTGGCTCACTTGTGTGGTTTGGGGCTTTGGGACACTCATGTGCCATGATTCTGAGTGCTCTGTACACTGCACATTGAGTGCAGGCTTTACAAAGTGGGCATGTGGCATGCAGTTCCTTGTCCATATTAGAATTGTGGTTGTCACTCATCATATACTTTCATCCCATGCCATACAACCTTTTGCTGTACTTTCTCCCCTACTGCAGGCATGTGGCCCTATTTGGGTACGACAGTGCTTCCAACAGAAAGTGCAACTTCTATGCCCCCCCCCCCCCATGGCCTACTTCCTGCCCTTGAGGAGCGAATGGCTAATTGTCAGATGCTGTCAAGCCATCAAAATTGGCAACAGTGCTTTGTACTGCTGCACCACAATCAGCGACAGCAGCAAGGTCTCTTATGTCACAGAAATTCAGTGGACTTGATAATCATACTGTTTCTCAGCCATGAAGCATCTATAGCTGTCTATACTGACATGTTTTTGTGTCATAATTGTTGGAGCCCATACTTGCTGCCATGCACATTGGTGCCGAGGTGGTCATCAAGCCATTCCCAGACCAGCCAGTTGTACACACATTATTTATTTATTTATATTTCTTATATACTGCGCTATTATAATCAGTGTGGTTTACAGTTGAAACAAAAACCTACTACAATGTAACAGGTCACATTGAGTTTACATAGAACAAGGGTAGTAAAACATGGGAGAAACCAGGGGAACTATATACAAATTATACAAAATATGAATAATCATATGAAGGACATATAGGAAGGCAAGGTGGTGGCGGTGTGCTTTACGGGATTGGAATCGGAGTAATGTTGTAGGAACAGATGGTGTTTGAGGTCTTTTCTGAATAATGCTAGATTCGAGATGGCCCGGATTTCAGCAGGGAGGGCATTCCAGGCAATAGGTGCGAAAATGGAGAAGTCTCTACTGGCTGTTGACTGTACATTTTATCAGCAACTTAGGGACTTCAAGTGTGTTCATCAACGTAGATCTCCTGACTCTGTTGTCTGGTGTGCTGTGGAGAAGTTTACTGATGGGCGTGGGGGGCTGGTTCTTGAGGGCTTTGAATGTCAAGACTAGGGTCTTGTAGTGGATTCTGGCCTGCAGCGGTAGCCAATGTAGGTTCTTCAGGACTGGCGTTATATGGTCTGACCTTGAAAGTCCTACCAGTACCCTCGCGGCTGAGTTCATGGCAAGTCGGAGCGGGTTTAGAGTCGACTGTGGAAGTCCATGTAGGATGACGTTAGCGAAGTCAAGATGTGGGATAACTAAGGCTTGGAAGATTGATTGGTAGTCAGAGAAGTCAAGTAGTGGGAGGAGATGACGAAGTGTTCGGATCTTATGATAAATTGCTTTTGTGGTGTTTGTGACATGCGCTGACATGTCTAGCCACTGGTCAAGAGTAATGCCTAGATATCGAATTGTGTGTTTTGTCTTCAGTTCAATATTGTTGACTTGAAGTGAGGGAGGTGGCGTGAACTTCTGGTTTCTCGTGACAAATAGAAAGTCCATTTTACTGTGGTTAATTCATAGATTTTGAGAGAGGAGCCAATCTGCTACCGCTTCAAAGCATCTTAGAATTGGAGAGAAGTCAGGTTGATCGATCCTAAAAGGTGTGTAAATTAGGATGTCGTCTGCATAGGCAAGGCATTGGACATTGAAGGAGCGGATTAAAGAACAGATGGGCTGCATGTAGATGTTAAACATCAATGCAGATGGGGATGAACCCTGAGGTACACCTTGCTTTAGAGGAAATGGCTCTGATGTCGTGGAGCCAGTTCTGACTTGTTGCCATCTGTTTCACAAATAAGATTTACACCAGGCTAGTGCTGAGCCTTGTATCCCTTTTTCTTTGAGGCAAAGTAAAAGTGTCTCATGGTTCACAGAATCAAAAGCAGCTGCTATGTCCAAGAAGATGAGGACAAATCCTTGGTGGATGTTGTCAAGTCCTGTGATCAGGGTGTTGAAGAGGGTTGTGAGGATGGTGTCAACACCGTGTGCTTCTTTAAAGCCATGTTGGGATGAGTCCAGTGGTGCTTCAGTGTCGACGTGGTGTTGGATTTGTCACTGGACTACCTTCTCGATGATTTTGGCTAGCAGAGGGATGCTCGAAATTGGTCTGTAGGACTCAACTTTAGATGGATCGAGTCTGCTATTTTTTAACACAGGGCGAATTGAACACACATAGCACTGCACTTTCTATTGTGGCCAGCTGCATCGGTCAAGCCACAATTACTGACCATCCTTTCTGTGACCATGACAAGGGGATTACTGTGACATTCTCCATTTCCTACTCCTGCTGGGAATCAGGGCACAAACTTCAGACCTCAGTGTCACAGACCTGATAATTACAAAAGCTGCATGCTTGGTTTGTCACACTGTCAAAGCATATTGTTTAGTGTGATGCTTAATGTAACATACAATACTGACATGATATCTCCCACAAAAGCATCCATATGCACAATATTGGCTGCTAAATTCCAGCAGAAGTACTGTACACTGGGGCAGCAAGGCCCATCGAGCACTATCTTCCACCTCCATCCATCCGTCAGCACATTCATCTCTATATAGACATCGTGATCACTCATGTATTCTCCTGACAGCTACTACACCCTGGCCCACACTGTGGCACTTTGCTCCTTAGAATGTATCATAAGAACATAAGATATGCCATACTGGGTCAGATCATGGTGCATCAAGCCCAGTATCCTGTTTCCAACAGTGGCCAATCTAGGTCATAAGTACATAGCAGTTTCCCCAAAAGACACAGGTTCCACAATGCTTGTATTGGGGCAAGCAGTAGATGTCCTGGGTCCCCTTTAACAATGGTTTATGGACCTTTCCTCCAGGAACTTGTCCAAAGCTTTTTTAAACCCAGCTATACTAACAGCTTTTACTACAACCTCCAGTAATGAATTCCAGAGTTTGATTACGCGTTGAGTGAAAAAAAAATTATCTTATTAGTCTTAAATAGATTACACTGTAGCTTCATTGTATGTCCCTTAGTCTTTCTATATTTTGCTGGCGTAAACAATCAATCTACATTTACCCGTTACACTCTGTTCATTAATTTATAGACCTCTATCATATTTCCCCTCAGCAGTCTCTTTCCAGGTTGAAGATCCCTAACCTTTTTAGCCTCTCCTCATAAGGGTATCACACACACATCACCTGCAGAGGATGTGCAGATCAATACTCATGCCCAGTCATTCTTGCTATGCCTATATCATCAATACTAAAATGAAATTACCAAGATATGTAAACCCTTTCTATCCCCACTCTCTTTTTTTGTTGGAAGAAACCGTAGGAGGAAGGAACCAGTATCCAACCACAACAGACGGCTTAGTCCTTTTTAATCAAAATTTTCAATTCATAACACACTTATCTTGTATGTCTTTAATGCTAGAAGTCATCCATTATCCGTTATTCATTCGCGGTACTCATATCCAACAGACTACTATATCATGGCTATAGTCACTCCTCCATGGTACACTCATACCCACTTCTATGCCACCCACTGACATTACAGCAGACTACATGACAACACCTTATTGATACAGTCCAGCTGCCTCCCACATTATCCTCACACTCACTGTCTAGCATGTATGGGACATATGGATGTGACATATGTTGGGATATTTTGGCCTAGGAATAGGTCTGCTTAGGTTTGCCTTATGTGCTGTCTGTGACTGTAATCCTGCCGCCTGTGGCTTGTACGGGCACCCTGTATGAATGGCACGAGAAGACAGCATGTGGGCTATCCAGGAAAGTATATGCTACAAGAAGGTGTCTGTGGCCTGGTACAGTCTGGGAAAAACCTTACTCTGGATAGAAATATGCAGTGTTAGGCCCAGAAGCGGCCAGGCCAGAAAATAATTAACACAAAAATAATTAACAGAAAATTCTCTAGCCCTGAAGAAAGAATGCAATTAGTGCTGGGAAGTAGAAGACCATAAGCGGGCCCCAAGGAATGCAGGAGAGATGCGCTTCACAGCACAGATAAGCAAAGACTTTGGAGACCTTGAAGCACCAGCCTTAGGCCCTGAAAATCATGAGGGAGGGGGTCCCATCTGGAGAGCTTTAGCAAACTTCTGCAAGCAGCACTCTAATTTTTGCAAGTAGCACTGGCAGAGTTTTGCAGAAGGCTCAAAAATTGTGCAGACAGCTTTACAACTTTTTGTAGGAAGCAGAGCAGATTTTTGCACACGGAACTAAGGCTTTGTGCAGGAATTGCTATAGAAGGTATAGGATATATAAGAGAGCAAGCTACAGAGCTCGGGGGCATGACTTTCTCTCTCACTGCTCAAGGGGGGGAGAACGTTTGCCCACACTCAGATTCCCTAAGACAGACTTTTTCCTGTGCTTATGGTTTTTGCTTGTACTAAATAAAAAAAATTGTTGCTGACAAGTAACTGTGATCTGAGTTTCTTTTGTTTTGTTTCTTCTGGTGCACGGGTCCCATGTGCCCAGGCAATCTTGATAATTATTAGGAATGCTTTTGTAGGTAAGAACCCGCCTACACATGTCCATCACTTATTCCCTTTGCTCCCATCCAGTACCTCAGTTCTGATTTCTAGGTAGGCTCCCTTATCTCACATTGCAGTGATTGTCTTTTCCGCACATTATCCCACACACTTACCGCTCTTAACACCCACTATCATTTTACCACCCAATAATCAGTCACTAGCACTTTTCCGTCATAACACATCCTCCTTGCCCCTGCCATTACTACACATAAGGGCTCTTTACACAGCCATTTTCACATATTAACGACATGTTAAGAAGACATCCTTAACACACCTTGTCAGATTCAAGGGCAAAGGTTACAATTAAAATTGAATATTGCATTAGTTCTTCCTGTGAAGCATTTAGAAATTCTATTGGATTTAAAGTGCCAGTTGAAAGCTGGTCTTCTTCCCTCTTTTCTTCCTTCATACTTCAAGACTCTCCAGCCTTCCTAGATGTTAAGTAAAAGGCTCTGAGAAATGGTGGAACGCTAAATAAAATTATTTTAAGCACTTCTACATTTATTCAACATAACCTCTGGGGAGATAATTGGTGATCCAGGAAAGTTCAAGTGTTAAAATGCATTTTTTTTCCATGATTTCTAACAGCCTCTAGTTTCCTGTGCAACAGGTACTGATCTTTCACCACTGCTTGTACACATGCTTGCACTCATTCTAACTGTATGGTTGCTTTGTCCAATTTAACTTCCCAAGTGTCTAACCTCTACAAATGTCCATGACTTTGGGACTTAAGCTCAACAGAAACCCCTAATATCTGATCCATGTGAGAGGACTACAATTGCCTTCCATAGGGAGTTCAAGGTCACTAGTGCAGACATTGCTAATGGGATCTGAATATCCTCATATTCCATCCTTGTTGGCATTCCCTTCTTACTAGTGTCGGCCAATGCTATACCCTCAGGAGGCCTTTCTTCCCAGCATCTAGAAAAAGAGAATGGGGAATGCAATTGCAGAAATGGACAGAGATTTAATTGAATAATTTTGCAGTATTGCCATGAAAGGAGAAATGCTACTGACAGGTGATTTCAATATGCTGGATGTTGATTGGTGCATCTCTCCTGCAGTATTATCTAGAAGTAAGAAGATCCGGGATTCTCTACAGGGAGACCACACCTTCAAAGGGATATAAAGAGGACGGAGTCTGTGCAGAGGGTGGCTTCCATAATGGTCAATGGATTTCGTCATAAGGCATATGGGAATAGACTTAAAGATATCAATATGTATACTTTTCGGGAAAGGTGGGAGAGAGGAGATATAATAGAGACATTTAAATATATATTGGCATAAATGCACAGGAGAAGAGCCTCCTTCATTTGAAAGAAAGTTCTGCAATTAATGGGCATAGAACGACGGTGAAAAATAATAGAATCAGGAGTAATATGTGGAAATATTTCTTTACAGAAAGAGTGATAAATGTATGGAACAGTCTCCCAGTGAAGGTAGTAGAGACCAGACAGTATCTGAATTTAAGAAAGCATGGAACCAACACAGAAGATCTCTAAAGCAATGAACATAAATGAGCATAAATGAGCACAGATACTCAAAGTCTAGCCAACAAACCTCCTGCCTTGGAAGCCCTAATGGTGGAAATGGACTTGGACATTGTGGCCATTACGTAAACATGGTTTAATGAGTCACATGAATGGGATACAGCCATAGCTGGCTATAATTTATTTAGGAGAGACAGAGAAGGCAGAAAAGGAGGAGGAGGAGGAGCCCTCTATGTCAAAAGCAATATTAAAGCTGCTGAAATGCAGGGGACATGGGGAAAAGAAGAAACACTGTAGATTGTGTTGGAAAGAGGAGATGGCACTATCATCCAAGCTGGTGTAGTTTTCAGGCCTCCAACTCAAACAAAAGAAATGGATAGAGACTTGATTATTGATATTACAACCTGAGCCATGAAGGGGGAAGTGATCATATTGGGTGACTAATCTACCCGATGTGGATTGGATCCTTCTGCAAATATGGAAAGAAGTAAAAACAAATTGTGGATGCCTTCCAAGATGCATTGCTTAAACAAATGGTGATGGAACCAACCAGGGAAAATTCATAGTAACATAGTAAAAGACGGCAGATAAAAACCAGTATGGTCCATCTAGTCTGCCCAGTAAGATGGAAAGAGTAGGTGCACCTGCCGCTCCGTGCAGGCCACCCCTCCCCATGTCTTTGTTTTAGGGGTGAGCCCACCGCTCCATGTAGGACACCCCTGTATTTTGAGAAATTAGTTAAAGTTTATTTTGATTTTATCCTGTTGCTGTAAAGGGATCCACTGTGTCTGCTTCATGCCATTTTGAATTCTGTCACTGTATTTGCCCCCACCACTTCCATCGGAAGGGCACTCCAAGCATCCATCACCCTTTCAGTGCAAAAGTATTTCCTGAAATTGCCTTTAAATTTACCCCCTTACAGCTTCATGTTATGCCCTCTAGTTTTACAGCTTTCCCGTCTTTAGATTTAGTACTCAACAACAGAGAAAGTGTATCGAACGTCTAGGTGGGTGTCCATGTGAGCAGCAGTGATCATCACACAGTATGGTCTGAGGTAAAAGCCAAGACAGGGTCCCCTCAAAGCAAGCTCAAGGCCCTAGACTTCAAAAACGCTGAATTCAGGAAGATGGCCAAGTGCCTGAAGGAGGAATTGGCAGGGTAGGAGGAGGTAAGGGAAGTGGAGTTGCAGTGGGATAAACTAAACTAAAGGAGGCAATAAAAGGGATAACAGATACATATGCAAGTAAAGTAAATAAAAACAAGAGGAAAAGGAAACCTATTTGGTTTTCTAAAGGAGTGGCTGCACAAATAAAGGCAAAAACCACAGCTTTCGCAAAATTCAGAAGTTCACAAACAGAGGAACACAAAAAGGAATTCAGGATAAAGCTAAAAGAGACAAAAAGAGAAATAAGGATAGCAAAATCAAAGATAGAAGAAAAGATGGCTAAAGATCTAAAACGTGGTGATAAAACCTTTTTTCAAGTATATTCAGGAGAAGAGGAAGATAAGAAATGAAATTGCTAGACTCAAAAGTGCTGAGAACAGATTCATGGAAGGTGACATTGAAAAAGAGAAAAATTCTAAACAAATACTTCTATTTTTACTAAAGAAAATCCTAAGAACCACCTGTGACTGACAAATATACAAATGGAAATGGAGTAGATACTACACCATTCACAGAAGATGATGTGTTTGAACAGGTTGCAAAACTGAAAGTTGACAAATCCATGGGACTGGATGGAATACATCCTAGGATATGGAAAGAGCTCAGAGAGGTTCTTGCAGGGCCTTTAAATTATGTTTTAAATAGATCCTTGGAGACAGGAGAAGTTCTGCAGGACTGGAAAAAGGCCTGTGTGGTACATCTTCACAAAAGTGGCAAGCTACTGGCCACTAAGCCTTACCTCAGTGGCGGGAAAAAGAAATGGAGGCACGCCTGAAAGAGAGAATAATGGACTTTTTCAAAACCAATAGGCTGCATGATCCGAGGCAACATGGTTTTACCAAAGGGAAATCATGCCAAACATATCTGTTTGAGTTCTTTGACAGGGTGACCAGTGAACTAGATCACGGGCAAGCGATGGATGTGATCTACCTAGATTTCAGCAAAGCCTTTGATACTGTTCCTCATAGGAGGTTTATCAATAAACTGACCAGCCTAGGGATGGGCCCCAATGTGGTGAACTGGATCAGAAATTGGTTGACTGACAGATGACAGAAGGTGATGGTAAACGGAACTCACTCAGTTGAAAGGAAGGTGATTAGTGGCATGCCACAGGGATTGATCCTGTGGTTGGTAATGTTCAATTTATTTGTGAGTGATATTGCTGAAGGACTGAATGGAAAAGTCTGTCTTTTTTCAGATGACATAAAAGTTTACAACAGAGTGGACCCCCCTGATGGAGTGGATTACCTGAAGAAAGATCTGCAAAAGCTGGAAGAATGGTCTAATGCTTGGCAGTTAAGAATTAATGTGAAGAAGTGCAGTGTCATGCACTTGGGATGCAGAAATCCAAGGGAATTGTATGAGATAGGGGGCAATAGGTTGGTGTGCATGGATCAGGAGAAGGTCCTCGGAGTGATTGTTTCTGAGGATCTCAAAGTGGCGAAACAGTGTGACAAGACAGTAGCCAAAGCCAGAAGGATGCTGGGTTGCATATAGAGAGGAATTACCAGCAGAAAAGAGGTGGTACTAATGCCACTGTAGAGTCACTGGTGAGGCCTCACTTGGAATATTGTGTTCAGTTTTAGGGACGCTATCTCACAAAGGATATGAAAAGACTGGAAACAGTCCAGAGGAATGTGACAAAAATTATTTGGAACCTGCACCAGAAGACGTACTAAAAGAAACTCCAAGACCTAAATATGTATACTTTAGAGGAGAGAAAGGACAAAGTGTATATCCTGGGTCTCAAATATGCGGCTCGCTGGCCGCCAGCATCTTCTGCGGCCCGCGATGCATTTGGCCTGGCGTGTTAAGCAGCTGGCCGGTAGAGTAAAAACAAAATCCAAACTTGCTGCTGCTGCCACTGCCGCCGCAGTATCAAGCGTCCCGCGGCGCCCCCCACCTGCCCGGCAGAGTCCTCTGCTCCCTGCAGCATCAGCTCCAAAAGCGGCGGCTTTCAGAGCCACGAAGAGAGAGAGTTTCTCTCTCGTGGCTCTGAAGAGCAGCGAGAGAGAAACTCTCTCTCTTCAGCTCCAAAAGCGGCAGGTCAATTCAAAGAGAGAGATTAGGACTGGTAATAGGCTATGGTGGGGGCTATGACTGGTGATGGGCTATGGGGGGGGGGGTTAGGACTGGTAATGGCCTATGAGAGGGGTAAGACTGAAAATCCCACTAGAGGACAGCAACCTTGGGCCGGAAGGACTGGGGTTTCTAGTCCCACAGATGCTCCTTGTGGTCTTGGGCAACTTAACCCTCCATAGCCCATGTTCCCTGTAAAATAGTTATCTCCAAGTTATAATGCCCTGTTCAATGTAATTTCAGTTTATTCAATGTAAACCGCACTGATGCAGAATAGCGTGGTATATAAGAGAATGTAAAAAAATAAAATAAAATAAATAAATAAAATGGGGTGATGGGGGTAACACTGAAAATGGGGTGATGGGGGGTTAGGACTTGTAATGGACTATGAGGGGTAAGACTGAAAATGGGGTGATGGGTAAGACTGGAAGTGGGCTATGGGGGGTTAGGACTGGTAATGGGTTATGGGGAGGCTAGGACTGGTAATCGGCTGGGGGGGTTGATAGGACTGGAAATGGGCTGAGTGGAAGGGGGGCTTGAATGGCAAATGGCTGATGGGGAGGGGGGCTTGGAGTGGAAATGGGCTGTGAGAGGAGGGAGCTAGCACTGGAAATGGGCTGATTGTGGGGGAGATAGGATTGCAAATGGGCTGATGGGGGCTAGGACTGAAAATGGGCTGATGCAGGGACTAGAAGGGAGTGGGTGCTGTGTGGGGCTGGAACTAGAAGGGAGCTGATGTTGGGGGAGGATTAGAATGGGATGGAGCTGGGAGAGTGAAATGGAGAGGGGAAAATATTTTGTGTGGGAGGGAAGACAAATCTACAATTGGCCAGGTATTGGGAGAGTAAGTGGGGATTGAGGATGGAGGGGTAAAATTTGAGTGGATGAAATAGGAATGAGGAAAGAGCAAAAGGAGAAAGATTAGTATGTTAAAGTAGATGTAGAGGGAGAATGGAAAAAAAAAAACTAGAAGAGAGAAAAAAGGACAAATGGACAGCAGACGATGGAGAGTTAGCAGAAGGCATGAAGAAACCAGAAGAAAGTGGCTGGAACAATTGCAACTGAAAAACAATGCACAAAAAGTAGAAAAATATCTCTTTATTTTGAATTTATTAACTGTAATATGTCAGCTCTGGGAAATGTGCATCAATAACGTCTGTGCTTTGTTTAGTACAAGAGGAAATTAATTTATTGTTTTATTTCTACAGTGTTGTTGTACATTCCAAGTTTGGCTTTTGGGGTTCCCAGTTTAATTATTGTCTTCTTGTTTCTAAATTTTGATTTCTTCTTTGGTGATGGTGTATGTTCTGCATGTGTAACTGAGCTGAGGTATTCTGTTTATGTAATTCCTATTTGACATTGCTACTTGTTCTCTTTCCCCAGTGTCATGTATTGTTATTCTCTGAAATGTACTGATTTAATATTTGCAGTGCTGCCTTTTGATAGGTAGGGTATGGTGCTTTGTGAGTCCTGGTAGTGCTGTTAGGATATGGGGGTTTGCTATGGGTTTTAAATGGGCAGTGTTTGTTTGTAGTAGTTCCTAATGTGCCTGGCGGTTGGCACTGGATTATAGTAATGTAGAAATCTTTTAGTCTTTCTTTATCCATACACTCATTAAGAGGCATGTTTACTAAAAGTTAGTGTATGGTAACATTATGCAAATATTTATGCAAATGAGGCCCTTATGCAAATGAGGCCCCGCATCTTATGTGGCCCCCGTGTTATTTTACAAGTCCTCATTTGGCCCTCAAAGCAATTTGAGTTTGAGACCCCTGGTGTATATGATACAGACCTTTAAATACTTAAGGAGTATTAATGAACTAACTGTTTTCAAAGACGGGGAAGCTGTAATGCTAGAGGGTATAACATGAAACTACAAGGGAGTAAACTGAAAGGCAACGTCAGGAAATAGTTTTTCACTGAAAAGGTGATGGATGCTTGGAATGCCCTCCCGATGGAAGTGGTGGGGGCAAATACAGTGACAGAATTCAAAATGTTTATAGAAACAGGATAAAATCAAAATAAACTTAACTGTCTCTGATATCTCAACAATTAGAGGTGACCTGCACAGAGCAGTGGGTACACCCCTAAACAAAGGCATGGGGAGGGGTGACCTGCATGGAGTGGCAGGTGCACCTACTTTTGCCACCTTTCTGGGCAGACTAGATGGACCATGCTGGTCTTTATCTGCTATCATGTACTATGTTAATATGTAAAGTTAAAAAGGGACTATAATTGTTGGTACAGAAGGGCAGACTGGATAGGCCATATGGTCATTTTCTGGCATCATGTTTCTGTTTTTTTGTGCTTTCACAGGGCTAGCAAGGCTCATGGTCTGCCCATGTACATTTTCTTTCCTTAAAGATTGTTTGGGCATCGTTCCCCCAGACTGCACCAAGCTCCTCACTCATTGAAGTTGTTGAGAGAGCTGAAATTTAGCCGTGCCAATTATTCCAGGGTGCAAGAGAAGCATGCACATCACAGGGCTGAATGAATCCTCCTGAATGGCATTTCCTGCTTCTGTGCAATGGCCCAAGCCAGTCTTGTCTGCCACTGAAAGAAGCTACCAATAGAAACTTCCATTTTCCCTGGATTTGGTTAAGGCGTTGAAGAAAATACCTGCATCTTACCCTTTACTTATTTATTTATTTATGTATTTATTTTCACAAACATGATATACATGCCTCCTTATAGAATGCAAGGCAAATTACAATAGAAGTCAAATATAAGTACTGTACAATAGCAGTAGTAAATTAATTATTCCGTTCCTCTCTCCCATCACAAAATAGCCAGGTTTTTATACTCTCTTATGAAACCATGATGATAAAGTAAAAAAAAAAAAAGGAAACTCTGGGGCATCTTTGCTAAAGAGCTTTGCCCAAGTAGCATGGGGGTAAACATGCATTATCAGCACCACGCTAAAAACCCATTGCTGCTGCAATGCCGCTAGCACAAGCTTTGAAAGCCCGTGCTGTGGGTGCTTGGTGGGGAGCAACTGCTACCAGCACAATGGGTGATGGTAGTTGCTCCCCATGGTGGTTTCACACAGCGAGTCATGCTATATTTAGGAGCACAACAGTCCCCACTCTGCTGTATTAAATAGTTACATTGTATAATAATAATAATAATAATAATAATAATTGTATAATAATAATAATAATAATAATAGTGCATTATATAGTTGCATTGTATATAGTTATATTGTATATAGTTTTCCTGTTATGGCCCAAGTTATACCTGCCTAAGTTATATAGAGTTACTGCACCAAACCTATTCTATGTATTCTGTTTGATTGCTCATAAGATTGTTCCATGTAAGTTAATATGTTATCTAACTTGTTCTATGTAAGTTCTGTTCTGTTCTGTTCTCTGTAAACTGCACTGAATGTGAAATAGCGCAGTATATAAAAACCAATAAATAAATAAATAAAATAAATTAAGCATGATGCTCCTTTTTAGAAATGCAGCCCAAACCCAGGCTACTAGCATGGGGCTTAGTAAACGTGCTCCTCTTGGCACCAACCCTCAGCCGTGTGACTGGCTGGCAGCCATCTTGACTCTCAGGATTAGCCTTGAGTTTAGATTTTAACTGACACTGATAATATACCTCAGATGCAAAATAAATACATAAATACATAAATACATAAAATAAATAGGGAGTTATTGGATAGACACTAGAAAACCCTGTCATGGTTTGCATTCTTCACTCCATTTTTGTGCCTTTTTTGTGTTAACAACTCCTAGGTGACACAAACATACATGTTTGATTTCACTGGGAAAAGGTACACTGGCATTAGTACCAGTGATGTGAAAACACCAGCAAACCTTTTATTTTTGCCCTTATATAAAACATAATTAGCTGGAAAATAAGCACTTAAAATTTACAGATTTTAAACAAAAAGGAACATAAGCCCTATACATATGTCAGTGCTCTCTGAACTGCCTCAGGGTCACCCCTGCACCTACAGGAGTCATTACCACAACAACATCTGCTTTCCCTCCACATCTTCATGGAATGGTTTTGCCTTACTATGCAATACTCTCAATCAAATGCCTCGTTTTCCTCCACACTCAGTGCTACTAGCCAGCCAACTTCAGCTTCGACTTGGAAAAAATTTAAATGCATTGGGATTGCGAATTATATGCTAGCTTCCTTCTTCTTCGTGCTTTGTAAAATCGGCTGCTGCATCATTATTTACCTATATGTAGTATGTTCGAATGAATTATGAGCTCATATAATATTGAACATAGCTTGATGTCTTGAATGAATTCCAATCTAACTTTGCCACAATTACATATAATTGTCTTTTTCCTTTGAAATGTTTTTACAGCTCAGCACTGATAAGAAAAAAAAACCGTTATCTTGCAGATAATTTATATATTTTGATCTTCTACTTGATTTCTCACCCCTTTTAAGTAGCAAACTCCAATAGTAAAGAATGTTTGAATGTGCTTTTATGATTTAGACAAATGCTTCCAAGGGACTAAGCAGAGATTACTGAATTTATTTCTCTTCTGACGTAAAGAAGCTCACTTAACCAACTTTTCAAGAGTCAAGAGACTGCTACATTAATTCACTAATCCTCAAAGTCCCACATATTATTGAAAGGCCATGATCTACAAAGGCAAGCTCAAATTGAAGAGCCTGTGAAGACTAAGCTATAGGGTAAAGTTTAGAGTGAACTACACTGACATTTCTTTCCTTATCATGCTTCTTTTCTATGCAATGCGTATATATCATTTGAACAATAGCAAAATTATTATGAAACTGAAGATACTTTTTCAAAGGTGACCAGCAATCATTACTAAATTAAGGAGTGCACAGTTATAAAAATTACAGTTACCCATATTTTTGTACATGGCTCATGGTCATAAGTGGTTTTCTTGAAAACTCTTGAAGTATTTATGAGTGACTAAATGACATAGAAACCTTGAAATACTTTGAGTATTAATGAACAAACAAACCTCTTCCAAAAATGGGGAAGCTGTAAAACTGAGAGTATAACATGAAGCTGCAAGGGGTTAAACTGAAAGGCAATGCTAGGAAATACGTTTTCACAGAAAGGGTGGTGGATGCTTGGAATGCCCTCCCGATGGAAGTGGTTGGGGCAAATACAGTGACAGAATTCAAAATGGCATGGGACAGACACAATGGATCCCTTTATAGCAACAGGATAAAATTAAAATAAACATAACTATCTCTTATATCTCAACAAATAGAAGTGACCTACACGGAGCGGTGGGTACACCCCTAAACAAAGGCATGAGGAGGTGTGACCTGCACGGATCAGCAGGTGCACCTACACTTGCTGTCTTGCTAGGCAGACTAGATGGAATATACTGGTCTTTATCTGCTGTCATATACTATGTTACTATGTTACCTATGAAATAAAGTGCACACTGAAGTCATTGTGAACGTACTTAAAAGAACATGATGAGCAATAAGGTCTTAATGTGCATATTAAGATGATCCTTTCACAATCTAACAAGTATTGTATGTGCTAAAATTGGTGCTCAAAACAAAAGAAAAATTAGAGCATCATAGACAAATAAGTCTTAACTGAGTTTGTGATAAAGAGGATTGTATGCTGTCTGCTATCCCCTGTTTTCTGTGAACCAATCTGTCTCAGATCAGGTGTTAAACGTTTTAACAGGCCCCGTGCTATAGAATGTTATTGTCCTAACTGTTAGGGGTAGGTATTTGTAAGCATCCTTTTGGTTTATTTTGCTGCCCAAAAAGTGAAAGTGCACCTTTGAATCAATGCTGACTCCTGGCAACCCAACTGTTCCTGGGTTTTCTTGGCAGCTTGACCAAAAATAGATTGCCAGGAAATGCAGGGTAAAGAGACTTTTCAAAAGTCACAAGGAGTGCTTCCATGAAGCATACCCCTGCTCTTTCAGTTACCAAGCCATTAGTGCTCTAACCATTAGTCTACTCCTCCATGCATGCCTACAAATTAACTTATGGGCAGATAATTGTGTGCATTTTTAAGTTCTTGCATGCAAAGAACATACACTTACAGAAATAAATAGATCAAATGAATAAAAAAAATCCATTTAAAACAACCATGGACCAAGCTTTTTTCTGGGCACACATACCCCTACTAGCTGACCTGAGATAAAGGAGACTGTTAGCAGGGAGATTTCTTTACCTCAAACCCTCCCACTTAGATCACCCCTAACCCCTTTCCTCCCATTGCTGATCCTGAGAGTCCTACACAAAGTCCTTTCTCTTCCCACAGCACAACTGCCGAAGCCTTTATAGAACTAATCTTCCTCCATTTTTACCCCCAACCCTGCCATGAAAATTACAAAGTCCCCCTCCAAATAAAAACCTGTTCAATCTCTCTGCAAACATGGTAAAACCTTGACTGTAATCAGACTTCATCAGGACAATAAGCTGTGTATCTGAATGTATCTTGCCTTGAACTTAGATTTAGAAAAAGTGGGTAATTAAATCTAAAATCCAAATCTTATTGATGACACCTCAAGATGCACCATCAACCCTTCCAGAATGGTCATCTACAATTCCAAAAATAACTTTGTGCCTGATTTTCATTTAGACAGGCTACGCATTGGCATATAGCCTGCCCACTGACCCTCTTAACCCGGATTTTCACTTCTGCAGCAACGGAAGTGAAAATCCAGGTTTGGTTGGACATGCCGGCAGCCACCGAGGCTAAGTGGGTAGCAGTGCTTTTCAATGCTACCCGGTTACCCCCAGCACCTCAAAGGTAGAAACATAGAAACATGCTGACAGAGAAAGACTAGATGGCCTATCTAGTCTGTCCTTCCATATCAACCATTATAACATTCCCCTTATGCCCTTTATAGATCCTCTCTGTTTGTCCCATGCTTCTTTGAATTCAGATACTGTCCTCATCTCTACCACCTCCACTGGCAGACCATTCCATGGATCCACCACGCTTTCTGTAAAGAAATATTTCCACATATCATTCCTGAATCTATCCCCTTTCACCCTTAAGAACATAAGAACATAAGATATGCCATACTGGGTCAGACCAAGGTCCATCAAGCCCAGTATCCTGTTTCCAACAGTGGCCAATCTAGCTCATACGTACCTAGCAGTTTCCCCAAAAGACACAGGTTCCACAATGCTTGTACTGGGTCAAGCATTGATATCCTGGATCCCTTCTTAATAATGGTTTATGGACCTTTCCTCCAGGAACTTGTCCAAACCTTTTTTAAACCCAGCTACACTAACAGTCTTTACTACATCCTCCGGTAACAAATTCCAGAGTTTGATTACACGTTGAGTGAAAAAATATTTTCTTTTATTAGTCTTAAATAGTTTACCCTGTAGCTTCATTGCATATCCCCTAGTCTTTCTATATTCTGATAAGGTAAACAATTGATCTACGTTTACCTGTTCCACTACATTCATTAATTTATAGAATTCTATCATATCTCCCCTCAGTCGTCTCTTTTCCAGGTTAAAGAGCCCTTTCTTCTTAGTGGTATCCTTCCATCCCCTTTACCATTTTGGTGGCTCTTCTCTGAACCTTTTATAATAACGCTATATCTTTTTTAAGATACGGCAACCAGAATTGCACACAATATTCAAGGTGCAGTCTCACCATGGAACAATATAGAGGCATTATAATATCCTTTGTTTTATTTTCCATTCCTTTCCTTATGATACCTAGCATTCTATTTGCTCTCTTGGCTGCCACTGCACACTGGGCTGAGGGTTTTAACATGTTATCCCCAATGACGCCTAAATCTTTTTCCTGGGTGGTGGACGTGCGGGAGGTGATTGAGCACCCCCTCACGCTGGAGAAGGTGTGACATGCTCTCTAAATCCTTAAGCCAGTGAAAGTGTCTGGACCTGCAATGCTCCCTGCTGAGCTTTATAGGATGTTGCAGGAACAATTTGCCTTGGTACTCATCAGGGTCTTTAATGAGATTTTGCCTCATGGTTCACTCCCAAAATCCTTTTGTTGTCGTTATGTGCCATCGAGTCGGTGTCGACTCATGACGACCCTCTGGATAGTTGTTCTAAACTGTGTTTGGTCTACAGTCAGGCAATTCACTGTTAACAGAGTGGCACCCATAGCTGCTGTTATTGTTTTGATCCATCTCATTGCTGGCCTTCCTCCTTTGCATTGCCTTCTACCTTGCCAAGCATAATGTCTTTCTCTAATGATCTCTCTCTTCACATGATGTGTCCAAAGTATGAAAGTTGAAGTCTTGTCTTCTGAGCTTCTAAATAAAATTTAGGTTTAATCTCCTCTAGTACTGACTTGTTTGTTCTTTGAGCAGTCCATTTAATACACAGTATTCGTCACCAGCACCATAATTCAAAAGAATCAATTTTCTTCCTGCCTATCTTTTTCAGTGTCCAACTTTCACATCCATATGACGTTATTGAAAATACCATGGCTCGAACAAGTCAAATCTTTGAATGGAAAGAGACATCTTTGTTCATGAGAATCTTGTCTAGGTCCTTCATAGCCATTCTACCAAGAGCAGCGTATCATTTGATTTCTTGACTGCTTGTTGTTTCTTTATCAATAGTTGATCGAAGTAGGTTAAAGTTGTCCACTATTTCATAGTAACATAGTAGCATAGCAAATGACGGCAGATAAAGACCAGCACGGTCCATCCAGTCTGCCTAGCATGACGGCAAGTGTAGGTGCACCCGCCGCTCCGCCACCCCTCCCCACGTCCCTGTTTAGGGGTGAACCCACCACACCATGTAGGACACCCCTATTTGTTGAGAAATTAGATGGTTCAGTTTATTTTAATTTTACCCTGTTGCTGTAAAGGGATCCACTGTGTCTGTCCCATTCCATTTTGAATTCCGTCACCGTGTTTGCCCCAATTTTGCCTTTCAATTTACCACTTCGCAGCTTCATGTTGTGCCCTCTAGTTGTACAGCTTACCCATCGTTGGAAGAGGTTTGTTTGTTCATTATTTCCCTTCAAGTATTTAAAGGTCTGAATCATATCTCCCCTGTTCCTCCTCTCCTCCAGAGTGTACATGTTTAGGTCTTCAAGTCTCTTCTCATAAAGCTTCTGATGCAGGCTCCAAATCATTTTGGGTGCCTTCCTCTGAACAGTTTCCAGTCTTTTTACATCCTTTGCAAGATACGGTCTCCAAAACTGAACACAGTATTCCAAGTGAGGCCTCACCAGTGACTTGTACAGTGGCATAAGTACCTCTTCCTTTCTGCTGGTGATTCCTCTTTGTATGCAGCCCAACATCCTCCTGGCTTGTGCCACCGCCTTGTCGCACTGTTTTGCCACCTTGAGATCTTCAGAAATAATCACACCAAGGTCTTTTTCCTGATCTGTGCATACTAACCTCTCGCCCCCTATCACGTACATTTCCCTTGAATTTCTTCTACCCAAGTGCTTGACTCTGCACTTCTTTGCATTAAATCTTAATTGCCAAGCATTAGACCATTCTTCCAGCTTTTGTAGATCTTTCCTCATGTTAACCACTCCCTCGGGGGAGTCCACTCTGTTGCAAATTTTCGTGTTATCTGCAAAAAGACAGACTTTTCCATTCAGTCCTTCAGCAATATCACTCACAAATACATTGAACAGTGCCGGGCCCAGGACCGACCCCTGGGGCACCCCGCTAATCACCTTCCCTTCATCCAAGTGAGCTCCGTTTACCATCACCCTCTGTCGTCTTGTCAGTCAACCAATTTCTGATCCAATTTACCATCTTAAGTTCCATCCCCAAGCTACTGAGTTTATTGATAAGCCTCCTATGAGGAACAGTATCAAAGGCTTTGCTGAAATCCAGGTAGATGACAACCATCGCATGTCCCTGATCTAGCTCCCTGTCCACCCGGTCAAAGAACTCAATCAGATTTGTTTGGCAAGATCGTCCTTCGGTAAAACCATGTTGCCTTGGGTCTTGCAACCTGTTGGTTTTGAGAAAGTTTACTATTCGCTCTTTCAGGAGCGCCTCCATTACTTTTTCCACCACCGAGGTAAGGCTCACGGGCCTGTAGTTTGCCACTTCTTCCCTGTCACCACTTTTGTGTAGAGGTTGTCATGGGGTCTGTAAGATAGACCTTCTCTGAACCCTATTAGGCGGCTGCCTAGGGCTTTGAAGTTCACGCTGCCTTTCTACCAAAAAGAGTCTTGCAGTCAGATGGTAAGGCAAAATAATGTCAGGGCTTTATTCCCCTTCCCAAACGGATATTCTTTGGATACAACACAAACAAAACAGCAGAAAACAACAAAACAAACTGATACAAAGAAAAATATCTTCTTTTCCTTTGACACTAGCACATGGCTGCTTTCCACAGGCTTAACATAAAGATATGACATCATCTGAAAAACATATTGTGCAATCCATAGGAACCGGGTCAGGAGTACAGCTGTTATTCTCCCACTGCATTAATTCGGATTCACTCCCGATAGCATAAGGGTCACACTCTTTACATGTGCTGGCTTCCTGAAAACCCTCCTGTGGTGCATGGATTACTTTTCCCAAAAAGTGCTCTTCAAACCTAGGGCTCTGAATGCCTGGTATGGTGATAGCTTCTTTCTGGCTTTCCTTTTTCTTCCAACCTGGTGGAATCACTGGATATCTTTCAACATCAAAGTTACTTCCAGTGCCACACCCTTGCCCTTTAAAACACACAGAGCTTTTAGCCTTTTCCTCAGAAAAGCAAGGTTCCCACCTTTTAACTGTGTTTCTGGTTCTTGTTTCTGGGCTCCTGACAGCTCTCTCCTGGACTCTCCAACCACCATCAAACCTAGCAGGCTCATGGCCACGTCACTGGCTGCTTCCTGCTCTGGGGTCAGACCTACTGTTTCCTTCTCCCGGCAAACTTCCTTCAGCATGACACGTGCTCACTGGTTGCTTGCTCAGTCCTCCTGAGTCGCTGCCCCTGCTGGCCTTTCCTGGTTCTAGCCAGCAACTTATATGCTTCCCTTCTCTGCACGCTGCGTGGGTCTTTGTGAACAGGTGTTCCTGATGAGGCTTTCTGTCTCTAACTACGTCAGGACTATCACAAGGAAAATTCATGCTAATGCCTTTTGGCTTCTCCTATGCTGAGTGTATTTGCAGCTCAGCTGTTCCTACGTGTACTGAGTTTATTTGCTGCTCAGCTAAATCTGAGGTAAGTTCCTCATTTTCTCTTACCCCCATGTGCTCTATACTGGCTACTGTGTCACAAGGTATGACATCAGCTGTTCTCCAATCCTGAGGAACCTCTCCTGTTTCCAAGGATCTGTTAAAAACATCCTTTAACGGCCCTGCAAAAACCTCTCTGAGCTCTTTCAGAATCCTGGGATGTATCCTATCTGGTCCCATGGCCTTGTCCACTTTCAGTTTTGCAAGTTGTTCTAACACATCATCTTCTGTGAATGGTGTGGTATCTACTTCATTCCCATTTTTATAATATTTGGGAGTCACAAGTGGTCCTTCTCCAGGACTTTCTTTAGTAAAAACAGAGCAGAAGTATTTGTTTAGCAATTTCACTTTTTTAATGTCACTTTCCACCAGTCCGTTCGCAGCACTTCTGAGTCCTGCAATTCCATCTCTGATCTTCTTCCTTTCCCGAATATACCTGAAGAAGGTTTTGTCGCCACACTTAGCATCATTATCCATCTTTTCCTCTGCCTTTGATTTTGCTATCCTTACTTCTCTCTTTGTCTCTTTGAGTTTGATCCTGTATTCATTTCTGTGTTCCTCTGTTTGTGAGCTTTTGAATCTTGCGAAAGCTGTGTTTTTTGCCTTTATTTGAGAAGCCACTTCTTTGGAAAACCAAATGGGTTTTCTTCTCCTCTCGTTTTTGTTTACTTTTGTTACATATTTATTTGTTGCCCCTTTTATTGCCATCTTTAGTTTAGCCCATAGCAATTCCACTTCGCTAATCTCCTTCCACCCTGTCAGCTCCTCCTTTAGGTACTCGGCCTTTTTATTGAAGTCGGTGTTTTTTAAGTTTAGGACTTTGAGCTTACTATGATTGGCTTATACCTTGGCTTTTATCTCAAACCACACCGTGTGATGATCGCTGCTGCTCACAGGGGCACTCACGCAGATATTCGACATGCTATCACCGTTGGTGAGCACTAAATCTAGCGTTAACCTTTCCCTGGATGGTTCCATCACCATTTGTCTAAGTAACACATCTTGGAGAGCATCCACAATTTTTTTTGCTTCTTTCCAGATTTGCAGAAGGAGTAATCCAATCCACATTAGGTAGATTAAAGTCTCCCAATATGATTGTTTCCCCTTTTGTGGCTATCTTGGCAATATCTATAATCAATTCGTTATTTATCTCTTCAATTTGTGTTGGAGGTCTGTAGACTACAGCAGTATGGATGACAGTGCCATCTCCTCTTTCCAGCACAATCCAGAGTGCTTCTTCTTTTCCCCATGCCCCCTGCATTTCAGTAGCTTTAATATTGCTTTTGACATACAAGGCTACTCCTCCTCCTCCTCTTCCATTTTCTCTGTCTCTTCTGAATAGATTATAGCCAGGTATGACTATATCCCAATCATGCGATTCGTTTAGCCATGTTTCTGTAATGGCCACAATGTCCAAATCCGTTTCCACCATTAGGACTTCTAGGTCCGGAACTTTGTTGGCTAAGCTTCGAGCATTTGTGCTCATTGCTTTCCAGCATTTACCTGGCTTGCGTGTATTTAGCATTGATTTTGTTCTGCCTACATCTTCCCACTTGTTTTTGATGTGCAGTTTAAAAGTGTGGCTGTTTCTGATTTTAATCTGCTTTTGCAGGGGGTGACGTCCAGAGCTTGACCTTCTACATCCATCACCCCTTTTTTCTAGTTTAAATGCATATCCACATATTGCTTGAATTTTTCACTTAGGATTCTTTTCCCTGCAACAGAGAGAGATGTAGTCCATCAGCACAGTATAGTCTCTTGTTGTTCCATCTGTTACCCCAGTTGCCAATAAATCTGAATCCTTCTTGTTTGCACCAGGTCTGGAGCCATGTATTAAAGCTGTTAATGCGATGAAGCCTTTTTTGCCCCCTTACCAAGCACAGGTAGAACCTCTGAGAATGTAACAATGTTAACAATGGGCTTGAGTTTCTCTCCCAGAGATTGGACGTCCTTTTGGATTGTAGAGGCACTGTTTCTAGCCAGGTCGTTTGTGCCCAAATGGATAACAACATCAAGTTTGGAGTGTTCATGTTCTGTGCTAAGTACTTCAACAATCTGGTTTGTGTTCTTGCTGGCTGAAGAGCCTGGGAGGCACCTGACTATCTTCTCTCCTTTGAACTGTGTTCCCAAGTTGATGCCACTGATGATGGAATTTCAATTTCTTCTCAATCAATGATGAACTTATTGATTTTGCCAGTTGTCAGGATCTTTGTCTTTTTTACATTAAGGTGCAGGTCCATTTTAAGACTTTGTTCCTTGATCTTGAGAAGCAAATGTTTCAGATCGTCTTCACTTTCAGCCAGTAATCCTTTTACCAAGTCTCTTTTACTGTTATACCTAAAGAAGGCAAGGATGAGCTCCTTTGTAGCAACTATAGGCCGATTTTCCTCCTGAGTATTGACTATAAGCTCTTCACTATCATTCTATGCATTTGCCTTGAATTATGCTTGCAGGGACTGGTTCACCCAGACTAGACAGAATTCATGAAACATTGATATGGATTTGAGAATGCCCGCTGACTACTTGACATAATGTATGGAGTACGTGAGAGAACAGAGTCACGTGCAGTCCTTTCCCTTGACAGGGAGAAGGCATTTGATAAAGTGGAATGGTCATATTTGCTTGAGGTGCATAGACAATTTGGGTTTGGACCGAACTTGTGTAATTAGGTTTTAGATATGTATGTCAGTTGAGCGGCTATCAAGCTAGTTAATGACTTCCACTCAAAGAGCTTTTGCCTAGGTCAGGGGAAAAGGCAAGAGTGTCCATTCTCACCGTTGTTATTTGCATTGGCCAATGAACCATTTGTGTGGCATGTTCAGAGTAAGAAAGAGGAGATTGGCATAAGATTGGGAGGGCGGACTCATGCTATTTCCCTGTATGCTGACGATACCCTGATCTGCCTTCAGGATCAAACTGTTACAATACCCACTATAGTGACCCTCATATATCAGTTTTCCTAATTTTCTGGTTTCTCTGTTAATAAACACCTGTTCTTCTTCCTTGCCTTACAGAGGCAGGAGACTGGACCAGAGCGATTCCTGGAGACTTCCAAGTGGTTGATCAATTTAAGTATTTGTGGGTCTGAGTGCCTAAGATATTAATTGATGAGCTGAATAGAGATCTATGGGAATGGAAGAACTGTTCTGTTTCATGGTTGGGACAAATCATTGTGGTCAAGATGCTGGTGTTGCCAAAACTGTTGTTCTTATTTATGCAGCTGCCTATCCACGAATCAAGGAGCTTTTTTAAAGCAGTAAAAGTACATTTTCAGCATTTGTGGGGCAGGGAAAAAGACCCCCAAGTAGGTTCAACCATGCTGGTGGCACCCAAGTAGTGCGGAGAATTAGGCTTCCTGCACCTAGTATTGTATTTTTGGTGCTTGTGTCTTCGTGCGGTGCATTTTTGATTTATGGACTCCTGATCAAACTGGATCTGTTTGGAGAAAGCCTGAATGGCCCCAATCCTTCTGAGAGTTGTTTTATTCTTGAAGGAGTCTGCTAAGGTTAACAGAGCCTTATCACATCTGTTTTTTGGGCTCATGTGGAAAATATGGGACTCACTGTGCAAGCAGCATGAAATAGCGGCATGACTCTCCTCATATTCCCCAGTGTCAGCTTTTGCCTTTGCTTGGGATATAAGGCTGGGTACACTAGGCTCGGGAAGGGCTCTAAGATTATCTTACCTTTTTGAAGATACCACTTTTGCTTCTAATGACAAAGTGAAAAAGGTCTGCGGTTTTTCCCTGAAGGTATTTTAATACTTTCAGCTGCGGCACTTTATTTGGTCTATCCCCTATGAGACCTCAGTTTTGCACCCCTCGAAAGCGTGGGAGCGAGTCCTGTTTGAGTACATAAGGCTGAAGCCCTTCAATGCCAAACTCTACCAAGTACTCTCATCCAAGCAACCATGCACTGCTCAGGGGCTGCCATAAAAGAGGAGGTGGAGAGATGCGATTGGAGATCAACCTGAGGACTTTTGGGATGAAGTCTGCCAGTATACCCATGCTCGCTAAATTTCCCTGTCCTTGATCAACATGTAACTTCACATTCTGTTGCACACGTCTGTCACTCTGGCAGACCTCTTCTGATGGGGCAGAGCAGAAGGGGAAGGGTCAGCGATCTAGAACACATGTGGTGGCATTGCCCCAAGCTGCAATACGTTTCGTTAGAAGTCCATCGGCATATCTCCAGAGTCTTGAGGCTGTCTTTCCTCTTCTCAATTGTATCCTGTGTGCTGGGCCACTTGACTCTTAATTTGACAGGTACTGCATCTTTTATATTGCTTATTACTTGCAGGCTTGAGCATAGTCACCCAGCACTGAAAGCGGCCGGAACGCCCCTCCTTCACAGAATGGCTTGTCAAGGTGTGGAATATCTATAGGATGGAGAAGCTTACCACTGAATTTATTTATTTAAAAGCTTTTCTATACCACGCTCTTTATTATCAGTGCAGTTTACAATTAACAATTCTTGAACAGTCAAGGCAGAACTGCCTTGTGCTTACATTGAACAGGAGCAGTAACTTGGAGTTGTAACTGGGTGAACTATTTACTATTTACTGGGTGGACTATTTACATTGGACCATCAAAAGATGTGGTGAGGTGACTATTTGCATGTTAGATGTTAGACCCAATCCTCATGGTTAGGACTGGGTCTTATCGGTTGTTTACAGTAAGCGTTATAGCATATGTATCAATTGCAAGGGAGACTGGAGACAGTCAGTAAATTGTGGTTAAGGTTTCTGGATCAGGAGGCCCACTAACATAGTGATAGGATGAAGCTGTTTTGGTGCTCCCATAGATGTCAAACTCTGCTGTTCCTGTTTGGTAAGGCTTATAGGTCTGCGTGGGAGGATGGGGGAAGGGATATGAAGTGGGGAAGATGTGGAAATGCAGGGTATCCAGCGGGGATAAACCCCTGTGTAATAGAGGGGTGGTGGGCTCAGATTAGAGTAGATTAGCTTGCTTTCTTAGCTTCTGGTCCTCTCTATGACACTGCTCCCACTCTTACCCTTCTTTCTTTGTTTTTGGTTTCTTTCCCCTTTTCCCGTTCATCGAATGTGTGTGCTAAAATGAAGGGGAGGGGAGGGTTGGGGGGATATGAGGGTGGGGTTGGGTCTTTAGGTCTTTGGGGAGCTGTGGACTTTTACGAATGTGGTTTCCTATTGGGCCTATAATTATTTGAGCATTCTGGTAACTAAGTTGTTCACTTATGTTGGTTATCTTGTTCTGGTTGTTTGGAGATGTATTGCTCCCTTTTAGGCCAATAAAAAAGATTCACACAAAAAATGACAGCACATCCCTGCTATTTACAGTTGTAAATCAACATGCATGTATAATTAAGCATTTTAGAAAAGCTCCTACTTAATGTGTTCTGAGCATGGGTGATGCAGACCTTCAAGGTGTATATAACTTTGTATCTCTCTATCTATCTATAAATTCAAAATAGATGTTTTCAGTTGGCAAATTAATGTTTTTAAATCATTGAATGTATATCCTCTTGTGAGCTGGTTCTGGTTTAAAATGAAGGCGGCTAATGGCCATTCTATGGTGATAATACCCTCTGTGTGCCTAGCCTATTTACCAAACAGATTCTTCTGAGACCGGCAATCTAAGAAAACAATAGTATAGATAGATTATATAACCTTTAAACACTTTGAAATTCAAAGGCAATTGAAATAAAGTGCATCTAAAGTGGTAAAAGTGAGTTTTCTTTTATCATACTGTAAGTCAAATAGAATAACTCAAACACTTGGTCTATTTAGAATGCAACATTTTACATTGTCCACTGTGATTTTAGCAACTTTATTTACATGTTTTAAAGGGAATTTAATGCCAGTTTTTATTTATTTATTAACTTCCAATTAATATCAATGTAGTTTATGACATATCACAAACACACCAAACAGAGAAACCATAAAACAAATCCATTTTAATGGCCAGTCTCACAATAAGAACTGTTCTATCTCAAGGAACCAAGAGTCCCACATTATATTACCAGACTTTAAAGAATTAAGCAGAACTAAAAACAACCATATTTTTAAAAGATGCCTAAAAGTGAGCAAGCCCTCTGCTTGATGGACTTTATTAGGACACTTATTGCTTGAAGAAGAAATAGTTACTGAATAAAATCAATTTCACAGACTTAACTGTTCTGATTTCTCTTGCTGAAGGGCACTCAAGGAAATTCCCAGAAGGTAATGTAGTGTAAAAGGGGGCATGACAAAGAATAATAAATATATTCAAACTACACCTCCTCCTTGCTAGACTGGGAGCCAGCTTGGCATAGTGTTGGAGTGGAATTCATCCTTTTATATTTCAGATTCACATTCTTTGACCTAAGTGTGCTGTTTGGTATTGCACATAGCATGGGACATACCCTCCCTTTGACTTGCTCCCAATTTAACAAGGATGAATTATAGTTTGAATGATTTTTATTCAGCCAGTTTTTAAGATGATTTTTGACCTCTGATGCAGGCAAAACAAAAGCTTGCTCATGTTGGATATTTTATGCTAATTATCCTAGCGCTTATATGTTTTTAGTCTTCTTAAAAATATATTTTGTTTTTATTCTTTTATTGAATCTTGACTTGTCTTTTTATTCATTTCTGACTAACATTATTTACAATTTATTGTTTTCATAAGATTTATTTCAGTTTTACAGCTCAAAAGGGTTACAGTGGCAATAGAAATATTGCAAATATAAGACTGCAGGTGTCAGGTACTAGGTAGAAAGAAAGTTGCAAAACAGGAAAACAAGAGAGGACTATTGCATCAACTAACATATTGATCACAGAGCAGAGCAGCGCAACAAGAAGAGTATCAACAGACCTGCAAGGCATAAAAAGAGGCTCACACAAAGATACAAAGCAGGAGGAGGAGTAGACAACCAGACAACCAGAACCCAAAGCACAGTGGTCAATGAATAACCCAACAAGGTATAAAAAGAGAGTGACAGTCATAGAATGACTACTTAAGGCACCCACAAAGATGCAAAGAAGGAGGGGGACGAGGAGGAGAAGGAGTAGCTCCCTCAAACCCCCCCCACCCCCGGCCCCCAAAAGAAAAAGCATATAGGTCACAAAACAATGCAACAAGAAGGGTGGCAAGGACCACTCAAATCCAAATGGGTGAGGCAAAGAGCCAGAATGAAGCAAGCCATTAGCACAGTGGGGCCTAGCACATCCTAACCATTAGTCCAGCTTAGTAAACATGCCCCAGAGTGTCAATGAAATATATACACATTTATGGCACACTGTTTAAAATTGTAGCTAGGGCTTTGCTCATCAAAGATTTTCCCTTGCTGGGGCATATGGGCCATTGGCATGTAAAGTTAGAGGAGGGAATGGCAGCTGCAAGGATAATGCTCATATTGCCAGTTCTGCTGGCTGACATGCCTCCTGTTTCCCCTGCTGCATCACCACCGCTCCTCTGCCTCTGATGCTCCTTTTCCTAAACCTCAGTCACCAGTTTCTCCTTCCAGTAAGTCAATGTGTTGCACTGTAGAACGATAGTTCCTCTCATCCGCGGGTCACAGAAACCCACCAATATATACAGGGTGGCCCAAAAAAAGTGAGAACATCTCATAGCATATAAGTTATTTAAAAATTCAAAAAGACTGATGTAAATGATTGACAAATTAAAAAAACAAAGATGGTGACCGGAAATTGTCGAAATAAAGACGTTATATAGCTAAACAAGGTAAATAAGTAAACTATTTAAGCTTTTAATTTACGAGATGTTCTCACTTCTTTGGGGTCACCCTGTAAGCATTTGCCTTTGTAAAGGGTAGCAACCTTTTATCCATGTGACCATGCAAGAAATCTACCATCCCCAAAACCTCTTCTATTAATCCCTGTCACTGCAAAAACCTTCAAAATATGCCTGTAGAATTTTCACATGGGATGAGAAGACACAGATAGTCCCTTGTGGAAATCAGCTCTTCTGTGGCACCCTTAAAGGGCTTTACATCTTCTATGATCTGTGCCATATTTATCGAATCCTGGTGATGCAGGGGGTTTTCATTCCCAATCTCTCCATCTCTGGTCATATTCAAACACAGGCTAAAAACCTCTCTTTTAGTGGTTGATTTTGGATCCCCTCCCCCTTATTCTCCCGTTTAACACCTATGTGTGTGCTAACCATTTCCTTTAAAGATTTACCATAGTCTCTTGTTTGTCTAGAATAGATTGTAAACTTTGTGGAGCAAAGACTGTTTATTGTTTATTGTATTGTATTTGATAACCCGCCTATAGCGGATGCAACTAGGCGGCATACAAAGTTAAAATAGGGGGAGAGATGAACAAGATATGACAATGGGAAAGAAAGGGAAAGGAGAGACAAGGTCACAGAGGCAAGAGGGAGAGGGATGGCCTAGATCAGGGGTGGGCAAACATTTTGACTCGAGGGCCGCAATGGGTTCATATATTGGACCCGGGGGCCGGACCAAGAGTAGATGGACGGTGTGTATGTGTGAATTAATATAAATTAAATTTAAATTTGTAACATTAAATGTTTAGATTAATTTAAGGTAGAAAAGCATAAAAAGAGTTATTTTACAAAACTTTTATGCAATGTATTTCTTTCATGAAATAGTACCTTCAATTTTAGTGGGAACAGTGTTGTTGGTCTCCCTTTTTTGTTAAGGCATCAAAGTCAGGAGATAGCTTTGTTGTTGCAATTCGCAGAATAGATCTGAGGTGTTGGTCAGTTAACTGGGATCTGTGACGAGATTTATTGATGTTCATGACACTGAACGTCTGCTCACACACGTAGGTCGAGCCAAACAAGGCCAGAATCTTCTGTGCCATCCCCCGGAGGTTTGGAAAACAGTCATCTTTAAGTGAGGAATAGAACTCTTTTAGTGGAAGAGAGTGGAAGTTCTCCTTTAAGATTGCATCAGATTCCTGGTCTAAGCCCTATGCTAAATACATAGAAAAAAAATCACTCAAAAACTAGAAATGTTCTCATCATCTGTGTTTCTCAATGAATGTTCTTTAGAGCTTATGGCCTTAACTGACAATACTGTAGAAAGCAAACTTGCCAAGTTGTAAATAGAAAATGGAGACAATCATTAATTTAGTATCGATTTTAAGAAATTCTCAACTAAAATTATAATATAAAGTGGCTTTGCAAGGATTTCAGACAGTTTAAATATGGCAAGTCTATCAGGAACCAGGAAGATTATCATAAAGCCCCAGTATGTGATGCCGGAATCCAGGGAAATGATAGCAGGAAAGCATCAATTTAGATGAGACCTCCAGATATGAGAAATACACCCACACCGATATTACTGTAACTAGATGAGAAAAAACCAAAATAAAAAAGATTTATCTGGGGAGATTCCAGGGTTGTTGGTGCGGATCCGGGGTTGCTGGAGAGTGCTGAAGTTTTTTTTTATTTAATACAATTGAAGAGCATTGGGGCTCTGTGACTGCTTGTAGCAGCCGGAATGGGATTTTTTCCTTTCCCCGCAGCCACAGGGAAAGCAAGCGAGCAGCCGCAGCTAAAGGAAAAAGGAAAGGGAGGAGTATTGGGACTAAAGGAGCAGCCAAGGACAGCCCACTGCAGCAATTTAGGGGGAAAATGGAGTCTATATTGAGTTGCAGGTGCAGGCCTGGGTTTTTTGTCGGGCCCAGCCTGGGACTGCAATTTGGGGAAGCCGCAGAATACACGACTATACCTGATCACAGTGGGGGTTGCTTGCAGGCATCGGGAGGAGCCACAAAGACCGCAGCTGTCCCCGATGCTAGAGGAGGAGCTGGTATGGGGGCCTGCAAGGCCCAAAGTTCATACAGGAGCCTGGGGCACCAGTAAATGAGTCAGCAGGGCCCCAGGGAAAAAATGAATAGGCTTGGGAGCCATTGGGGGGCTCTCAAATGGCCAGAATTGGGGGAATTGGGCTAATGAGACCAAGATTTTAGAATTGGGCCATTTGGCAGGCCTTTAAATGAACTGAGGCTTTTGGGATGGGTCAGACAGCAGAGTGAGGCTGCTGGTCTATAGAAGGCGTACAGAAGAGTCGGAACGGGCCATTTGGCAGGCCTTTAAATGAACTGAGGCTTTTGGGATGGGTCAGACAGCAGAGTGAGGCTGCTGGTCTATAGAAGGCGTACAGAAGAGTCGGAACGGGCCACAGTTTCTTTAACATAACTTAAAGAGGCCGAAATCAAAATATTTAATTTTAACAGTTTTAAAGTGGCAGAATAACTTATTTTATTTATTTATTTATCTATTTCTTCTATACCGCCCCTTCCAGAGATCAGGGGCGGTTTACATGGAACAATTTAACAGTTTTGTATACGTTCGTATAACATTATATTGAACAAAATTTTTTACTTTTTACATATAACAGAGCATTAAACTGTTAAAACTATTTACAAGGTGTATACTTTTGTATACTTCTGTATTGTTATATTGATCAGAAGTTTCTAACTTTTTACAGGGAATAGGCAACGAACTGCCATTGCTATTTACAGATGTTATTTACAAAAAGGTTAGGATGCAATGTGTTATAGTGTAGAGTATTCATATAACTGGGGTTTTATATTATGTAAAGTACCAATATGTGCTGGCTGGGGGAGAGATCTGTGTGGATGTTGTTGTGGTTAAGTGCCATCGAGTTGGTGTTGGTGCGCCAGTCGATGAAGCACCAGGTCTGCGGGTACTGCAGTGTGCTGCGGCCCAGGCCCATACTAGGAAGCGTGCAGAAGAGCTAGCGCTCCGCCGGGCCGTAGTTTGCCCATTCCTGGCCTAGATTATAAAAGGGGGAAGACAAAGAGAGCAAACAGAGTCAGCTGCAGAGCTTAATAGACAGAAAACAGAAGGTCAAGAAAATGTAATTGCAGGGAAAGCAAAGGAAAATAAATGAGACTTCAACTGGGACTTAAAGGAAGACAATGACAGCTGAGAGCAAAGAAAAGCAGGCAAAGAGTTCCATAAAGAAGGGAGCACAACATGGAAAGCCGCGAAGAAGGCTAGGGAAGAGCGAATCAAATGGTGACAGGGAACAGTTAGAAGACCTTGAGAAGCAGAACAGAGAACCCTGGAGGGGAAAGAAGAAGAGACAGAAATGTTGGAATGCCAGTAAGAAGGGCACGATGGGTGAGAATGAGGACATTAAACTGAATATGAAAAAAACGGGTAACCAACCCTCAGCTAGAAAGAGGGAAGTGATATAATCAAACTGTCAAGAATCGTAAAGCAAACAATTGTCTCTTATGTGTGTGTGTATGCCTAGTAGTGCTGAAGAAATAATACATTGTTGTAGTAGTAGCAGTAGATCTTGGTCTCTAGTGACATCTGGTGCAGGGCTGCCTGTTGCTCGACCAATCTCTTCAGCATTTCATAAGTGGTAATTCCTCCTGATGCCAATATATGACCTGAGCTGGCGTGTATGTTTCCTGCTTCTCACCTAGCTCATGCCCACCTAGGGTTACCAACTTTTTCACCGAGAAAAACCCGACACCTGTGGCTCGCCATGCTCCACCCATTCTCCGCCCCTAGTCCCACCCCTGCCCCGCCCCCAGCCCCACCCACAAAAATTACCGAGGATACGTGTAGGCTAACTTCCTTGGTCAGATAATAATTAAACTGGGAACCCCAAAATCCAAACATGAAATGTACAACACTGGAGAAATAAAGCTATAAAGTAATTTCCTCTTGCACTAAACAAAAACGCAAAGATGTTATCAATACACACTTCCCAGACCAGACATATTCCAGTTAATAAATTCAAAATAAAAAGTATTTTTCTACCTTCTGTTTGGACATTTTATTTTTCAGCTGCAATTCCTCCAGTCACTTTCTTCTGGTTTCTTCGTGTCTTCTGCGAGCTATCCATTTGTCCTTTCTTCTCTTTTCCATTCTCTCTCTATTTCTGCTTTAACATACTGATTGTTTCCCTTTTGCTCTTTCCCCCAATTCTTTCCTTATTCCTTTATCATCCATTTAAATTTCACCCTTCCATTCTCAAGCCCCTCTTGCTCTCCCAATACCCAGCCCATCATAGACTTTTCTTCCACACAAAATATTTTTCCCCTCTCCATTCTCATTCCCTATCCATTCTAGTCCTCCCCCAAAATCAGTTCCCTTATAGTTCTACACCCACCCAACATCCACTCCCTTCTAGTCCCATTCTCCCATGCCCCACATCAGCCCATTTCCAATCCTATTCCAGCTCTTCATCAGCCCATTTCCAGTGCTAGCCCTCACATCACAGGCCATTTCCAGTCCTAGTCCCCCCCTAATCACAGCCCATTTCCAGTCCAAGTCCCCATCACAGCCTATTTCCAGTCCTAGGCCCCCCCAACATCACAGCCCATTTGCAGTCCTAGCCCCCCCCTAATCACAGCCCATTTCCAGTCCAAGTCCCCATCACAGCCTATTTCCAGTCCTAGGCCCCCCCCCCCCCACCATCACAGTCCATTTGCAGTCCTATTCCAGCTCTTCATCAGCCCATTTCCAGTGCTAGCCCTCACATCACAGGCCATTTCCAGTCCTAGTCCCCCCCCTAATCACAGCCTATTTCCAGTCCATTCCCCCCCCCCCCCCATAGCCCTTTTCCAGTCCAGGTCCCCTCCCCCCACCACAGCCCATGCAGTCCTTGGCCTCCCTCCCCCCCACCACCACCACCAGCACCGCGGCTGTCTGAGGCTTTAGAGGGAGCTGGGGAAGCCCGCGTGAGGCCCCGGCTCCCTCTGTACAGCCTCCAGCGTGAAGAGCCTTTTCCTTCACGCTGGCGGCTGTTTCTGTGAAGCCTCGAATGCTGGGAAAGGTTAAAGGGTATTGCCTTTAACTTGTTACTCCAGAGACTTATTTATTTACATTCTCTTATATACCATGCTATTCTGCATCAGTGTGGTTTACATTGAACAAACTGAAATTACATTGAACAGGGCATTATAACTTGGAGATAACTATTTTACAGGGAACATGGGCTATGGAGGGTTAAGTGGCTTGCCCAAGACCACAAGGAGCACCTGTGGGACTAGAAACCCCAGTCCTTCCAGCCCAAGGTTGCTGTCCTCTAGTGGGATTTGAACCTCCGACCTTCCAGCCTGAAGTACCTTGCCCCAACCACTAGGCCACTCCTCCACTCCTAGCAATACTAATTGACTTAGCTCAATTAGTATTGCTGGAATGGTTTTGCGGTGGTTTGAGTCTTTTCTTACTAATAGATCAGCTCAGGCATATGTTGCCAGTAGATTGCCATCTCTGTTTCAGGGGCAGCATTTTCTGCCATTTTATTTAACACTTACATGCTCAACTTTATAACTTATTAGCTGGACTTGCTGTTCATTATAGATTATATGCGGATGATATTCAGTTTGCTGTCCCGGTCTTGTCTTCCATTCCTGCTGTCCTTGTGCATGTTGTTGGTTGTATTGATGTGGTTCAAAAATGGATATCTCACAATAGATTGGTTTTGAATATCGCGAAGACTGAGATTCTTTATATGAGTAGGACATTGTAGCCTTCTTTACCTTTGGAATTGAAAATAGATAGTACGGATTCATTCTCAGGTCAGAAATCTTGTGATAATTTTAGACTCACAATTGGGTATGCAGCCTCAGGTTCAAGATGTTGTTAAAGCGGCTTTTTATATGTTGAATATTATAAGGAAACTGAGATCCTAAGTATCAGAAGATAATTAATGGTCAATGGTTCAGGCGTTGGTTCTTACTCTAACAGTTTATACTGTGGTTTGCCTGTCTATGCTATTCAAATGTTACAAACAATTCAGAATTAGCTGCCAGGGTGATTAGGGGAGTGGGTAGATATGAACATATAATGCCCATTTTGCATGAACTACACTGGCTTCCAGTTAAATGGTGTGTTATAAAATGATTATGCTGGCGTATAAAGCTCTACAGTATATGATGCTGGCTATTGGGGCTTCTGTATTGAATCCTTATAGGCTGTCTCATGCATTACGGTCTCAGTCTGCAGGTTTATTGGAGGTTCCATCTCATCATAGAATGCATCTCCTAACTCTCCATGCCTGCAAGTTTTCTGTAAGTGCCCATGGTATTCAAATTCTCTACCCTGTGAGTTACACATGGTGCCAGACTTGGTGACTTTTAAGAAGAAAGAATGATGGTCTTAATTGTTGTGCATTTTATTTATGCTGTTTTTTAATTTATTTTATGGCATGTTTTATGTTATGACAACGTATATTAGTTTGTATTTTTTATTGTCTATGGGCCTGATTCTGTCCCACACGTATATCTCCTTTGTACATCCGGGCTGATCCAGACATACAAAGGAGATCACAATTGTGATCCTGCAGGGCACATCTAGCCCCACGGGATCAGAATCGCGGACAGGCAGGTTCATGCAGGCCAGGACTGCGATTCAGTCCCGGCCTGCAGGTACAGCCACAGGCCAGCTAACTCAGTCAGGGCTTTTAAATGGAGCGGCGGCAACATGGTGTCCTGTTGCCATGGCACCGTGGCTCCATTTAAAAGCCACAATGCAATCCGCCTGCTAAAAAGTTAATTTCCCACAGCCCGACACCCAATCCAGCCTCCTAAGGCCAGGATCGGGGTGCGGGGAATTAACTCTACCCCCCAGTCACATTTGCACACCGATCTAAAAAAAAAAAACAATGTCCAGGGAAGTTATTCCACCTCAGAGGTGGAATAACTTCCCCAGCCATTTCGCCGGCCCTGGACGTATATTGCTGACATTAGAATCAGCCCTGTACGTCCAGGGCTGGCGACCGCCCACTGCCCTCCCATTCTCCGCCACTGAGCCACCTCTTTCCCGCTCTCGACTAACTTCCCCGCACAACCAGCAGGGACATTAGTCGGGGCATGCCGCCGGCATGAATAGCTCCCTATATATTTTTGTAAACTATCCAGGTAATTGGTGTGGTATATAAACATTTTAAATAAATAAATATATTTTCTTGGGGAGGGGCTGCTTATCTTGCTGCTTCTGATGTACCTGGGGCTGGGGATAGAGAAGAGGATGAAAGGCCAGTTGCATCCTTCCTATTTTCTACTGTCTCCTCTATCTGTAGTTCATTCTTGGCCTTGGCACTATCAGTACCAACAGTATCACTTCCTACCCCGTCACCACTTAGCAAGCTATCAAAAACTCTTCAAGACCTTCTTCAGCCATTAAACTTTCAATATTTGATAATTATGATGGAAGTCTCAGTCATGAGTAGGATCTTCTTCTGCTATTTTTTTCCCATGTGGGGTCCTTTGGTAAGTGCTGGTACAGTTTGAAGCTTGTCATATTGCAGGGACATGCGTCATTTTCTTCTTTTTGGAGCTTCTGTTGGGAGCTTGCTTTTCACTAATTTTTGCTTCAGATTGGGTGATTGTAGGAAGGCCAACACTGGTGGAGCAGTGAATATCTCTTTTACGAATGCACCCTCCTGGAGTAGTTTTTCCAGGTCTGCATTTCACTAGAAGGGAGTCTCTCTCTGAAGTGTTTTAGTTTTTTGTGTTGCAGTAGGTTTTTCCTGTGTTAAGACACAATCATCTTGAAGTTGATTAATGTTTGAAGGATTCACTCAGGATTTCGAGATGTTGATCCCTGTCTTTAGGGTCAGGACATGCACAATGGTATCATGCTTGGCTGTCTATAACTGACTTTTTCATATGTGAAGGATCGAAGCTGGGATTGTGAAAATAGCTGCATCGGTTAGTTGGTTTATTGTAGATAGATATTTGTATATAGCCATTATTGATAGAAACCGTTGTATTATTTTAACTTTTTCACAGTAATCAATTTTGTATCTGACTGAATGGTGTGATGTATTAAATGGACTGGGAAATTATTTGAGAATCTCTTCTCTCTGTCAAAATCATACAAATGTCATCAATCCATCAGTAATATTTAAAGGACTTAGTTTGATATTTATTTAGAGCTTTTTTATGTCTGTTAATCCTCATTTAGATTTTTTTCCCCCTTTTAGGGACAGTGATAATATTTTTTTATTTGTGACAATGACAAAATTAGCCCTTTTAAGAAAAATGTTGCTTAATCATACACACCAAAATGAGAGATCTTTTTTCTTTTCCACTTTACACCCTCCCTCTTAGCCATACTTTAAATGATAACATTAAATATGCATATGCTGTCATAGGTGTTTAGTTTTGTGGACAACTACCCCATTTAGGTAAAAATTATCTATTAATTTTAATACATTGTTTAATATATTATTATGATCTTAATTGACCATCGATTTTAAAATCTGATAATCTTTAGGGAAATTTCTTTGTATTGCAGTAGTAAGAGACAATGCAATCTTTCCGCAATCTATAGGCCATGAAAAGGTGGTGGTTGCTAAATATTTAGGGTATGTGGGAGATACAATAAAAATGTTTAAATACTTAAGGGGTATTAGTGAACAAACAAAACTGGCAGGCTTTACAGGAAACTCTAATTCACCTTACTCCCCACTAATATAACCACCACTAATTTACATTTGAAATGCACTTTTTGAAAGTCACATGGCAATTTAATAGATGAGTTCCTGAATTTTCTTCCATCTGCTGTACTCCCAGAACACCTCCTTCATCGGCAGATAAAACTTAACTGTGTAGTGGAACCTCGGGGCATGTTTAAAAAGAGCACCATTACCATGTGACTGGGCCATGATACCAGCACAGAGGCTTGTGCCAACTTCAGGGGGCATGTGTGTCTGTTCCGTTGACATTGGTGCATTTCTAATGGACAGCACTACAGTAATCTGGCACACGAGTGTACCCACCATGCCCTTGCTAACCGTGATGTGTCATCAATCCCCACATCTTGCCCCCAACCCACCCTGTCTCCAGTCAATCCTGTGTTAACCGTTTAGCACAGCACTTGTTGTCTGTATATGTGTATTGTGACGCCGCCTTGCCCTACTAGGCGGCTGCCTAGTGGGGGCGACGGGCCATCATACTTGTGTCCATGCTTCAGCGTAGTAGCTGAGGCCCTTATAGTGTAGTTGTGGGGCTTAGGGAAGTGGATTAGGCCGACACAGGAAAATTTGTTATAAATTTTTATTTTCTTTGCATCATCAAGTTAGCAACAGGCCTTGGTAAAGGTTCCCAAAACACCAACAGAAAAAGGATATTTTCTCCAAAACAAAAAGCTTTCCAAAAGAGACACGTAACTGCTTTGGCAAAGCAATTTCTTCACTCTTTGCCTTCGTAATTAAATTCTTTGCCACTAAAGCAAAACAGTTTAAACTCACTGTTACATGCACAGTCCAGCTACTCTTCTCAGTTTCTCTCAGCTGCTACAAACCAGCTTGTGATTAGACGCTGCCTCTTAGCCTGGAAACTAAACAGCAGTTAACACACTTCCAGTATTAGTAGAATGGCTGTTTTAAAACATGAGGTTTCTTCCTTTTTTATCTGCCCTTCTCAATGGCATGTACTTGGCAGAAATACCTCTTATATTTTCCTTCTCAGCAATCAATAAAACTTCTAAACATTGCTCATACAAAAAGCACATTCCATGGACTCATCAGAGGACTCTGAATTCCCTTGGTAAAATTCAACTTCCATTTCCTCCTCTGTGCTGCAAGGCTCGGGGTCTGGGACACGTTCAGGGATTTCTAGCTTCACCATTTTTAAAAGCTTAAAACGTTTCTCCCACTGGAGATTCCTTCTTCCCTTTGGAACTATGTAAGAAACACTTGCCCTTCTTCCCCTTTCTGAATCATACAGAGGTAATGTTTGGTTTACCTTGCTTGCAGACATCCTCCCTTTACTAGGCTTTCTGAAATGTTTGGACACTTGCTCAGAGTTTGTGCTGCTGGCCTCCAAGTCAGAACTGTAGTTCTGGAACTCTTCCCAGCTCCTTTCTTTCCTTTGGCCCTGCCACTCGCCTTGGCAGTTCTGGCTGGTCCTTTTGGAATCCCCACGTCTTTCAGCCCTGCAGTGCTGTTTCCTCTCCTGGCTTCTCTGGACTCCCAGAACTCCTTGAATTCTCTGCCTCCCTTGAATTCTCTGCCTTCCCTCACTTGCTGAGTGACGCAGTTTAAATGCCTGGTAGCCTGCTTCCTTCTCTGGCCCCACCCTCTCTCTCCCTGCAGTTGCCCTGGAGAGTGGGCGTGGCTTCAGACTAGCTTTGCAAGTGTGTGTTTCAGTATTAGTTTCACTTTGGGACCTATGCTTAGGTGAGCCCATCCCCCATTTATGGAAAAAACCTTCTTTTTTTTCTCTTTCCCAGGGCTGTGCTGCACCCGCATCACCACAGTATATATATATATATATACATATACAGGCAACAAGTGCTTTGACCCGGTGAAAAGCGGAATATAAATACAGCTAAATAAATAAAAATAAATATATATATATATATATATATATATTGTGACATAGTGAGTCCCAAAAACCAGGTAAAAAGTGCAGGGCTGCAATATAAACAAAAGCACATGGCTACTGGTTGTCAGGGAAACCAAGCCCCAGAGAAAGAAGCACACCCCTGCTACCAGTCTAGCAGAGAGTTACAAAGTAATTCAGAACACCTGCTAGGAGGCAGAGTCAGGCCCTACCCGAGAAAGCTGACTCATAAAGAGGTCCCAGTAGGTAGAGAGGAGAGAGAGGAGGAAAGCCAGAGTGAAAGAGAGAGTGAACAAGAGGAGAGACGAGCAGAGTCCCCTTGGAGGAAGAAAAGCCAGCTTCCAGTAAGGAGGTGGACTGAGTCTCTAGCTGAGGAAAGGTCAGAGGCTCTGAGTCAAAGATACAGCAGGAGCAGACCAAGACAGCTGAAATACTCTCTGGATTATAAACAGAAGGAAAAGCCTGGAAGGCAGTTGAACTCTGTTTTGCATAAGTCAGGTTGGGAACCAACAGCTATCTATAAGCCACGGAGAAAACCTTCCACAGCCAGGTTCCAAGGTAAGCCTAAGGGCTGGAATCATAATAATAATTGTGAGTTTAGTGACCTGGAAGGTTGGGACTATGGTGGAAAGGACTATGGGGAGAATGATTGTTTAGAGCTGTACCAAACCCAAGAGCTTATCACAAAGCCTAGGGTTGGAGAAAAGGGCGCGGCTCCAGAGGGAGCGTGGCAAACAATTCCTACCCCAGAGGTAGAATTTATGGAAACAGAGCCATCCTGTGTAAATACTCCTATGGAAGAAATGGACTGTACGATTTCACTGGCTGAGGAGATAATATCTCTATGTTAAAATTGTGCTGTGAAGAAAATACAGACTTACTGTGAGAAGGGAACAGAGCTGTAGGAAAGAGTATTGTGGTGTTTAATCTGCTGGAAGAAAAATGTTTAACGCTGACTGAAGCTATTTAAGTTGGATATCTTATTTTGTCCTTTTTCTGCCAAAGTGCAAGATATTTGTGTTACCTTTATTCCTTGTGAAATCCACCCCAGGAGGGGAAATAAATCATTTTGCTTGAAACACTTGAGTCACACTACCCTTCATTGAACTCTTAAAGAAACTACATTTCCCTACAAGCACTGCTTCAGGAAATAGTGAAACTTTGGTTCAGGAAGGAACTTAACCTCCTTAAACCCTACATACCTACGGGTATCAGCAAGGGGGGAGGATCACAATATATATATACAACCCCCATAGTATAAAACTAAAGAATATATAAAACTAAAGAAGCTAAGAACTTGAATCTTGGTATCAGAATGAGCTTAAAATTAAGCAGCCATATTTAGAAAGCTCTGTCATTGTAAGCTTTATACAAACTGTATTTAAAAGGTTTGCGTTCTAACATTTAATAAATATAATTCACCGTATCTCCCCCACAACACTTTAGCTCGCAATTTCTTATACAGTCAAGCAGAGCAATCATGCTCAATGTGTGCCCACTGCTGGCTCCCCACTCCCCACCAGGGCTTAAAACCTCCCCTCAAAATCCAGAGGCACTGCCCCTTGATCCAAGCCTATAACCCCCTCCCCCCGACCACCACTCACTAAGTCCCCCAACCGCTCCTCAGAGTCAGAAGACTCCGAAGAAGATAAATCTGAGGAATCCCAAGAGTCAGATGAATCCCACACTGACCGCAGAATCGTGTCCCAGGTGACACAAATGCTTTCCTAACCTCATCTGCTTCACCACCTGCTGCAAATTTTGCAAGAACTTCCTATCATGCAAGCTGTTGTGAGATATTTATCTCACCTCCCATGCTTCTTCCCATGTCCAATGCTAGCACTCCCTACCACAAGCCCCTGTCTTGCCTTTGATATCTACCTGCTTCAAGCACATAGGCAACATGCCCGCTCTGTCCCTCATCATTTGCACTCGTCTGGTCCACTCAGAATATTTGCTTTAATATCCCCCTTTACTCTTCACTGATAGAGTTTTTAGTTATTGTTTTCCTTTAAATCGGAGCCCCAACTACCCCAGAGAAATTCCAAGTGCCAACCCATACAAAAAAAAAAAATGCTAGACAATAAACAAAACTCACCCCAAGAGAAAACCCCACAGCAAACACAACAAACAGTGGAGAAAAATCATCTGCTTGCCTGAGAGAGCCAGCTTTAGGACCGAGCAGACAACCCCAGATCCTAGCCCTGCCTCAAAGATGGCTGCAACCTGATTCACAAGCAAATGGGAAGCCCCCTCACTATGCACTTTGACACAAGATGAACTCTACTGACCAAACACTGGCCCAAAACACCAGCCACGGCAGCCGTGCCTGAAACCAGTCCCCCATAGGCACACTTACCCACAAGTCATTTGCCAGTCACACACCTCTAAGAGGAAGTGAGCAACAGCAAACAGCACGCATGACAGTGCGCCAGCCCCAGGACACCGGACAGTCAAACCCAACTAACCAGCCAACAACCTTCTGACCCACAGGAAACAAAAACAAAACAAAACCACCACAGAAACTCTGAAGAGAGACACCAACGACCAGTCACTGTCACCTTCTCGACCTGAGGTAAGGCCCATCAATGAAGGTGAGCATATGCACAATGCAATACATGTGCCTACAGCTCCCTTACTCCCCCCCCCCCCCCCCCCCACACACACACAAACACACTCTCCTCCCAGCACCCACTCCTCTCTGGATCACTGTAATGGAGGATGGGGCTTGGCTGTGTTACCAGCCCACTCCCAATAAGCTCATTTATTTGTAGAAAATAGATCAATAGTTCAAAATCCAAAGAAGACAAGAAGACATATAAATTACAAACTAGAGAACAGGCTGACATCTATATGCATATTAAAATCATCTATAAAACTGATATTTTAAATAGTCAAAGCTAACTCACCAATAAATTCATTTAATCCCTTTCAATTAGGCTGAAAGAACTCATATGGACAATAACATCAATACTAACCCAAGATAAGAGTGACCCACCTTTTAAAAATAGCACAATTCTCAGAAGTTTTAATTGAGGAGCTGTGGCATTCACAGCTCCAGTGTGAAATTTGCAACATTCACAGTTAAAGCCTCTGGGAATTAAGCCAGGTCAAACTGTTCTTTAGAAAATATTTTAAGGAGAAGTAATGTCATTGGTGGGCATGTTATTATGGAAGACAGGAGAAAGAATACAGACTTGTGTTGTAATGCTTAGACAATGCTCTTTCTAAGCAGATACTATTTTACTTTTGTTTTTCCGAACAGGATAAATACCAGTAGGTATTGTGCTCTCTTAGTTGTCTGGTCATCCTAAATACCTAAATAAACATGTACATGCATATTTGCTTCTAATTGATGCTCTGACTTATGATTTGCCTTTTATAAATCTTCACATAATGGTCAGTTGTACCAAACCCTACCAAGATTTTAAAATAGGAGCAGCCCTCCCCTGCCTTTCAAAACAGGGATAATGCTGTATAATAAAACACAAAGGGGTAATTCTGTCCCACGAATAGAGGGAATGGATGACCCAACTGGATGTCCATCCCCACCATTTGTGGCCCTCCCCACCGGCATCTAACTTCCCTGCCAGCTGTATGTGGAAGTTAGACGGGGGCGGGGAGGGGACAGAGTTAGGGCAGGCAGTGGGTGGTCACCAGCCCTGGACATACAAGACTGATTCTGTATGTCCGAGGCCAGCAACTTATACGGGGAAGTTATTCCTTTCCCCAGATCTCATGGATCGGCAGGCCCGGGGCGCAGATGGGGTGTAGGTGACCCTGGCTGTAGGTGGTTAGATCAGGGTCGGGCTGCTGGGAATGCTTTGAAGGAGACGGCGGCCGGGATCGCAGCTTTACATTGGAGTTGCGGTGCCATCGCAACCGGACGCTATGGCGCTGTGGCTTCATTGTAAAACCCTGACTGAGTTAGTTAGGTATGTCCTGTATGTGCAGGCTAGCCTACACATACAGGACTGTTTGCGATTCTGATCCCATGGGGCTAGTCACAACACCCTCTGTACATCTGGTTCAGACCGGACGTAGAGAGGGCTTCTACATCTGGGATGGAATCAAGCCTATAGTACATTTATATCAGAATTGAGATGTTGAGATTCCAATACACAAAATTTCAGCAATGTTTTAGAAAAGACTCTGCTAAACATAGAGCCTTCTCTAAAATAGTGCAGTAGGGTACACGTGTTTGCTAATATGCAAATCTACATGTTGGATAAATTGACATGGGACAAACACTTGGCAACTTCCACATGTTGATTCTGACAGTTACGCATTTAAGCTGGTATTTTTCAACTTCTACTAGCATGTACCGGCACATATACTTGTATGTCAGCCATTTTGCAAACCTACATGAATAAATGCTGTCAGTGAAATAAAAATGACACTATCTTTATCTAATTTCAATTTGGAGAGGGAAATAAACAATGCACGATTAAGGAGGATAATTCCCTTAGTCGCTCTTGTAAAGGGATGACTGAAACCAGCATTTTAAAAAACCAGACAGCAATTATACATCTCTGTATGGACAACTGCAGTCATACCCATGTATTCCATAAATAAAACTAGGAATACATATGTAAATTTTTGATCCACCCAGGCCACTCCCTAACTATGCCCCTGACATGTCCCCTTGCAAATTCTTCATAGTAAGGACATCCATGTGTGAAGTCATCCCTTTCTAAAATAACCATTTACATGTGAGTGCCATTTCCTCATATAAATGCCTGAGTTTATATGTGGAAATTATGAATAGAACGTCCAAAATAAGCCTCATATGTTATATTCCTGTGAACATATCTGTATGTAGAGGAGGCTCCCTTCCTCAGATGAGCAGGTCTTTACAATAAAAGGCAATTTGCGTATTTTACCTGCTTGGGAGGCAACGGCAGTACGTCCAGCAGGCAGATGTAACCCAAAGTCAGTGTCCCGTCCATGTAGACCTGGCCATGGATTATGAACTGGCTTGTCTGACATGTAAATTCTAATGCCAGCCTCGGCAGTAGAAGTCAAAACAGAGGGACACAAGAGCACAACTGTTGACTGGACATCACTGAGGGGCTAACAATGGTTCCTTGCTTTTACCTGCAGTATGCTGATGACTAGTGCTGAGTATGATGTTTGAATTTGTTCCCCACTGGAATGGGTATTGCAGGGGGGGGGGGGGGGTTGAGGGTAGAACACTGAGAGTGAGGTTAGGAATGAGTGGAAGGGGATTTTTGGCTTTACCTGGCCTGCGAAGTGAGGTCTAATTGAGCAGCAGTCCTCTCGGGGGCCAGCATGGGAGTCAGGTACACAGGGCTGGCCTGAGGCATATGCAGGAATGTTGCTCACACATAGGGTTGCCAACTTTTTCACCGAGAAAAACCCGACACCTTTGGCTTGCTATGCTCCACCCATTCTCCTCCCCTAGTCCCACCCCTGCCCCGCCCCCACCCACAAAAATTACCGAGGATACGTGTAGGCTAACTTCCTTGGTCAGATAATAATTAAACTGGGAACCCCAAAATCCAAACATGAAATGTACAACACTGGAGAAATAAAACTATAAAGTAATTTCCTCTTGCACTAAACAAAAACGCAAAGATGTTAGCAATACACACTTCCCAGACCAGACATATTCCAGTTAATAAATTCAAAATAAAAAGTATTTTTCTACCTTCTGTTTGGGCATTTCATTTTTCAGTTGCAATTGCTCCAGTCACTCTCTTCTGGTTTCTTCGTGTCTTCTGCGAGCTATCCATTTGTCCTTTCTTCTCTTTTAGATGTTTTCCATTCACTCTCTCTATATCTACTTTAACATACTGATTGTTTCCCTTTTGCTCTTTCCCCCAATTCTTTCCTTATTCCTTTATCATCCATTTAAATTTCACCCTTCCATTCTCAAGCCCCTCTTACTCTCCCAATACCCGACCCATCATAGACTTTCTTCCACACAAAATATTTTTTCCCCTCTCCATTCTCATTCCCCATCCCCATCCATTCTAGTCCTCCCCCAAAATCAGTTCCCTTATAGTTCTAGACCCACCCAGCATCCACTCCCTTCTAGTCCCATTCTCCCATGCCCCACATCAGCCCATTTCCAGTCCTATTCCAGCTCTTCATAAGCCCATTTCCAGTGGCAGCTCTCACATCACAGGTCATTTGCAGTCCTAGCCCCCGCCCCCCAATCACAGCCCATCTACAGTCCTAGCCCCCCCCCACCATCACAGCCCATTTGCAGTCCTAGCCCCCCTAATCACAGCCTATTTCCAGTCCAAGTTCCCCCTCCCTCCACCATAGCCCATTTCCAGTCCAAGTTCCCCCCCATAGCCCTTTTCCATTCCAGGTCCCCCCCATCAATACCCATTTCCTGTCCTTGTCCCCCCCCCCCTTAGTCCTTTTCTGGTCCAGGTCCCCCCCCCATCACAACCCATTTCCAGTCCAAGTCCCCCCCTCCCATAGCCCTTTTCCAGTACAGGTCCCCCCCCCCCCCAATGCAGCCGCTGCAACTGCTTCTTACTGAGCAGCAGCTGCAATAAAGTTAATTTAAAAGTAAGGAAACCTGTGAGGAACCCTCGGCTCCTATGAAACTCCTTCTGCAGGGTCCCTGGCTGAAAAGGAAGTGACATCAGAGGGGCGGGCACTGCAGAAGGAGTTTCATAGGGCCGGAAGGCCCCTCACAGGATTCCTTACTTTTAAATTAACTTTATTGCAGCCACTGCTCTGTAAGAAGCAGCAGCAGTGGCTGCAAGGGGGGGGCCAGGCCTGTGATCGCAATTGCGATCGCAAGCGCAAAGCCGGTTTTCTGCTCTGGCCGCTCCCGATCTCGCAGCCAGAGCAAAAAACCGGCTTTTCAATGGCCGGTTTCGGCTCTCTGCCGGCAGCCGGCCCGACCACAGGAAAACCGACCAGGCCGGCTGAAAACCGACTGGTTGGCAACCCTACTCACACATGGCCCTGCACCTTGAGGGCCCCCCCCCACACATGACCAGGTTAAGAGGGAGCCAGTGAGGCCCAAAGCCAAGCTCCCCAACTCACCTCTGCATAGCCGTGGGAGTATACAGAAGCAGAAGTGTTTTCCTTTTTCTGTGACTCGGCATTCACTTCCAGCACCACTCAGTATGTAGATGTTAAACAGGTGCATTTCCTGTCTCTTGCGCAAGAGACAGGAAGTGGGCCTATTTAACTTCTGTGTAGTGAACCATGCCTGGCAACTATAATTTGATTAATACTGGGGTGGGGGGGGGGCTAGGACTGGAAATGGGCTGATGCTGGGGGATATGGAGAATAGGACTGGAAGGGAGTAGATGCTGGAAGGAGCAGGAACTAGAAGGGAGCTGATGTTGGAGGAGTACTAGAAGAGGGGTGGTGCTGGGGCTGGGGGGAGGAAAAGAAGAAGCTGGGGGAATGAAGATGGAGAGGGGAACAGATATTTCGTGTGGGAGGGAAGAAAAAAGTCATACGGAGGGAAGAGCTGAAAAAGAGGGGCATAAGAGTGAATGCTGGGGTAAGAAGGAGGAAACTCACTGTGCATGCATTGTGCAGCTTCATCTTTCTTTCTCTGAGTCAGCAACAGCAGCCAATGCTGCCTGGAGCATTCACTTCCAGTGCACAGAGCCATTCACCAGAAGTAAATGCTACAGGCAGCAATGGCTGCTGTTGCTGACTCAGAGAAAGAAAGATGAAGCAGTGGATGGTGCTATGAGATCTTTCTGCCGCTGACTCAGAAAAAGAATGAAGATGCCAGGGATGATCTTGCAGAATATTTTTTCCCAGGGGGGATAGCAGAGAGAGAGAGAAAAAGAGAGATGGAATATGTTGGATGGGGTGTGTGTATATATATGAGAGAGAGAAGTGGTTTTTAGGTTATGAGCTGGGAAGGGAAATAGGAGAGATGCCGGACCACAGAAAGGGGAAGAGGATGGAGAAGGGGAAAGGCTAGATGATTTATGGGGGGGTTGTCTATGGTGGGGGGGGTAAAGGGCTGGGGAGGCGGAAGAGAAAGCATGAGATGCTGGACTTTGGGGATAAAGCAAAACGGTGAGGGAATTGAGTGATGCTGAATTGGGGTAGAGAGAGAGAGAGAGGAGGGAAATGGTGGGTATGATGGAACTATGTGAAAGAGGCCATGGAAAGCTGGCAAGGAGATGAGTGAGAGAAGGATGATGATTACAGAGGGTTGAAATGTGGTAATGGGGCGTGGATATAAGACAGAGGGGAATAGGAGGCTAGCGAAGGAGTGAGATGAGAAATGGGGGAGCTCGGCTGGAGGTTAGAAGTGTAGATGGAAAGTTGTTAGGTAAAAAGTCAAAAGAGGATTGAGGGCAGAGAGTCGAAACTGAATGGATGAATGAGTAAAGAAAGAAATGGAGAAAAGAACAAAACGCAAAAGGCAGATTTCAGAGGTGGATGTAGACACAAAATAGAAAAAAAATAGGAGAAGAAAGGGCATATGGACAGTAGACTATAAAGAGTTAGCAGAAGACACAAAGAATGCAAAAGAAAGAGACTGAGGCATTTGCAACTGGAAAAAAAAATGCCCAAACAACAAAAGGTAGAAAATAAAGGGCCTGATTTTCAGTTGGGCAGGGCTAAGTGCTATAACCGTGTAGCCCTGCCTGCGACCCCTCAACCTCAGATTTTCACAGCCAGGAAGCCGTCAAGCCGAACCAGGCAGCAGCAATTTTGGATGCTGCCTGGTTAGCCCTGACGCCTTAAAGATAGGCAAGGGTTTCCCTCACCTATCTTTAAGACACAGAGCGCTAACTGGGCAGCACTGAAAATTGCTGCTATCCGGTTAGCGCCATTCGCCGCCTCCGCTCCACCCCGGAATTCCCCCAACACACCCCAATGCAAACCGGATAGCATCAGGGCCTGTAGGGGACTTAATCGGGATTTTCAAAGGCACTAGTATTTTATTTTGAATGTATTAACTGGAATATGTCTGCTCTGGGAAATGTGCTCTGATATCTTTGTGCTTTGTTCAGTATAAGAGGAAATTAATTTCATAGTTTAATTTTTCCAGTGTTGTGGTGCTTTTGGGATTCCCAGTTCAATTATTGTCTTCATATTTCTAAATCATGATCCTTTGTTTTGTATTTGGTGATGGTCTGTCTGTTTTGCATGTATGACAGAACTATGCTATTCTGTTCTAGTTTCTTTGTAGTAGACCCACTTATTCTCTTTTCCTAGTAAGACGTATTGGTTTAATATTTGTAGTGCTTCCTTTTGATAAATAGTGTTAGGTGCTGTGTGAATCCTGGTAGTGCTTTTATGATATGGCAGGTTTGCTGTGGGTTTTTTTTTTTTTAATATATTTTTATTAAGTTTTATATCATCACACCATTACAACACCAAATACACAACTAGCATATACTTATACACACAACATCCCCTTCCCCTTCCCCCCCTACCCTCCAGTTCCCCAATCTCCCTCCTCTATTCTCCCCCCCTCCCCCCGTCTCCTCATGAGCTCAACAGTACAACTCAAAATACATGTCTTACCCCAATCATCCCACCTCACCTAAATAAGAAATCAGCAAACAGCAAAAGGAAACAAGAAAAACAAGCAATCAACAAGGCAGTACTCTGGCCTTAGCAGTGAAGTCATCTAAATATTTCCATTTTGACTTTCCTGAAGTGGCCATGTACCCTAGCCAGCCGGATCTCAACTGGCAGCAAGTATCCCTTTCTGACAGTTTTTTTTGTACTGTTCTTTCTCATATCCTGCATACATACAGATTAAATTCCACCAGTACATAGCATCTAATTTAGTTGAGTCCTTCCAATAGTTTACAATCAGCTTGATGGCCACGGCCATCATGAAATTAAACAGGAATACTGTTTCCTTAATTAGGGATATGCCATCATCTTTGGAACGAAGGATTATAGTCTTCCAAGATAGCTGTCCCTGAATACCCAAAATCTCTTGCATCTTGCGCCAAATACTCCTCCAAAATACCTGAACATGCGGGCAAGCAAACATCATATGTTCCAAGGTGCCAGGGGAATGGCCACAGGTCCAACACTTATTTCCTGCTGATGGGTCCCACTTGGTGAGTTTAACAGGGGTTACATAAGCTCTGTGCGTTAAAAAGAACAACGCCTGAGTTATTGATGCCCCCTTGGAGACCCGATTAACCCGTCCCCAGATTCCCTCCCAGTGCACCTGCGGGATATTGACCCCCAGCTCAAATTCCCATACATTGCCAGGACCTGACCCTTTCGCGGGGGGCCTATCCCTTAATATCCCATAAAATTTGGAGGATGCACCCTTCAGCCCCGCATGCTGTTCAGCCACCTCTTTTAACTTCCACTCCTCCCCCAGCGCCTCCGCCTGGATATTGGCTTTTAACAGACAATGGGTTAACTGCAACCACAGAAAATATTGCCTAGTAGGCAGAGCAAACTCTTGAATCAGCTCTTGAAAAGTTTTCCACCTCTGACCCCGGGCTGACTGCCCAATTTGCCAAATGCCTTTATTTGTCCATTCTTTCCACAGTGTTATTTTGTGACCGATTTTGAGCCGAGAATTATACCACAAAGGTTGAAGACCAGCGGGGGGGGGGGGGGGTCCTCCAAAACCTGCGCTAATTCATGATAGGATTGCTGAGTAGCACGTATTACTCTGCCTGCCACAAAGGACTCCGGGAGCTTCATGCCTATTAGCAATGCCAAAGGAATAGGAGCAACTAGGCGTTCTTCTATACACAACCAAACAGGTTTCTCTCCCCTCGAGTCCGGCCCGACCCAATACGCACCCTGCTTGAGTCTGAACGCATGATGATACTTCTGAAAATCTGGAAATTGCACTCCCCCCTCGCTTGTTTTAGCCTTCAGTTTTCTAAGGGCAATTCTGGGTGGCTTACCTTGCCATAGAAAATTCGTTAACAACCTCTCTATCGCACCATAGAAGTATGGGGGAAGATCAATTGAAAGCATTTCTAACACATAGTTGATCTTGGGCATCAAGACCATTTTAATGGACTCTATTCTGCCCCACCAAGACAAATGAAGTGGCGACCATTGAGTAGTAAAGGATCTTATAATTTCCATCATGCCCTTGACATTTAAAGCAATGACTTCATCTACAGTGCTACAAAATTTTACTCCCAAATACTTAAAGTCAACCGGGGCCCAAACAAAGGGATAATCCCCAACCAACTCTTTCACCATCCATCTGTTCATAGGGAACACCACAGATTTCGCCCAGTTTATTTTACAATCGCGAGTACTTCTCAATAACATGCAGCACTGTCCCTATCGAGGGGGGCTGAAGAAACAGAAGAAGATCATCCGCATATGCAGAGGCCTTTACTTCCAAATCTGCAACCTTTATGCCCCTTATACCCTTATCCTGACGAATCAACAATAACAAAGGTTCCAAAGCGATGTTGAACAGTAGTGGGGAAAGAGGGCAGCCCTGCCTAGTACCGCGATGAAGGGGGAAAGAGGCAGAGAGCACCCCATTGGCTAAGATTCTCGCCGATGGATTAGAGTATAACATCTGAACGTACCGAATAAACTGCTCCCCAAAACCAAACCATCGTAAGACCGAAAATAGAAAGCCCCACTCCAACCTGTCAAAGGCCTTCTCGGCAGCCAAAGAGAGGCCCACAACTGGATCCTGCAGATTCTCAGAAACAGACAAAAGATTCAACAGCAAGCGCGCATTATCCGACATCGCTCTCCCCTTGACAAACCCACACTGATCAGGGTGGATCAAGTCAAGCATAGCCAATTCTATTCTTCGTGCCAGAATAGATGAGAACACCTTATAATCCGCGTTCAACAGCGAAATAGGCCTGTAATTTCCGACCTGCACCGGATCTCTCCCAGGCTTACTCAAGACAACTACTGTGGCCTCATTGAAGGCTCCTATAGCCGGCATTTGAGCCTCCAAACACTCAAAATATTCCCTCATATAGGGGATCACCTCACCACTAAAAACCTGATAAAACTCAATGGGGATCCCATCGGGGCCTGTTCGTATCACCTCCCCAATCTCTCCAACCATAATTCGTTTTTCGATCTCTGCAGCCTGCTGAGCTGTTAAAGAGGGATGTGGCAAATGCGCTAGCAAGGAAAGAAACTCCGTCCTTTCCAACTCCCCTTCTGAGGAATATAATTGCTCATAAAAGACCTTAAAGGGCTCCGCTATTTCTACATCCTTGACCAGAAGTTCCTGCTGTCCGGTCCTTATAGCCTCTATTTTGACCTTTCCTTCACGCGGCTTCAAGGTACGTGCTAGGAGGCTGCCTGCTTTGTTCTTTTCAAGATAATACCTGGATTGCTGCTGAGATAAAGTCTGTACAGCTTCTGCACTAAGAATTTGATTGTACTGATATCTTAAGCGTTGCAGCCGTAACAAAATGCAGGGCTCAGACCCCCTTACTAGTAACCTCTCTCCCGCCTTGATTTGGACATCCAAAGCCGCCAACCTGGCTGCCTTTGCCCTGTGCTCTCGAATTGTATAACTCGTTATATGCGCTCTACAGAAGGCCTTAAACCCCTCCCACCAGGCCCATCCCGCAGTAGCGTCCGGCTGGTTCATATGAAAGTACTCCTTGATACCCTGCTTCATATAGACTCTAAACTCTTCCTCCTCCAACAACGTTCGTCTAAAGAAGAAACCGGAACGCAAAACACGATCAGAGATTAGGGCAACCCTTAAGGTAACAGCCGCATGATCGGAAACATGAGTGGCAGAGATCTCAGCCCTGTCTATCACAGAAACTAATGATTGGGAGACTAAAAGGTAATCAATACGGGAATGCGACTTATGGGGAAGAGAGAAAAAGGAGTACTCTCTCTCCACAGGATGCAATAACCTCCAAATATCCACTAGGTCAAAGTCTCGCATTATGGATAGGAGCATTGAGGCAGCACGCCCCTGTCTGTGGGGTTTGAAGGGTGCACAGTCCAGTAGTGGGTCTAACAAAAGATTTAAGTCTCCTCTCACTGTCAACTCAACCTTCAAGAATTCTTGCAACTCCATCGCCACCCTCTTGAAAAACGAAACATCATCGATATTAGGGGCATAAATGTTGAATATTGCCAATCTCCTACCCAGTATCTGCAAAAGCACTGCTGTCCAACGACCCTCCAAGTCTGCCCGTGACTGCTCAATTCTTGGGGCCAGCGCCCTTTTAACAAGAATTATTACCCCATTCTTCTTACACCTAGCCTCAGAATAGGCCACCACCACATAATCCCTCGTTCCAAGTTTCTGAACTTCAGTGGCCGCTAGTCGTGTTTCTTGCAGAAGAACCACGTCTGCCTGCTCTTTTTTACAGTAAAGGAGTATCTTTTTTCTTTTGATAGGGTTATTAATGCCCTTCACGTTCAGGGGTAAAAAATTAAGGGAACCCATGGTGCAAGATGCAAAGGAAAGTCGGCCAGAGAAATACCACTGCCAGTAATATCAAATAAATGTAGCCAGAACTGCTAACAAAATACAGTAAAACATGTACAATCATACCCACTCCCAGCCCACAAGGAGACATATACCTATCCCCATATAAGGTTCTAAATGGGTGAGCCAGCTGTACCGATAGCCGCCCGAGCTATCCGCCAGCAGCCTCAATCTTCTGACTCCCCTCTTTCCACCCTTTGCAACCCCCCAGCAACCCTACCTACATTCAAACTCAACTTGTTGACAGATTAACATCCCTCACACACCCAACCCAAACAGGATTTCCCTCACATGGAGCGCTCCACACCGCAGTCCTGGTAACAGAACACCGGGTAAAACTCAGTCCGGATTCCTCATCTCATCACCGCAGTCTCTTGTTCTTCCAGGAAGGCACGTAATGCAGATGGATCCTCAAACATCCGAGTCTGGTTATGGAGAGTCACTCGCATCTTGGCTGGGAACAGTAGGCCGTACCGGGCCTGAAGGGCCTGCAGCTGAGGTCTCAAAGCTAGCAACCGCTTCCTCCTTTCAACTGTCGCCTTATGGAAATCCGGATAGAAAGCAACTTTATGGCCTTCCAGCATAGTATTTGGAAGCGCAAGGGCAGCCGCTAGAATTTGAACCGCCTGGGAGTGCCGCAACGCGCAGAAAATTATGGGTCTCGGGTGCTTCACCTGAGGGCCCGGGTGTGTCGGTATCCGATGAGCCCTCTCGATCTCAAACGGGAGCTCAAATTCTAACCTCAATATTTTCGGGATTGTGGCCCTTAGGAAAGCTTTAATATCAGTGCCTTCCGCTCCCTCCGGGACGCCAACCACGCGGACATTGTTTCTTCGAGTTCTATTATTCAACTCCTCGAGGCTCCACTCCAAGGTGGCAATTCTTTTGGTATTCAAGCCAACTTGCTTAAATCGCTCCTCGTGAGCCGCCACCTTACAGTCCAGTCCACTTAGTTTCTCCATCAGAGAAGCGATTTGCTGCTTTAGCTCTTTAAGCTCCGCGACATCAGCCTGCACGTCGTGTAGGGTTTCCCCATTGACAGCAACCATCTCTCGCACTGCGCGGATCTCCGCCAACACCTCTCGCAGCCCTGTTGGGCCCTCTCCGGCACCTGCCATCTTTTGCGGTGAGGGTGGATCAGGTTTGGCTCTTTTCACCCCAGATCCCGTTGCCGCATTGTATTCTAATAGCACAGGTTTGCTCACTGACATTTAATAAACGTATGTGACAAGTAAGCAGCAATACAAAATCCTCCCGTAGGGTGCTAGGGAGCAGGATTGAGATCAAGGATGCTGAGCTCAGGGCTTAGGCAGCCATCTTAGAACCTGCTGGCTCCACCTCCTCAGGTTTGCTGTGGGTTCTAAATGAGCAGGGTTTTTTTAGTAATGTACCTGGCAGAAATATGACAGTCTTTCTTTATCTTCACTGTACATGCCAATGGTTTTCAGAAACTCATTAAGAGGCATGTTTACCAAAGGTTAATGCGCTTTCACAAATTTGAATGTGTGCTAAATGCAGCATCACCCATTTATGTCTACGGGTACAATGGCACTTAACACAGATTAATATTTAGTAAACATGCCTCTAACTACTACTACTGAGCATTTGTATAGCACTACAAGTCATATGCGGTGCTGCACAGACATGTAAGAGACAGTCTCTGCTCATCAGAGCTTTTACAAAGGCTTAAAAGGTTAGGGCTCTTTAAACTGGAAAAGAGATGGCTGAGGAGAGATATGATAGAAGTCTTTAAATTAATGAATGGAGTGGAACGGGTAAACGTAGATCGATTGTTTACGTTATCAGAATATAGAAAGACTAGGGGACATGCAATAAAGCTACAGGGTAAACAATTTAAGACTAATAAAAGAAAATATTTTTTCACTGAACGTGTAATCAAACTCTGGAATTTGTTACCGGAGGATGTAGTAAAGGCTGTTAGTGTAGCTGGGTTTAAAAAAGTTTTGGACAAGTTCCTGGAGGAAAGGTCCATAAACCATTATTAAGAAGGGACCCAGGATATCAATGCTTGACCCAGTACAAGCATTGCGGAACCTGTGTCTTATGGGGAAACTGCTAGGTACGTATGGCCTAGATTGGCCACTGTTGGAAACAGGATACTGGGCTTGATGGTCCTTGGTCTGACCCAGTATGGCATATCTTATGTTCTTATACTTAGTTCATCATTTTCCATCTGCAGTAAGCAATGAATCAGTTCCCTCTGTCTTTAAGAGCAAAAACTGACATACTATTCTTTTCTTTCTACGATCTCTACATGTTGTGCCATAGGCTGGGCATTTGCCAATTTCATAGTGTGCCTCGCAGTAACTGCAGGTTTTCAGACTATTGTGTACTGGCTCTCTCACTATATTGTTTTGTTGATTCTGCATTTTTGGCAGCCTCCTTCAATTGTTTTACTTGCATAGTGCACCATTTGAAGCTTTGATGTGTTCATCATTTAAATTTGAGCAAGTGCTTGCTCACTCATGTTTATACATATCAATGACATTGGCAGGGTTAATGGATGTTGTTCTGAGCATTCCTAGCTCAGCTCTCTTGTCTTTGATGCCCATGACTAAAAGACTGTGAATCAGACCACTTTTAAAGCTGCATAATCAGATGAATGGATCATTTTAAGTAGCCTGACAGCATAATGGTCTACTTGGGAAGTTAAAAATGTATAGGTATTTTCCTGTCTGGGGACATATGTCTCTAAATGGATTTTTGCACCTACAATGGCAGTAATGAATCTCACTCCAAAGCCAAAGTATGAGGAGTATGATTTCAGTCATACAAATTTACTGCTAGTGCTCACCATAGTAGAAAAGAGAACTTCCTTATGAGTTCATAAGATGTAATAGGTACTGGCAACTTATCAAGATGCACATGAAAATTGTTATTAATCAAGACTATGATTACATTTCTTGGTATTTGAGAGTCTTCTCTCTCTCTCTCTCTCTCTCTCTCTCTCTCTCTCTCTCTCTCTCTCTACGTGGAGCTCAATTCTATAACATACATGTCTGATCCTTGGGCATATACAAACTGAAAACAGGCCTGATTTAAAACTAACTCCACACCTGTGGGCATAGACACATCTGTGGTTCCAGAATCGGGGATATAGACATTTCCAGTGTGGCACGAACAAAGCTATATGGCGTACGAGATGGTGCTTTTGGGCATGATTTTTTTGACCGATCGCACTGGTACCTGGTGATTCTGCAGTTATTCCTATGGGCCAGGTACTGGCCAGGCATTCATGTCCTCCCAGAATTGCAGATGAGAACACCAAATCTTCCTGGGCAACACTCAGACCACACACACACTCACACACACACACACTCACACACACACACACACACACACACACACACACACACACACACACACACACACACACACACACATTCCCATTTGCAAGAACCAAAAACATACTTCTGCCAAAAAGATGCCTTGCACCTATCAAGAACAGGCATACTCAACCCATTAGCCCATTTTTACATAGTACACCTAGGAACTATACACAAAGGGTCTGGTTCTGAGAGGCGACATGCGGGGCTGTACGTCTTGCCAGGATGTGCAGCCCAGCAAGCCAACTCTCCATGCATGGTCAGAGTAGCAATATGGGGAGAGCCAACAGGGGGCAGGAGGGGGCTGAGGGGGGTGGACCGAGGCGGCAAGACATACAAGGCCAATTCAGGTCTCAGCCCTGTATGTCCTGAGGGGTCAGGGGAAACATGCTGCTTATTCCACCTCGAAGGTGGAATAAGCAGCTTTAACTGGAAGATCAGGCCCAGAAAACACCCCCTTCTAGAGGCCGGGGCCGAGGGCAGGTAGGTCCCTGTCACCCGATCCTGGCCTCAGCTTCCCAGCTTTGGGTCAGGCGGCAGGGAAACAGAGGCCATCCCCATGGGTCTGTAGGGGCACACCAGGCCGTCTTAGGGTCCGATTCTGTATGCCACGGGAACATTTTGCTCCCGCATTAAAGAATTGGTTCCTAAGGGGCCCAACTACACTGGAAGCTATTCCGGGCTTTGAGATCTTCCTCTTTGCTTGTTACAGTCCCATGTTTAATATTCAGACCTTCTTCCATTTCATACCACAAGATTCCATTAATTCAATATTCAGGCCTTCTTCCATTTCATACCACAAGATTTTGTAATCTCCACATAGCCCAGGAGATACAAAAAGGAAAATAATCTACAAACTCCAAAGGTTGAGAAGCAGGCATGATTCTGGCCATGGACAAATCTCACACATATATCTTGGCAGCACACTCAAACGTTTATTCAAATAAGCCAATCTGGACAAGTTTTGGCAAATAGTCTGCGTCAGGGGTCATCCTATGAAAGTGCCATAGAAAATATAGTCAGGATATCACAGTATCTTTCAAAAATCACAGGTACAATCACAATGAAAAGGTATCATATGTTGTAATATTGAGCCATTGCCCGATTAGCGATACATGGTAAAGGCAAGGTGCAGGGAACCCTGGCCTAACTTTTGTCATGCATCACTTACCGGGCAGCGGTTCAATATCACTGCTTCCCAACTAGCGAACGGGCAATGCAGTGACCCTGAATATTCAATGATGGGGCTGGATATGACCTCAGCATTTAATATTCAGGTTTATTGTTCAGTGCCAGCAGCTGGCCATATTAGCAACGCTAGCTGTCAGAACTGAATATTGGGCCCTGTAGATTTACCATCATTACTCCATGATATCTCTCATATTTTCTGCAGTGTCATTTTTCTTTTAGATCTTGGCATTCTTCACAAGCCAATTTACTTAATCTTCATTTTTCCATGAAAATTCATTTTGAATTGACCCTGGAACTCTGCTTTTATCTTTGGATTTAGGGAAAGAAAATTGGATTTAGCTCACATCTTTACTCAGAAGTTCAAGTTGAGTTATATTCAGGTCCTTGCTCCACTCTTCTGAAACTCCCTTCCTCTTGACCTCATATTGGAATCATTTTCTACTAGATTCAAAGCAGAATTGACTACTTTTTTCTTTACAGAAGCATTAGGGCTATCCTATGCATGATGGCCCTGTGGCCATCCTGGTGGGACCATCTCATCAGCTTTTCTTCTTTCCCTCCTTTGTCCCTCTCCTCCTCTGGACATGCTTTGTCAGTGTTTATAGACAGATTGAATCCATTGGCTACATAAGCAAAGTCATATCTAAAGCATACAACTCATATACTAAATATTTTATCATAAATAGATGATGTGCGACCAATGGATTATCTGATCACTATGGATATAAATGATCAGTTGGAAGCATTGACAGTGTTGTCAGAAATGGATTGGACTGTAACTATACCTGAGCGGTTACTTGAATAGGTTCTCCGTGAAAATTACTTTTGCTTTAATGGCAATTATTATCATCAAATTTATGGGGTAGCAATGTGTGCTATGGTTGCCCCAACGATCACTACACTGTATGTAGCAGCCTTTGAGGAAAAATATTTATATACTTCTCAATGGATGCAATATATTCTTATCTGGAAGAGATTTCTGGATGATGTGTTTTGCCTTTGGAGGGGGTTCTTGATCGATTTGGAAGCATTCTTGAATTGGCTGAATGTTTGTACACCTAACTGGAAGTTTGATAGTGTGACAGAACTCCATAAAATTATTATTTTTAGATATTACAATCATAAAACATGGATCGCATATCATTAGTGGCAAAAGATAATTTGCTGTACTTCACTAGTCACCATCCAGATAAATTGAAAAGGGGACTTCCCATCAATCAGATTTTGCATCTTAGACACATTTGCTACGGTAAAGGAGATTACAAATTGAAAACTAAATCATCGTGGCAAAAATACCTACAGAGGGGATATCCTAAAAAAGTAATAAAACAAGCATACTTGAGAGGATTTTATGCGCAACATGAACTATTATTGAATATGTCTGATCAGTCAGTTCAAACCCCTCTAGTGTGTGTTCTCCCATATTCATTAAAAGCAGCATTCTCCCATATTCATTAAAAACATTGAAAGTAGCAACTATAATTTATCAGCATTGGCGATTATTACAAACACATTTATGCTTCTCAAAGAAACCTATTGTGGCTTATAAGAGAGGTAAAAATGTGGCAAATTATGTTAGTAATTAATTCACATGAAAAGTTACAAGGGATGATGAATTGGAGTTAAAAGGACATTTTTCATGTAGCTGTTGTGAATTTTGTTGTAATACCATTGAAGAAGATTCCTGGATGGTACCTATATCGGGATTAACAGTGAAAGCAAGGACACAAACATCTTGTTTAACAACTAATGTAGTATATGCTATAATTTGTCCCTGAGAGATCTACTGTAGATTGGTGAGACATCTAGGACTGTAGTCCATCGTTTGAGGGAACATAAGTCCAGGTTGTGAATAACATATCAGGGAGCTCCAGTGGTGGATCATTGTTTGCAAAAAGCACATCAGTTTCATGAAATATGATGGTGAATAATAGCTCATATCCCACAAACTTGATGAGGGGGGACTGTCATACACAATTAAATGGAGCAGTTTTGGATTTACACACTTCACACTATCGCGCTAACTAGGCTAAATCAACAAGTGGGCTGGTATACCCTCATTTGATTAGTTAAGAGCAGTGTGTGCAGGGGGGGGGGGGGGCTATGTGAAAATGAATGAACAAATGCTGAAGCCATTTTGAAAGTGAAGCTGTGAGTACTAACCACATAAGCAGAATGCCAAACATTGAAGAGGCTGTTTGTGGAGAGAAATAAGTTGGGAAATTCTTCTGAAATATTAAGGACTTCTTTTAAACTCAGATAAGTGATTGTTGTTTCCCTGATGCAGAAACATGCTAGCCATGGTTGGTATGTAGTATGTGGTATATGTAAAAGAATGCCAGGAAATTTAAATGGAAGTGAATGTTAATGAGGCGTAGTGAAGTTTAACCAGAAGCTCTTTTTTGCTTGAACATTGGAGAAGAAAAGCAAGAACTGTTTAAGTATACAATGCAGTGGACTTTTACAAGCAGCTGCGGTCTAAATAATGACCAGTTTTTAAGTGCTAAAGTATAAAAACGATCTATAAAAAAAATAAAATGGATTGTTAAATTGAGGCCTACTGAATATAGTGGTCTTGAGAATGATAAAGTCCAACAAATTTTGATTTATTCATAGATGGGTTATTAAATTTTGACTATACAGGTTTAGTTTTGTTATCACTAGAGTGTATTTATAGTGTCTTGTATAGGGTCCAAAGGGTGATTAGTTCACTCTGACTGCTAGACATGTAGGGCCCAATTGCCGAAGGCATTAAAGAAGTACCTGCCCTAGTTACCCATGTAAATGCCTTAACAGGAAATTTTTGAAGGCAACTACATGGGTAGTGCCTTTGAAAATTCCCTGGTTTGTCTCTTATGCACCTCGATGCTATGTGGTTAGCATCAGGGCATTCTAGGGGTGTTCTGGGGTGGAGAAGGTGGCTAACCGGGTAGCACCGATTTTCAATGCTATCCGGTTAACCCTCATGGCCTTAAAGATAGGCGTGGAAAACCCTTGCCTTTCTTTAAGGTGATGGAGCTAACTGTGTAGCATCGAAAATCGGTGCTACCCGGTTAGCCACCTTCTCCGCCCCGGAAAATCAGTGCTACCTGGCTAGCTCCTGCAGCTTCTGGGTTGTGCAGCAACAACAGGATTTGCAATGCTGGGGGCCACAAACGACCCCGGCATTGAAAATCTGGGTTAGACGGATGGCAGACGGGCTATGCGTTGATGCGATACATAGCACTGCCCAACTGAATATTGGGCCCATACATGCTAGGAGATTCCAGAGGTCCCTGATGGCAACCACTGCCAAACAGAGCACATAGTGGCAGTGACTGCCCAACATAGTAACAAACATGTCTGTTTCACTCTAATATCTTTTCTCTCTCTCTATAACTCTCCCCATATAGGAGACAGAGGCTACCCTCTTAGGAGGTGTCTCATAACACCCCTCAGAAGCAGAGAAGCAGTACAACAGGACCCAATTGAGATACCCAGGCCATTACAGAATGGATATTTAGTATGATGAAAAGCAAATTTGACTGGCTAGATAAATACAGGGAAAGAACTCTTCTATAGCCCAGCTAAAATCCATGAATTATTCCTTACCTGTTGCATGCTGCATAATATAGCCTTAAGGTGGTGACAACCTCCCTCTGAAATAGTTAATATTGAAGACCCTGATGTAGAGGAGAATGCGGAAGGCCTGAGGAAGGAGGGCATAGCCCAGCCTTATCAGCTTGGTCTAGCATCCAGAAATGAGCTGATACAGAGACATTTTCTGTGAAGGTTAGTTCTTTAATATACAAACCAAAGCAGGATACAGAAGTCAGTTTCCCCACCACCAACACCACTATAGTCCTGCCCAATCCCCATGCTCCCAATCATATCCCATGCCCACTTCCAACCCCTCCTTACCAAAATCACAACCCCACTGCTCTTCAACCATCACATCTCCCTAACAACTCTCACTACCCCTTGGATTGTGGAGCCGTGGAATAGAGGGCCTGTAAGTGTGTGAAGTGGTAGACATATGTGCGGCTGAAAAAAACATGGCACCCAAGTCAGTGTGGCATGTTGTAGCCAGATAATTGATGCTGGGGGCTAGCGAGCCTGGATAACTGCCTGCATGAAGAATCTGTGCCCTGTGTGGCCAAGCAGGTTGACACGATACTGATCTCCATAGGACAGACCCTACTAAACCTGAACATAGCACCATATTGGTGACCTGTGCCGAATGCCTACATAATATTTATTTATTTATTTATTTAACATCTTTTATATACCGCACTATTTATAATCAGCGCGGTTTACATATAACAAGAAAACATCAGATAAGATACATATTATCTGTTTTTTACATGGAACAGGAACAAAAAACTTGGGTAACCAGGATAATTATTTACAATAATAGCATAACAGACCATGCAAATGCATTGCAAACTGCAGGTGCTGGGGAGGGAAGCTGAGAGTGCAATTCTGATGGTAGCTATTTTTTGGTATGAATCCTAAACATTGGCAGAAGCTCCATGCTTCAATCCATGCTGTAAAGTTCTATGGTTGCTGCTGTCAGGCTCCCTGAAAAGTGGGGAGATGGGTTTTAAAAAAAAATGTGTTTCTTACCTGTCCAGGGCCATGCAGATCTATCCCAGACCCTGTGCTGTAGCATGGAGTTCCCACCACTAAGTCTCAAAAAAAACCATAAGATATGCCATACTGGGTCAGACCAAGGTCCATCAAGCCCAGTATTCCGTTTGCAAAGGTGGCCAATCCAGGTCACATGTACCTAGCAGTTTCCCCAAGGGACACGGGTTCCACAATGCTTGTATTGCTTCAAGCATTGATATCCTGGGTCCCTTCTTAATAATGGTTTATGGACCTTTCCTCCAGGAACTTGTCCAAACCTTTTTTAAACCCAGCTAAACTAACAGCCTTTACTACATCCTCCGGTAACAAATTCCAGAGTTTAATTACACGTTGAGTGAAAAAATATTTTTTTTATTAGTCTTAAATAGTTTACCCTGTAGCTTCATTGCATGTCCCCTAGTCTTTCTATATTCTGATAAGGTAAACAATTGATCTACGTTTACCCGTTCCACTCCATTCATTAATTTATAGACTTCTATCATATCTCCCCTCAGCCATCTCTTTTCCAGGTTAAAGAGCCCCAACCTTTTTAGCCTTTCTTCATAGGAGTATCCTTCCATCCCCGTTACCATTTTGGTGGCTCTTCTCTGAACCTTTTCTAAAATCGCTATATCCTTTAAAAGATACGGCGACCAGAATTGCACACAATATTCAAGGTGCGGTCTCACCATGGAACGATATAGAGGCATTATAATATCTTTTGTCTTATTTTCCATTCCTTTCCTTATCATACCTAGCATTCTATTTGCTCTCTTGGCCGCTGCTGCACACTGGGCCGAGGGTTTTAACATGGTATCCACAATGACGCCTAAATCTTTTTCCTGGGTGGTGGTTCCTAATGTGGAACCTTGCATCGTGTAACCATAGTTTGGGTTGTTCTTCCTAGGTGCATAACCTTGCACTTGTCCACATTAAATTTCATCTGCCATTTTGATGCCCAGTCTTCCAATTTATCAAGATCCTCTTGCAATTTTCCACAATCCTCTTGGGTTTTAACAACTTTAAATAGTTTTGTGTCATCTGCAAATTTGATAACCTCACTTGTTATTCCACTTTCCAGGTCATTTATGAATATGTGGGCCTGATTGGCCTTGTGGAAGCGATTGGGGAGGGGCTTTCCTTTCTCTTGCCTCTCTGACACCGATCAGGCTCTCAGTGGCTGAAGGTGCAGTGAGCAGCGCCTGGAGGTAGTTCTTTTGAATGATAGCTCTAATGTTTAAAATGGCCACATTCACTCCCTGTTCCATTTTCACATGATCTTTGCTTCTGTCTTTACGGAGGAATATGTAGGGATGTTACCATGACTGAAGTGGTATTTAAAGGTGTGGAAGAATTGAAGGAAATATCGATACATCGGGAAGATGTCTTACAACTATTAGATAAACTGAAGAGTAGCAAATCACCTGGGCCGGATGGTATACATCCAAGGGTGTTGAAAGAACTGAATTATGAGATTGCAGAACTGCTATCAGTAATCTGTGAACTATCATTAAAATCATCTCTAATACCTGAAGATTGGAAGATCGCCAATGTAACACCAATTTTTAAAAAGGGTTCCCGGGGTGATCCAGGAAACTACAGACCGGTGAGCCTGACGTCAGTACCGGGAAAAATGGTAGAAACCATCATAAAGAATAAAATTACTCAGCATGTAGATAGTCACGACCTAATGGGAGACAGCCAACATGGCTTTAGACAAGGAAGATCTTGTCTTACTAATCTGTTATGTTTTTTTGAAGGAGTGAATAAACAGGTGGACAAAGATGAGTCGGTTGATATTGTGTATCTGGACTTTCAGAAAGCCTTTGACAAGGTCCCTCATCAGAGACTTTTGGCAAAGCTAAAGAGTCATGGGATAGGAGGCAATGTACTATTGTGGATCAGGAACTGGTTAAAAGATAGAAAGCCGAGGGTAGGGCTAAATGGCCAATTTTCCCAATGGAGAAAAGTGAATAGTGATGTACCCCAGGGATCTGTGCTGGGTCCACTGCTTTTTGACATATTCATAAATGACCTGGAAAGTGGAATAATGAGTGAGGTGATCAAATCTGCAGATGACACAAAACTATTTAAAGTTGTTAAAACCCAAGAGGATTGTGAAAAATTGCAAGAGAATCTTGATAAATTGGAAGACTGGGCATCAAAATGGCAGATTAAATTTAATGTGGACAAGTGCAAGGTTCTGCACCTAGGGAAGAACAACCCAAACTATGGTTACACGATGCAAGGTTCCACATTAGGAACCACCACCCAGGAAAAAGATTTAGGCGTCATTGTGGATACCATGTTAAAACCCTCGGCCCAGTGTGCAGCGGCGGCCAAGAGAGCAAATTGAATGCTAGGTATGATAAGGAAAGGAATGGAAAATAAAACAAAAGATATTATAATGCCTCTATATCGTTCCATGGTGAGACCGCACCTTGAATATTGTGTGCAATTCTGGTCGCCGTATCTTAAAAAGGATATAACGATTTTAGAAAAGGTTCAGAGAAGAGCCACCAAAATGGTAAAGGGGATGGAAGGATACTCCTATGAAGAAAGGCTAAAAAGGTTAGGGCTCTTTAACCTGGAAAAGAGACGGCTGAGAGGAGATATGATAGAAGTCTATAAATTAATGAACGGAGTGGAACGGGTAAACGTAGATCGATTGTTTACCTTATCAGAATATAGAAAGACTAGGGGACATGCAATGAAGCTACAGGGTAAACTATTTAAGGCTAATAAAAGAAAATATTTTTTCACTCAACGTGTAATCAAACTCTGGAATTTGTTACCGGAGGATGTAGTAAAGGCTGTTAGTGTAGCTGGGTTTAAAAAAGGTTTGGACAAGTTCCTGGAGGAAAGGTCCATAAACCATTATTAAGAAGTGACCGAAGATATCAATGCTTGACCCAGTACAAGCACTGTGGAACTTGTGTCTCTTGGGGAAACTGCTAGGTACATATGACCTAGATTGGCCACTGTTGGAAACAGAATACTGGGCTTGATGGACCTTGGTCTGACCCAGTATGGCATATCTTATGTTCTTATGTCAAAAAGCAGCGGACCCAGCACAGATCCCTGGGGTACACCACTATTCACCTTTCTCCATTGGGAAAATTGGCCATTTAGCCCTACCCTCTGCTTTCTATCTTTTAACCAGTTCCTGATCCACAGTAGTACACTGCCTCCTATCCCATGACTCTTTAGTTTTGCCAAAAGTCTCTGATGAGGGACCTTGTCAAAGGCTTTCTGAAAGTCCAGATACATAATATCAACCGACTCACCTTTGTCCACCTGATTATTCACTCTTTCAAAAAACAAAAACATAACAGATTAGTAAGACAAGATCTTCCTTGTCTAAAGCCATGTTGGCTGTCTCCCATTAGGTCATGACTATATACATGCTGAGTAATTTTATTCTTTATGATGGTTTCTACCATTTTTCCCGGTACTGATGTCAGGCTCACCGGTCTGTAGTTTCCCGGATCACCCCTGGAACCCTTTTTAAAAATTGGTGTTACATTGGCGATCCTCCAATCTTTAGGTATTCAAGGGAAAACAACCTGCCTTCATTGAAGAGCACCAGATGCACCAGGAGGTCACTCTTAGCATCAGAAAATTTGCTCTCCCTCTTGGCTAACATTTTGGTGCTCTCCTCCACTGTCTTGACTTTCTTTTTTCTCAAGCCATTTTGGACAAACACAGAGGATTTCTAAAGGAAAAAATGGAGACTATTGTAGTGGTTGATATGGAAGGACAGACTAGATAGGCCATGTGGTTTTTTTCTGTCATCATATTTCTAGATTTCTAGGTTTCTATGACTAATCTGCTGATTTTGACACCAAGATTACTGCCTTCTCCTCAATATCCTGTTCTCACTTGTATTTAGGGACTCTGTTTTGTCTTGGTTTTCTTCTGTCTCCCATCGCAGCTTTAATATATGCTATCCCACTTTTCTTAGGGCTTTGTCTTAGGACCTCCTTCTTTTTTCTCCCTATACTCATTACCTTGATACCTTGATCTTCTCGCATAGTTTTCATTACCATTCTTATGCTGATGACTCTTAGATTTACCTTTCTGCAGCTGAAATCTCTCCAAGAATCCAGACCCATATCTCAGCCTATTTGTCTGACATCGCTACTAGTTGTCTCATTGTCATATGAAATTAAACAAAGATCTGTATTTTCTCCCTAAATCCACCTCATCTTCCTCCTTTCTCTCTTTCTGTGGATAACACTATTAACCTCCCTGTTTCCTCAACTGGCAACCTTGAGGTCATCTTTGACTCTTCTCTTTGTTTGCACACAGCCAGCAAATAGATACAACCAGTCAGGCCCAGTATTCAGAGTGATTAACGCATTAGCAGACCTACTAACTGCATTAATCATGGTGACTGTGATATTCACTGGCATTAACATGGTTAGTGCAGCTGAATATCTCCGGGTGCCACCACTGAATGACCTGATGCTAGTCGCTAACATCAGAGCATTCCAGGGATGATATGGACGCAGCACCTGGGGATAATCAGACAGCAGCAATATTCAGCTGCTGCCCGGATAGTCCTAAGTGGCAAAAGGGCGGCCTAACTTTTGCCATAGAAGCTAACTGGGCAACAGTTGAATATGGCCACTGCCTGCTTAGCTTCGCTACTATCCAGCAGACAGATGTTCAATGCTGATGGCTGGATATGACCCCAGCATTGAACATCTGGGTTTTAAGTTTAGCGGCGACAGCTAGCCACTTTATGAGTGCTAGCTGCTGCTGCTAAATATCCATCGTTTCTTTCCTTATAACACCAGCAAATTTGTCTCTTCCTTTCGGAACATACTACCAAGACCCTTAGTCACTCTCTAGTCACTTTGGGCCCAATATTCCAAGGTGTTTACACAGTTTACAGACCTATAAACTGTGTAAATGCCACTGAACTTGACATGGCTAGTGCCACTGAATATCCCCAACTAACACCACTATACATCCTGATGCTAATCGCTTAGTACTGGGGCATTCTGGGGTATGTTGCAGGCAGCGATAGTAGATAATGGAGTAGCAGTGATATTGCACCGCTACCTGGTTATCTACTGCGGGTAAAAGATAGGTGCAGCAAAAGCTGTCCTTTTATCCACGGGAGCTAAATGGGCAGCGGTGCAATATTGCCGCTACCCGGTTAAGTGCCGCAGATGCAGAACTGTGCGGTAACACCAGATATTCAATGCTGGGGCCGCACAGCCGTCCCAGATCAATATCGGGCCCTTCTTGTTTAGGCTATTGCAACCCGTTCCTTGCTGGTCTCTCATTGAATCCCTCTCTTCCCTTCAATCCATTCAAAATTCAGTCATACAGCCACTCTTCTACCAGTGTCACTATGCTCCTGCAACCTCTCTTCCCTTCATTGGCTTCCTATCTATCCCCACATCCAATTCCAATCTCTGTGGCTCCTCATTACCTCTCCTCTCTTATCTCTCCTTACATCCCTCCATGGGAACTTTGCTCATCACTCAAATACCTTTAATATGTGCCCCTTCTCTTCCACTGCCAACTCCAGACATTGTTGTTCCATCTTCCTGCACCATCTGTCTCGAACAGATTACTTGAGTCTATACATCAGGCTCCACTCTGGCCCTATTGAAATCCAGCCTAAAATTCCACCCTTCGGAGGCTGCCTTTACATTCTGATCCCCATAATTCTCTTGTTTAATGCCAATTTGTAATAACCATTTTCCATTAGTTTCCCCCTAGTCTTGCATAGATTGTAAACTCTATTGAGCAGGCATTGTTTCTCATGTGCATGTTATACAGCGCTGTGAATACCTTGTAGTGCTATACAAATAATAAGTATTAGTTGTAGTCTGTCACAGTGCTGACTCATCAGTGACCCCTATGGAGACAGAAGATAGTGCAGCTCAGGGAAAAAATGACGTTCTGAGAAAACACAGGCTGGAAAGTTGCCAGGGGCAACGTAAGCAGGTGAGGTCACAAGCTGGGAAGACACCCTCAGCCAATAGGGAAGCCAGGGGATTTTCACCTGACTCTAATCAGCTAGGGAGTGGTGCAGCTAGGAATTACCTAAATAAACCTAGCTCACAAACAGTTAGGCAGACCAAGCCAGAGTTCAGGACTCAGACCAAGTTCCAGACCAGGACCGGAAGAGAGTTCAGGAGCAAGCCCGAGCAGAAGCAGTTCATGAGCCAGGCTCAGAGCAAGACAAGGAGCCAAGACAGGAACTGGAGAGAAACCCAGGGAAGGAACTTGTCACAGGACGAGAGGAGCTGTGGAGAGAGCGTGTCAGAGTACCTCCCTGGAAGCCTGAATGGACGTCTGTATGAGTCTGAAGAGGGCTTGAGTGGAAGGGGCAGACAGCGTGACACAGCTAAGGAAAGTAAAAGCTTTTTACCTGGAAAAGGGACACCCTTTGCAAGGTACGTGAGACCTAGAGTTTCCCAAAGGCTATCGTCAGGAGTCCCAGCTGGTTATCAGTTCCTGCCTAAAGCAGAGCTCATAGCAGGGCCAATTTCCCCTAATAGTGGGGCAGAGCAATTCCTCAAACTGTTGCACAGAGGTCAGCAAAGGGGAGGCTCCTATTACCACAGACAGGGAGATTGTAGTAATTACCAACCGTTCTCATCTAGCCAGAGAGCACGACGTCACAGCCAGGACAGGCTGTTTACTGAGCCCACACAGAGGGAGAGTGCAGAGGGATTGATTCCTGATGTGGAGCCCATGCAATATGATTTACCAGTAAATGAAGATATTGTGCAAATGGACTGTAGCATTTCTGTAGCAGATGATATAATATCTCTCAGATAAAAAGGAATAAGAAGCCTGTCAAGGCACAGCAAAGCCTTATTCACTGTGGCTACAAGCCTATGTTAAAAGTATATTTTTGGTTGCTGAAAGAAAGCTATTTTTTTTTTTTTTTTGCTTTCTGTTTCACCCAAGAAGGGTTTTTGTTTGTGTTGCTGTAAATAATTGAACATCCTATTTGGGAAGGGAAATAAAGCCCTATTTACCTTTACTCGTTGTCCACAACTGTTTTGGTGTAATCTGGCAACAGCTACAACTACCGGGAGGCCAGTTACACCGGGGCCTAGTGCAATACCAAAGCTCACCGGTAGGTGCACCCAGAGGCCTGTGACAAGTCGCAGTGCAAAGAGGGTAAGTTATGAGGGGGGGAGGAGTTAAGAATGGGCGGGGGACTATGCAGAGACTGGAAACACATCAGCATGGTTCTGCAGCTGGCGTGCAGTTGGACATGTGCATTTTGCCAATAAACGGAACTTACATGTATAATTACAACTGTCATTTCTAAAATACGTACCAGCAGCTGCGCATGTATCCATTGCATAGCCCCTGCTGCCCCATACATGTGCATTCCCTATCTTTATATCTCCATTTCCGATGCCACTTGCATGTCTTCCCTTTTCAATCCCCCTTCAGTGCTTTGCACATTTATGTGTGGCCTTTTTTTAATATATGCATGTGTATTTGCACCTACCGTGTTTTTAAAAAATTACATTGATTTCTGGAGGTGGAGATATGTCAATTTTGCATTGCAAACCTGCTCTTCTCAAATTGACTTTTTTACACAAATGTTTTCACGTTAATGTGTTGAAAATTGCATCAAACGGGTATAATATTAATATAGTTACAGAATGATGCCTTTGAATTATGGTGCTGGTGGCGAATACTGTGTATACCATGGACTGACCAAAGAACAAACCAGTCAGTACTAGAGGAAATCAAACCTAAGCTTTCTTTAGAAGCTCAGATGACAAGACTTCGACTTTCATACTTTGGACATATCATGCGAAGAGAGAGATCATTAGAGATCATTGGCAAAATAGAAGGTCAACGCCAGGGCCGGATTTACGTATATGCCATGTACGCCATGGCGTAGGGCCCACAACAGGCAGGGGCCCACAAAAAATAGAACCAGGTTTTTTTTTTTCTCAACTCGATTAAAAAAAAAACCTGGTGGCTGCCGCCGCGGGGGCCCCGTCTACAAGATGGTATGGTCTGGTCGGGTCGGGTCGGGTCGGGTCTCGTCTCCCTCCCTCCCTCCCGGCTGCGAGAGACGCGAAGATAGAGCGTCTCCTCGCGTCTGTGTTAAGCCCGCAGGGGCTGATGGGATTTCCCATCAGCCCCTGCGGGCTTAACACAGACGCGAGGAGACGCTCTCCCTTCGCGTCTCTCGCAGCCTGCAGCGAGGGAGGGAGAGAGAGACCCGCCCGGACCGGACCCGACCAGCCCAGCTTGTAGACGGGGCCCCCGCGGCAGCAGAGGGGGCCCCGCGGCGGCAGCCACCAGGTTTTTTTTTTTAAATTAAATTTTACTTTAGGCCGGGGGGGGTAGGACTGGTAATGGGCTATGGGGGGGGGTAGGACTGGTAATGGGCTATTGGGGGGGGTAGGACTGGTAATGGGCTATTGGGGGGATGGGGCTGGAAATGGACTGGGGGGGGTAGGGCTGGTAAGGGGCTATTGGGGGTCTGGGGCTGGAAATGGGCTGGGCTGGGCTGGGGGGGGTTAAGGCTAGAGGTGGGCTGATGGGGTTAGGACTGGTAATGGACTGTGGGCTGTTGGGGGGGGGCTTCGAACTGGCAATGGGCTTTGGGGGGGGTTAAGACTGGTAATGGGATGTGGGCTGATGGGGGCTGTCTGGTAATGGGCTATGGGGGGGGCTAGGACTGGAAATGGGCTGGGGGGTTAAGACTGGAGGTGGGCTGATGGGGTTAGGACTGGTAATGGGCTGTTGGGGGGGGGGTTAGAACTGGTAATGGGCTTTGGGGGGGTTAAGACTGGTAATGGGCTGTGGGCTGATGGGGGTTGTCTGGTAATGGGCTATGGGGGGCTAGGACTGGAAATGGGCTGGGGGGTTAAAACTGGAGGTGGGATGATGGGGTTAGGACTGGTAATGGGCTGTGGGCTGATGGGGGGGGGGGGTAGGACTGGCAATGGGCTATGGGGGGCTGACTGGAAATGGGTTGATGGGGTTAGGACTGGAAGTGGGCTGATGGGGGGTTAGGACTGGTAATGGGTTATAGGGGGGGCTTAAACTGAAAATGGGGTGATGGGGGGTTAAGGACTGAAAATGGGGTGATGGGGGGTTAAGGACTGTAAGTGGGCTGATGGGGGGGCTAGGACTGGAAATGGGCTGATGGATGGCTAGGACTGGAAATGGGCTGATGCAGGGACTAGAAGGGAATGGATGCTGGGTGAGGCTGGAACTAGAAGGGAGCTGATGTTGGGGGAGGATTAGAATGGGATGGGGCTGGAAGAGTAAAATGGAGGAGGGAAAAATATTTTGTGTGGGAGGGATAAAAATCTACAATTGGCCGGGTATTGGGAGAGTAAGTGGGGATTGAGGATGGAGGGGTAATATTTGAGTGGATGAAATAGGAATGAGGAAAGAGCAAAAGGAGAAAGATTAGTATGTTAAAGCAGATGTAGAGAGAGAATGGAAAAAAATCTAGAAGAGAGAAGAAAGGACAAATGGACAGCAGACGATGGAGAGTTAGCAGAAGACACGAAGAAACCAGAAGAAAGTGGCTGGAGCAATTGCAGCTGAAAAAAATGCACAAAAGGTAGAAAAATATCTCTTTATTTTGAATTTATTAATTGGAATATGTCAGCTCTGGTAAATGTGCATCATTAACATCTGTGCTTTGTTTAGTACAAGAGCAAATTAATGTATTGTTTTATTTCTACAGTGTTGTACATTCCAAGTTTGGCTTTTGGGATTCCCAGTTTAATTATTGTCTTCCTATTTCTAAATTGTGATTACTTGTTTGGTGATGGTCTATGTTCTGCATGTGTAACTGAGCTGAGGTGTTCTGTTTATATAATTCCTATTTGACATTGCCACTTGTTCTCTTTCCCCAGTAGGTCATGTATTGTTGTTCTCTGAAATGTATTGGTTTAATATTTGCAGTGTTGCCTTTTGATTGGTAGGGTATGGTGCTTTGTGAGTCCTGGTAGTGCTGTTAGGATACGGCGGGTTTACTATGGGCAGTGTTTGTAGTAGTTCCTAATGTGTCTGGCAGTTGGCACTGGATTATAGTAATGTAGAAATCTTTTAGTCTTTCTTTATCCATACACTCATTAAGAGGCACGTTTACTAAAAGTTAGTATATGGTAACATTATGCAAATATTTATGCAAATGAGGCCCCTTATGCAAATGAGGTCCGCACCCCCCTTGGGCCGCCCCTGCTGGGGGCCCACAATTTTTGTTGGCGTAGGGCCTCACTCAAGGTAAATCCGGCCCTGGTCAACGCAAAAGAGGAAGGCCAGCAATGAGATGGATTGATACAATAAAAGCAGGTATGGGTACCAGTCTGTCAATAATGAGTCACCTGACTGAAGATCAAATACAATTTAGGACAACAATCCAGAGGGTCGCCATGAGTCGACACCAACTCAACAGCACTTAACAACAACACCAATATCTTCCTATTTTCTGCAAAGTATTTTAGATGAGATATGAAATATTATTTGATGCTATTATATAACGACCCTTGCAAGTATTTAAACTGTAGATCATGATGTTCACTTTTCATATTGGAACTCACTACCTGACGAGATAAGAAATACAACCAACCCACAAGTATTCAGAAAACTCCTAAAGACTTTCCCCATTTAAAGAATACTTTGAAGAATCAGTAACATGATGAAACCCCAACCAGCCCAATACATAACTAGATAATAATCTCTTGCTACTATCCAGAACATAATGCATTGTAACACAATGTATACAGTTAAAGGGTCACATATTTATTCCAAATCACCCAGACCTATTAAGATCAGGATTATCTGTAAATAGGTATTAGTTACTTGTAAAAAGGGTTATCTTATTATTACTTGTTACTGCACATGTTCTCTGTTATATGAAATTTTTTCTTAGTTCCATGTAAACCACTTTGATTCCAGATAAAGCAGTATAAAAAAGCACATAAATAAATAAATATATATTTCTAATGTAAATATGAAATAAACTTTTTTATGTTTGAGATAATGAATTCCATTTTGTTAATGCATTTTATCATATAAATTCTGTTGATGTTTGTGCTACCTTGGCATTGCTCTTTGTCTTGATTGATATGAATTAAGCTATGAGTCATACAGGTGTGTTTTTAGAACAGGTAATATGAAGCTGCCACCAGATCAACGAGACTTGGATATATCCAGACTTTAACAGCAATCTAATCAAGCAAAAACAGATGCTCAAAAGGTGCATGTTATCCTTTGTGTAAGAAACAAAACAACCAGACATGAAATTTCCTTTCTACGCTAGCTTGTTTCCAGACCAGCAATTTTTACAGCAGCACAGAATGAGGAGGATTTGTGGCAGACCCCAGAGAGCCAAATTAAACAATGCTTGTTGCAGCAGAGCCCAGCTTTATCCTCGTTGTTTGCTTCTTTCTACAAAAACTACCCTTCAATCAAAGGGGGAAAGAAACCCTACTGCCTGAATAGCAGCATGTGTAATTAGTGAGCTGAACTGTACTGGAGAAGGAACTTTGGAGTAAATAAAGGAGAAATACAAGATATTAAATTAAGCAAGGCAGACAGTGTGCTTTGAATTTTAAGCAGTGTTGTTCCTGATCTTCCATCAGTCGACTGAGGAAGGCTATATTTCCTGATAGACATCCTATAAAAAAGACAAGAAAATATGGACAGCCCTGACATTTCCTTAGGGTACAGTATCCATTAGTCTGAAATTTAGCCTACGAAACATTCTCCTAAACAATTTGCCAAAACCCAAGACTGAGAAGTTCATATTTACCTGAAGACGATCATGTCACGACTTTGAAAAGCAATACTAAAAGGACTAAGGACTAGAGTGTCAAAGACAAAATGTTGTTTAGTTCAGTGTGTACTTAATTGGTAGTAGTCAGCATAATGGTTTTGGTTAATCTGCTTTATTCATTTTATCCTTTTCTTCGATTTTTACTTCAGATCCTAATTAAGGATGTTTTTTTTCCTTACAATTTCAGTTTATTAACAAAAGATCTGAAAAGATCAAGGGAATACACTAAAGCCCCAATTCTGTTATGTTAGCAACCTTGCAAGCCCCTTGATAAAAGCATTTGCATTCTCTAATGGCTCCCAGCTTATCATAGCCACATCAATAGTTCTGAGGTAACACTTTTATCATGCATCGAATATGGAACCATTCATTCTTAGCCTATCATGTACAATATGAAAGGTGTTTGAAGACAAATCTTTGTACTTCAATGCACTTATGGTACAATATTTTTCTAAACCATTGAAAGAAGAGAGGCAAGTGCTCTACATTTGCATGCCATACTTTCCTGTTATATATAGCACAAATAGCAGCATTTCTGGTTCAAGATATATAAATACACCTGTATATATATATACAGGGTGGCCCCAAAAAAGTGAGAACATCTAGTAGTATATAAGTGCTAGGAAAGGGGAAGTGCTACTGATAGGGGATTTCAATATGCCAGATGTTGATTGGCACATTCCTGCTGCAGTATCATCTAGAAGTAAAGAGATCCTGGATTCTCTACAGGGAAAACTATTCAGGCAATTGGTAACAGACCCCACACGTGAAGGGGCCATGCTGGACTTCGTGCTTACCAATGGGGAAAATGTTTCTGTTGTTATAGTGGGAGATGATTTTGCATTCAGTGATCACCAGATGGTGTGGTTCAGTATTAGGACTAGGGCTGTTAGACTCCATTCAAAGATGAGGGTCTTAGATGTTAGGAACACTAACTTTGCTAAGATGGGCCAATACCTCAGGGAGTCATTAGCGGGATGGGAACAGCTGGGGAATGCAGAAAAACACTGGGCAAAATTGAAAGGGGATATTTTAAGGGCAACCAACCTTTTTGTTAAGATGGTAAATTCATATTTGCAGGCTAACAATGGAAACAGTACAAGCAGTGTGGGCTGAGTAAGGTGTAGGCCGCCACAACACACTGGATAGACAGACACACACTCCCACACCTATGCCAGCATTGTGCAAATATAGAGGCTTTTGGCACACCTGGCCACCACACCAGTCCTGGGCACAGTGCAGGCATGGCTATGGTACACAATACTGTTGGGGTCACTCCCCAGGGTGGTAAACACTGTCAGAAACCAAAACGGAAACACACTCCACAAATATCAGAAAGGTTGCTATGATGCAGCTCTATCAGCAAATTGTGCTTAACTTAGGAATTGCTATCTGCCATTTATCTTAGCAACCTTTTGATATATGTGGAACGTGTTTCCACGTTTAGGACAGCATTGCTAAGCTATGAAGGTGCTAGTATTGGTAGATGCTGCTGCGTGCAGGGCCCAACAGCCTGACTCTCCATGAGGCTTTGGATAGTGGAGCCTGTGGGTGTGGGTGTTTATGCCCCCGTTGGCCGCTGCTCTAGGGCAGAGGTTCCCAACTCTGGTCCTGCTGGGCCAAACACTGTTTGGGTTTTCATGCTGTCCATAATGAATATGCATGTCATACATTTGCATACCATGGGGGCGGCGCATACAAATGCAGCACAGGCATATTTATTGCAGACAGCATGAAACCTGAATGGTGTTTGGCCCTCCAGGACTGCAGTTGGGAAACTCTGCTCTAGGTATTGCACATGTGTATGGTGTTTGTGCTCTGCAGGGTAAAATATAGGCGTTTCAGGCATGTTTATGTTATCTGCAATAAAGGTTCTGTCTTTATTACATGGTTTAGTACTGGGTAAAATATGGGGACTGGGTTGACAGGAGCCACAGCTGGAACTTGAACTTGTGACCTTCTGCTCATGAACATGCTGGCTGTGTGTACTGCACCACACTGTTGCCACAGGGGCAGTTCATTCCCTGGGGATACCATGACTGTTCATCAGACAGACCCTGTCTTTTGCAGTGCACAGCACCCACCTAAACGGGGCTAGGCAATGGTCTGCTGTAGGCAGATGCCACTGCCCCCTCCGCCACCAGCACCCCTCCGCCACCATGCTGCCATGCCATTATGCCGGTGGTGCTGGTGGTGCGCAGTCCCAGGCCATCCAGTATGCCAGTAGGCAGCTGCCTATGGTGTGGGTTCTCGGGTATGGGTGCCTACATGGACATGCGTGCTCCCCCCCCCACACCGCCTGCCAATGTTATGTGCCCTTTGGGGTACCTGCTGGGTACTATTCCCTGTGACACTGTGAGAAACACACTCATGCCGATGTTGGACCCTCATCAGTTGCTGTCTGGCTGCTCTACAGTTTCAGCATTCCTATGTGCCACCTAGGCATCTGCCTAACACGCACTGTGTCCCAGCTGCACCACAGCATGTGCCGCCTGCAGCCCTCTGTATCCCATTTCCAGCATCTGTACAGTTGCCCTTTCCTACATGCCCACTTTGCTGTTGCGGCACATGTGCATGCCATAACAAACCTAACCAATATAAAGGGAAAACCCTGATCACTGCTATTCCAATGTGGGATCATTAACCTTGTAGGGGGACAGAGCATAGACCCTTCCAAACATGATATCTTCTTTTTTATGCTTTCTCAGTAGTGTTTCTTTATGTTTCTCATTAATATCACTATTGGCCAGCTTGGTTATTGGGATTTTAAATGTGGTTCAGGTCATTTTCTATGTTTATTTGCCTTTTTGTTCCGTGCACATGTATCTCTACTATCACGTTTTTGAGTTTCCCTGGCTTTGCTGTACATTGCTGACTGAAATGGTTTCTCTTTCCTTCAAATGTGCCTTATTTATTTAACTGCATTTATATCCCGCTTTTCACCGGGTCAAAGCGGTGGGACACAGAACAGGGGGGGGGGGGGATCAATAGAGGGGGGGGCCATCACCGGGGGCTCAACATTGAAGATTTTGGGATGAACATAGAGACTGACAGGGTAGCACAGTTACTGGTCTGAAGTTCTTGAAGAGAAATAGGGGGGTTCCTATTCAGAGATGTTCTTGGAATAGGACAGTTTTTAGCTGCTTTTTGAATGATGGGAGATCATCGTTGTTCCTGATGTGGTTTGGCAGGGAGTTCCAGAGGAATGGGGCATAGAGTTCAAAGGCTCTGTTGCAGGTCCGTTGTGTTGCCTTGGTTCTTTTGTGGGGGACGGCAATGGAGCTGTTGGAGGATTGTCTGGTTGTTCTGTTGTGGGTTGGACGAGGCAGTAGGGTGCGGAGTGGGGTGCCTTGTGTTTGGTGGATGGATTTGTGGGTGAGTAGAAGAGCTTTGTACTTGATTCTTGCTTCAATGGGGAGAATATGAAGGTCTCTCAGAATTGGTGTGATGTGGTCCCGTTTCTTTGCCTTGTGAATTATTCTCGCCATGGTGTTTAGGGCAGTTCGGAGGGGATTGGTTTGTGTGGCAGGTAGTCCATGGTAGATTATGTTGCAGTAGTCCAGATGAGGGAGTGTCAGAGCCTGTATTACTGTCCTGAAGTCCTGCGGTTCGAGGAGAGGTCGGAGACGTTGTGCCGTTTTTGCTTTATGGAATACAGTTCCAGTGGTCTTGTTGCTTTGCAGCTTAAGGGTTAGGGCTTGGTCAATGATAATGCCAAGGTATCTTATGTGTGGTTGGATTTGGATTTGGGTGGTTCCCATGGTGAGGTGAGTGGGTGGTTTGAAGTCTGGGTCTCTTGTCACTATAAGAGCTTCGGTCTTCTTTATGTTAATGGATAAGTTGTTGTCTTGTAGCCAGTTGGATACATCGGTGAAGCAGGCTGATAGCTGGTCGTTTGTTGGGTCTGTGGTTGTAATTGGGGCGTAGAGCATTATGTCGTCGGCGTATATGTGGAAGTTGACGTTGTGGGTGCGTATGACTGAACAGAGTGGGCGGAGGTAGATGTTGAAAAGCATGGCTGATAATGTGGATCCTTGAGGTACTCCTTGATGTTGCTGGAAGGGGGGTGAGATGGAGGTTTTGGTGCGGATCAGTTGCTGACGGTTGGTTAGATAGGACCTGAACCATTGGAGTACAGTGTCTTTGATCCCAATTGTTTGGAGTCTGTGGATGAGGATGTTATGGGAGATGGTGTCAAAGGCCGCTGATATATCCAGGAAGATCAGGATGTACCCAGAGTGTTTCTCTTGGGTTCCTATGATGAGGGTGTTCATCAGTGTGGTCATGAGGGTCTCGACTCCATGTAATGGTCGGAATCCGTGTTGCTGCGGGTCCAGTATGTTGTTGACGTCCAGGTGTTCTTGAGGGTTTCACTGGCGTTAGTGTTCAGACCCAGATTTCACAGCGTTAGTGTGCCTGGAGCCTCTCCCCTCCCACTCTACGCCCATTAACCCCTTCTCTCTGCCCTCTATGGAAGCCTTACTCCACCCTTCAGAGCCGGATTTCACAGCGTTAGGGTGCCTTAACGCCGCAGCCGTGTTATCGCGCAATAAGTGATGTTATCGGTCACTTATCGCACGATAATACCACCGCTGCAACGTTAGTGCCGTTTAGTAAACATACCCCTAAGTGTTAGTCTTATCAGTTGAGCTTAAATACTGATGTGTATAGCCAAACAAATGTTTGATTAGTCTTTGAGTAAAATGAAGTTTAAGTGATTTTCATATTTTCTGCACATATTCTTCTTAATTGTGTGTCTTCTATGCACGTTACAGCTTTTCTTGTGTGAGCAAATCAATTGTAGAGGTTTTAATTCATAGGTACTGTATATACTGGTGAAACCTACCCTAAAGGTGAGTGTTTGACAGTGTGCTGAATAATGTAGAATCAAAGGTAAATGGTTACTTGATACTACTAAAGAGGTCAGAAGAGGGATAACACTAAGGGAGCAGCCTGCTGTGCTAGCAGAGTTGGAAAGTAAATATTTGGAGGCCGATTCCATAACATTCACATCCAGGCTGCGGTTACGTCCAAATCGGAGATGGGAACATTTTAAACTTGATTCCTGTATGGACACACCCGCGTGTCTGGAATTGGAGACGTAGACATATAAAACAGCTTGGACATCCCCGCCCCATGATATTCAGAAAAGATGAATGTCCATGATGCCGCCCACCTCCGCCTTCCCTATTGAAACATGCATCCCTTAAGCTGCTCCTTTCATTAACAGTGTTGTGTTCATGCACATTACGTATGAATTCTGATCATACCTCAATGCAGATGCAAACAAGACTAAATTTACTAGTCTGTTGGATGCCCAAAACACAGCAAAGAAAACTCAGTTCAGTCATTGATATAATAACAGCAAGTCTAATGTGATGTTTGTCCTGACATAGCTGCCATCAGAACATACATGCCAGTTGAAGAACTCCTCAGTTAATAGTGCATTGGGCATCTCTGAAAACAGTCTGTACAATGCTACAGATGCTCCGGCAGTTGCAGAATCGGGAACTTAGATGGCCCAAGCTGGCCCTGATTCAGCAGTGTAGGACATCTATTACCCCGCCCATCCAGCCCACCCTTTACTCCTGTTGGTATGCCGGTGCCATGGTGTCCCAAAGCATCAGGATGCCCAGTAGGAGCACAGAAAGCCCAACTCTGCTAAAATCTTTGTTTCTCTACCAGGGCTGCTGGGGTCTGCCTGGGCCAGGATCGAGTGGTGGGTGCTTACCTGTCTCTGTGCCGAGTGTTCGGGGGGTTACTGGCCCAATCACTGCCATTCCTCAGACTTATTCTACCTCTGAGGTGGATTAAGTCTGACGTCTATCTTTCCCATGCCAGATATAGAGGGCTGTGACCTGTATAGATCCTGTACATCTGGGTGCGTTGGTCTGCCCCTGCTCTGCCCACTCTCCACCTCTGGCCCTCCTCCTCCTGCCCCCATCCATCACTCCTCGTACAAGCCGTCTGTGCATATGGGGAGCCAGGAAAGCAGAATACAGTGCCAGGACTAAACGAGGGTTGGAAATCCAATCCGGATGCCCAACTCTGCTATTCAAGGGTCAGAATGACCTCTGTAAGGAATAGTGTAGAGGAATAAAGTGCCCACACTAGAAAAAGGGTGGAGAAGTAAAAATGGTGCTGATTAAAATTGCTCATCCTAAGAGAAATGGTGTCAGTTGGCACTAGCACCAACAGCCCTGTGCAGAAAAGAGCTTGGAAAAAAGTTACTGGGATTTAGAGGTATCAGGTCTCTTTATCTAAAAAAAAGATGTTAACTCTCATCTGAGAGGGGAGAAGGGAACTCCCCCTGCTCTGCAGGCCCTCCTCCTGAAGATGGTGCTGGAAAGTCTACTGGGAGCCTAGACAGGTTCAGAGTGAAGATGCCAGCAGTGAGCCTCCTACAGACCCAGTCAGGCATAGGAGTTAAGGGGGATGGTTGGCCTCCTCCCAACCCAGAGAGTGGAGATGGCAGTGGAGAGACTCTGGAGATCCTAATACAGGCTTGGTAATCCAGCAGTGGATCAGCTCATGGGAGAGCTGCAGTGGCAGATTATCTTATTGGGGAGCTACAGCGGTGGATCAGCTCTAGGGAGAGCTGCAGCAGCAGAGAGTCCATCATCTCATTGGGAGCTATAGTGGTAGATCAGCTCAAGAGAGAGCTGCAGTGGCAGAGAGTCCATTTCAGACTAGAAACCAAAAGTCTAAGGGGGGGGGGAGGTCCAGTAGCAGATCAGCTCATTGGAGAGCTGCAGCAGTAGAGTCCATTCCAGATTAGGAACCAACTAGTCAAAGCCAACTAGTTTGGATCTTGACTCACCTGATCTCCTTTGTGTTTCCTTACCATTCCCCCTAGATGTATCCCATGTCTACAGCTACTATGTTGTCTGTCTTGACTAGATTGTGAGCTCTGATGAGCAGGGTCTGTCTCTTACATGTGTCTCCCAGGAAGCAAACAGCACTCTGCCATGCAGGTGAGCGTAGAAAACAGTACAAAGACGTGGGCAGTATTTAGAACACACAATTTTTATTGGTCCTTAAAAAGGGGGGCCAAACCCAACACAGGGTATAATACTTCTTCAGGGGTTGAGGCACACCAGAAAATTATAAAAACATCATAAATACATTAAAAGTTACATGTAAAAGAGTAAAAATTAAAACCATATTAAAAATGTGGCTAAAGAACGAATAAGATATATAAACTATAAATTGGACACACAATGATAACTTAAAAACAATAAAAACCTAAAAACTAATAAGAAAACTCATGGGAAACTATATTACCACATTTTAAAAGAGGACTAATAAATAATAACAATAAATATAAATGTCTGAATAAAAAAACCTGGTTATACTTTAGGATCAATAAAAAATAATATTAAATCATAAACATTCTATAATACAATTGTGCGTGTGATCTAAGGACATGCAGATTATAAACATCATGAAATCATAAAAACTATGAACAATCATGAAAATGAATAAATAGCGATTGTGCTAAAACATTTATGTATGATACATTAATATATCCATAAAAATCAGAAAAGGGGAGAAATCCAAAGGATGAATATAATGATAAATAAATAAATAATTAAATGAATTATTTTGTAATAAATGATACTTACTTTTATCATAAAGGAATAGGAGTGGATGAGAGCAAGAATAAATAAGAAACCAGATACCTGTGGACCATAGAAATAACTGCCAACTGATATTAAGGTCCAAGGACCTAAAAATGAAAAACAAATCCCTGTAAAATCCAATTGTATATAATTAAGAAGGGCCATGAAGGGGTACAACGGAATGTGCACATTTTCTAAAAAACACCGATGAGTACAAACTATCTGTCTGTAAAATTAATGATGAGATAAACAATGGGCTATTAATTCACAAAACCTAATTTAGCAGTTGTTAAACCATTATACATTCTCTTATATACCCAATGAAAAACATGAACTGTCACGACGTGTCCCATACCAAAGAGAATGTGAAAATGCTACATGTATTGTAAACTTAGCTATTATGTATCCACCAATTATAGAAACAATGTTGGAGCGGCGCAGAAGGCTAAAAGACTAAAATATGCCATAACTATAAAGTTTGTATATATGTATATATACCGGTGCTGTGTACTTACTGCGCTCTGAATCAACCAATACATGTAAATAAATAAAAACTACCATAAGCACTAGTAAGGCGAAATCTAAAACAAAAGCAAAAAACATTTAATTGAAGGAACATTAAAACAATTATAATCAAATCAAACCATGATAAAAGGATACTGCAATTGTATCAGGCGTCGGAACCAAGCCGCATGGCCGAGCTCTGCTGATTTTAGAAAAACGCCGGCGCATGCATGTCTTTAAATGCTCCTGTGGCCGCGGGAAAAGGAACGGGAAAATGCAGATCAATGCGAATCATGAATCCCGACTATTTAAATATAATATGAAGGGAAACCATCATATCTAAATGTTAAAGATGTATTAGGTACATGAAAAAAGAGGATCTTCAAATATAAAAAAAATGCTACAATTAAACCTAACAACACACCCGAGGGTACCGTGGTGAAAACAATGTATTATGGGCATTCCACGTGCAGCACAAAATTATATAATATCAAAACTTAATATGAACAGATGTATCTTTCAAACAATAGGAAAATTCAATAATAGTCATTAACAACATATATAATCCTGATGAATGGTACAAGAGCATGTATAATGTACATATAAAAAACGTTAAACAAAAAACCTGTATAAAAAACTTGTTACTGGATAAAAAGTTATGAATTAGAACATATGTGAAAACAATGGATCTGAGGAGACCAAAGGGTGTCAAATAAATCATATAAATAATTAAACATGCTTAAAAAGTTAAAACCATAAATATGCAAATAAATCTACCCGAAAGAAGATTGCCAGAGATATAAAAGGAATAAAATAAAAATTAATGATCACCAATTGATAAAAAATAATAAATAGCAATTAATAATAAAATCATAGACATGAAATACAAAAATCTCTTTCTAAATTTAAGCCATATGGTGTCAATGTATTGAGCAAAAAAAATGTAATGTTGTTCTAACTGTAGAATAGTCTTATCAATGTTCCCTCCTCTCCAATTGAGCTTCAACTTCTTGATGCCACAAAATTTTAAATCTGATATCTTATGTTCCTTGTCTATCCAGTGTTGGACCAAAGGTTTATCGATTAATCTCCTCTTTATAAAACTCGTATGTTCCACGATGCATGTGCGTATGCTGCGTGTTGTTTTGCCCACATATAGCAGGTTGCACGGACATAAAATAACATAAATAACATGTGATGTGCCACAATTCAAAAAATCATCTATATAAAATTTTTGCTGCTTGACCGGATGGATAAAAAACTTACGAACTGATAATGTATTTATGCAGACTGAGCAATGTCCACATTGAATTTGTCCCTTGTGTATTGACAACATTTTTTTCTCAGTGAAAGCTGAAGGCACTGAAAGGTTACGTAGGTTAATATTCCATTTGTGAGCCACCACCAGTGACATATCTTGAAAGCCCGGAATAGCTTGAATTAGATGCCATTCTTTCTTCAGAATAGATACAATACGTTGGGACTGCAGGGAATACAACAAAGGACACACCAGTTGAGTTTGAGCTTTTTTGTCTTGTATTTCTAATAACTTTGCCCGCGAAGGGTATGACAGCTGTGTCTGCACGTGTCTTGTAGCACTATACAAATGCTCAGTAGTAATAGTAGTAGTAGTACTAGTCCGGAGCCACAAAACCCAGGGGGGATCCAGTGTCAGATCAGCTCAAGGGAGAGCTGCAGCAGCAGAGTCCATTCTGGATTAGGAGCCACAAGACCCAGGGAGGTCCAGCAATAGATCAGCTCAAGAAAGAGCTGCAACAGTGGACAGAAGCGCAAAACCCTCTCCGGATTGAAAAAGAGCTTGGAGGAGGTGGAGTGAAGGCTACAGTCTCAGCAATTGGACAGAACTGCAAAACCTCTCTATTCACAAGCAGACACCAGTCCAGAACTTCAGCAGTGGGGAAAACCTGGGACTGGTGCACAAAGGGAAAAAGAGGGGTTAGGAGACAAGTTAATAAGGTTAATTCCATAATCTTTAAAGGGTCACTTAAGTCATTACATATGGTTGTTTGAACTGCCTTATCTTTTATCTTATATTGCTTTTTTAGCTTACCTGCTTGAACCACTTGTGAGGTTTTAAACTCACCTGCTTCCGCCTGCCTTTCTACTCTGACCTCCTCCAGCTAATCAGCTCTGAGCAGGTGCAGGTATCTAGTCCACTTCTTCAGATTCTCTAACTGCACATAGAGAGGGAGAGAGAGAGAGAGAGAGAAGTTGAATGAGTCATCTGCCATCTTGCAATGGCCACAATTAACCCATCCGAATGAGTAGCAATGTTTCCCTGGATACCATATGTGGATGATGAGTACCCTATTAATGCTTTCTGGGAATACCATGAACATATCAGATAGCAGGATGTACCAACTACTGCTATCTTGTCACTCAGATCCATTCTTTGTGTAGTAACAATATGTTCTGCTGCATACCCAATAGTGGCACCGCCTTCTCTACCCTTTCTTGTGTCATGCAGTCTCATGTCTGCCAAGGCCAGGGCTCCAACAGTCTATTAAGAGAAGAGTGTGGCTACCTGGCAGCTATATATCAATGCAGGACATAGATTCACTCATGAATCTTTGTGGACCTGCAGCTTTTGTCCTTTGACATTTACTCTTCTAGGGAGCCTATGTGGCCCCTCCCTCCTTCATGTACCCTCCTCTGACATGCTCAGCCACGATCATTAGGAGTGTGTCACACTATTTTGAGGTCTGTCTCTCACGTCTACTCTTTTAGTCCTTCTTTCTTTCATTGGAGCCTCAATAGCAAGGAACAGATCTTGATCACTATTTTCATGGGAATCATCCTAAGAAGAAAAAAGCAAAGTAGCTCTATCAATAGAAAGAGATCAAAGCGTATCTAGCAGCATATTTTGTCTCCCCCTTCACATGCTGTGAGACCTGTGCACATAATAATAGTTGTAGAGCGGATGGCAAATTTCTGACCAGGGAATTTACATAATTCCTTATCTATTGGGCTTAAAACTTTAGAAAAATACCTTCATATTAGCTCTACTATGATATGTCTAGTCATGGCATCAGAGAAAGGTAAATAATTGTATGCAGCTTTTTGTATTTGCTAAGCAATATGACACTTAAATCTTTCAAAGTTAATATCAAGGACAAATTGTCTGAATCATCTCACTCTTTGAGCTAGAAAATGCCACTCTATAGAATAGTTTACCCTTGTCATTGCAGCCCCTTACCTCTCTGGAGAAGGATGCTTTCTAGTTATAATGCCTGTCCTTTTGCCAAGCACGAGGAAGAGTCATTCCTCATAGCCCATTTGTTTTCTTGATCTAGGGCCATTTTGTTTATGCCCTTTCACCTTCTATGTCAATGTGCATGTTGCATCAATGTACATGTGTACAATGGGAATGCTCTCATATCTGCAAGTGCATTTCATCAGATGGCAAATATTTCCAGAGATGCATACATGGATATTTTATAAAGTTCATGCCCCAGTATGCACACATCTAGCCAACCCTTTTTAAGGCACTTACAATGCAATGTGTGCCTTCAAGTCAGTCCTGACTCCTAGCAACCCAGAAGCTCCTGGGTTTTCTTGGCAGTGTCACAAGAAATAGATTGCCAGGCCTCTCTTCCAAGGCAATGGAGGGTTAAGTGACATGCCCAAGGCCATAAGGAGTGCTAGCAGGAATTAAACTCTGGTTGCTTGGTTACTAAGCCAGTACTCTAACCACTAGGCTACTCCTCCACAGCCACTTAGCCCATCTATATAAAATTGCCTTCATATTGTCAGACTTAACACCAAATGGTGATGTGCCTATCCCTTGGTGAGCACATGCACTTGGGTGCTTTTTAGAGGGAATTTGTTTTGGCTTAAGGATTAGCCTGGTAGGGGTGACAAGAGAAAAATGGACTATCACTGTGGGACAGAAGGAAAAGAAGCCTAATCAGTGCTCTGACTGAGGGAATCCCTTTCTACTCTCTGACTGGAACACAAAGGGGAATCCCCACAGACCTCTGTGCCTTAGAAGTATGCCATTTTATTCCTCATCTCAGGCAGCTAATTGTCTTGCACCATCCTTGAAGAGCAGGTCAGTTGGCTTAAGTATTGGTCTTCTGTGGATCAGAGTTAAACATGACAAGGCCTCAAATGGCCTAACAGAAAAGGTAGAGGAGGCCATTGCATCAACTGATTAAGCCATAGGTGAGACAGATATGGAAGAAGGTGTCAGGAAAAAGAATGATAGGTCAGGTAAAGGTTATGTAAGAGGGAGAACTAATGTTGGATAGCATATTTAAATTTATATGCATACCTAGCCAATGTTAATAAATCGTACAGTTCAGACTACATGGGACATTTTGTTCTGGATCTGACACTTAACAGCAGCATAATCTATCAAGTTGCTAGGTTTCCTTTGCAATAATAAGCAAACACTATGCATCAGGATTATTTGTATGCCCCTTTGAAGCCAATATAAGGAACCCCGAGGTAAATAGAACTGAGCAGAGTCAATTCAGTTGCACCTGTAACTAATGTGCTAATATTTATTTATTAATTTGTTATTTTGCTAATATTTTAGAATTTTCATGCATGAATATAGGGGTATGTTTATTAAAGAGTGTTAAGGGTGCACCAGTTAGCCAGCGGTAATGGCAGTGGAAAGGGTGTCATTGTGCAGTAAAGGCCGGGGTGGGCAGTAGGCATTCCGGCAGTAAGTGAGCTTGGCTCCACTTATCGGATGCTAACAGGACATCAGGCGTTAAGGTGTCAAGCATGCACCCTAACACCCAAGAATGGCAGTTGCCTTAATGCAGGATAAGGGAGCCCCTGTGAAAATCACATTTTAGGTGATGGATGGAAGGAGAGGTAAGAGCTGATAGACCTGTCAGATCCATAAGTATCCTACTTTTCAGTCAGTAAGTGGGATGAGCATGTGGGAGGCAGCTGTACAGTATCAGTGAAGGGTGCCCATGTAATTGCCATGATATCAGTGTGTGGCACAGGATTGGAAAAAATGTCCCCTGGTGGAGCCAGTATTGCCACAAAATGGGTATCAAAAGGATGACTGAGCAGGAGTGGTGACATGCAGATCATATACAGGAGAGGTGTGAGTGATACACCCAAATGATTAAATTGTTCCTGTGTGGACCATGGTGTAGCAGCTGGCAGGAGAATACATGACTGTATATAATGGGCATAAACTGATGGATGGGCTGAAGGATGAATGGCGGTATATAAGAGTGTGGTATAGCCCTGCTGCCCCAATATACATGATGTGATTACACAAATGCAGTTGTGTGTGTGAAAAAGTGTAGCTGTGCCACAGGGAAGTTCCAATACCAGTTATTTGGGTATGACAGCTGTGTCTGCTTTTCTAACCACCATACAAGCCCCCTGACATATATGCATATATCAACTGGACAAGTGTCTCTCATATTGGCCATATGGAGCAAGTAGGGACCTGTGATGATCCCTGGAGGTGGGATATGCCTGCATGTACTGCATACATGTGATGAAGCCAACAATGTTCAGTCATAGGTATGATGAACTATTCTAATCATGACTGACCCTTTGCAAAGGGCTACAGCAGAGCCCATAAATCATGCCGTCAGATGGGCATGATTGCAATGTGCATGTTTGCAGACCCAATGTGCTATTGTAACACATAAAAAAGTATAGAAATGTGTGTCCTCCAGTTAATGCAGACCCCAGACTATTTCTGGCAGTATACTGAAGTGAGTTTCCCACAACCACAAAGAGAGAGTCAAACTGCTCTGTCACTTACAGAGACACAGCTCTAACCATTAGGCTACACCTCCCATACTTCTCCATGCCACTGTCTAGGATTAAAGAGACTGCAGGCCCCTGCCTGCAATGGGTAAAACCCAGGGCATGAAACAACGTGTCTGAGACAGTGGTACACCACACCTAGAGCCCATCTATAATGGCACACATGGAGTATGCACTGCACTGCACACTCAGTACTGCATCTGCATTACAGACACACAGCTGCAGAATACATCTCTTGTCCAAAGGTCAAGCCACATGTGAGGTCAAGATGCCCATCCCCCCACTGTATCTCCAGTGCCAAACAATAGTCACATACAGAAGTCCACTGCACCACAGTGTGGCTCTAACCCCTGGGTAGCATATATGCAGGGCATGCAGTCCCTTGTCACCTGCTATACACTGCAAAATAGGTAAACCTGCACATACATCTAACTCAAACCACATTCTTGACCCCTGTGGTTCATCGCTGACAAGCCCACCCTTCTTGGAGGGCCCTGCACATGTCTCCCACTAACATAGAAGACAAGCAGGTACTGGGCAATGCTCCAGTGATCACAGAATTGGTTAGCCCCATTACCCATGATGCACTGCACAGAACACATATAGGCAACTGATGGCTATATGGAGAAAGCAGCAATCCATCACATCAGCACTGTAATATGCAAGAACAATGTATGCTTCCTGCACATGACAGCTGCAATTGTACAAATGACTTGTTTCTGCAGTCATCCTGATTGTGAAGGAGAGCAAACATCACCTGGTCCCAAGAGCAAGCCCTGCAATAGATGGACTCTCGAGGTTTGGGAGCAGATCTTTATTACTGCCTGTGTGCTATAGATATTGTCTGTGGTATGCAATGCTAGTTACTTGGCATTCTGTACAATTGCAGCATGGTGGAGTGGTCTGTCTTTTCTGGGCATTATGTCCTGCTCCTGCGGGCCAGTGACACCTCTTTAACATCTCATGTTACAAAGAAACATTTATTTTATTTCTCTTATATACCGTGCTATTCTGCATCAGTGCGGTTTACATTGAACAGGGCATTATAACTTGGAGATAACTATTTTACAGGGAACATGGGCTATGGAGGTTTAAGTGGCTTGCCCAAGACCACAAGGAGCACCTGTGGGACTAGAAACCCCAGTCCTTCCAGCCCAAGGTTGCTGTCCTCTAGTTGGATTCGAACCCCTGACCTTCTGGCCTGAAGTACCTTGCCCCAACCACTAGGCCACTCCTCCACTCCATCTACATTGAAAAATGATGACAAAAAAGATCATATGGCCTATCTAGTCTGTCCTTCCATATCAACAACTACAACAGTCCCTACATGATGGTCCCTAAGGTTGTGGCAGCTGTTGCCAAGGAATCCAAATGCAGTGAGTATTGTCTAGGCAGAAGGGAGGAGTGCTGATACCAAGCAGAAGGGCATGCCTCAACCATATTCACCAGCAGGTTACCAACAACCCAAGAACAGCTGATGCCCCACTCTCTTGAAATTCCAATTGATAAGATCAATGCCAGGCAGCCTGCATATGTTGGGCAACAGTGTCCTGTGTCAGCCACTCACATACCATCAGTGACTGCTAGTCACCACATGCTGCATATACGCATGGCTACCACAAACACATTGGCTTTGTACAAAAATGGTGGACAACCAGCAGCTTGTCGAGTGACTGGACTACCATAAAAGAAACAACCCACATATTTATATATGTATTTATTTATTTATTTTATTTAATGTTTTTTATATGCTGTCTTTCTACAATTCAAGACGGTATACATAGAACTCAGAACTGACAGTGCGGGAATATCTGTTTTACAAAGAACAAGAACTTAGGGGACATAAGTTAACAGTTGTTTATAATGTCAAAAATGGCAATTATGTACATTAAAAGGGAAGAGTGGGGGGGGGAGGGAGGGAATGGGGAGGAGGTGGGTAGGGTCTTGGCAAGTCTAGATAGACTTTTGTTGGATGTTGTTTTGTGGGTTGATATTACAGTACTAGAAGAGGAGCGTTTTACGTTTTTTGCAGAATTCTACATGATCAGAGCAATTTCAGAGATCAGGGGGGAGGGCGTTCCATTCAGTGGGGGCATGGCGGAAGAAAGTATGATTGCAGGTAGCTTGTGAGCTTTTAAGTTTTCGAGCTGGGGTGTGTAGTTGGTTTGCTGAGTTAGGTCTGTGGGAACTGGAGTTAGAAGACTTAGTTAGGAGTGGGCAAAGACAAGGAGCAGATTCCTTATGGATAACTTTCACTACATATCACTACAGCTAAACTTATATAGCACCATCTGCATACATAGCCATAATATGGTCACAGCTCAGTCAGAGTGAGAATGGCCACTCAGTATGAACAGATGTATGTGGACTTTCAGAAAGCCTTTGACAAAATCCTTCATCAGAGACTTTTGGCAAAACTAAAAATTCATGGGATAGGAGGCAGTGTTCTATTGTGGATCAGAAACTGGTTAAAAGATAGAAAGCAGAAGGTAGGGCTAAATGGCCAATTTTCCCAATGGAGAAAGGTGAATAGAGGAGTACCCCAGGGATCTGTGTTGGGTCCACTGCTTTTTAACATATTCATAAATGACCTGGAAATGGGAATAACGAATGAGGTTTTCAAATTTGCAGATGACACAACATTATTTAAAGTTGCTAAAACCCATGGAGATTGTGGAAAATTGCAAGAGGATCTTGATGAATCAGAAGCCTGGGCATCCAAATGGCAGATGAAATTTAATGTGGACAAGTGCAAAGTTATGCACCTAGGAAAGAACCACCCAAACTATGGTTACACGATGCAAGGTTCCACATTAGGAACCACCAACCAGGAAAAAGATTTAGGCGTCATCGTGGATAACATGTTAAAACCCTCCACCCAATGTGCAGCAGCGGCCAAAAGAGCAAATAGAATGCTAGGTATCATAAGGAATGGAATGGAAAATAAAATAAAGGATATTATAATGCTTCTCTATCGTTCCATGGTGCGACCACACCTTGAATATTGTGTGCAATTCTGGTTGCCATATCTTAAAAAGGATATAGCGTTATTAGAAAAGGTACAGAGAAGAGCCACCAAAAATGGTAAAGGGGATGGAAGGATTCCCCTACGAAGAGAGACTAAAAAGATTAGGGCTCTTCAACCTGGAAAAGAGAGAGCTGAGCGGAGATATGATAGAGGTCTATAAATTAATGAAAGGAATGGATCGGGTAAATGTAGATCAATTGTTTACATCACCAGAATATAGAAAGACTAGGGGACATGCAATGAAGCTACAGGGAAGCCTATTTAAGACTAATAAGAGAAAATATTTTTTCACTCAACGTGTAATCAAACTCTGGAATTTGTTATCGGAGAATGTAGTAAAATCTGTTAGTGCAGCTGGGTTTAAAAAAGGTTTGGACAAGTTCCTGGAGGATAGGTCTATAAACCATTATTAAAAGGGACCCCGGATATCACTGCTTTACCCAATGCAAGCATTGTGGAACTTGTGTCTCTTGGGGAAACTGCTAGGTACTTATGACCTAGATTGGCCACTTTTGGAAACAGGATACTTGGCTTGATGGACCTTGGTCTGACCCAGTATTTTTATTTATTTATTTATTTAAAAGTATTTCTAAACCGTCTTATCATAAAATCAAGGCGGTATCACAACAATACAATCAATGTATGTGGGGAATTTCATGCAGTGAAGGAGGGGTATAATGTGCGTGTAGGGGGAAGATCATGCAGTGGCTGTATTGTTTAAAATGTGCGTGGGTGTGGGGGGTATAGATTAGGGTGGACTATGTACAGTGTATATCTTATTTTCTTATGATGTGTGCACCCAGATCATGCCTATGGCAGACCCACACTAAGATGGCTCAGCCATTGGCCTAATGTCTGACACATCTACATCCTGTGCAAGCTGCTCTGTTTTAGGTAATACCCAGAATCTTCTGCTCCTCATTATGTACCTTCTATCTTGGACTTGGAGACAGTTCATGCAATGTGAGGCACAGTGGAAAGTGGGCCAGAGACAGGCTGAGCGTGCATGCTGGCCCACATTGGTTACATCTGTCACATACACAAATATGATGTCCCCTACACAGCTCTTGGCAGTGAGCATTGAACCTAGTTCCATGACTGTACTCGCATTTAATGTCTTATCCCTAGCCATGGACACTCCAATCCTCAATCCTGGCCAGTGTAGCACATGTATTCTCCCATTCCACAGACGCATTGCCCTCTCCCCCCCCCCCCCAAGAGGACATGGAATCATGGCATGTTGGACATTGGATTTTATTTTGGAACAGCTGCTGGCAACACATACACCAACATCCTCTGCTTCTTTGTACCTTAGAACCATCCTTGTGACTGTCACACTCGGTGTCCATAGGTAGCCAGTGAGGCTGTCATGTAGGACCTCTGATGTCACACATGCAGACACTGAGTAGGCTCGCATGGGTTCTGGCCTTGTGAATATAGGCTTCGGCCAACAATGACACTTACAAAGGGCACATACTAAACATGTATGGTACTGTTCCCGGCATCCCTACTCCCACCCTAGCTTTCACCTCCAGGCACCACCTTCCCATACGGTGACGGGCAATGCAAAGACCAACCTGACATCCTGTGCCACATTTCAGCAGCTGGAAGTGTGCACACACCATTCAGAAGTCAGTGTCTCACTGTCCCAATCAGGCACAGAGGTGCATTTGGACTTTAATTTGGGGTAATAGGTAATGTACTACTGGCTGCTTTGGCCAATGACCAGTAGACAGTGCTGAGGTGGTGTTTCTTATGTGAGAATTTGTCTGATACATACCACTCTGTATGTGCATACACTGCATGGAGCAAAGAACCCCCTCACTTGCACTCTGCCAATGCAGCATGGGACAAGAGTAATGTGCATGCAGGTAAATCGAAGATTCCTGCCAGTATCACAAACTAAGTGAATGGATTGGATATTCACAGAGGCCAGCCCTCCCACTGAGCCTTGTTCCTATAGGCTGCAGCTGCACCAGGTGGGCTGACATTGTTGCCACGGATACAGCTGTTATGGCAGTTTGCATTTGTCTGGCCTCTCACCTGGGAAAATTGGTGTGTCCTGAAGCCTGGAGGGTATCAGAGGTGAGGGTTGTAATATACACACATGTATCTCCCCTGCTCACTCCAGTCAAACCAGCAGATGACATGGGAGCTGCACAACAGTGTCATGTTGGGAGATAAATGTTGGGGAATGTTGTGGAGATGGGCCTTGCCGATGGTGTAACTGGGAATTCATTACAGTGTCACAGCCACAGGTTGCAAGTACTTAGTGTGAACTAACCTTCTGCTTGTAAAAGGTGCCTCACATAGTATGAGGGGTTGCTGTAGAGCTGACCTGTAGCTTGTTGTTTGCACAGCCATAAAGCCTGGGCACTACATGCCTACACAGTGCATTGCTGAGGCTCATACTACTGTTGAGACACACACACACACACACACACACACACACACTCACACTTCTACATATCCCTACTGTCCAAAAGAGGTTCAGGTAGGCATTCTTACCTGCCACTTAGGCCTTCTTTGATATTCCACCATTGTCAATGCCCGCTCAGTGTGCCGTTGCTATTAGCATACTCTGTCATCTAGCATTGGGTGGTGCAGCTTTTCAGTGTGGCAGCTGAGTGTGTACACTCTTGCTGGACAAAATTTTGTAAGTTGCACATGCTGATACAGTTCTGGAAACATAGGATAAACTTAACAAACCTGGACATGCAATTTCTGATCTACAGACTGGTCTGGAACTTGTGACTCTTCTCTCATACATAAGAACATAAGATATGCCATACTGGGTCAGACCAAGGTCCATCAAGCCCAGTATTCTGTTTCCAAAAGTGGCCAATCTAGGTCATATGTACCTAGCAGTTTCCCCAAGGGACACAGGTTCCACAATGCTTGTATTGGTTCAAGCATTGATATCCTGGGTCCCTTCTTAATAATGGTTTATGGACCTTTCCTATAATGGTTTATGGACCTTTCCTCCAGGAACTTGTCCAAACCTTTTTTAAACCCAGCTACACTAACAGCCTTTACTACATCCTCCGGTAACAAATTCCAGAGTTTGATTACACGTTGAGTGAAAAAATATTTTCTTTTATTAGTCTTAAATAGTTTACCCTGTAGCTTCATTGCATGTCCCCTATTCTTTCTATATTCTGATAAGGTAAACAATCAATCTACATTTACCCATTCCACTCCGTTCATTAATTTATAGACTTCTATCATATCTCCCCTCAGCCGTCTCTTTTCCAGGTTAAAGAGCCCTAACCTTTTTAGCCTTTCTTCATAGGAGTATCCTTACATCCCCTTTACCATTTTGATGGCTCTTCTCTGAACCTTTTCTAAAATCGCTATATCCTTTTTGAGATACGGCGACCAGAATTGCACACAATATTCAAGGTGCAGTCTCACCATGGAACGATATAGAGGCATTATAATATATTTGTTTTATTTTCCATTCCTTTCCTTATTATACCTAGCATTCTATTTGCTCTCTTGGCCGCTGCTGCACACTAGGCCGAGGGTTTTAACATGGTATCCACAATGACGCCTAAATCTTTTTCCTGGGTGGTGGTTCCTAATGTGGAACCTTGCATCGTGTAACCATAGTTTGGGTTGTTCTTCCCTAGGTGCATAATCTTGCACTTATCCACATTAAATTTCATCTGCCATTTTGATGCCCAGTCTTCCAATTTATCAAGATCCTCTTGCAATTTTCCACAATCCTCTTGGGTTTTAACAACTTTAAATAGTTTTGTGTCATCTGCAAATTTGATAACCTCACTCGTTATTCCACTTTCCAGGTCATTTATGAATATGTCAAAAAGCAGCGGACCCAGCACAAATCCCTGGGGTACACCACTATTTACCTTTCTCCATTGGGAAAATTGGCCATTTAGCCCTACCCTCTGCTTTCTATCTTTTAACCAGTTCTTGATCCACAATAGTACACTGCCTCCTATCCCATGACTCTTTAGTTTTGCCAAAAGTCTCTCATGAGGGACCTTGTCAAAGGCTTTCTGAAAGTCCAGATACACAATATCAACCGACTCACCTTTGTCCACCTGATTATTCACTCCTTCAAAAAAACATAACAGATTAGTAAGACAAGATCTTCCTTGTCTAAAGCCATGTTGGCTGTCTCCCATTAGGTCATGACTATCTACATGCTGAGTAATTTTATTCTTTATGATGGTTTCTACCATTTTTCCCGGTACTGATGTCAGGCTCACCGGTCTGTAGTTTCCCGGATCACCCCTGGAACCCTTTTTAAAAATTGGTGTTACATTGGCGATCCTCCAATCTTCAGGTATTAGAGATGATTTTAATGATAGTTCACAGATTACTGATTGCAGGTCTGCAATCTCGTATTTCAGTTCTTTCAACACCCTTGGATGTATAGCATCCGGCCCAGGTGATTTGCTACTCTTCAGCTTATCTAATAGTTGTAATACATCTTCCCGATGTATCGATATTTCCTTCAATTCTTCCGCACCTTTAAATACTACTTCAGTCATGGGTAACATCCCTACATCTTCCTCAGTAAAGACTGAAGCAAAGAATTCATTCAGTCTCTATGCTATCGCCTTGTCGCCTCTTAGTGCTCCTTTAACCCCTTTATCATCTAATGGACCAACTGACTCTCTCACAGGTTTTTTGCTACGAATGTACTTGAAAAGGTCTTTACTTCGCGTTTTTGCTTCCACAGCAAGCTTCTTCTCAAATTCTCCCTTTGCCTGCCTTATCAATGCCTTGAAGATGCTTTTTTGGCAACAACAGCCTCTCTGACCTCACCTTTAAACCATGCTGGCAGTTTTTTGGACTTCCTTCCACTTTTCTTAAAGCGTGGAATACAGCTGGTCTGGGCTTCCAAGATAGTATTTTTCAACAAGAGCAAAGCCTGATGTATGCTTTTAACCTTTGCAACTGCTCCTTTTAGTTTTTTCTTAACTGTGTTCCTCATTTTATCATAGTCTCCCTTTCGAAAGTTAAAAGGTAGTACTGTGGATTTCCTTACTATCCCTCCTCCACTAATTAAATCAAAGGCAATCATGCTATGATCACTATTGCCAAGTGGCCCCAACAACCTTATCTCTTGCACTAGATATGGTGTTCCACTAAGGATTAGGTCTAATATGGCTTCCCCTCTGGTTGGTTCATGAACCAGCTGCTCCTAGAAGCAGTCATTTATTTCATCTAGGAACTTTATCTCCCTAACATGTCCTGACGTGACACTGACCCAGTCGATACCGGGGTAGTTGAAATCACCCATTACACAGGTACACTACCAAAAAACTGCCTCCAGTTTTGCAACTGATTCCTATAGATTTTGGGGTGCTGAATCCAGGAAAAATAGCCAAAATGTTCCATCACGTCACGTTTTCTTGCAAAATTAGATTTCTTACCCATATAAGGAATGTTCACATAATTTCTTTTTAGCCGACTGCAGTTTATTTTCTTGGCCCAAAATAGAGGTTGTAATGGTTAACTAACTAGAAACACTCCCTCATGATATTTTAGAGTGTTTTGTATTCATTTTATACATTAACAGGACAATTGGGAGGCGGGGGGCTAAATCCAGTACTCGCGCTGGCGCATGTTCTTTCCTGTTCGCCTCGCCTCGTTCGCTCGCTCAAACACGGTGGTTGCGACATGAACGTTCCTGTCAAATTTCAGTTTCTTGCAAGTTCATTATTACCTTTTGTTTGCTCAGTCGTAATCCAGCTTTATTCCGAAGTGGTTCACTACAGTTGTAGTTTGCAGTGCTGTGTATTTGTGATGGCTCACAGAGCCAGAGGTTGCGTCAACTCTCCGGACAGTTTTTGTTTTATTTGTGGGGAATATACCGTGAAAAAGCGGCAGAGGAACATTTCTGCATTTATTAAAAAAGTATATTTCGGGGGGCGGAGCCTGATGTCCAGCGGGTTAGACGCTTTGCGCTGAAGCTCCCGTGGGGCCTACTCAGAATCCTGACTTAATACCTACATTAACTTGATATTTTGCTCCGAACTTACCGGGGTGCCTCGGGGGAGATGGCGGCCCATAAACCAGCGCGCTTAGACTTCGGATCTCCATCTTCTTCACACGGAAAACGTTCCAAGACAGAGCTGCCTTCCCCACAAAAGATGGTGCCATTTCGGGATAACCCCGAAATGCAACAGGAGATCTTGGAGGAAATACGTGGTGTGAAGGAACTGGTGCAGTCTAACGGAGAAGCGCTCCGAGCCATGAGAGAAGATTTTGGTGTGCTTCAGGATCGTTTTGAAGGTCTTTCATTACGGCAGGACAATATGGCGGGGGTCCTCGACTCGCACGTGGTGCGCTTGGTGAAACTGGATGAGGCTGAGCGTCAGATACAGAATCTACAAAAAGAGTTAGAGGATAGCAATAATCGAGCCCGTCGCAACAATGTAAGGCTCATTGGTGTACCGGAGGGCGCGGAAGCAGGAGATATGAGAGAATTCCTGGTCAAAACTCTTCCCTCCTTGCTGAAGATTACTTTTCACAGAGATCTGGAAATTGACCGAGCACACCGTGTTCCTACCAGCATGGCGCTCAATCGGACGACCCCCCGGCCCATCATTTTTCGTCTACTGAGATATCAGCAAGTTGAGCAAATTCTAAATGCTGCCCGGGCGAATCGTCATTTGGAGTTTGAAAATCATAAAGTCTCCTTCTTCCCTGACCTGGCTAAGCCCACAGCTGACCGTCGGAAGAGACTCCTTGCTTTTCGACCTCGACTTCAACAGTTACAGGCTCGCTTCGGCATCTTATATCCAGCGAAGCTTAGAGTGACTCTCCATAACCAAACTCGTACCTTCGAAGATCCTGATCTGCTAGCAACATTTCTAGCTTCTAAAGAAGCAGACCAGATGCGCTAACCCAACAGCTTGGATGGAACCCGCTGGAACTGTCCGCCATTTTGAATGGCCCGATGCGGTGATTGCTGCCTGAAACGGAGACTGCCTGGACTTTCTTTCTCTTTATATATACCTTATTGGTCTCCTTTCTTTCCACGATGAGATCCTTGGTTAGTTTCGGAGCCTTCGGAGCCTGTATAGCACTGTAGGATTTATGTATCAATTCAGGCCTTCTCTGGGGTTTCTCCCCGCAGACATCAGGCCGCCAGTGATTTCTGGGGTTTTGCTTCTTCTCTAGGCACTCCGGTGCTTATTTTGTTATAAGGGGCGCTTCATGGTTTTCCTTAGTTTAATTCCTATCATGTTGTTTCTGCAGTCATTTACTGGTACTATGTGCGACATTGTGTACCTCTGTGCGCTATTGTGTTTCTTTTTCAGATTGTTTAACTATTTGGCATTGCTTTATGTACGTTCTCACTACTGACTGTAAAAGGCATCAATAGTCCATTCCAAGGAGGGACAATCCCTAGCTCTCTTAATCATGATTATTCTGAGTTAGTGTTTTCTCAGGAGGCCCATTTACTGGGCATAGCTATTTTCTATCTCCTTTATTACGAAATACTGGCAATTGGCTCCCATCTGAACCTCAATGATTGGTGGAATTATGTCCATTTTACTGTAATTATGAGCAACCACCTCGTCTGTCAATCTCTTCCACTCAAGCCCTTCACTGCTTGTTTAAAAGGAAGGTGTTCCATGATTATGTTCTAACTGCTAACTGCTCTCATTTGGCTGTTTACTTTGTATACATTTCTGCCACAGGATCAGCCTGTATCATCAATACCATTTCTGCTTGTTTGTTGTACAATAACTGTTGTGTGTAAGCGCTTATGTGATGACTCTTATTAGTTTAGAGAAGAAGCATAGGGGTGGGGGGTACTTGGGGTTGTTTTCTTATTGTATGTGTGTATTTGTATCTTTTGGTGTGTTGTTACTTTTGTTTGTTGTAAAATGAAAATAAACGTTTTAAAAAAAAAAAAAAAGTATATTTCGCCTATTTCGGTTTGAAGTTAGGCGATCAAGACAAACCGTGGGCTCCTCACAAAGTGTGCAAGACATGTGAGGAAGATCTACGCTTATGGATGAAAGGTAAAAAACAAGCATTTCGTTTCGGAATACCTATGATGTGGCGTGAACAAAGAGACCACAGCAGTGACTGCTATTTTAGCTCTTGCATTGTGAAGGGATACAACTTAAAAAATAAGAACGTAATAAGTTACCCCAACCTTCCCTCAGCAATTAGGCCTATGCCTCATAGCAACGAAGTACCTGTGCCTGAACCACCAAAATCTTTGGATCATATTTGTGTGGACGGTTCTGATCATGATGAGACTCATCAGATGGCTTTTTCCCGATGAGTCCAGTACTTCCGAGTTTGAAACTGAACCAGATCCGAAACCTGAACTTTTCTCTCAAGCTGAATTGAATGATTTAGTCCGGGATTTAAGACTCCCAAAAGATGCTGCCCAACTGCTAGGTTCTCGGCTTAAACAGAAAAATCTATTGTCACCAGGAACAACTTTTTATTGGTACCGCAACCGCGAGACACAATTTTTGAAGTATTTCAGCAAAGAGGAAGATTTGGTATTTTGCAACGATATATACGGAGTGATGGAAAAGTTTAAACTCAAGTATGATCCTGCTGAATGGCGGCTGTTCATTGATTCGTCAAAAGACAGCATAAAAGGTGTTCTTCTTCATAATGGCAACACATTCGCTTCAGTTCCTACTGCTCACTCTGTTATTCTCCAAGAAAAATACGAGAATTTGGCCCTGATTCTTCAGAAGATTCGTTATGATGAGCATAAGTGGATGATTTGTGGAGACTTTAAAATTCTATCCATGCTATTAGGGCAGCAATCCAGTTTCACCAAATATCCCTGCTTCCTTTGCTTGTGGGATAGCCGGGCCCGCGACCTACACTGGGGGAAAAAAGACTGGCCAATTCGGGAGTATTTGAGACCCGGTGAGAAAAATGTTCTTCATGAGAGCTTGGTACCTCGTAATAAAATTCTATTATCAGCTCTCCACATTAAGTTGGGTCTCATTAAGCAATTCATCAAGTCCCTTCCAAAAGATGGTGAGTGCTTTCGGTACCTTTGCTCAAAGTTCCCCTGACTTTCTGAAGCAAAGCTAAAGGAAGGAGTGTTTGTTGGCCCTGATATAAGGAAACTCATTTCAGATGGAGCATTCGCTGAAACGATGTCTGAGAAGGAAAAAGAAGCCTGGGATTCCTTCAAGGATGTTGTTCTCAAATTCTTGGGGAACAGGCAGGATGAGAACTATAAGGATATTGTTGCCAGGGTGCTCAATGCCTTCAAAGAACAAGGCTGTAACATGAGCCTGAAAGTCCATTTCTTGCACTCCCATGTGAACTACTTTCCCGAAAACTTGGGGGCGTACAGTGAAGAACAAGGTGAAAGGTTTCACCAGGACATCAAGGACGCAGAGAAAAGGTACCAAGGAAGATGGAACACCACTATGATGGCTGATTTCTGCTGGTTGGTGCTGCGGAAAACCCCAGATGAAAAATACGCCAAGCAGCGCACCAAGAGAAGCATTCGGGGGAAGAAGAAACGGGCCCACCAGGAGATTGATTGACCCAAGAATGACTTTAAAATCTAAACTGTGTTGACAAATATCGTCTTTTTACTAAACTTTGAAATAAAAATTTGCTAGTTATTACCACAGTGTCGGATCTCATTTATTAGAATTTTATTTTCACACCATCGGGTGTTTGTCTTCATGTATATAGTTACCCCTGTTATCCCAGTTATTTGCCCTGTTATCTGTGAACTCATACGTGTTAATTGTACTGAGCATTTTTGTTCCATGTAAACCGCGCTGATGCTGAATAGTGCGGTATAGAAGAGACTTTAAATAAATAAATAAATAAATAAATGTATTGCAATGGTGCGGTTTGCGTTTTCTATTCTTACATACATACCTGTACAACATTTTTTGCACATTTCTTTGCTTTGCTTTGTGTCTAACCTCGCTCTTATATGCTCAATGTTTGTGCACATGTATGTGGCTGTTTTAAGTGCAGACAATTTTGCTACCATCACAGTGTGTTTTGTTGACATTACTCTATTCTTATGTGCTGCCTTGTTACAATTTTCTTTATTCTTATTTGAATAACTACTAAACAATTAGTATAAAGAATTCATCTAAGAAACTTTTATCTCAATCGCACTCAAGCTGAAACGTTCACCTCAAACTGCTAACCCAATGTAGAAAAAAATCTGTACGTGATGGAGCAAATTGGTTACCAGATTTGGATTCAGTGCACCAAAAAACGTAAAAATCAATCGAAACATTAGAGGCAGTTTAAAAAATTTTTTTTAGTGTACCTGTGTTATTATTACTGTGCTGTAACGTTTGTTAGCTTCCTTGATTTCTTTGAGCATTTCATCATCCATTTTGTCATTCTGGCCAGGCGCTCGATAGTACACCCCCACTGGCATTGCAGATTCTGTTTCCTGCAAAACTTTAATCCTTTCTGACTTAATGCCCTCTCTAACATAGAGAGCAACCCCTCCATCAATTTGATCAGCTCTATCATTACGATATAGTTTGTACCCAGGTATCACAGTGTCCCACTGGTTGTCCTCCTTCCACCATGTCTCTGATATTCCAATCATATCTAACCTTTCATTTAGTGCTATATATTCTAACTCTCCCATCTTATTTTTTAGACTTCTAGCATTTGAGTGGAGTGGAGGAGTGGAAGAGTGGCCTAGTGGTTGGGGCAAGGTACTTCAGGCTGGTAGGTCAGGGGTTCAAATCCCACTAGAGGACAGCAACCTTGGGCCGGAAGAACTGGGGTTTCTAGTCCCATAGGTGCTCCTTGTTGCCTTGGGCAAACCACTTAACCCTCCATAGCCCATGTTCCCTGTAAAATAGTTATCTCCAAGTTATAATGCCCTGTTCAATGTAATTTCAGTTTGTTCAATGTAAACCGCACTGATGCAGAATAGCGCGGTATATAAGAGAATGTAAATAAATAAAATAAAGAAATAAAGAAATTTGCATACAAGCATTTTAGAGAATGTATTTTATTCATATTAATTTGGCTATTGTTAGACATGGGTAATTTGGGATCTTTAAGCTCTGTCTGCTCCATACTTGAGGGCATTTGGGCTACTTTACTCTTTTGTGGAACCTCTCTGCTTTTGGTAGTATCCTTCAAAGATACATTCTTCCGAACCATCCACTCTTGGGCAACTGTCGGCTTTCCCCTAATATCTAGTTTAAAAGCTGCTCTATCTCCTTTTTAAAGGTTAATGCCAGCAGCCTGGTTCCATCCCAGTTAAGGTGAAGCCCATCCCTTCGGAAGAGCTCCTCCTTTCCCCAGAATGTTCTCCAGTTCCTAACAAATCCAAAACCCTCATCTCTGCACCATTGTCTCATCCACGCATTGAGACTCCGGAGCTCTGCCTGCCTTTTGGGTCCTGCGCGTGGAACAGGAAGCATTTCGGAGAATGCTACCCTGGAAGTTCTGGATTTCAACTTCCTACCTAAAAGCCTAAATTTAGCCTCCAGAACCGCCCTACCACATTTTCCTATGTCATTGGTGCTGACATGTACCAAGACAGCAGACTCCTCCCCAGCACTATCTAAGACCTTATCTAGGTGGCGCGTGAGGTCCGCTACTTTCGCACCAGGCAGGCATGTTACCAGGCGATCCTCACGTCCACCAGCCACCCAGCTATCTACATGCCTAATGATCGAATCACCAACTATAATGGCTGTGCTAACCCTTCCCTCATGGGCACATGGCCCTGGAGAAACTTCCTCAGTGTGAGAGAGTTTTACGTCAACTGGAGGACAGGTCCTAGTTACAGGATCACTTCCTGCCACACCAGGGTGATGCTTTCCTGTCTCGTGACCTCTCTCCTCCATGGCAACAGGGATGCTGCCATACTGGAGGTGGGACTTCAGGACTATATCCCTGTAGGTCTCGTCTATGTACCTCTCTGTCTGTCTTATGCTTTCCAAGTCTGCTACTTTAGCCTCTAGAGAACGGACTCGTTCCCTGAGAGCAAAGAGCTCCTTGCACCTAGTGCACACGTATGACCTCTCACCAACTGGGAGAAAATCATACATGTGACACTCAATGCAAAAGACTGGAAAGTCCCCATCCCGCTGCTGGACTGCTGTCTGCATCTTAGTTCTAAGTTTGTGTTTAGATCTAAGTTCTTTACTTACTAAGGGTTGCTATGGATATTTATACTATTAAAACTGTACCTAATACGTGTAATATACCTTGTTCACCTGAAGCTTAACTAATCTCAGGTCCTTAATATATGACTGATTTGGGTAATGAGCTCCACCTGAGAGCATCTCCTGTCTTTTAAGATGTGTAAGTACCTATAAAGTTACGATTATCCCAGGGGTGGGTGGGTGTGGGGAGGGAGGGAGGTAAATAACACTTATTAAAAGAGGGCTGCTACACAGTACCCTTTCTTGTGCTGCTGAGGTAAGCTATATTCTGATTTGATTTAAATTATAGCTCTTAGCTGCTGCTAGGCTCTAACTTCTTATGAAATTTAAACTACAATCTCTCTGCTGGGTTATAAATTTAACCAGAAAGCTCTTTTCTGTGTTTTAAATTTAAGCTAAAAGTACTTTGCTGATGCTAGGCCCTGAGTGACTATTAAATTTAGACTACAAGCTCTCTGCTGGGTTCCAAATATAACCAGAAAGCTCTCTTCTGTGTTTTAAATTTAAACTAAAAGTACTTTGCTGTTACTAGGCCCTGAGTGACTATTAAATTTAAAATACAAGCTCTCTCCTGGGTATGAAATGTAACCAGAAGGTTCTCCTCTGTGTTTTAAAACTAAAAGTACTTTTCTGATGCTAGGCCCTGAGTGACTATTAAATGTAAACTACAAGCTCTCTGCTGGGTTCCAAATGTAACCAGAAAGCTCTCTTCTGTGTTTTAAATTTAAACTAAAAATACTTTGCTGTTACTAGGCCCTGAGTGACTATTAAATTTAAACTACAAGCTCTCTGCTGGGTATGAAATGTAACCAGAAAGTTTTCCTCTGTGTTTTAAATTTAAACTTAAACTGCTGCTACTAGGCACTGACTGATTTAACAAAAATAGTGGATTCACAGATTAATTAGCTTTAATACAAAGAATTCCTTTTAGAAAATTACCAGAAGTATATACTCACAGTTGTAGATCTCTCTCCAGAAGTAACAGTCCCTTTTTCTAGTCCTTCACTGGTCATGTGTTTGCAGCCACAGAACAGCCACATGGGTTCATCAATCCATGGGTATATATGTGGACATTGTCTGAATGCATGCATACATGAGTTGGGGAAGTCTATGTTCTCTTAAAACTCTGCTGGCTCTCTGCCGTACTTGTCTGACAAGGTCTGTTTCTGCAGGTGTGGGAGAGGGACATCTTGTTAGGTCTGTATGTTGCACTGCCTTACTATGCTGCTGGTTCAACTGATATTCATGTCTGTTCTGTTATATGTAAAAAGTTAAGAAGTTCTTGTTCTATGTAATGTTATGCAAATGTATGCAATTGTTCCATGTAAACCGCCCCTGATCTCTGGAAGGGGCGGTATAGAAGAAATAGATAAATAAATAAATAAATAAATATATGGGATCTGTACAGTCAAAGGGGCAGGTCATGATACGTGAACACATATATTGCAGACCATGGATTCCCAAAGTTCCCATTTCCTGGTGTGTGCTTGTGGGGCAGTCATGGCATAATCTTATATCTTGAAGACAACATAGTGTATTTAGAGATTCACATGTGGCTCAGATGGTTGTAACTGGCTGAATACCTTACTTATGTATGGATCACAAGTTCATGCACAGTGGTTGTCATTTGTCAGATGAGGGGTCAGGATGGGCATTTTCCCTCTGTTATGGGCTATTATCATATTGCATACTATTCCTGCCTCAGTGGCATATCCCCCCCCCCCCAACATGCACATATCCACTCAATATGTGTAGGTGGTGGGCATCCTGATCCCAGGGCTGGCTGATCCATCCCTCCCATCATTGCACAGCCGCCGCTTCTGTGCTATAGGTAGCCTTATTGAAGTTGAACACATGCAGCTAGGCACATTTTGCTGCTACTCCTTCCCCCCTCAACCGTGGGATGTGAGCATGGGTGCTGCTGCCTTACAGCTTAGTAGGGAGGGGTCACCATATGATCTGCTATACCTGCTTCTGATATGCTTGCCATCCCACTAACAGTGGAAGCTGCAGAATTGCAACAGACATACAAGGCAGGGACAAAGTTTTGTCTGCAGCAGGCCACAGCTGCAGCAGCTGCCACTGCCACCCCTACCCTCACACAATGTTGACATGGCCGCATGGTGGCAATGGGGGTGGAACAATTTCTTTTTGACTGCAGCAGCATGTGTGTGTGCTGCCACTGTCACAGTGGAGTCATACCAGCCATCACAAATGTACACCCTGGGCAGCAGCCTTGTCCACCTGTTTGACCTGCCAGCACCACAGTATCACCCACATGACACCCTCTTTGTCAATTTGGCAACATCAACATAGTGGTCTTTCTTAATAGGGCATCATGCTGTTGCTGCTGATGGAGTACTACTATCACAAATTTGGAAACTCTGCTTGGTGGAGCACATTACATACATCTAAATTGGCTCTCTCCCCTCAGAAATAGCCCTTTCCATGAGCTTTCATTTGGCGTTAGGGTTCCCAGCCCTGGGAGCTCTAATGCATGGTAACACAACCCAGCCTTAAAGGAGAAACGCTATCCCCACCCATTCTCTGCCCCATTAACACCCACTATCCATCTCCTTTCACCTTAACGTTACGGGTTCGGCTTCCACATGTTAATCCAGCATTATCGGTGCTTTCTGCAGCATTAACCACTCATCGGCACTGATAGTGCCTATTTATTTATTTATTTATTTTATTTATTTAGCAAGCATTTGTAGCCCGCTCCTTCCAGCGATCAGAAGCGGGTAGGATTACTATTGTGAAACTGCCGAATCAAGGCAGGTACAAATTTTGTTTACATACAGATTGTCAGAAAAGCACATCATACAGAGTTAACACTTCTTAGCTATGGGGGAGTTCATTTACATATATACATAAATACATATATACAGGGTAATCTTCTTGGACACAGTGGTCAGGGGCTGCTCCATCTGTGGGTTTAGTTCAGGTTGAAATGTGATTGGAAAATGTGCGTTTTGAGTTTCTTTCTGAAGTCTAGAAGGTCATTGCTAGCTCGTAGTTCTGGTGGGAGTTGGTTCCACAGTGTTGGCGCCGCATATGAGAAAGCCCTGTGGCTGGTGTTAGCTTTGGCAGATCTTATATCTGTTGGAGTGTGAAGGATGTTGGAATTGTGGGTTCTTCTGTTTCGGGTAGGAGGTTGCAATCTTACTAGGTTGTTGAGGAAGGAAGGTGCTAAGTTGTGGATGAGTTTGAAGGTGGTTGTTAGTATTTTGTATTTTGTGCGAGCTGTTATGGGTAGCCAGTGTAATTGAATTAGTACTGGTGTGATGTGGTCACTTAGATTTTTCTTCATTATGACCCTGGCAGCTACATTTTGTGCCATTTGTAATATGTTTAGGGTTTTTTTTAGGTAAACCTTGTAGGATGGCGTTGCAGTAGTCAAAATGTGGCATGATGAGTGCTTGGGCCACTGTTCTGAAGTCTTGGGGATCAATAATATTCCGAATGGGTTGGAGCACTCTAAGCTTGTGGAAAACTGCTCTGTTGGTCTTTCGGAGGTGTTTTTCCATCTTTAGGTCACAGTCAAATGTGACTCCTAGATACTTTATTTCTTTTTTTGTTTGGTAAGTGTTGTTACATAGTGTTATTGATGTGGGAGGGTCAAAATTCGGTTCTTTGGAGATATACATTACTTCGGTTTTTTTGTGATTAATTGACATACTACTTTGTTGTAACCAGTCTTGCATCTCTCCGATACATGTCTCCAGTGGGTTGTAGTCCGGGTTTTTAGTGTCTAGTTGTGTGTATAGCATGATATCATCGGCATAGATGTGGTAATTAATTTCGTGCCGTGAGAAAATTTTGCATAGTGGCTGCATATATATGTTAAACAGAAGTGCTGAGAGAGCAGAGCCTTGGGGGATTCCCTGTGTTTGTGAGAAAGATTCTGCTTTTTCTCCGTTGAATTGAACCTGTTGTGTTCGATTTGAGATGTAGGATGAGAACCATTTTAGTGGGGTTCCTGTTATTCCTATTGATTTTATCCTATTTATGAGGGTCCCATGATTAACTGTATCAAAGGCAGCTGAGATGTCAATGAATACAAGAATGTACATTTTCTTTTTGTTTTCAAGGCCCTTTAGGAGGTTGTTAAGTAGAACTAGTAACAGGGTTTCAACTCCATGATGTTGCCTGAAGCCATATTGCTGGTCATCAAGAGGAGCACTGTCAGTCAGATGGTCTTGGAGTTGTAGAAGGACCGTTTTTTCTATGATCTTTGCCAGGAATGAGATACTTGATATGGGACGGTAGGAGGCTAGGTCTTCTCCGTTGAGTGTAGTGTTTTTTAGGATCGGTCTAATGACTGATTTCTTTAGTTCTGAGGGCATGATTCCTTGTTGTAGGGATAGGTTAACTATGTGTGCTATGTGAGGTGCTATGTCTTGTTTCACTGCCTTGATCCAGGATGCAGGACAGGGATCTAGTGGGGAGGTGGTGCTTTTCAGGCTTGTGACAATGGCTGTGATTTGCTTGGTTCCTATTTTGTGGAAGTGCTCCCATAACTGGTTTTGCGTTGTGTTGTTCTCACTTCTGATTTGTGGTGTTGGTGGGGGGGGGGGGTGGAGGACCAGGGGCCGTCAGTTTGGTCGCGTAGTGGTTTGCCAGTGTTTGGACCTTGATGGATTTGTTGAGGTTGGCATTTTGGTCGGTTTTGGTTAGTGATTTGACTAGTTCAAATAACTCTCGTGGGCGATTGATTGCCTTGTTTAGGATGTTGGTGTGATGTAATTTTTTTGCATTGTTCACGTCGTCTTTGTATTTTGCGAGATGGGCCATGTATTTAGTTTTGAGATCGGAGGATTTGGTTTGTCTCCATTTTCTCTCTATTTTACGGAGCTCCCTTTTTGATTTTATTAGAGTTCCTGTGTACCAGGGTTCCGAGTTGATCTTATGTGGGTTTGATGTGTGTTTCAGAGTTGGGTTAGATGTATTTTGGATGTGTGTGTTCCATCTGTTAGTTAGTTCGTCTAGGTCTGTGGAATCTAGGTTTATGTGGGATGCAATGGTGCTTATGAGGTGTTCCTCGTTGAGTTTGCTGAATTTCCTAATGGGGTTGGTCATTCTCATCTCCTTTGAGTTTTTGGGTTGGCACTGTAGTTTAAGTTTACAGTTGATTTGGTGGTGGTCTGACCATGGTACTTGAGTTATGTTTATTATAGGTGGTTCATTGCTTTGTTGTGGATTTCTGGGTATGAAAATCATATCTAGGATGTTTCCTCTATCGTGTGTGGGGTTGCTTATTATTTGTTGGAAACCCAATTGGTCGATGGCTTCATAGAAGGAGTCCGTGTGGGACGGAGGAATTGATGCTAGGTTCAAATCTCCGAGGATGATCTGGAATTTTTTGCTTTGTGTGGATGTGATGGTTTCTAGTGCTGTGGCTAGTGTTTCGTGCTGTGGTGAGGGAGGTCGATAGATTAGGCAGATGGATAATGCCATGCTCTCGACTTTAAGTAGGTCAAGATCTGGATTTGTGACCGTAGATGTGGTTGTGAGTTGAAGGCTGGTTTTGGCTGCTATAAGGACTCCGCCTCCTCTTCTGTTGATGCGTGGGCAGTTGTATAGTTGGTATCCGGGCTTCTGTATTTGGTTCATTGTTCATTAATGGTACCTTTGCTCCCTTACTGCCTTCTAGTAAACATACCCCATAGTATTATTAAGTTATTCCTGACTTTTTTTTGCTGTGAGCATGCGTACTGTTTTTTGTATCACTTGTTAACTAACTTTTTAAAATGTCCATTTTTTACAAGCCTACATTAAAATTTGTTATATGTGAGCTTCATTGTCTAGGTCTCAGGTGTTCAAGAATCTAGTAATTCCGTAGTTACTATGCAAAACATAAGACCACAATTCCCCCAAATTCTTTGTAATCAGAGGTCAAATAACATAGTCGTTGAATCTGAAAAAAAATGTCATTAAAATACTTGACAGTCAATAATTATCATCTGGCAGTAAGATGAATGCTTTTGAACATGAGTGGGGGTGACTGAGATTGCTTAAAAATTCAAAAATGATAACAATGTAGACCAAAGGACAAGAATAGAGGAATCAAATAAATATTTCACATTTTTTACTAAAGTACATTAATAATAAGCAGGTGACAGAACTTTGATTTCTAGGAATTCTATGACACTCTATTTATCACTTGTGTTTCATCTGACGTCAGTTGCACACCCGCGCTAGCACTTAACTAATATTTGATGGATGCCTGCAATATTTGCCTGAATGTTCTAGAAGATAACCTGGGTAATAATGTATGTCAACACTGCAATCTCAGTGTATGACAGTCATCTACCTAAGAACTGAAAGTGGACTAGCCTGTTTTAGTGAACACAAAATGAAAACAGAAGTTTCTTTCATTCTCTCTCTTTCAAAACAACTTCTGGGTTTCACAGAATTTGTTTTCAAGAGCTTTGGAATAAGTTTACTGAAAAAAAGACAATAAGGAATACAATGCTTCATCTATATGGAATATTCAAAATATTCAAAAATATCCAATAGAGCCAAGGAACTTACTGTATATAGCTTCACACGGTGAATAGAAGGATTTAGTTATGAGATTTGTTATATGTAATGCTGTAGGATAAGGGAACTTGGATAGAATGGATGGATGGTCTCTATTTGTCATCATATTCCATTTCCATTTATTGTTTGATATACAGCTATATTTCTGTAGGCATCAAAATGGTTCACAGTAAAAAAAAAAAAAAAAAAAAAAACCTTTGGAGCATAAGGTACTGCATATTTACAAAGGGCACTATCTATTAAACTACAAAAGGGGGCATGCCCCTAAACTACAAAAGTGGGGCATGCCCCTTTCCCCCTACTATCCCTCATCCTGCAACTAGCTTCTAGTCTACATTTAACCTTTACTGTATTTCCTTTTCCACTGAAAAGGTTATCACATCAATGAACCCAACTACAGTAACTTCTCTCTTGACCTTCCCCCATTTTGGTTGGTCAAGGAGATGGTTCTGGGTCTTTTCTTAATCATTACAGTTAAAGTCAAGTCCAGCCTCCTCAGGGACTCTGCCCCCTATCTGGAAATGAGTTGTAATATGTACAATACTTATGAAGTCCCACTCAGATCCATCCGATTTGTCTCAATATTGGCCTGTATTCAATCTCCCTTTCATTGATACTGTAAATCACCAAGAAAATGGTGTTTCATCAGCTAAACCCCTTCACCAATAATGTCAGTGCCCTACATCCTAAATTGTCCATATTTTGCCCACGTTTCAGTATTGAAACTGCTTTAACCAGTCTCCTTAGTGACAGTCATGCTGCCATTGATGGTGGCAAGGCTGTTCTTGTTTCACTTGATTTAAGCTCCACTTTTGATCTCATAATCTCATAATCATCAATATATTTTGCTTTATCTTGCTGAATTAGGTTTCTGTGGGACAGTTTTGGATTGGTTCTCATCTTTTCTCTTTAACTCTGCCACCTCCAATTTCCACATTGTGGGGTTCCATACTCACCCTCTCTATTATCAAATATTTTTCCTATCCCTCTTGCTCTTATCTAATCCTTTGGCATTGGTAGTTACATATATGTAGAAGATATTCAGCTTTTATACTCCATCCATTTCTGCACTCCCAAACTTGGTCCACTTGGCAAGTGCCTAGCTGTCATTGCATCCTGGATTATTGTTAATAAATTGTTCTCTAACACTGCTAAGACTCAGATGATGTGGATTACATTAGATCAACTATGTTCAACGTTTGCCTTTCAATAACTGGTACTCCTATTTCCTTGGTTAGTTCTTTGAATATTTTAAGTTAATATTTCAATCCCCCACTTAGCTTTGAAACTCAGATCTCATCTATAGTCTGTTATGGTTTCTTTGTTTTCATTTTATTCATTTTATTCATTTTATCATATCCTGCCTTGATATTGATGTTCTTCATACTTTGACACATACCAGTCATCTGGATGATGGAAAAACTCTTTATGATGGTCAGTCCTTCAGTTCCTTCAGTTTATTGAAAAATATTCTCCATACTTTCATCAAGCACTCACCAAATGTGTCTCATCAAAGTTAACTTTCTTTTTGGCCTACAAGGCATTTTTTGCCAGTCACCTATTGTATCTTGCCTCTCATCTTATCTTCTGAGGTCTATTAGATCCACAAATATAAATCTGTTGCACATTCCCCCATATACCAAGAGCCTGCTTCTTTTTTTGTGTATTCCATGGCACATGATGTTGTACCCATGTACCTAGCCAGATACAGTGTCATAGATTTTCCTTTCTCTTTGCTTCTGTCTCCCTCAGAACATCTCTCTTTTCTCTTGATTTGTTAATGTTTCAATTCCTTGTTCTTCCTAGTTTGCTGATATTTTTATTTGTCACTTGTGAACTTCCTTGATATGCTTTAGGTATATAAAGTTCTCTGAATAAACAAACATCACTGTACACTTATTGGACATGTGGAGGCCAATTCCTATTGGGGCACATCCGGGCCGTTCGGACATCCAAAAAATGAATGGGACAAATTGTTCCCAATTCTGTAATTGCGGGAACAGAATCGGGCACTTAGACAGCCCGGCATAGCACTGATTCTGCAGTGTGAGACATCTTCCCGTCTGCCCAGTCAGCCTGCCCTATGCCCCTGCTAGTGTGCCGGTGTCATGCTGTCCCATTGCCATGGCATTGGGATGCCCAGCAGGAGCACAGAATAGCCAAAACCGATAAACCCATCTTTCCCCCTGCCCGACCCTCTACAGGATCGGCCAGAGCCAGAATCGGGTGGAGGGGCCTAACTTGCCATGGCTGCCTACGTTGGGGGGGGGGGGGTCTGCCTGTCTAGATTGCCACCTTTGATGAAACTTATTCCACCTCTGAGATGGAATAAGTCCTACATCCATATTCCCCTGCTGGACGTACAGGGACCTGACCAGAATAGGCCCTGTATATCTGGGTGCCTGGGCCCGCCCTCGTTCCACCCTCCCTCCATCCAGTAACTGCCCCCTTCCATCCCTACTGGAGCAGAATATGGCCCCTGTGAATAGCAGGGATTGCACGTCCAACCTGGACATACATGCTCGCTATTCGTGGGTCAGAATGACCCCAAACTGGATTGCAGTTAACATGGATATGCTTAACATCACCTATCGAGAGTAGGTGTTCCACATTAACTGGTAAACTAAAAATTAATATATGATAATTACCTTTGAATTTTAAGGTGCAGTCCCCACTAATTCCCTACCTATCCCATACCCCATTCTGTTTTTGGCAATTGACACAGGAATTAGCATGCACTGTCTTCTTGCTGTGCTAATTCTCAAATTAAGTGTTTACCATGCTATCGAATAGGGCCTATACTAATTATAAACATTTAAAATGTGGCAACAGGTAGTCATAAGAAACATCAAATTACAGCATACTTGGAAATCCATGGACATCATTGCTACAAGCAGTAAATCATTGCTTACATAGTGACCGGTGCACAAAGAACAGCTTGAGCATATTTTGCCTTATGCACACCTGTATACCTCAAGAAGCGGAGGTGGCAAATCCCAGGATTATGAAGGATAATTTTTTTTTTCCTGAATTTGGAATATAACATTTAAAATCTTAATTCAACAAGAAAGACAATCCAGACAACAGGAAGCTGATATGAAAGGGAAATTTGATTGCAGGATAAGGTGGTATACAAATCCATCGAACTAACTAACTAGCTAAATAAATAAATGCATCAAGTATATTTTGAACGAATCTCAGTAGCGAACGGAAGGCTTAATAAGCTGAGGCACCTAGACTGAAGGAATCTGGTTGGATGATAACAATAAGAATGTCAGCGAGATACAGAGGTGGATTTGAGTGAAGGCAAAGATGGGCATGTATCATAACATACCAAATCCGTCTAAATAAATAAATCATTTTAAACGGTATTCTTGCTACAACTGGAAGCCGATTAAATTTTATAAGTACAGCAGTAATATTTTAATGCTATCTAGTATATACTGTATAATCACTATTTCAGCTGCATTCTGGAGTAATTGAGGCCTCTTTAAAGTAGCCCAAGATATTCCCAATACAAGAAACTACAGTAGCCTAAACTGTACTGAATGAGAGCTAACAAGATGACAAAAATGTCATCTTAGAATGAGTCAAATACGGTGAATATAGCATAAATAATAGAAAAGACATCAGTACTCAGAAGAGATGAAATCTGTTTGTGCAAAGTCAACCCACGATAAATTTAAAACCCACTGTGGTTGCAGTATCCACTAATGGGATATTTAGCCCTGCAATTGACGGGAGAATGCTTAATGGTCTCTTGGGCCTATTTATCCAGAATGCTTCCGAATTGGTCAGATTTAGCTTAAGTCTATGCTGAAGCAGCTGTTAAATGCCAGCAATTTACTATCAGAACTGCAGTCTATGTAGCAATAATCTGGATGCCATCAGCACAATATAATCCCCTAAACTATGACTGCACCAGTGTTGCCAGAGGGGACATTTAAATGTCAAATAAAAGTGGATCCTAAAATTCTCCACAAATTTCAGAACATTTTACTTGACATGGATGAGTCCCATCCTATCTGAAAACTGCCTGGAAAGAAAATACCTGAAGCACATTAGCAATAAATCACAAAGATCTATATCAAATAATTGTCTCAGCAGCAATGACTGATTGATGATGTAAAAAACTGCACTCATGTCTAGAAAGATGGCAAGACCATCTTTGTTTGCATTTATTCTCAATCTAATTTCACGTGACAGTGCTTGCAAAGATGTTTTAGAGCAATGGTTCCCAACCCAGTCCTCGGGCACTCCTAGGCCAGTCAGGTTTTCAGGGTATCCATAATGAATATGCGTGAGATAGATCTGCATACAATGGAAGCAGTATATGCAGATCTATCTCATGCATATTCATTGTGGATATCCTGAAAACCTGACTGGCCTGGGGGTACCTGAGCACTGGGTTGGGAACCACTGTTTTAGAGGTATGTTTACTAAGGAGTATTAAGGTAGCAAAGGTTCTGTTAACAAGCATTATCGGCACCCGTGAGCGGCTAATGTTGTGGAAAGTGGTGATAACGCTGGAATAACATGCATTAGTTGGCCCCCTACCATTAAGGTAAAAAGGGGAGAAGAGTGGGCGTTAATGGGGCACAGATTGGCCAAGGATAGGGTGTGTTCTGTTACCGCTGGTTGTTGTTACCGTGCTTTGAGACACAGCCAGCAGGACCCCAATGCCAGCTCAGAGCTCACATTAAGGGCCACCTCTGAAGGGAGAGAGCTGTTTACATCATGCAAGCAGAACACAGGGAGTCTATTTACCTGTATGCAATGTGCTACTCCCATTGTAAGCCTAGAATTAGTGCTAGTAGTATTCCATTGGCAGTAACAGCATGGTGTCCTAGAAATGAAGTGACTATGTTTTGGTACCAGGTTGCCACTGGAGGTGGCACAGGAGTAATGCAGTGGATCAGGCTGGTCCTCCAGGCTGACCAGACACCCAGCTAGAGTGTACATCTATGATGTCTGTTGTGACTGCTGTGACAGCTGTGGCCCACATACATGCTTCTGCTGTCTGAGATGAATTGGCTCATTGGCACCACACAGCCATAGGAACATAGAAACATAGAAATATGACAACAGAAAAAGACCACATGGCCTATCTAGTCTGTCCTTCCATATCAAGAACTACAACAGTCCACTTTTTTCTTTAGAGATCCTATGTGTTTTGGGACCTGGTGAGATTGTGCTGGAGGTGCAGGGAGCCTGTGCGTGTGCCCCTGATTTTGCCGTCGTGGGGAGCCTTCTCTGGGACGCTTTGCTTTTCCCCTAATTGTGGGCAAGCATTGCGGGGACATCTACACCCAGCGAGGACCCAGGCTGAATAAAATCTGCCTTGCCGATCTTTCCCTGGACCTGGTGAGATTGTGCTAGAGGTGCAGGGAGCCTGTGCGTGTGCCCCTGATTTTGCCGTCGTGGGGAGCCTTCTCTGGGATGCTTTGTTTTTCCCCTAATTGTGGGCAGGCATCGCGGGGACATCTACATCCAGCGAGGACCTAGGCTGAATAAAATCTGCCTTGCCGATCTTTCCCTGGACCTGGTGAGATTGTGATGGAGGTGCAGGGAGCCTGTGCGTGTGCCCCTGATTTTGCCGTCGTGGGACGCTTTGCTTTTCTCCTAATTGTGGGCAGGTATCGCGGGGACATCTACACCCAATAAGGACCCTGTTTTCCTAGCATATAGTGCCTGTATTACTGGACCGCAGACCGTGTCCGCGGAGCGTGGCTCGAAGGGGCGTGTTCAAAGGGGCGTGACACGCCCCTTCGGTGTCACTGCAGCGTCTCTGCGGTGGAGTTTGTGGTATTGTACTGCTTACTGCTCTGATAAGTTTTTGGGGCATATTTATTTACTTAGTTAATGTGGTAATATGGGGAAAAGGAAAGCTAAGTCTGGGCAAGGAGGGGGTGGGCCAGCAAACAGTGTTCCTGTTATTGGTCCTATTGACAAACATCTTCTCCCACGGCCTGTAGCCCAATCCTGCCCTGAGGGTGTTTCTCTTAGCTCCGGTGGGAGGACTCCTTCGCTCTGCCCGCCTGGTTTAACTTCTCCTGCTTTAGTGACTACTCCAGATTCGGTAAAGGTCAACACTAATGTGGCTGTTATTTTGCCTAAGCCTGTTCAGTTGGTCGCGGCGGGCGCTTTATCTGGGCTCCCTCCGCTGCTGGCTGATAAGGAAATTACCTTAAAGGATCTTTGGGCTGCTTTAAAAGCTATTGACAATAAATTGTCCTCCTCTTTGAGTTCTTTATGTGAATTTTCTTTTGAAACTGTATCTTCTTTACAGCAGTTGGATGAAAAGGTTTCTCGTGTTGATGCTAATTGTACTCGGTTAGAATCACAGGTTCTCTCACTACAACTCAGCTAATGTGGTAGGGATCAAAGACTCTCTAGTGCTACATACTAAGGTAGAAGCTCTTGAAAATTCCCTCCATTCTTGCAACCTTCATTTTTTGAATTTTCCAGTTACCTCTTTATTAGCGCCAAAAATCCTTTTGGATAAGTACCTGAAAGAAGTGTTGCTTTTGAAAGATCCTATTGAAGTGTCTCAGTTGTATTATATTCCCCATAGCATCAAGCGAGTTGATCCCGTAGAAGGAGGTCTTGATATTATTGAGCCCTCTATTTCGAACCTTACGGCATTCTTAGAGGATTCCTTGGAAGTAATTAACTCGGGGTCCACCTTAGTGGTCACTTTGAAATCTTTGGATTGTAAATCTATTATTCTAAAAGCATTTTTTAAATTCAAGATGGCTACTTTTTGTGGACATAGAGTTAATATCTTTCCGGATGTGTCTCGAGGCACCCAGCTCAGGCGCAGGCTTTTTTTATCTTTAAAGCCTCATGTCCTGCAGTTGGGTGCTACATTTTTCCTTCGGTTTCCCTGTAAGTGTGTTGTAACTTTTGAAGGTTCTACTTATATTTTTACAGATGTTAATCATTTGGAGAAGTTTATTTTGGACAGGCAGGGTGTAGTAGTGGAGTGCGAGGCAGAGTAGTTATTTATTTATTTATTTTATTTATTTATTTAACAATCTCTTATATACCGCAGCTTCCTAAGATCAGCTGCGGTTCACAAATAACAACAGGCAACAAATCATGGATTTGTTTTACATATAACGTCATATAACTATAACCAATGTACAGTAAACAGAAATGTTGAACAGATAGCACTGAACAGTGCAACACTATACATTATGTACATTAACATTATATTATTAAATACATATACAAGTTATGTGGGATATAATCATTATGAGTAGTACAGATGCAGATAGGGCAGGTTTTCTTTTCTGTTATAGTGAGATGTAGATAAAACTGTTTAGCCTTTGTCTAATTCTTTTGATGGCTGTTCTATAGTGTTGTAGTGCATTGTAAAGAGGTGTGTTTTCAGTTTTTTTCGGAATTCATTAATCTCTGTTAATATTCTTAGTTCAACAGGGAGGGAATTCCAGGCTGTTGGGGCTGCATGTGAGAACGCTCTGTTGTTTGTTGATTTATTTGTTTTTATGAAATCTATGGGGGTTTTAAGTTTGTTTAGTTGATTTTTTCTTTGAGTAGGTTTTGGATGTTCTTTGGTAATTAAGTTACTTAAAGTAGATGGTGTCAAATCAAATAGTGATTTAAATACTGTTATTAGTGTTTTATATGTTATTCGGTTTTGAATTGGAAGCCAGTGAAGGGATGCTAGAATTGGTGTTATATGTTGATGAGAGTGTGTTTTTGTTATTATCCTAGCTGCAGAGTTTTGTGCGAGTTGCAGTCTTTTGATGTTTTGTTTTGATGTACCTAATAATATAAGGTTCGCAAAATCAAAGTGGGGGGTTATAGTGGCTTGGATTATACTGATAAAATCATGTATGTAAACAAGAGGTCTAAGTTGTTTAAGTATTTTAAGTTTGTAGTAAATTTTCTTTGTGGTATTTCTGATATGGGTATCTAGAGTGAGATGTTTGTCTAAAATGACTCCTAAGTATCTCACTTCATTCTTTATTTTAATTTCTTGGTTTTGAAGTGTTATATGTGTTGGTGGGGTATAATCTTGGTTTTTGGTGACTATTAGCACTTCAGTTTTTGAATGGTTTATTAGGAGATTGTGGGCATTTAGCCATAATGTTATTTCATTAAAACAATCCGAAAGGAGTTGCAACGGTATGTTAGGGATAGTGAATGGGATGTACATCATAATATCATCTGCATATAGATGATAGAGTACACCATATTTCTTAAAGATATTGCAAACTGGTTTTATGTATATATTAAATAGTAGAGCTGAAAGCGCTGAGCCTTGTGGTAATCCTGTTTCAAATTTATATGATTCAGAAGTTTGATTGCTTATTCTAACATTTTGCGTTCTATTGCTCAGATAAGAGGTGAACCATTTGTGAACTGTAGAGTATATTCCTATGTGTCTTAAGTAGTTAAGCATTATTGAATGGTTAACACTATCGAAAGCGGCTGATATGTCAATAAATAAGAGGATAAAAGCTTTTTTGTGGTTGTCTATTCCTCTTAGTAGTGTATCGGTAAAAACAGTCAGGAGTGTTTCAACTCCATGCTTGGGGCGAAATCCATACTGTTGGTCATCTAGCGGGTAGGATGAGTCAAGAAATTCTTGTGTTTGTATTTGTACAGTTTTTTCGATGACTTTTGCTAAGAATGGTATACTTGAGATAGGTCGGTAAGATTTTGGGGAGGTTTTGTCAAGTGTATTATTCTTCAGGATTGGTCTGATTTGTACTTGTTTAAGGGTGGGTGGGAGGTAACCTTGGAGTAGTGATAAATTGACCATAGGAAGTATGAATGAAAGAAGTGTTGGTAGTGTGTTTTTTATCCAGGTTACTGGACAAGGGTCTAGATAGGATGTTGTGGTGTTAAAATTGATAATGATATTCTTTAATGATATTTTGGATAAAGGGTAAAATTCTGGCCATTCATTTAGCATATGGAGAGGTTTGTAGATAGGATCTAAGGTCATTATGATTTACCTCCTAGTTTGTGGGCTGTTTAGCCTTGTTTTTCTTTTTGTTTTTCCTGTTATCTTTTTCATATCCAGGTTCCATTAATGTGGACTTTATCAGCTTTTGCTTTGGTTATTGTATTTACTTTTCTTGATGTATTCTTATGATTGATTGTCTTGTACTTCTTTGATTGGTTGTTATACTGATTGAAAATATAATTTAAAAAAAAAAAAGAGATCCTCTGTGTTTGTCCCATGCTTTTTTTGTCCTCATCTCCACCACCTCCATCGGGAGTCTCTTCCACGGATCCACCACTCTTTCCGTAAAGAAATATTTCCGCATATCACTCCTGAATCTATCCCCCTTCACCCTCATCCCATGTCCCCTCGTAGCAAAACTTATTTTCAATTGAAAGAGGCTCTCCCCCTGAACATTTATGCCATGGAGAAATTTAAACATCTCAATCATATCACCTCTATCCCGCCTTTCCTCTAAGGTGTACATATTAAGATCCTTAAATCTGTCCTCATATGCTTTATAATGAAGACCACTAACCATTTTAGTAGCCACCTTCTGCGCCGACTCCATCCTGTTCACATCCTTTTGAAGGTGCGGTCTCCAGAATTGCACACTATACTCCAAATGAGGTTGCACCAAAGACTTATACAGAGGCACTATCACCTCCTTTTTTCTGCTAGTCATTCCTCTTCGTATGCACCCAAGCTTCCTTATAGCTTTTGCCGTCGCCTTTTCTACCTGTTTAGCTACTTTAAGATCATTAGACACAACCACGCCTAGGTCCCACTCTTCTTTAGTGGACAAAAGTACTTCACCCCCTATACTATATTGCTCCCTTGGATTACTGCAGCCCAAATGCATGACCTTACATTTTTTAACATTAAATCCCAGCTGCCAAATTCTAGACCATTCTTCAAGCTTAGCTAGATCCCTCCTCATGTTATATACACCTTCCTGTTTGCATTGTGTACGGGAGGGGATGGTGGTTGCAGTCACTTCTGCCTGCTGCTTAAGAAAGCCTAGTCCTGGCCCTGCATGTGAGGAGCAATGCTGCTGTTCTACTGTCATGGGCTTGTCAAGGATGTCACTGGCAGGTAAAGTGGAGGCCTTGGTGAATCTTCCCATCTTTGCACTGGTGAGGTTCAAGGCAGCAGCTTGTGTGCTCACAGCCCCTGCTGGAGGGGAGGCAGGAGCAGCATGCTGTGACTATTTGCATGTGTGCCACTGCCTCAAGGCCACCTGCAGTACAAAATTGTTGCCTGTGCCATGATTGTAGGGAGTGAGGGATTGGCTTGCATGATTAGTGGACCCAGATTGGCAGATCCAGGTACCTGCCTAGGTTGCCACTGGATGGCCCATCCCTGGGTACCGTGCCAGGAGCGGCTGAGTTAGGACTGACCATGCATTTCCTAAGGAGAGACAGCTTTGTGTGACTCTTGACCTGCATTGTGATAGAATGCGTGGCCAAGCCCAAGAAATGGTGCCCTTACACATCACACATTTGGCCCCTATATCACAGAGAGACTGGGAAGTAGTGCATGCCACCTGCTATTGCCTTCCTACTCTGGATATGCATGTGTTGGGTCCTGACAACATCATCAGTCCAAAAGTGACATATTGCCTGTGCCCATCCATGACTCTCACATCTTGCAGTAATTAGCAGTATGACAGTACCTTTAGGGGGAAGTGTTACATCAGGATGCCCCCGACATGCATATACTGGGTGGATATGTTCATGTTGGTGGAAAAATATGCCACTGAGGCAGGCATTCTATGCAATATGATAACAGCACATGCCAGAGGATAAATAACTACCCTGCTCTCTCAGTTGCAAAATGATGACCATAATGTGTGCATGAACCATTGACCTTTCCAAGATTGAGCTCTTTAGCAACCACATCCATCTGAGCCACATATGATGCTAAGTCCCTTCCCATGCTCTGCCAAATATGAGATTATTCCCAGACTCTGCTAAGTTAACCATAGTCTGGGATGTGTATGTGCATGTATCATGGCCTTCCAGTCTGGCAGGACAGATCCCATATGTAAGACATGAATATCAATTAAACCAGCAGCATATCAATACAGTGCTATACACAGACCAAACCAGATGTCCCTCTCCCCATCCCAGCCTTCACCACACAATTACACCCTTACCACTGCTGTTAACGCTTACTAACTGGTCTACCCTTAATGCTCTTTAGTAAACATACCTCTTAGTGTTACACATTTTAAGATATCCTGACTGACTAGAGTATAAAAAACTGGTTTTGTCTATAAAGCCAAGAATATGGAATATGAAATTTATTCCATAATCTAAGATAAAGGAATGTTTTGATACTAGTCTGTAGTTAACAGGTATCAGTGTGTCTAAATTATCCTTTTTCAAAAAGGGACGGAGTCTCAGACTCCTTTAAGGACCTTGGGACCTGCTGGAATAACTAGCATTAATTAATAATTTTAAGAAACGCCAAAACATACTTTTGAGTCAAAGAAGATATGATTTAGTGCTGACGCGGTTGGCATTACTGCTTCTAAAATTTTTCAACCCCTATAACTGCAGTGGTTCTGAAAGATGTGCATTCATTTGAAACGATGCTTCTCATGTTATTTCATATTTTAATTCGGAAACAACATGAATTTCCCAGGGTCATCATAGATTGGCCAAGACAGGAGACAGCTTCAGTTTCAACTAGCTATTCAGATGCCATAATGAATTTTTAGAATATTTTCCATTTTTGCTATAAAATATTGAGTAAAACTTTTCTAGTGAGAAAGAAAAATTAACATGGGAATAAATGATAGAGGGCTTTTTGGTCAGGCAATCACTGTATGAGACAATGGTGAAAGTTGTTGCTGCTGCAAGCTGAATGTAAGAACTGAAGAACAGAAGAAATGCCATAACTGCGTCAGACCAAGGTCCATCAAGCCCGGTATCCTGTTTCCAACAGGGGGCAATCCAGGTCACAAGTACCTAGCAGGTCCCCAGAAAGGTACACAGATTCCACAGTGCTTATCCTGGGGTAAGCAGTGGATTTCCCTGGTCCTCTTTAATAATGCTTTATGGGCTTTCCTTCAGGAACTTGTCAAAAACCTTTTTTAAAACCCAGCTACACTAACAGCTTTTACTACAGGCTCTGGTAACGAATTCCAGAGTTTGATTTCTCATTGAGTGAAAAAATATTTTTTTATTAGTCCTAAATGGGCTACATTGTAGCTTCATTGTATGTCCCCTAGTTTTTCTACCTTTTGAAGGAGTAAACTTCTGATCTATGTTTACCCATTCCACTCTGTTCATTAATTTATTGACCTCTATCATATCTCCCTTCAGTCGTCTCTTTTGCAAGTTCAAGAGCCCTAACCTTTTAAGCTTCTCCTCAAAGGGGTATCCTTCCATTCCCTTTACCATTTTGGAGGCTCTTCTCCATACCTTTTCTAATTCTGCAATATATCCTTTTTAAGATATGGCAACCGGAATTGCACACAATATTTCAAGGTGCAGTCGCACCATGAAATGATACAGAGGTATTATAATATCTATTCTCCATTCCTTTCCTTAGGATTCCTAGCATTGTATCTGCTTTCTTGGCCATGACTGTGCATATTTATTTATTGATTGATTCACTCATTCTTATATATTGCTTTTCAATAAATCAAAGCGGTTTACATCAAAACCAACAAGGTACAGCAAACACATGATAACAGAGAAATAAAGACTTCATAACAGAGAACTGTAGAGTTGTTACAGGGAACACCATTAACAGAGAACTATAGGTTGATAACAGAGAACTATAGCATTGGTAGATTACAGTTGTTTTAAAGAAGTACTGTAGGATAGTGGTTGCATTAGCAGAAATATGAGGTGGGTGAGGTTTTGTGGGGGAATGGGTGGGGTCGAAGGGTACATTGTGTTAGAGTTAACTGAAATAAACATTACATATTTACAGGTATAGGTAGACCAATCTGTTAGGGAATGTACAGTATGACGTTGTGGGGTTAGATTTTTTTTTTTTATGTGGTTTAGGTAGGGTATATGGATTTGGAGGGGATAATGATGCCTAAATCCTTTTCCTGGGTGGTAGTTCCTAATATGGTACCTTGCATCGTGTAACCATATAAGAACATAAGAACATAAGATATGCCATACTGGGTCACACCAAGGTCCATCAAGCCCAGTATTCTGTTTCCAACAGTGGCCAATCTAGGTCATATGTACCTAGCAGTTTCCCCAAGAGACACAAGTTCCACAATGCTTGTATTGGGTCAAGCATTGATATCTTCGGTCACTTCTTAATAATGGTTTATGGACCTTTCCTCCAGGAACTTATCCAAACCTTTTTTAAACCCAGCTACACTAACAGCCTTTACTACATCCTCCGGTAACAAATTCCAGAGTTTGATTACACGTTGAGTGAAAAAATATTTTCTTTTATTAGTCTTAAATAGTTTACCCTATAGCTTCATTGCATATCCCCTAGTCTTTCTATATTCTGATAAGGTAAACAATCGATCTACGTTTACCCGTTCCACTCCGTTCATTAATTTATAGACTTCTATCATATCTCCCCTCAGCCGTCTCTTTTCCAGGTTAAAGAGCCCTAACCTTTTTAGCCTTTCTTCATAGGAGTATCCTTCCATCCCCTTTACCATTTTGGTGGCTCTTCTCTGTACCTTTTCTAAAATCGCTATATCCTTTTTAAGATACGGCGACCAGAATTGCACACAATATTCAAGGTGCGGTCTCACCATGGAACGATACAGAGGCATTATAATATCTTTTGTTTTATTTCCCATTCCTTTCCTTATCATACCTAGCATTCTATTTGCTCTCTTGGCCGCCGCTGCACACTGGGCCGAGGGTTTTAACATGGTATCCACCCTAGTTTGGGTTGTTCTTCCCTAAGTGCATAACTTTGCACTTGTCCACATTAAATTTAATCTGTCATTTGGATGTCCAATCTTCCAATTTATCAAGATCCTCTTGCAATTTTTCACAATCCTCTTTTGTTTCAATAACTAAATAATTGTGTGTCATCTGCAAATTTGATCACCTCACTCATTATTCCCATTTCCATGTCATTTATGAAGATGTTAAAAAGCAACAGGTCAAGCACATATCTCTGGGATACTCTACTATTCACCTTTTTACATTGAAAAAAGTGCCCATTTAGTCCTACTCTCTGTTTTCTATCTTTTAACCATTTCCTGATCCACAATAGTACACTGTCTCCTAGCCAATGACTTTTTAATTTTGCCAAGAGTTTCTCATGAAGGGCCTTGTCAAAGACTATGAAAATCCAGATACATTATGAGCCCCATTCTGAAACGCGGGTTATGAAACTGCACATCCCGGCAGGACATGCATCCCCGTAAGCCATCGGGGACTGATTCTTCCACCAGCTCTCCCTGTACGTTCTGTGCATCAGGAAGAGGAGAGCCGGTGGGGGGCGGGAGGGGGCAGTATCAGGGCGGCACTGGGGCAGGCCAGCCCAGCAGCACGTACAGGGCCGATTCAGGTCACGGCCCAGTACATGTTGCCGGGCCTGTGGGGACGTGCTCTTATTCCACCTCAAAGGTAGAATAAGCAGCACTTTTGCCATTATCGGGGCCCAGGATACCCCCGCCCCCGGTCCAGGGCCGGGTCCAGCGCCAGGTGCAGGGGGATCCCTGCCACCCCATCCAGGACACAGAAGGCCAGTCTTGGGTTGGGCGGTGGGGAAAAGGAAGGCCGGGAAAGCTGGAGTCAGGAGTGCTTGCAGGGAGGATGTCCCAGCAAGCGGCAGGGGCACGTCGGTCTATCCTCAGGCATGATTCTGGCTCCCGTGGAAATATTTTGTTCCCACGGTCAAGAATCGGGTTCAAGCAGACCCATCTTCTTGCTTGGGGCCATCTGGATGGTCCAGACGTGCCCCTACCGGAATCTGGCTCCACATCAATTGGCTCACCTTTGTCTACCTGTTTATTCACACCTTCAAAAAAATAGAATAGATTAGCAAGACTTTCCTTGACTAAATCCATGTTGGCTTTCTCCCATTAAACCATAACTATCTACATGTTTAGTAATTTTATTCTTTATAAAGGTTTCTACCATTTTGCCCAGTACTGATGTTGTTTGCTGATAAACCTTTTTTTTGCCTCTTTGACTGTTTGATTAGCAGAAATACCTCTTTTTCCTCTAGTGCCTTTACCAGGGTCTAGAGTATTGTTCTAATAGCCAAAGATCTGATGGTTCATAATGGTTTGAAACATTTTTATTGGGTTGACCCTATCAAGTGTAGAATCTAGATGCTGGTTTAGCACATCCATCTGTTAATCAGTGATGCTCAATGAAACTGACAGGACATTTCTGCAACGTGGTGGCTAACTCCTCATGATTGATATTATTGAGCAGTCTTAGAGTAATCCATTGATTCTGGTAGGGTACAGTCTAGCTTATAATTTCTGTAGCAAGGTGATGGTCTATCCAAGAAAATGGTGTACTAGTTGAAACAATGACTAGATTTAGTTGGAGCACAACAATTTATTATAGTATGTGGGACACACTGTGGGTGGGTTCATGAACTGTTTGAGTGTAGCCAAGATGTTCTAGACCTCTCAGTAGGATTTTGTCCTCAGTTCTAAAGGAATTTTATGTATGGATATAAAAAAAAACATAATCATGTTGACATGGATTTTGAAACATTTTGCAACTCCTCCACCATCCTCCATTCTCTCCTTCTTGACCAAAGCATCACAAATTTGTACAAATTCTTTAAAGAGAAATTAGCAAAATCATTACAGCTTAGTCCCATAGTAACATCACCTTTCCTACCATCCATGAAATCTGTAAACAGTGAGAATATTTCCTTCAGTCTATTAAAGGTTTTCCACTCAGTAAAATATTAATGCTTTTTAGCCCAATGCAAGACTGAAATATTTAATTTACATGTTTTCCAAATTTCATGAATATCTGACAAACATTTCTATTTCCACATTCTGTCTATTTCCTTAAATCTCTTTTCAGTTCTCTAAATGAATCCTTTAAACATGGAGCTGGACCCCAGTTTCCTATAACATATCTTCCTAATGGAACAATCTTATCTAGCCCCTTCTTTAAAGTCTTGCTCCACTCAGCAATCAAATCATCCTCAAATGGCACTGCATCTTGTCAATGATGTTATATTTTTCCAGGACCAAGCTCACAGCACTTGTGATTTACCCTTATGTACCTGTCCAATTCTACTGAATGTAAAAATTAGGCATGCGTATTTGTTTGAAATGAAATGAAAAATCAACAATTGTCCACTGTTGGAAATAGAATACTGGGCTTGATGGACCCTTGTTCTGATCCACTATGGCATATCTTAGGTTCTTATGTTTCCATTTCCTTTTGTATCATTTGCAAATGAAATCAAAATGGAAATACCAAAATGTCATCACTTCCTGGGTTTTGTTAATAGTCCGTACTATAGCTTAATAGTGTATGCCACTGAGCTATAGTGCACACTATGGGCAAATAGTACACACTATTGAGCAATAGTGTGTACTATTGCATAAGTATGGAATACTATTAGGCACTGTTGCTCAGCAGTGTGCACTATCAAGCAATAATGCAGACTTTTAATGGAATGCAGGAAAGAAGAAATAAAAACACAAGCAAACAAAATGAAATGACATTTTTTTGCACAGTAAACGTACAATGAAATTAAACAATTGTGTTTTGCCTGCACACTTCAAGTAAATATTAAAACAATGATCACACAAAGGAAATGTATACATTTCTAATGCCTCAACACTACCCACATTGTCTTTCAAAGTATTACAAAAAATCAGTTCTAACATCTCCCTTGCATTATGAGTGTCTCATGTACAAAATTACTAAAAACAAACTTTTACCTTCTCACAATAAAATTTAGGGGTTCAGAGGCCAAACAGTTTCATTTTCTTTAGTTGTGCATGTTTGTTTTGTTTTGTCTTTCAAAATTTTGTTCCTGGGGAAATGTAATAAATTGCATGAGCTGTCACTTAATAGTGTGCACTATTAAGCAATAGTGCATTCATTTATTTAAAATGATTTTTATACAGCTTTATCCTTTAAATCAAAGCAGTTTAATGCATGCTATGGGCAGACATACACAATTGAACAATAGTGTGCAAAAAAGCAAGTACCAGCGCGGAGTCGCGAAGGACGCCGGTAACCGGGCGGTCGGCCCGGTCCCGGCTCGTCCTTCCGGCTTCTGCAGAAAGGAAGGGGGGGGGGCGGGGGGTGGGAGAATGCGCGGAGGGTGATGACGCCGGCAGGATTGTTTTGAAGGGATGGGCTCCGCAGAGGGAGTGAGCGGAGCCAATCAGTGCTGCCGGCGTTAGGCGAGATAAGGAGGGAGCTGTTACGCTACCCCCTCCTTTTTTCGGCAGCGGGTTGGAGGCAGGACGGCTTTTTTGGTCCGGCGGGTTGGAGAGTGCGGAGAATCGGGGAAGCAGAGCTGCTAAGGTGGTTGGGGCAGCCGGGTAAGTTGCGGGGGGGGGGGGCCTGAGCGGTGTTTGTTGGGGCTTTGCAATTTGGGTGTAGTGTGCTCTTCGGCGGGGTGTCGCCGGGGTTTTTTGCCAGCTGAGGGTGCAATTGGCAAAAGGGGGGGAAACGTGATATAAAAAAAAAAAAAAAAGCCGAACTACTGCTGACTTTATTCTTATTGCTGGGGGGCCTGTGCTCCTGTGTGGAATGGCACGTGGAGCGAGGGCTGGGGCAGGTGGCCCTGATAGGGCTGCACAGGCAAGGGGTGCTCAAACGAGTAATAGGGGTAGGGTTGCTGTGAGGGGGGTTGGTGGGGGGGGCCGGGGTCATCGGGGAACGGCCAGTCGGGGGCTGCCTCGAGCAAGGGCGCCTCAACGAGGTCGGGGAGAGGGGTTGTCATTGGGGCGGGGTAAAGGGGCTGCAGGATCCAGAGCAAGGGGGCAAGCTAGGCGGGGTCAGCCTCAAAGAGGAGGTTTGGGGGCTAATTCTGGGCCTCCGCCTGCGGCTTTAAATGAGCAGGGATCTGCTAGGGTTGGGGATGAATTAGTGGGTGGGCAGGAGCAGGAGCAAGGGTGTGTAACCCAGGGGGGATGGGGTTATGGGAATTTAGGTTTAGGACCTATGGTTGTGCCTGCGGCGGCACATGCCATAAATCCTCGAGACAGGGCCTCCTGGGAGAGCGTGCAGAGGGGCCATGGTTCCTACGGGGCTTGGAGTGGCCCCTCGCAATGGGGACACTGGTTGGGGGGTGGGCAGGGTTCCTCTCGAGCTGAGTGGTTGGAAGCATGGCAGCCAGGGTGGTCTTCTCCTGTTCCCCCTCCCCCTCTTTTTCCTATTATGTCTCCTCAGGGCCCAACACGTTTATCAGGAGGAGCTGAAGGTGGACTGCAGCAGGTAGAAGGCGTGGCTTCGTCTTTGATCCAGCAGCGGGAGATGTCTGGTGAGGGTGCGGTTCGCGACGCGGGCAGACGAGAGCAGGATGCGGAGCTCAGTGCAGTGGATGTTGATCCGGAGGAGGTGGTGGCGTCTGCGACGGGCGTTGCAGGTGAGTTACATGTAGATTTGGGTGAGAAGAGTAGAGAGAGTGGTAAAAAGAAGGCAAAGAGGACAGCAAAAAGGAAACATTCCTGTAGGCGGCGTCGCAGGTACAGTTCGTCGTCCGTGTCGTCCTCGGTGTCGTCTTCGTCACTGACGTCATCAGCAGATAGTATGTGTCGGCGGTCGACGGGTGATAAAAAAGTCTCAGGACGGGGTCCGGAGGGTGGTTTGCCTTCAGCAGTGGTAATTTCGGAGTTATGGGAGGGAGTTCCACGGAAGTTGCGCCATAAAATTAAAAAGCGGCGTTATATAGATATTTTTCGGTTGTTAGAAGGTCGCAAACGTTCGGGAGAAAGCAGGAAAAAACGTAAGGAGGATGAGAAAGCAGGGCGTATTAAGAAAGTTTCACGAAATGTGGTCAATTGGACGCGTGCGTTTCTGCGGTTGATTAGTGTTTGGGGTCAGCATTACCCGGGGCAATACGAGAGGCTTTTATCTTACGCGGATTCAATTTTGGAGGCGTCGCAGACACATGAAGGGTGGTCATGGTTAAACTATGACGAAAAGTTTAGAGACAAGATGGAAGAGAATAGACTTGTGTCGTGGGGAATGCAGGACATTAATTTATGGTTGACCCAGATGTCGGCCAGGAGTAGTGTCGGAGGAGGGACAAAAGGTGCAGTCGTGAGCGGGGTGGGGACTGGTCGGTCCTTTCGTGGGGGAGCAAGTATCGCACAGCAGCGTACGGGCGGCAATGGGGCAGGTGATGTTTGTTGGAGGTTCAACAAGACCTCGTGCCCTTTCCCAGATTGCAAATTCCGGCACGTCTGTTCCCTTTGCGGGGGAGTGCATTCAGCAGTCAAATGTGTCAAAAAAGGGAGCTCCCAGCCCCCTATTTCTGGCACAAAATGATGCGGAGCTGTTTGGCCTCGCCCCCACGCCTGTTAACGTGCAAGTACTGAATGCGTGGTTGGGCCAGTACCCTCGAAAAAATGATAGAGAGGCGTTATATTCTGGTTTTAATTTTGGTTTTGTGATCCCAGTGTGTGGGCAGGTGGGGGGATCGGCGGGGCGGAATTCGGTGTCAGTGAAGCGATTCGCGTCAGTGGTGAAAGAAAAGTTGGCAGCGGAATTGTCGCTTGGTAGGGTAGCGGGCCCATTCGTCAGTCAGCCATTCGCAAGCATGGTAATTTCTCCATTGGGTATAATACCGAAAAAGGAGCCGGGAAAATTCCGCCTGATACATAATTTGTCCAGCCCCATAGGAGCGTCGGTCAATGACTATATTCCGCGGGAATTATGTTCCGTGCGATATGCGTCGTTCGACAAGGCAGTGAGCTTAGTACGATCCGCTGGGCGTGGGGCGCAGATGGCGAAGGTAGATATTGAGTCGGCGTTCCGGCTGCTTCCAGTGCACCCTGCGTCATTCTACTTGTTGGGTTTTTGCTTTGAGGATGGAATATATTTTGATAAATGCATGCCCATGGGCTGTGCCATCTCTTGTTCATACTTCGAGAAGTTTAGCACTTTTCTACAGTGGGCAATCGAACGTAAGGTGGGTATAGCGCAGGTAGTGCACTACTTGGATGATTTTTTATTTGTCGGGTCGGAACACTCTGGGGACTGCCGTGTATTGCTGGATGGTTTTGTGGATTTGTCCAAGGAATTGGGAGTACCATTGGCGAAAGAAAAGACGGAAGGTCCTACTACACGGATCACTTTTTTGGGGGTTGAGCTTGATTCGGACGTCATGGTGGCACGTCTTCCCCAAGATAAAATTCGCAGATTGCGGGTGTTGGTGGCCAATGTGCTAGCATCATCGTCCTTGACGCTGAGGGAGATGCAAGCTTTGATAGGCTCGTTAAATTTTGCTTGTCGGGTGATACCGATGGGCCGGGTGTTTTTGAGGCGGTTGGCAGCAGCTACGGCGGGGGTACGTAGGCCTCATCATCATCTGAAGGTCTCGAAGTCAATTAAGGCAGATTTGCGGATTTGGCAGGTCTTTTTGGAGGATTTTAATGGGACCACAGTTTTAATGGAACCAGAGATCAGTAGTGCGGATTTGCAATTATACACTGACGCGGCGGGTGGCATAGGTCTGGGCATTTACTTCGCTGGGGCTTGGTGTGCGGAGCGTTGGCCGCAGTCTTGGCTCGAGTCGCGGCTTACCAGTAATATAACTTTTTTGGAACTGTTTCCCATTTTAGTTGCCTTGGAGTTGTGGTCGGATAGACTTGCTAACAAAAAGGTTTTGTGGTGGTGTGATAATGAGGCTGTAGTGCAGGTGGTGAACCATTATTCACCGCACTGTCTTTTGGTGGCTAACTTGATGAGGGAAGTGACTTTAGCCTGTTTGCGGTTAAATGTGTATCTGAAAGCCAAACATATTCCAGGGTATGCTAATGCCATCGCTGATTCTCTTTCCCGTTTCAAGTTCGAGCAATTCCGACGATTGACACCACACGCAGATGCAGAAGGACGTGCGGTCCCTTGGAAGTTGTGGAGTCTTGGCCATCCGGGATGAAAGACTTGTTGCGGTGTTCTGTAGCGCCTGGGACATGGGCAGCATATCGGCGAGGATGTCAGAAGGTGGTCGACTTTTTGGAACGCTTGGGTTGGCGGTTTGGGCCGGTTTCAGCTCAATTGCTAGGACTATATGTGGGATGGGCTAAAGAGAATGGAGTGACTCGCTCGGCTGTGCGTAGTCATTTGGCGGGTTTCGAGTATTTTGTGAAGGCAGTGGGCTGGGACTTCCCGTCAGGGGGTGCCTTAGCTCGTCGGCTTTTGCAAGGATGGGGTCGGGCAGCACCTATACATCTGGATGCTCGGCGTCCCATCACGCATGATTTACTAGAAAAAATATGCAAGTCATTAGCGGTGGTGGCCTCGTCGCAATATGAGGCGACGCTTTTTCGAGCAGTTTTTACTTTGGCATTTTTTGGGGCTTTTCGCATGGGGGAGCTGGTGGCGCGATCATCCAGAGCGGGAGATTTGGGGATTCTACAGCGTCAGCATGTTTGCTTTGAAAACGGGCAGTTGCGAATTTTGTTGGCAAAATCTAAGACTGATCAGCGGGGCAAGGGTTTGTGGGTACGGCTGAGTGGGATTCCAGGGTTTCACACTTGTCCGGTGAGCGCCATGCGTGCTTTCTTGCGGGACCGCCCCGTGAAAGTTGGGGGGTTATTTCTGCATGCGGACGGACGGCTGCTTACACATTTTCAGGTGATAGCAGTTCTGAGGTTGGCATTGAAGGCAGTAGGTGAGCCCCCCGAACAGTATGCGGCTCATTCTTTTCGTATTGGCGCGGCCACCAGCGCTGCTGCTGCGGGCCTGTCGCAGCAGGACATTCAGGGTATTGGGAGGTGGCGTTCCCAGGCTTTCCGGGGTTATGTTCGTTTATAAAAAAAAAAAAAAAAAAAAAAACAGAAAAGAAAGGGGGGGGGGGGGAACTTGCTATGGATTAACTCTTCTTTTCTTTTGCAGTTGCAGGAGGGAGTGTCCGGAACTGTTGGATGATCGGGCACTCTTTCATGTACTGGGCCGGCCGGCGAGCAGCTGAAAGGCCATTGGGGCATAATCTGGGGCTGGATCCTGCTCAAGTGTCGCTGCTATGGCTGGGTGAGAGAGGGTTGAGGTGGTCTCAGCTTCTGCCTTTGCTCCGGCACCATGAGCGAGTGAGGGGCAAGCCACGGCTGCTGCTGTTGCACTTAGGTGGCAACGACCTAGTTACCTGGACTTGTAAGCAACTCATAAGAATTGTTATAAAAGACTTAACTATGTTATTGCAGATGTTCCCGGGAATCCAGTTAATTTGGTCAGACATTATTCCAAGGCCTGTTTGTGCGGCCCAGCGGCGTTGGTCGCGGGGTCTTACAAAAATAAATCGTCAAATAGGACGGTGGTTAACTGGCCAAGGTGGGATTCAAGTTCTTCACCCGTGGGTGGAAGTGGATTGTACGGGGTTGTACAGGATTGATGGGGTTCATTTGTCCCCTGTGGGTATGGATTTACTGTTGAATGATTGGCAAGAGGCCTTGGAAGGTGTTTTACACGGGGATACTAACTGGTCGCAGCTGAGCATTGGGGGGGCGGCACAAGGGCATTAAGATGCCAGTGCCGGTGGCGGGATCCCGGAGGTTTCCGGGGCCCGGAGCCGTTTGGTCAGACTTGGGTGGGGGCGGGGTGCCCCCGACCCGGATAAGCCCTGCTGGCCTTTGCTAGTCATATGGCGAGGTCGGGGAAAGGGCGGTAGGAAATTGGCCGGTGTCGGACACGGCCGGAGCGGAGGCGACCCCACTTTGCTAATTATGGCTGGAGGGGTATCACTCCGCTGGGGGGAGATTGTTTACAGACTGTTTGATATTGTAAAGTTAATTGTTTGAATTTTAATAAAGCTGCGACCGGTTGGTACTTCCAATAAGAAAATTGTGTCTGTGAAATTTTGTAATGGTGGGGGGAAGGTTGGGGGAGGGGGTGAGAAGAACGAGGGAAGTGGGGTGCGGAAGGACGGGCATAGGGCACCGGATACGGCCTGCCTCGGTTAAAGCAAGTACCAGCGCGGAGTCGCGAAGGACGCCGGTAACCGGGCGGTCGGCCCGGTCCCGGCTCGTCCTTCCGGCTTCTGCAGAAAGGAAGGGGGGGGGGAGGGATGAGGGAGAATGCGCGGAGGCTGATGACGCCGGCAGCATTTTTTGAAGGGATTGGCTCCGCAGAGGGAGTGAGCGGAGCCAATCAGTGCTGCCGGCGTTAGGCGAGATAAGGAGGGAGCTGTTACGCTACCCCCTCCTTTTTTCGGCAGCGGGTTGGAGGCAGGACGGCTTCCCGCCCTCCCTCCCTTAATCTTTTGGTATGTGGGGGTGGTGTTGTTTTCGGGGTGTCGCAGCTGGGTGGGGTGGGCAAGGCGGGATCCCGGAGGTTTCCGGGGCCCGGAGCCATTTGGTCAGACTTGGGTGGGGGCGGGGTGCCCCCGACCCGGATAAGCCCTGCTGGCCTTTGCTAGTCATATGGCGAGGTCGGGGAAAGGGCGGTAGGAAATTGGCCGGTGTCGGACACGGCCGGAGCGGAGGCGACCCCACTTTGCTAATTATGGCTGGAGGGGTATCACTCCGCTGGGGGGAGATTGTTTACAGACTGTTTGATATTGTAAAGTTAATTGTTTGAATTTTAATAAAGCTGCGACCGGTTGGTACTTCCAATAAGAAAATTGTGTCTGTGAAATTTTGTAATGGTGGGGGGAAGGTTGGGGGAGGGGGTGAGAAGAACGAGGGAGGTGGGGTGCGGAAGGACGGGCATAGGGCACCGGATACGGCCTGCCTCGGTTACTGAGAAATTATAGGCACTATTATGCAACAGCATGTTCTATAGAGTAATAGTGTTCCCTGTTGTTCAATAGTGAGCACTATCATTCAATAGTGAGCATTTTCACTTGATAGTGCACACTATTTTCCATTGAACGTACTATTTCTCCATAGTTCACACTTTTATGTGGTAGCATACACTGTCTTTTAATAACATGCACTAACATACAGGAAATGGTTAAATCTGATGGGTTTTACTCCATTTTTCTTTAAAAACAACATGAAACAGCTGCATATCCCTCATAAAATCTCCCATCCAATAAGACATATTTGTCAGATTAAAATCTTCCAAAATCAATAACTGTAGTGAAATGAAGACCACCTCCACTATCAAGTTATGATAGAGGTCTATAAATTAATGAATGGAGTGGAACGTGTAAACGTAGATCGATTGTTTACGTCAGCAGAATATAAAAAGACTAGGGGACATGCAATGAAGCTACAGGGTAACCTTTTAAAATCTAATAAGAGAAAATATTTTTTTATTCAACGTGTAATCAAACTCTGGAATTTGTTACCGGAGGATGTAGCAAAAGCTGTTAGTGTAAAAGCTGGGTTTAAAAAAGGTTTGAGACAAGTTCCTGGAGGAAAGGTCCATAAACCATTATTAAAAGGGACACGGGATATCACTGCTTGACCCAATGCAAACATTGAGGAACCTGTGTCTTTTGGGGAAACTGCTAGGTACTTATGACCTAGATTGGCCACTGTTGGAAACAGGATACTGGGCTTGATGGACCTTGGTCTGACCCAGTATGGCATATCTTATGTTCATATCTTGTGTTCTAATGTGCTGTCAGATTTATTGACTGCCTGTTGTTTTTTAATTTATTTATAAAAATGTATACCCCTTTCTGAAACAAAATCAATCAAAAAGGTATACAATCATACTTTTTTCTTAAAAAGAAAAACACTCACAGAATACCCATCTCCTGCTCAACTTACAAACTCTCCCCTCACCATATTACTGAAAAAAATATGTCTTTAAAACGTTCCTATAAGCTATCACGCTAGACATCTTCCACAGTTCCTCCAGCAACTCATTCCTTCTCTCCGACACTGCCACTCGAAAGGCACGTGATCGTCAACCTACTTTCCACACCTCATCTACACCAGCAAATGACTGTGAAGAATGCAGTAGTCAAGAATGAGCATAACAGCGCAAACTCTCTCTCATATACGCTGGACACAAGTCATGCAATATCCGAAAAGCAATAACCTACAACTTAAAGATACAGCACTGAAAAATCGGTAACCAATGAAAGTGTTCCACTAAAGGACATGCACTGTCCCATCTGCACACTCCCAAGAGATGAGAAACCTGCAACCTACGCACACACTTTATCGACAAACCCCATGATAAACATTACCATAACACAGGTCTGCAAAAAAATTTTTTTCGAGAGCTGTTTTGGTTATTCCATGTAATTTTTATGTTTTTTGCTGCGCTGAATCTGATAATGACCTCCATTTTGTCATAGGACTTCACATTTCCTGACAGTTTAGGTAACTATGTTAAATAAGGCAGTACTGAGAAGGCCGCGGGGCCACGTACCTGCCGGCCGCTGATAACCGGGTGGGCAGCGTGGTGCATGGCCCCGGCCTCGTTCAGAGGAGGGGGAAGGCATCTTAAAATTCATTGGCTCCCGCAGGTTCTGGAGCGCGGGAGCCAATGAGGGAGGGCAGGAGGAGAGAGAGCTGAAGGCAGCCGGGAGCTTGCCGACGAGGCGTCAGTCCATTGGAGCAGTGTGAGAGGACTGGCGTCCCACCTGCCCAGCCCTATGGTGGTTGGATTTGGGGGGTTGCAGCTGGAGGGGGGGTGGGATCCCGGAGGTGTCCGGGGTCCGGAGTTTTGGCAATATGCAGGGCGGGGGTGGGGTACCCCCGACCCGGAGAACCCCTCAGGGCTTTTGCTAATAATATGGCGAAGCCGGATGAGGGGGGGATGGATATTGCCTGGGGGACGGTTCCCAGCGGAAGTGGGAGGGAACTCACTTTTCTACTCACACGGCTGGTGAGGGTTCATCCCGCTGCCGGAACCGTATGATGACGGTTTGGTTGTTGACAGATTGTTTGGATAATGTTTACGGTTAATGTTTATGGTTAATAAAGCTGCGACCAGTTGAATGCCAATAAGTGTCGGAGTGTGGTTCTTGTGGGGGGGTGGGGGTTGTCCTGGCCGGGGCTGGAGCGCCGAGTCCGCCTTACCCGGTTACTCAAAATAAATGGAAATAGACTTATAAAATTAAAGTTTTATTACAATATTTTAATGAATTCCTTTTTTGAACTGAAATGAGCTCACCTACACTCACTAAACTCGATTCTTCTTCCTTGTGAGGCTCCTCTTGGTGCATTTACGCTCATGAGTAGCATCTGGAATGTCTCTCTGAAGCATCCAACAGTAGTCTGCCATCATTGTAATGTTCCATTTTCCCTGGTATCTGCTTTCCATCTCTTTAATGTCTTGGTGTAATCGTTCACCTTGTTCTTCACTCACAGCTCCCAATTTTTCAGGAAAGTAGTCAAGGTGGGATTGGAGGAAATGCACTTTCAAACTCATCAGGCAACCTAAAGCTTGAAATGCTTTCAGCATTTGTCCGACGATCTTTTTGTAGTGAGGATCTTTGTTATTGCCTAAAGGTTTCTGTACGACTTCTTTAAATGCAATCCACCCTTCTTTTTGAGGATCCGTCATGGTATTGACAAACTCTTGATCAACTATAAGCCTTCTAATGTCTGGTCCGACGAACACACCTTCTTTCAATTTTGCCTCCGACAGGCCTGGAAACTTGGTGACCAAGTATTTGAAGCATTCTCCATCTCTTGGAAGTGATTTTACGAATTGCTTCATCAATCCAAATTTTATGTGGAGAGGTGGTAGAAGAACTTTATGGGAAGGTACCAAAGTTTGTCGGAGGACATTTTTTTCACTGACTGTTAGCACCCTCGGCTGCCAACTCTTCTTGGTCCAGTGATTTTGTCGGTCTCCTCCTGAGAAAACAATTTTGGTCTTGTATCATCTTCAAAGTCAGAACTTGATTTGTCATCTGGTTCAGGTATGACTTCAGCTTCATCAGAGCTAGGTATCTCTTCCAAGGTAGCAGGGGGCTTGGGTACTGGTATATCTGTGCCATGGGGGATGGGACGAATTGCAGAGTGAAGATTGGGGTATGAAATGGAATGCTTCCATTTGGAATTAAACCCTTTCACATCGCATGAATAAAAGTAACAGTCATCACTATGGTTCTTTTGCTCTCGCCATACCATAGGAATCGCATAACGGAAAGATTTTTTCTTACCCTTGAACCAGTTTCGGAGGTCCTCAACACACCGTTTGCACACTTTATGAGGCGCCCAGACTTTATCTTGATCTCCAATTTTTAGTCCAAAGTATGCAAAGTATACTTTTTTCACAAAGTCTGTAATATTCTGCTGTTGCTTCAACACTGTATATTCACCACAGATGAAACATAAACTGTCTGGTGAATTAATACACTTTCGCGGAGCCATAACACAACGGTTGAAGAATGACGAGCTAACACGAATTGCGATGAAAAAGTGTGAACAGCCTAGAACCAAGAACCTGATGATGATTCGTGCACAAGTCTGGCATGCAGGAGAGAGCAGCTCTGTGTCTGTACATGAGAGGTCACAGTGCTGGCCACGCCCCCCTGCACTGACCGGAGCTGCTGCTATCTGCCCTGTGTCTCCCTCCCACTGGATTCTTCAGGAAAGATTAACCCCTTCTACCATTAGAAGCACGGACTTAAAACTTGCTTAGCTTATGTATATATTGCTGACCATCAGATTTACAGTGCTATATATTTTTTTTTTACATAACTCGGACAACCCCTTTAAGGTTTTTTTGGCATTATATATCTTAAATGCACTTATGTGAATTAATTAATAGTAATTTGAAAAAAATTGATAAATTTGAAGACAATTTTGCATGTTGTGGCAAATCATGACGTCTAGGAGATTTTTTTCAATATTTTATTTGTTTTCAGCACACCAAAATACATGGAATTTAGATGCAAATAATCAAACAGCTTTTTGTACTATTAATCCTCACTATCCAAAAATAGGTGCAGTTGGCGAATCAAGTGAAACTTCAAAAATACAGCCCTGGGCACCTCACTAATCTGTTTCATCCCGATCTCTTCCTTCTCCAGGAGTACTCTGAGGGATTTAATCTCATCCTTCCATGGGATAAGGTAGCCTGCAACACTTGGAAGTACTCACAGCTCTGCCTTCTCTATGAACCCAAATCATAAGCGCATGGTTTTATCCACATTCAACACCAACCCACCTGCAGAGAACCAATCTTGCAACTTCCCCAGGTAACCGTTCAATTGACCCACCACTACCTTACAAAATAGCCAATATCTGTATATTGTGTCTATTCTTGACTCACCTGGTCTCCTTTGTGTTTCCTTACCATTCCCCTTAGATGTATCCTGTGTCTACAGCTACTGTGTTCTGTCTTTTACAAGTGTCTGTGCAGCACTGCATACATCTTGTAGTGCTATAAAAATGTTCAGTAATAGTAGTAGCAGTATGCAAAAAAACCAAAACCCAAAAGACCTCACCAAAAGTCCAAAAAGTTGTAAATAAATATTAAACAACAAGCAGGTTAAAGTTGTTTAATGTTTCTATTTCTTCTCCATCAAGGATGAAATTATTGATTTTTCCTGTTGTCAGGATCTTTGTCTTCTTCATGTTAAGGTGCAAGCCCATTTCAAGACTATGCTCCTTGATCTTGAGAAGCAAATGTTACAGACCATCTTAAATTTCAGCTAGTAGTGTGGTATCATCAGCATAGTGAAGGTTGTTGATGAGTCTTCCACCAAGCTTCATACCTCAGTTGTCTTGCACCTTTGCACACCTTTGCAGATTTTAAACAATTCTGTTTCTCCTTGTTCCTTTCAAACTTTTGTTTCTTGACCAGTGTAAAGGTTTTGCATTTGAACTATCAAGCATTCTGTTATATCCATGTTTCTTAATTGTCAACCATCCAAAGAGGGCAGATGTCTAATCGTGAATCCATCATGTCCTTCAATTCTGGCATTTAAAATAGATAAAACCAGCAAGTTTAAAACCCCAGGAGGGGAGGGATTTCATGGCACCGGCTGAACATGTCGGTGCCATGGCGACAGGACACCAATGCACCAGTACACCAGCCATTGAGATCTGTGGTGGGGATGGGCAGTGTGGGAGGCATCTCCCTTCTTGGGATCCTGTGCACGCTGGGCTATCTTCCCAAATAACCTGGATGAAATGATGGCCACATGGAATAACAGCCTGAAATCCGTTGCATGCCTACCTGCCCCAAACAAGCCACCTGCACCAGACAAGACACCAAGAGGTAGGAAATCTGCACGATGGTACTCCACGGAGTTACAGCCCTCACTACTTCTCCTTAGGAAACTAGAAAGAAGATGGCGGCGCTCCCAGTCCTTAACTGACCAGGCAGCCTACACCACCCACCTGAACGCACACCGAGACTCTATATCAGTGAAAATGAAAGAACACCACTCCGAACTCCTGCGCCGCTCACTGAACAAACCTCATGACCTCTTCAACTTAGTGAAGACCCTGATGAAAGAACCTTCACCCACCTAAACTACAATAATACATCCGCAGGAATATGCTGACTACATACTAGCCAAATCCAGCAACATCAGTGTAACTATGAAATCCACTCCTAGTAACAACCCATACCAACCACTACCGTTCAACTCGCTTACAATACCATCAGCCAGAGGCTTCGAGGATATCATTGCAACCATCAACTCCACCACTGCACCAAACGACCCCTGTCCAGCATATTGGATAAGATGTTTGCGCAATGAACTCAGTCCAACTCTAGCCAAAGATCATGGAGCAGTCCTTCTCCACAGGAACATTCCCAACATGCCTCAAACAGACATCAATAAGTCCCCTTCTGAAGAACAACAAGCTGAACCCCCAGAAGGTTGAATCCTATCGACCAATCTCAAGCATCCCGCTTCTAGACAAGATTATTGAGAAGGTCATACAACGGCAAATCCAAGAACACATTGACTCCACTGCATCCCTCGATCCATGCCAACATGACTTCAGGGAATCACATAGCATTGAAACGCTCCTTGCCACGCTTCTCAACACATTAATCATGGGGATTAACAACAACAGACGATGATATGCCCTGATCTTCTTGGACATCTCTGCGGCTTTCGACTCCATCAACCATGAGCAGCTCCTGATACGTCTCCAGGAAAAGGGAATTCATGGCTCAGCCTGGAGCTGGTGCAAATTGTACCTAACAGATAGATGGCAGCAGGTGCGAACCAGCTACATGACCTCCAAGCCTTTTCAACAAAAACATGGAGTTCCCTAGGGTTCCTCGCTATCTGCCCTATTATTCAATATATATATATAGCCCATATGTGCAATCATACACTCCTTCAACATCTCCTGTCTAATTTATGCAGATGACGTTCTACTCTTCACCCCATTCACTACTGACCAACCAGACTTCTCATCACTGGTAAACTGCTTTGATGCCGTCACTGACTGGCTCCACTCACAGAGTCTCAAGATAAACTTCAGCAAGACAGAAGTGCTGTTCATCACGAGAAACCAAACCTTCTCCCCACCGGCAACATTAAAGACAAGATATGCCGAGCTCCCGAGTCGATCCACCATCTGCCATCTAGGAGTCACGCTCGACCAGCACCTCAACTTGAAAGTGCACATAGGCAACACCGTCAAGAAAATCTACCACAAGATGAAGATAATTCGACATCTTTGACCCCTGCTACAACCAGACAACTTCCAAACAGTTTTCCAGGCACTAGTAACCCCCCACTTTGACTATGCCAATGTGATCCTTCATGGACTCCCTAAGAACACATTAAACCCACTACAGTTAGCAATGAACGCTGCTGCCCACTTCCTACACGGGGCCTCTAGAAGGGACCACATTACTTCAATCCTGAAAGATCTGCATTGGCTACCAATCTACTGCCGATTCATCTACAAAGTAGTACTGTTAACATTCAAGCCCATCAACAAAACAACCGCTAGCTCCTTGACTAACCTTATCCAACCCATACCTGCAACTAGAGCAAGAAGATCTTTCACCACCAACACACTAATATCCCCCAGCGAAGTAATGAAATGCACTCAGGCAACAAAAAACAGAGCCTTCATGTTCTACACACCTACCTGCTGGAACGAGCTCCCAGCGATCATCCACGCGATCACTGACCTGGCCCAATTCAGAAAGGCATTAAAGCATCGCCTTTTTCTCCTACACTATGCCCAGGCCAACAGCACATCCTCACCTGACACAACCCTACAACCTAACCGTAAAAAACAGACAACCCAGTAAATAAATTACATCCCTGTACACAGCTCCTAGGGCAAGCCATGTCGTTACAACTGCATAGTGACTTCCTGCCTAGACTGTAAATAACCTGTATGACTTCCTGCCTAGACTGTAAATAGCCTGTATATAGTTACTCCTGTTCTGAATCCAAGTTGTACTACCCATTTGATGTAAGTGCAGAGCAGGCTCTTCCTACTCTGTACAAAATGTTATCTGTAAACCACACTGATTTTAAAGAGCGCGGTATATAAAAGCATTAAATAAATAAATAAAAATAAATAAAATAAAATTCCACAATTACGGGTGCGTATAGTTCCTGCTGTTGTGGAATTGGGTCCATTTTGGCCCCATCCATGTTTTGGTCATGCATACGGCCTAGGCATGCACAATTGGGAATCAGCCTCCACACTTACAGCAATGAGATGGGTAGACTTGAACAGTTTAAGAAGGTTTGAAGGCCCTATGAGTGTTGGGAAGAGGGGTGCACATCTTAATGGAAGTGAATTGCTGGATATATGTGAGGATTTTAAGAGGATGGATGATCTCTGATTGGGCAGGTGTGAAGCTTAAAATAGAGGTGAGGGAGGGGGTGTGAGAAGAGAGTTAGATCTCTAATAATTCTTGATGCTTGTGATTATGGTACTTTATTTATTTATTTAAACAGTTTTATATACCGCTTTATCCTAAAATCAAAGCGGATTACACAGCAAATAAGCCGTTACACAGCAAACAAATCAAGTGGCAGGGTGTGTGGGTGTTGGCATGCAGTGATACATTGAGGTATGTGTGCGTGAGTGGTGTGAGGTTGATTGTGTAATGTACTATATACAGTAGGAGCTCTGTACAGGAACAATATATATTTTACATTTTCTTGATGCAGGCTATCTACAGCTGTAGGCTATATACAGTATGAGCTATTTACATTTTTCATCTTATCAGCAGAGAGGGAGTTTGTTTATGGGAATATGGGATGGGAGGGGGAGGAAGGGCTGAAAGTTGGGAAATTGCTATTTGATCATATGGGAAGATAACGAGTCCCTTATGGGGGAATGTCCTGCTTTGGCTGTGTGTACATTTTGTGGATAGAGTTTTGTGAATATGGTTAATCTGAATAAATACAGAAGAAAAACAGAGACAGATTTAGGAGTAATCTAGGGAAATATTTCTTTATTGAAAGGGTGGTGATTTAGTGGAATAGCCTTCCAATGGAGGTGGCTCATAGATAACCTTGACTGAGGTACTGTATCTGAACTCAAGAAAACATGGGGACAAGCACAGATGATCTCTAAAGGAGAAAAAAGGGATTGTACAGCTTAATGGTTGGTATGGATGGACAAACTGGATAGACCACAAGGTCTTTATCTTCTGTGTATCGATCTGCACAATTTAAACACAGTCAAAGTATGGCATACCCCACATAAGGGGCTTGTCATATTCAGCTTTTCCTCCCCACCTCATCCCAGATACCCAAAAAGAACCATAATCATGAGAATTAAAAAAAATATATTTCTATGAAAATGCAAATATACTATAAAAGGAATGCATTTGGGGAGAGTTAATGGTGGTAGGCATCAGATCCTTAAGTGTTATTTTGCAGCTCATGCCCACTACTACTACTAATCATTTGTATAGTGCTATAAGACATACGCAGCGCTGCCTGACAAAGAATTGTATTAGCCATTTAAAAGGATAATGATTATGGTACATTTCTGCTTTCCTCTAGTAGTTAATTATACTAATTAACTCAATATGCATTTTTTTTCTGCCAGTCTCCACATGAAAAATGCACACACATGTCAGTTCTTCACAAATTAGAACTGAGGAGTTTCATTTCCATTCTGGGTTGCAATACTTAGTAGCAGTCAATGTTTATTAGATATACAGCCCACATGGTCCTGAGAATTCCATCATACAGTTTATTCAGCAATGTTCTCAAAACAATATACAACTAAAACTATACAAAAGAAAGTCTGAAGTAATTTGGAAGTAACCAGTAGGAAAATAGCTGATTTTTCCTTTTGTTGCACAAAGGTAATTTACCTTCCTTGCTATTATTAACTTTGAGATGACGTTTTGGCTCTAATTAACTGCAAAATAATCTTGCAATCTCATGTATCTATCACAATCCTATTGTACTTCTTTAGCACAAAACCACTAGTGAAACAGCTAACTTTGCACAGGCACTGGCCTCCTTTTTGATTAAAGCAATTTTGAACAGAAACAAGTCAAAGAAAGGCATTAATCCAAAGTTAGAAGAGGTTTTTGCTTGCTTGAATATAATAGCTCGGGTTTGCAGGTCTGCATTTATAGACCAGAAAACAGCTTGAAGGATCTAATGCTTTTGTTAGATGAGATCATTTCATGGTAGTCAAGTGGTTATAGTATTTGATGAGAATTGCACTTCCAGCGGTGTAAGGTACAGTAGGGAGCATATTCAAAGTGATTTAATTGATGAATAGACTAGCTAACCGGTTAAACTGTGGTCAGCGGGATATTCAGTGTCACTGAATATTGTTTGCAACCTGGGTTTCAACACCCCAATACCAAGCGCTTAGTGGGCAGCAGCAATATTCAGCTGCTGATTCTTCTCAAGGTCATTCAGTGGAGATTATAATCATATCAGGAACAAGAACTGCTTGAAGTGCAAGCAGTGTTCAGGAAAGGGCGAGGATTAAAAGACATCATCGTGGATATGAAATGGATCCATGAAAAGACAAAAGAATCCCGAAAGGATACCTATGTGTGTAAATCATGAGAAACTCTGGGCCACATTTTATGCATAGCATCCCCGAAATGGGTACGCTCAAATTTTATGACTCAGGTCATATTAAACCGCATAAAACAATTCAATCACGCAATATTTTATTAGGAACAAATGTAGAATGAATGCATTACAAAACATTCTGTGATATGTTCACCTGCAGAACCGATAAAAGAACTTGAAGTAAGAGTTTAGTAAAATTTGCTAAATTTATTGTATGCTTGAAAAGTAGCGCTTTTCCGACAAGAACACAATCAGTCATTCTCTCAAGTAAGCTTGATTTTTGTTTAATATATTGTTTTTAATCTAATATATTTGTATGTAGAATTTACAGTGATTCCGTTCTGAGTATGATACATATTTCTGCCATCCCCGTTATGGGGACACTATGCATGAATGGGTAGGGCATTTGTGATGAGCGAAAATATGAGCAATTAAGTGTAACAGAGCATGTGCAGTATGCAATTATTCCACAAACCATGCTATTTGGTGTTTTTGTGTTGTCTGTTTATGATTTTTAACATTTTTTCAACTTTAGAATGTCAAGGCATTACAAATTACATGAAGTTATTTCAATGCTGGAGGATGATGATGAATGGATAGCAGCCGACATATACATTACTTTGCATGACTGCCTGAGCCATATGCCCATAACACTCAATGCACATGTCAGCACCTGGGGAGGAGCTGCAGTATGTGCAGCAGCTGATACGGGCCTGTGTATGTCCACACCATGTGTGGCTGGCCCATGCCTCTGTGCATCATGCACATTGCCTGCCTGGGACATTGGTCACAGCAATGTTTCATCATGGGCTGCTGGTATAGGGACTGCCTCTGGGTCTGGGGGTTTGAGGCCCACTCCGCCAATATTTTTGCTGAGATATGCCAAGGGTGCAGTGTCACCTGCCCATTGCATGATGCCAGTGCTGCACACATGGTGGCTGTCATGGGGGGCAGGACATGTGCATGGTGTGTTGCATACACATGGTACCCCAGCACATCACCGTCTAACTGCACAGGGCATGCATGTCAGCCATCGGGCACTGCGGATGCTGTCCCAAGCCTGTTTATGTCACCATGGGGTGGTAAGGCTGCTGCACAGGTGGCCCCATGCATAGGACAGGTGACTGTTACCCCTTCCTCCAGCCCACCCACCCTGCCATGGGTCCCTCCACATCCCTTCTTGGGTATACCCACACATCTGGACCACCCACTTTACTTGAGTCTGCCACATCCATGGCCTACTCTGAGCCATTCCCTTCTCTATATCCTGCCCCCTGTACATGTCACGCACCACTGTCATATGAGATGTTGCTGGCTACACAATTTTGATACATAAAGATCATTTCCACATAATACTAATTACATTTCATTTATAATAAGTTTTGGAAATTTATTTGCAGTTGTTTGACATTATGTGCAGTTGTTTTATATAACAGCCACTTTGCCCGTTCTTTCATGCATAGCGTCCCCAAAATGGGGACACTGAAATATTGTGCAAAATAGCAGTCAAAATATTTGTTTTGACCAAAGTTATCACTTGAGGTGTTATTAGTTTGGTACTGACCAACATATTATGGAATTTCATGTGAAAACAAAAATTCATGCATTAATGGCCCATGTTTTTTGTATAAATGTAATTTTAAAATGTTATAATGTCTCTTCCATAGGCATTCATGGAGTCCGGTGAGCCTGACCTCAATATCAGGAAAAATGGTAGAAACCATCATAAAGAACAAAATTACTGAACATGTACATAGTCATGGCTTACAGTAATGGGAGACAGCCAACATGGCTTTAGACAAGGAAGATCTTGTCTTACTTATCTGTTATGTCTTTTTGAAGGTGTGAATAAACAGGTTTACAAAGGTGAGTCAGTTGATATAGTGTATCTGGACTTTCAGAAAGCCTTTGACAAGGTCCCTCATCAGAGACTTTTGGCAAAACTAAAACGTCATGGGATAGGAGGTAGTGTACTATTGTTGATCAGGAACTGGTTAAAAGATAGAAAGCAGAGGGTAGGGCTAAATGGCCAATTTTCCCAATGGAGAAAGGTGAATAGTGGAGTACCCCAGGGATCTATGCTAGGTCTGCTGATTTTTAACATATTCAGAAATGACCTGCAAATGGGAATAATGAGTGAGATAATCAAATTTGCAGATGACACAAAACTAATCAAAGTTGTTAAAACCCATGAGGATTGTGGAAAATTGCAAGACGATCTTGATCAATTGGAAGACTGGGCCTCCAAATGGCAGATGAAATTTAATGTGGACATGTGCAAAGTTATGCACCTAGGAAAAAACAACCCAAACTATGGTTACACAATACAAAGTTCCACATTAGGAACCACCACCCAGGAAAAAGACTTAGGCGTCATCATGGATAACATGTTAAAACCCTCCATCCAGTGCGTAGCGGGGGCAAAGAGAGCAAATAGAATGCTAGGTATCATAAGGAAAGAAATGGAAAAAAAACAAAGGATATTATAATGCCTCTGTATCGTTCCATGGTGTGACTGCACCTTGAATATTGTGTGCAATTCTGGTCGCCGTATCTTAAAAAGGATAAAGCATTATTAGAAAAGTTACAGAGAAGAGCCACCAAAATGGTAAAGGGGATGGAAAGATACCCCTATGAAGAGAGGCTAAAAAAGGTTAGGGATCTTCAAACTGGAAAAGAGACAGCTGAGGGGAGATATGATAGAGGTCAATAAATTAATGAATGGAGTGGAATGGGTAAACGTAGATTGATTATTTACATCATCAGAATATAGAAAGACTAGGGTACATGCAATGAAACTACAGGGTAACCTATTTATGACTAATAAGAGAAAATATTTTTTTCATTCAACGTGTATTCAAACTCTAGAATTTGTTACCAGAGGATGTAGTAAAAGCTGTTAGTGTAGCCGGGTTTAAAAAAAGGTTTGGACAAGTTTCTGGATGATAGGTTCATAAACCATTATTAAAAGGGACCCGGGATATCCCTGCTTGACCCAATACAAGCGTTGTGGAACCTGTGTCTTTTGGGAAACTGCTAGGTACTTATGACCTAGATTGGCCACTGTTGGAAACGGTATTGTATATCTTATGTTCTTATGTTTTGCTGAACTGCGCTCATGGGTAGGATGGACTTCCCTCTTCCCCTTTTGAAACCCTTCTCTTTTTGTAACGTGGATGCACATTGATGCACATGGATGCACATTGTTAAATTATATATTAATCATGATTTTGATTACTTCAGGTCAGGGCTACAAATGTGTTCTCCCTTTTTGTTAGGGAAGTGTATGACATGTTTTTTACCCATTTTATTAAAACACTGTTTTCTCCCTCTTAGGTTAGGGTAGCACATGCCTAGTATGCCCTATCTAAACATTGCATGTTGTATTTCTTACCTTTCATCTTATTTTGGAAATACATATTCATATTCTCCTTTGATGATTCCTTTTTCCTTTGTATATTACGCTACAGAAATATTTTGTGCTTTTGGGCATGATATGTATATAGATGATATTTTATGAATTGTAACTGATCATCTCTATGTTTCTCTGTTTTGATGTATGTATTTATGTTTTATATAATTGATTTTTATTATTGCTTTTAGACATACTTCCTATTGTATCTTGATGTTTCTACTGGAGATCTTTTCCGACTGGTCTCCTGCTGATAGAGTTGCCTTTGTTTTAATTTTAAAACTATTTTACATTGTTTGATTTTATTACAATTTATCTGTGCTTTTATATGTATTGTCTTATGACATATGTACATGTTCATGTTTCAGACACCTGATGCAGGCTGACATCCGAAACTTGGTCAAGTCAGGTCCTGAATCTTGAAGGTTTTGAAATTAAGGCTCTTTTTTTAATCTTAAATATCAATGGTGTAGCCATACTTTCCTCTGCCTTCTGTGAACTTGCTTGTATACTTTTCCCAGCCAGATCACATTACAAATCAACCAGGAGATCAGCCCTTTTCTGTTGAGCACCACAGCTATGGAATTATCTCCTGCCACAGCTTTGTCTCCAGGATTCATACATGTGCTTTAAAGCAGACTCAAAAACATATCTGCTGAAACAAACCTTTGAACACCCTAACTAAGCAGGGGCTTGTGGTTCCTCCTAATTCCTACTCGGAATAAGTGATATTCTCTACATGAGTGTGAATGATTGTGTGCTGCTCTTGACTGTGTAGTTATTTACTATTATCTTTTTCCTCACTCCTATAGTTTTTTTCACAACTTTTTAAATACTCTTGATTTTTGGAATTGTAAACCACTTTGTATGTTTTGAAAAAAGGTGATATATCAAATAAAATAAACCATAAACCATAAATACCTTCCTCTGAAACTTCTTTAAACATTGGTATATAAATGGTATATAAATAGATAGTGCCACAAACAAATATGTAAATCTTAGCAAAATCATCATTTGCACTGCTATTCTATATCTATCCTGGATACTTGCAATCTCAGCCACTGGTCAAGCACCTGAAGATAGAAGTACATAATAATAGGATAGATCAAATTGGTGGAGGGTTGCAGTCTATGATAGAGAGGGAATTGAGTCACCTAGGATTAAAGTTTTGCAGGGAAAAAAATACACTGTAGAATCTCTATGGATAGAAATCCCATGTTAAAAGGGAAGGCCATGGCAGTGGGGATATCCTACCGACCACCTGGCCAGAAGTTGTAACATAGTAATAATGGGTGATTTCAATTACCCCGGTATTGCAGAACATGCTAGAGAGATAAAGGGGTATGTTTACTAAGGATTGTTAAGGTAGCAAAGATGCCATTAACAGACATTATTGGTGCCCATGAGTTGTTAATGCTGCAGAAAGCATCAATAACACTGGAATAACGTGCATTAGCTGGTCCCCTAGTGTTAAGGAGAAAAGGAGTAGAGAGTGATATAAACAAATGTGATATGCTATTTATACAATGTAATATAATTCTTGTATTCCACTCTTTTACCACTCTGTAATATAATTTTGTATGTAATGACTTTCTGACTCCCTTTTTTGTATGCCTGCATCCTGGAAGGAGGGACTATATGGCTAGTAATACGTAGCCTGCCACAGGTGCGAAAGTGCAAAGAAGTGGAGTGAGACAATATTAATCAATGAGTTATAGACATGCTGGAAGAGGGAGAGAACGCAGTGTACTATAAAAGAACTGTGAAACAGAGGATAGGTGTGTCTGCTTATCAAGCATTCACCCTTCTTGCAAGAATGCAATGTAATTAAAGTAACCCTTTGCTTCACTGAGGAGTCTGTTATTGTGAAAAGGTTATGTTTTACTACAGATTGGGGGCTCGTCCAGGATTGTGTCATCGCTGGAGGAGACCACCACCACCGAGGATGGGGAGACGCATCCTGTTGAGTTCAACAGCCTTGTGTATCAATGACGGGGGGCTCTGACAGCATACTGACAGCAAAATCCCAAGACCATGAAAGAAAAATCAATACAGACTCAGTCAAGCAGACCAGGTATTAAGCGGGCACAAACGCGTCAACCAGGTAACTCCGTGCATGGACCAAGGTAAGAAACAAGAGTGTAAAGTATTACCTTGGTAGTTGGATATCGAGATAGATTGCTGTGTGTATGATATGTGTCCTAGACACGAAGTGAGTGCAGAGTCTCAATCCGCGGTTCCGACACATCCGCAAGGAGTGCGGCCCGATAGAGACAAAGTGAAAAGCATATTGGTGAAAGGAGTCTCAATGGGATTAGGAATTCTAAAGAAACTCGAGTAAGGATGGGTCTGGCAGTACAGACCCAGGGGACATTCCTCCAGACAGTCTATTAGGGAGGATGTTGAAGTAAATGACAGATTAATGAACATGTTAAGAATAAGGATAAAGCAAAGAAGTGTTTTAAGAATTGCTGTTTTACATGGACAAAAAAAAAAAAGAGAAAGTATAAAGCCAGCTGCAGTCTTCTGGCTGAAATTTGGCATGGACAAAGGGTGGTTATGTCAAATCTTTAACTTATATGTAAACAGTGAAAAGAATAATTCAGCAAGTGTAAAATAATTTGCTACTGCCACAAGAAATAGCAGTGGTGCATGTAAACAGTCCTTAAGCAGGGAATTCTTTTGAAGCCAGAGGAAATAAATTAGCAGATGAAGCTGCCTTAGAGGAAAACTTAACCCCTATATACAATTTAACCCCATAAACAGTAAGTCAGGCAGCAAAGCCCATATTTACTGAAAGGGAAAAATGAAAACTCAAAGATATAGGGGCAGTAGAAACTGTAAGGGGGAAAATGGGTTTTACCCGATGGCAGGCAGATGTAAAAACAAACCAAAATGAGATAAATGGCCATTCTACATCAAAGGAGTCATTGGGGTGTACAGACAATGGTTCTAAGGCACTATGGGTAGCTAAGCAAGTGTGTGAGAAAATAAGCAAAAAGGTTCTTAGGAAACAACCGCAGGGAGGCAGAGACTCTGGTCTTCGTCCATTCTAAAGTATACAGGTTGATTTCACTGAGTTACCCCTAGTTGGGTGGGTGAAGTACCTTTTGGTAATAGTGGACCATTTGATGGGATGGGTGGAGACACATCCCATAGTAGCTGCCACAACAATAGGAGTAGCAAAAATAGTCTTGGAACAAATTATTCCAAGATATGAAATGATAGGTCATATTGACTCTGACCAGGGAAGTCACTTCACAGCCAAGGTATTGCAAAACATAATGGAAACTCTGGGAGTATCCTGGGATTTCCATACTCCATGTCATCCACCCTCCTCAGGGTGAGTGGAACACATGAATCAGACTATAAAGAAGCAGCTAGCCAAAATGATGTTAGAAACAAAATTACCCTAGACTAAGTGTTTGCCCTTAGCATTGTTAAGAATCTGAACAGCCCCTCAAAAAGATTTAGGATTGTCTCCCTACAAAATCTTATTCAGATTACTCTATATGGGACAATTAAAGGAACCTCCTCAGTTTGAAACCAAAGATAAGTTTCTTAAAGAATATATACTTGGGCTGTCCTCTTCTTTATCTGTTCTCAGGAATAAAGGAGTTTGCAGCTTACGGAGTTTGCAGCTTGGAGTTTGCAGCTTACGGTCTCAAACCAGGACAGTGGGTTTTGATAAAATCCTGAAAGGAGTCCAAATTGCAACCAGACTAAGAAGGCCTGTTCCAGGTCTTACTGAGTACTGAGACTGCTGTAAGTACTGTGGAAAAAGGTTGGACTCATTATACACAAATTAAAGGTCCAGTCATAGCTCCTTCAGACGAACAATGGAAGGTCCAGGGAACTAATGACCCTCTGCGCCTGAAAATAACAAAGAAAAAACAGAAGAACAGGAGAGCAGTTGGTTAAAAAGGACTAATACAAATTATAACATGGACAAAGAAAAGTGGATGGTGTTGCTATGATGGAGGGATCACTTTCTTTGTTAAGGGGAATGACATGGGATCTAGGATGGGGAAAGGGATGGACGGATGAACAAATATGAACACAGACAAAATGTGGAAGGTATCAGCATACATTTCATGCAGATTTGGACTCTGGTGACTTCAGTCTCCAAAGGTAATAGGACAGTTTACAAGATGAGATTAACTCTGACCCCCTGGTGATTTCATTCTCCAAGGCCTGTCTGAATCCCCTCCTTGCTAAATCAAGAATGGCAGACCTTAAAGGGAGTGGCTAGCAGACCTCAAGTGGAAGTGCTGGAAAGGATTCAATTCACTATAAAAGACAGAAACACTTCCTGTCTCTCTCTCTCTCCCACCATCCTTTGGACATGAAGGACAGGAGGCTCTGATAATCAATTCCCTTCACCCCTCCCCCACTCTCTCTCTCTCTCTCTCCCTTGCCATGAGGCTCTGAGCCACATGTTTGGGCCTATCTATCTCTCTTACACTTCACACTTCACACATGCACATGCACACACAGATTCATTGATGCACACTGAAACAGCTCTGTAACAATCACTATATACCTCTGTTCAATACCTATGTGTTAAGCCTATTTCTACATAAAAACCTTTCTCCAAGCCACACCTGTTTGCTTGTTTTATTACAAGCCCCACTGCCTCTGTGAAGTGAAATGAACCCAGGACCTACAGAAGAATAACTGACCAAATCTTACATCTTTATGGGGACTCGTCTCTCGGATTTCACAGCAGACCTACAGTTGGGTAAGTAATAATTTTGTATAATACATTAAGTAGATTTCAGACAGAGTGAGACAGAATCGAAAGTCCGTGTGACCATTTACAATTTTGTTTTGTGGGTTAGACAAGGTGAGATTTTTATTGTCAAAAGGCTCTGTAAGAATCTAGAATTTTAAGGACATCACACAGAGTGGCTTGCAATTGTCTTATTTTGATGTATAGGCTTGCTAAAGATTTTTCTATAGTATTTGAGCTGCTAAGAAAAGACAGAGAGATAGTCCAGATTTAGTTTGGAAGTGGTACACAGGTAAACAGTCCCTCATTGAATACAATATACATATACAATATACATCTTTCCTGATAAAGCTATTACCTCCTGTCCCTTTTAGCTTTTATTTCTCTGTCTCCTGTCAGTAACTATCTTAGTGAGAGCAGGCTTAAAGCTGGCTGCAATTGATACAACAATTCTGTTAATCTCCTAACACCCTTCTTACTATAACTTCACCCTAAACTTCCACCCTGTTAAAAAGGTGAGAAGCACTTTTTATTCAGGTATAATTTTAAGGTGTGGTCTTTATGCCAGTACTCTTTACTGAACACCCATAAAATTTATACCATTCCAACTATAATTCTAAGTCTCACTTTTTCATAAAAGTGAGCATTCCTCCTTCTAAGGTTACACATTTGAGATAGTCCAACTACAGCCTTTCTGCAGTATCAAATATGGAAGCCTTTGATTTTAAAGAACTTAAAGAAATGGTAATTTCATACTGTAAGAGGAAAGGGGGTCCCTTTGAAGGTGAATTCCCTGAGTCATCATGGTATAATATTCAAAGACAAATGTTAAACCATGATCAAGAATTTAAAAAGAAAACAAATAAAAGAAAATGCCTTTTTATCCAAGGCATGTGCAGGGGACTCATTAGCATGAGACAAGAAAAATCTGAACTGACTTCTCAGTGCACACAATTAAACAAAGGCCTTGAGGAGGCACAAATTTGCATCTCTATACAAAGAACTCAAGTGATACAAGCCACAAATTCTTTTATAACTGTTAGTGAGCAATTAGAAGCACTTAAACTTGAATTGAGGCACATTAAGGATCAATTGGCATCTGTAAGACAAAAGCCAACACCCACTCCCTCAGCCCCCTATGCCTATGACACACCTTATGAGCAATGCATACAAGCTACTGACAAACGACTTAGGAATGGGAAGAATACAGCTGAATCAGAGGAACAAAATTCTGATAGTTTATCTCAGCCAGAACAGAGCAATAATCAGGATCTCTGTCTGGAGGATAATTCAGATGACTTAGACATGGCACCTAGTACTGAACTCAAAGCACCAGTTAAAGTAATGTGGCAGGAAAATTTAAAAGATAGAGATATAGAAAAAATAGTTGAGAAAATTGGCAGTATGCCTCTTAATGTAAATCAGTGGGTTAAATGGGCGATTGATATTCTGATTCACTGGGGTCTAGGGAAATACAGAAGAAAACAATCAGACTTTGATAGACTTATGCATTTGGTTCTGGGGCCACACTATTATAGAGTTGGCTCTCTCACTCACCCATACCAGTTGGTTAAAAGGGGTACTGAGAAACTATTTCACTGTTCCCCAATGCAAGTATTTAAAATTATTTCACCTCTACCAAATGATACACTGGAACAGTTTGCATATAGAGCCTGGATTTTAAAAGCAGTTCTTAATGAGCAGGAGTCCTGGCCCAAGGCAGAAGATTATGGGGAGAGCATGCATAAGGAATTTTTATTAGAATTGCTATCCCCTGAGATTCTGTTATTTTCTGAAGACCCTGAAGCAACCCCTTTTGATACTTTAATGCTCAGAATTGGGTCTGTGTGGAAGACCCAGCCCTCGCAGGTCATTACAGTATCAGAAGCACAGAAGTGGCAAGCCAAGGAATCCTCTCAGTACACAAGAAACACAGACAGAGGACACACACCTTGGAGAGCACATGGCAGAGGTACTTTTAGAAACTCCTCAGGTTACATTCCTTTTCAGGAGCTCAAAGCACAGAGAGATGGGCTAGAAATGGAGAAAACTAAATGGCAACAAGACAAACATATACTGCAGATAGAAATAGATAAATTAAAACAGGATTTACAAGCAGCTCAGGACAAACACAAGGCTAGTGCATAGGGGTGTCCTGACCTCTTGAGTTCAGATATCAAAATGTCTCAAGCTTTCATAGCCCAGCCTGCCTCTTTTATCTCAGCAGAGGACTCAATTCCAGAGCCTCTGGATGATGAAATGGATACAGGCACAGGACACAATTTAAGGCTTGTAACACCCTTGATACTGGACTCTTGTGCATGCCCCAATGTTATCAGTAGAATAGGGGGTCAGGATAAACTAGCTTTGATTGACACAGGGGCTGGAATTAGTTTTGCTAACAGAGCTTCTCCCACTGAAGATCAGAAAAATATGGAAATTTATGAAATTCAAGGAATTAATGACACAGCTTCCAAATGTGTGGCTATCCCAGTTAAATGGGGTATCCCTGTGCACAGTGAACAAAATAAGGAAATGTTGGAAACCACTGCCTCCACTATAGTGAACACACCAAAAGAAATAATTGGAATTGATGTTCTCAACCAGTTAAATTTGGTGGTGGATATGGCTAATCTTAAATTGTGGCAGTATTCAGGAACTTCAAGTGCTTCTAAAACTTTAGTGCATGAAGTCATTCCCATGCAGTTAGCAATTCAGTGCACTAAGGCAGCTCAACAGTATGATCTGTGTGTAATTCCCTCAGAAGTGGCTGATATTCCAGTCTGGGCTCAAGACAAGTTAGATTGTGGGAAAATGCACACAGAAATACTGTTGGAAGGTGAGGATCATCCACCACAGAAGCAATACCCAGTACCTCATCAGGCTATAGAACCAGTGACTAAAACTGTGAAGATACTGGAGGAGAGGGGTCTGATTAGACCTATTTCTTCCACATGCAATTCACCAGCCTGGCCGATAGTTAAACCGGGGTGTTCCTTTAGGCTCACTATGGACTTCCATGCCCTGAATCAAGGTTCAAAATCTGTAGTGCCCGTGGTAGCCTCATACCCTGAAATGATCTCTAAACTGAATCCCAAGTGTAAATTTTTCTCTGTTTTAGACATATCCAATGGGTTTTGGAGTCTGCCCCTGGCCCTTGAGTGCCAGTACAAAACAGCCTTTCAGTGGCTGAATAAACAATATGCATGGACTGTGCTTCCACAGGGATATAAGGATTCCCCATCAATATTTCATGAATACATGAAGGAAGCCCTGTCACTAGTTCTTGCAGAGATGAGACCTAGACCAAACCTCCCCTTTGGAACTGCACAGTGGGAGGGACCGTACTTAGTTACTGATACCTTAGGCCCAAGCCTATACCAGATCCTAATGCCTGACAACCAGCAGTACTGGAAACACATCACCCAGTTAAAACCATATGGGTAATACGTGCTTTATCAGTCTTTGTTTTCAGACACCACCTGAAGACAGCATGGACAGCTGCTTTCTGAAGACAGCACGGACAGCTGCTTTCTGAACAAAAGCCGCTTGAGGATGGTAACTATTTACTCCTGCTGTATAGTTGACATGTGTTTAATAGTTATGTAAATAAGTAGTAAAATTTATTTTTTTTTCTTTTGTTGTTACATAGTATAAGTGGGGAGCATTGGTTTACTCCCTAGTAGAGTGAAACAAGATAGATTTTATTATGTCTCGGTTTCCTGTTGTTCTTGTATCTGCTCTCTTCTACTCAAGTCTCATTACAGGAACTATCATCCGAATATGCACGATTGGCTGGGCTAATTCCACAGGTGGAGTGTATCGCTACCAAGAAATACCCCCACCTTTCCCGGAAGGAAAGGATCTGGTCATCCTGAGTTTCTGTTCGGTACAGGACAAGCCAGTGTTCTATTCATTAAACATCACTCAAGTACAGTGGGAGCCACCAGTTTCCACTTTTTGTTTGCTTGTTTTGTTGCAAACCCTACTGCCTCTGTGAAGTGAAATGAACCCAGGACCTACAGAAGAATAACTGACCAAATCTTACAGAAGGGTGTACCCTAACATATTTACTGTGACCGTACCAAAGGAAGCAGGACCAGTGAACCTAGAATTTGATGTCTGTCAAGTGATAAGTTGTGATGGGGGATACTATGAAAAGTTGTAGGAAAATAGTCATAAGTATATGTGTCCAGAAACTGCCCAGACACTTGTGTACAGGATGTCCTGTTACGGGTGGTCACAAGTTTGGTGGACCACTGAGGATGGAGGCTGGGTCTCCCCTGAGGGGAAGAGGTACCCAGTTCAAAAGAAAATAACAATGATAAAGAAACACAGCATTCAGCAATTTAACTCAGGAAGATGCAAACCCATCGTGGTCACCCTCTCTGGAAGGGATGACTCACTGGATGGGACCTATGGACTAGGAATAGACATTAGTGGGCAAGATCCCCTGGGAAGATTGAGGATAAAAATACCCCTCAAGAATACGACTCAGGTCTCCACACCATTCCCCAGCATATCCTTTGAACCTAATAAGGACCCTAAGGCAGTCAAGATAGTGGAGATTAAAGATTTGAGGGACATTCTAGAGGTGGAAATGGGTTATAGGGATGTGAACGCCTGGGTGGAATGGGTTAAATATACCGTAGGAAGTCTCAACCGTAGCAATTGCTATGCATGTGCCTCTGGGAAGCCCATTGCACAGGTTTTGCCCTAACCCTTGAGGTGGGATACAGATCCCGATGGAGTAAGATGCCTCATATCTCTGTATCAGGAAAAAAAATAGCTTGGGGAAATGAAAGTTGCAAGTCATTGAATTTGCTCTTTCCCCCTACAGACTTGAAGGAGGTGAAAGTTCCCCCCACATATTCAGCAGTGTTTGGAAATCACTCCGCCTGTCTCATCACATGGGGGAAGAACTACACGAGGGAAGTGGGGAAAATGAACACCTGCATTCTAAGCTTAATACGTAGCAGGTGGAAGGAGATGGAAGGAGAAGAGAAGAACTACTCCATCCCTAGGGCAGACCTGTGGTGGTACTGTGGAGGGCGGACGTTGAGATCAACATTGCCTACCCTATGGTCGAGAACATGTGCAATACTTCAATTGGCAGTTCCTTTCACCTTGGCATCCACAGAACAGGAAAAGGGGCAAATACAAAGGAAATGGAGAAGTACTTTGGGAGCCTCATTTGATGACAGGATATATATGAAGAGCTTACTTAACTCTCTCCTCACCAGTAACCTCACTGGGTTCTTGAAGCTACAAATAACTACATTCACAAACAATGGGAAGGTTATCAAATACAGCAATAAACACAACACAGTTCTATAGAAAAATACACCAAAGCTTTGTGGAGAGAAACTGAGAGAAGCACGTTCTCCCTGTTTACTCTAACTTCTTAGCCATGGTTCACTTTATTTATAAGGCTTTTGTAGATGATACAGCATAATTTCACTTTATCATTATACGTCATGTATGTATCATATTGTAGGTCAACTTATTCAGTGTGGGTCAATGTGGAGCCATAAATGGAGTCCAAGACATAATTATTTACTGTTACATGGCCATTATAAGGAGACATACAGGAATCCAAGATATAGAATGACCTAATTGACATAATTGTTTACTGCTAATACCTCTTGATATCTACTAATTACTAACCCTGAGAGTATTTTAGTTAATAGCTCTGAGACTGCTATCTGGTATCCCTGAGTCAGAGAGGCTGGGGTACAACCTGCCCTTTCTTTATTTATGTAAACCTTCACCTAGTAAGCTAATATATGAAGTTTTATTTCTAAGCAAGGTTCTGAACAGAATTAACTCTTTCTCAGTTTTAGTTAGTCTAATAGTGTATGGTACCCCGTACTAATATACATGCTTTCAATATATAGATGCAATAGGAGTCCCTCGGGAAGTTCCGGATGAGTATAAAGCACGAAACCAGATTGAAGCTGGATTCGAATCCCTGTTATGGGTAATCATGATAAACAAAAATGTAGATTGGATAAATTATATATATTATAACCAACAGCGGTTTATCAATTATACCCTGGATGCAATAAAGCAAGGGTTCTCAACCCTGTCCTCGGGACCCACCTAGCCAGTCAGGTTTTCAGGATAACCACAATGAATATGCATTGGAGAGATTTGCATATAATGGAGGCAGTGTATGCAAATCTCTCTCATACATGTTCATTGTGGTTATCCTGAAAACCCAACTGGCTAGGTGGGTCCCGAGGACAGGTTTGAGAACCCCTGCAATAAAGAGTATCGCAGAACAATTGGACGCCACTAGCAGAATGGCCTGGGAGAATCAAATGATTTTAGATTTGATGGCGGCTGTAAAAGGGGGCATGTGTGTAATGTTGGGGGGGGGGGAGGGATGTTGTATGTTCATCCCCAATAACACGGCCCCTCAAGTACGGATACCTCTCTCACTGGATGGTTGGAGTCATGGTTTGGGAAGTGGAAAGGGGTGGCAGTATCTATATTTACCTCTATACTTGTTGTAACTGGAGAATTAATTATGGTGGGGTGTTCCATAATACCATGTATAGGAGGGCTAAGTCAAAGATTGATAGAAACGGCAAGCACTAAACAAATGATTGTATCATCTCCAGTGCACAAAGGTGCAATGTTATTAATGGACCATAAAGGGGAAGAGATAAAGTCAGGAAGGATGTTATCTAAATTAGAAGCTTCCTATGGAACTGTAGAGTAAATGTAAAAAGTAACAAGTAACAAGAAAACTCTAAAAGGAAAGAGGGAGGGTTTTGGTTTAATCAAATGTGATATGTTATTTTTACAATGTAATATAATTCTTGTATTCCACTCATTTACCACTCTGTAATATAATTTTGTATGTAATGACTTTCTGACCCCCTTTGTTGTATACCTGCATCCTGGAAGGAGAAACTATGTGGCTAGTAATGCGTAGCCTGCCACAGGTGTGGAAGTGCAAAGAAGTGGAGTGAGTCAGTATTAACCAATGAGTTATAACCATGCTGGAAGAGGGAGAGGACATAGTGTACTATAAAAGAACTGGGAAACACAGGATAGGTGTGAATGCTTAGTCAAGCATTCACCCTTCTTGCAAGAATGCAATGTAATTAAAGTAACCCTTTGCTTCACTGTTATTGTGTAAAAAGTTATGTTTTACTACAAGAGTGGACGTTAATAGGGTGGAGATTTGGTGGGGATAGGGCATGCTCCATTACTGCCAGTTGGTGTTACAGTGCATTAGAGGTGCAGCGGGCAGGAACCCCATTGCTAGCTCAGAGCTCACATTAAGGGCTATCTCTGAAGGGAGAAAAACATTTACATTATGCAAGGAGGGGGCCTATTTAGCTGTATGCAATGTGCTCCTCCCATTGTAGTTCTAGAATTAGTGGGCCTGATTTTCGAAGGCATTTACATGGTTAGCTGCCCTAGTTAACTGTGTAACTGCCTTAACCATGGATATGCGAAGTCACCTACACGGTTAGTGCCTATCTGCAGGAAAGTCCCTTACAATTAGCATCAAAAATTGCTACCCAACATGGCACATAGCCTGCCTAAATGAAAATCAGGCCCAGTGATAATAATGCTCCATTGTCAGTAACAGCATGGTGTCCTAGAAATGAAGTAGACTATGTTGTTGGTGCCACATTGGCACAGGAGGTGTCTCAAGAGTGATACAGTGGGTCAAGCTGGTTCTCTATGCTGACCAGGCTCCTGCCTACGGTGTACAGGTACATCTGTGATATCTGTTGTGACTCTGTTGTGTCAGCTGTGGCCCACATACATGTTTCTGCTGTCTGAAATGAGTTGCCCACTGCCACCACACAGCCATATTAGCATTGTGTGCAAGTGGGGGGAGATGGCTGCAGACACTTCTGACTGCCGCTGAAGAAAACCTAGTTCTGGTCTTGCATGTCGGGTGCAATGCTGCTGTGTCTACTGTCATGGGCTTGCCAAGCATGTCACTGGCATGTAAAGTGGAGCCATTGTGAATTCTACCATCTTTGCACTGGCGAGGTTCAAGGCAGCAGCTTGTGTCTCACAGCCTCGCTGGAGGGGAGATGGGAGTGGCATGTTGTGACTAGCTGCATCTGTACCACTGCCTCAAGGCCACCTGCAGCACTGAATTGTTGCATGTGCCATGACTGTAAGGAGTGAGGGATCAGCCAGCATGCTATCCACCCAGATTGGTGGACCCAGGTACCTGTCTAGGTCATCCACTGGATGGTCCATCGCTGGGTACTGTGCCATGAGCAGCTGAGTTAGACTGACCATGCATTTCCTAAAGAGATATGACATTGTGTGACTTTTAACCTGAATTGTGACAGAATGTGTGGCCAAACCCAAGAGATGATGCCCATATACATCACGCATGTGGCCTTTATTTATTTATTTACATTCTCTTATATACCGCACTATTCTGCATCAGTGCGGTTTACATTGAACAAACTGAAATTGCATTGAACAGGGCATTATAACTTGGAGATAACTATTTTACAGGGGACATGGGCTATGGAGGGTTAAGTGGCTTGCCCAAGACCACAAGGAGCACCTGTGGGACTAGAAATCCCAGTCCTTCCGGCCCAAGGTTGCTGTCCTCTAGTGGTATTTGAACCCCCGACCTTCCGGCCTGAAGTACCTTGCCCCAACCACTAGGCCACTCATCCACTTATAACACAGAGAGACTGGGAAGTGGTGTCTGCCACCTGCTATTGCCTTCTTTCTTTGAATTTGCATGTGTTGAGTCCTGACAACATCATCAGTCCCAAAGTGGTGGACAGGTTTCCTGTGTCCACATATGACGCTCATATCTTGCAGTAATTAGCAGTATGGCAGTACCTTTAGGGGGAAGGGTTACATCATGATGCCCCCGATATGCACATACTGGGTGGATATGTTCATGTTGTTGGAAAAATATGCAGGCATACTATGCAATATGATAACATCACATGTCAGAGGACAAGTGACCACCCTCTTCTTTCAGTTGCAAAATGATGACCATAATGTGCTTGTTAACTGGAGACATTTCCACGATTATGCCTTCAGGCACCCGCATCTAGCTGAGCCACATGTTATGGAAATCTCCTGTCTGTGCTCTGACAATTATGAGATTATTCCCAGATTGGGCCACCTGCACACCCCCGTAAATGGGTACATTGGTCACTCTGCTAGGTCAACCATGGTCTGGAATGTGTATGTGCATGTATCATGGTCTTCCAGTCTGGCAGGAAAGATCCCATATGCAAGACATGAATGTCAGTTGAACCAGCAGCATATCAATGCAGTGCTATATACAGACCAAACCAGAAGTCCCTCTCCCATACCTGGCTAACATATCTTGTCAGGCAAGTATGGATTAAAGCCTGATGACAGCTATGCAGACATAGGCATACCTCAACTCATGCTGTTAGACTTGCAATTAATAATGCTAACATACCACTGTTTTGGACAATGTGGTCATGTGTGTGTATATTGAGAGGACTGTGAGCTGCTGCAATGCACTTTACATGCATATGATGGCCACACCTCATGGTTGTGCATACAACATGCTGCTGGTTAGCTATACAGCAAATCCATACACTGTTGGAGACATCATTTATGAGCAGAAGGTGAGTTATCAATAAGTAGTTGCAGCCTGTGGGAGTCACTGGATGACCAGCTCTGAATACACACATGTTGTCTCCACAGCTGTGATGCTGTAATGCATTCCTAGTCACATCATTATCAAGTCCCATCCCCTCAGCCTTAACCTGCACTTACCTCACAACCTGCCATAGCTTTATAGCTCCAATATTGCATACTGGTTTAACTGCCATGAGCTAGGGAGACAGATGTATGTATGTAACAACTGTCATCTTCAACTGAGCCTCCAGGCCTCATGGCACACCAGTTTACCCAAGTAAGAGGCCTGATTACTGCCAACTGCCACAAAGCTGTATCCAAGGAAACACTGTCATGCCTTTTGGTGCAGATGCAGCATATAGGGATTTAGTTTCTAGTGGAGGGCTGGCCTCTGATAATGTCCACATCAGTCACCTAGTTGGTAACACTGCAAAGAGTCTGTGATGTACCCACGTGCATGTTGTTCTTGTCCTATGTTGCAGTCATAGAGTGCAATCTGGGGGACTCTTTGCTCCCAGTATGCACATACAGGTAGGACCATATCAGAAAAATTTTCACACAAAATGCACTCTGTTCACAGTGTCTACTGATCATTGAACACAGCAGTCTGCCGTACATTACCAATTATTCCAGAAAAACAACACACCTTATGTTTCTAGAGACAAAATGTATGTGTCTGCTTGATTGTGACACTGGAACACTGACCTCTGAATGATTCATGCCTAATACCAATAGGCAATATGTGCCACAGAATATCATATGTGTTTGTCATTGCCTGCCACAGTATGGGAAGACAGTATCTGGAGGTGAATGTTGGGGTAGAGTTGGAGGTGGGAGGAACAGTGCTATACCTCTTTTTCTATGTGCCCTTTGAAGGTAGCATTGCTGCCGAAAGCACAGAACCTATGAGGAGCCAATCAGTGTCTGCATGTTTCATATCAGCGGCCATGCATTTCAGTCTCAGCTGCTCTCTGTGGGCACCACGTGTGACAGACACAAAGATAGAAACATAGAAATATGACGACAGAAAAAGACCACATGGCCTATCTAGTCTGTCCTTCCATAACAACTATAAGAGTCCCCTTTTTACCTTAAGAGATCCTCTGTGTTTGTCTCATGCTTTTTTGAATTTAGTTACAGTCCTCATCTCTACCACCTCCACTGGGAGACTATTCCACGGATCCACTACTCCGCATATCACTCCTGAATCTATCTCCCTTCACCCTCATCCCATGTCCCCTCATAGCAGAACTTGCTTTCAATTGAAAGAGGCTCTCTCCCTGAACATTTATGCCACGGAGGTATTTAAACATCTCAATCATATCACCTCTATCCCGCCTTTCCTCTAAGGTGTACATATTAAGATCCTTCAGTCTGTCCTCATATGCTTTATAATGAAGACCACTAATCATTTTAGTAGTCACCCTCTGCACCGACTCCATCCTGTTCACATCCTTTTGAAGGTGCGCTCTCCAGAATTGCACACTATACTCCAAATGAGGTCGCACCAAAGACTTTTACAGAGGCATTATCACCTCCTTCTTTCTGCTAGCCATTCCTCTCCGTATGCACCCAAACATCCTTCTAGCTTTTGCCGTCGCCTTTTCTACCTGTTTAGCTACTTTAAGATCATCAGACACAACCACGCCTAGGTCCCGCTCTTCTTTAGTGGACAAAAGTACTTCACCCCCTATACTATATTGCTCCCTTGGATTGCTGCAGCCCAAATGCATGACCTTACATTTTTTAACATTAAATTCCAGTTGCCAAATTCTAGACCATTCTTCAAGCTTAGCTAGATCCCTCCTCATGTTATCTACCCCTTCCTGGGTGTCTACTCTATTGCAGATTTTGGTATCATCCGCAAAGAGGCAAACCTTACCTGCAAGCCCTTTCGCTATATCACTAACAAAGATATTTAAAAGAATCGGACCAATGACAGATCCCTGGGGCACACCACTGATAACATCCTTCTCCTCAGAGTGAGCTCCATTTACTCTTACTCTTTATCGCCTCCTACCCAACCAATTTCTAACCCAAGCAGTAACTTTAGGGTCCATCCCTAGGGTGCTCAGTTTGTTTATAAGTCGCCTGTGAGGAACAGTGTCAAAGGCTTTACTGAAATCTAAATACACCACATCTAGGGCTCCTCCTCGGTCCAACTCCCTGGTCACCCAGTCAAAGAAATCAATCAGATTTGTATGACAAGACCTGCCTGTGGTGAATCCATGCTGCCTTGGATCCTGTAATCCACTGAACTCCAGAAACCTCACTATTTTCTCTTTCAGCAGCGTTTCCAATAATTTACTCACCACCGAAGTTAAACTAACTGGCCTGTAGTTTTCAACCACATCCTTACTTCCGCTTTTGTGTAAAGGCACCACATGAGCCTCTCTCCAGTCCTTTGGAACCACTCCCGACTCCAATGAGGCATTGAAAAGGTCAGCCAGTGGAGCTGCTAGAACTTTCCCAAGTTCCCTCAGTATTCTCGGGTGTATCCCATCCGGTCCCATTGCTTTGTCTACTTTAAGTTGAGATAGTTTTTCACGAACACAGTCTTTTGAAAATTGTTCAAGATGTCCTTTGCTTCTGTTCCTATTTGTGGATGTTTTCTGAGGTCCTGCTCCTGGTTCTTCATCTGTGAACACAGAACAAAAATATTTGTTCAGCAATTCCGCTTTATCCTTATCAGCTTCTACATATTCCTCCCCTACACCCTTGAGTCTAACAATACCACTCTTGCCTTCCTCTTCTCACTAATATATCTACATAACATAAGAACATAAGATATGCCATACTGGGTCAGACCAAGGTCCATCAAGCCCAGTATTCTGTTTCCAACAGTGGCCAATCTAGGTCATACGTACCTAGCAGTTTCCCCAAGGGACACAGGTTCCACAATGCTTGTATTGGTTCAAGCATTGATATCCTGGGTCCCTTCTTAATAATGGTTTATGGACCTTTCCTCCAGGAACTTGTCCAAACCTTTTTTAAACCCAGCTACACTAACAGCCTTTACTACATCCTCCGGTAACAAATTCCAGAGTTTGATTACACGTTGAGTGAAAAAATATTTTCTTTTATTAGTCTTAAATAGTTTACCCTGTAGCTTCATTGCATGTCCCCTAGTCTTTCTATATTCTGATAAGGTAAACAATCGATCTACGTTTACCCGTTCCACTCCGTTCATTAATTTATAGACTTCTATCATATCTCCCCTCAGCCGTCTCTTTTCCAGGTTAAAGAGCCCCAACCTTTTTAGCCTTTCTTCATAGGAGTAGCCTTCCATCCCCTTTACCATTTTGGTGGCTCTTCTCTGAACCTTTTCTAAAATTGCTATATCCTTTTTAAGATATGGCGACCAGAATTGCACACAATATTCAAGGTGCGGTCTCACCATGGAACGATATAGAGGCATTATAATATCTTTTGTTTTATTTTCCATTCCTTTCCTTATCATACCTAGCATTCTATTTGCTCTCTTGGCCGCCGCTGCACACTGGGCCGAGGGTTTTAACATGGTATCCACAAGGACGCCTAAATCTTTTTCTTGGGTGGTGGTTCCTAATGTGGAACCTTGCATCGTGTAACCATAGTTTGGGTTGTTCTTCCCTAGGTGCATAACCTTGCACTTCTCCACATTAAATTTCATCTGCCATTTTGATGTCCAGTCTTCCAATTTATCAAGATCCTCTTGCAATTTTCCACAATCCTCCTGGGTTTTAACAACTTTAAATAGTTTTGTGTCATCAGCAAATTTGATAACCTCACTCGTTATTCCACTTTCCAGGTCATTTATGAATATGTCAAAAAGCAGCGGACCCAGCACAGATCCCTGGGGTACACCACTATTCACCTTTCTCCATTGGGAAAATTGGCCATTTAGCCCTACCCTCTGCTTTCTATCTTTTAACCAGTTCCTGATCCATAGTAGTACACTGCCTCCTATCCCATGACTCTTTAGTTTTGCCAAAAGTCTCTCATGAGGGACCTTGTCAAAGGCTTTCTGAAAGTCCAGATACACAATATCAACTGACTCACCTTTGTCCACCTGTTTATTCACTCCTTCAAAAAACATAACAGATTAGTAAGACAAGATCTTCCTTGTCTAAAGCCATGTTGGCTGTCTCCCATTAGGTCATGACTATCTATATGCTGAGTAATTTTATTCTTTATGATGGTTTCTACCATTTTTCCCGGTACTGATGTCAGGCTCACCGGTCTGTAGTTTCCCGGATCACCCCTCGAACCCTTTTTAAAAATTGGTGTTACATTGGCGATCCTCCAATCCTCAGGTATTAGAGATGATTTTAATGATAGTTCACAGATTACTGATAGCAGGTCTGCAATCTCAAATTTCAGTTCTTTCAACACCCTTGGATGTATACCATCCGGCCCAGGTGATTTGCTACTCTTCAGTTTATCTAATAGTTGTAAGACATCTTCCCGATGTATCGATATTTCCTTCAATTCTTCCACACCTTTAAATACCACTTCAGTTGTGGGTAACATCCCTACATCTTCCTCAGTAAAGACCGAAGCAAAGAATTCATTCAGTCTCTCCGCTATCGCCTTGTCGCCTCTTAGTGCTCCTTTAACCCCTTTATCATCTAATGGACCAACTGACTCTCTCACGGGTTTTTTGCTACGAATGTACTTGAAAAGGTCTTTATTTCGCGTTTTTGCTTCCGCAGCAAGCTTCTTCTCAAATTCTCTCTTTGCCTGCCTTATCAATGCCTTGCATTTGACTTGCCAGTGCTTGTGCTGTTTCCAGGTTTCATCATTTGGCTCTTTTTTCCATTTCTTGAAAGATGCTTTTTTGGCAACAACAGCCTCTCTGACCTCAGCTTTAAACCATGCTGGCAATTTTTTGGACTTCCTTCCACTTTTCTTAAAGCGTGGAATACAGCTGGTCTGGGCTTCCAAGATAGTATTTTTCAACAACACCCAAGCTTGATGTACGTCTTTAACCTTTGCAACTGCTCCTTTTAGTTTTTTCTTAACTGTTTTCCTCATTCTATCATAGTCTCCCTTTTGAAAGTTAAAGGGTAGTACTGTGGATTTCCTTACTATCCCTCCTCCACTAATTAAATCAAAGGCGATCATGCTATGATCACTATTGCCAAGTGGCCCCAACACCCTTATCTCTTGCACTACATCTGGTGTTCCACTAAGGACTAGGTCTAATATTGCTTCCCCTCTGGTCGGTTCATGAACCAGCTGCTCCAAGAAGCAGTCATTTATTTCATCTAGGAACTTTATCTCCCTAGCATGTCCTGTTGTGACACTGACCCAGTCGATGCCGGGGTAATTGAAATCACCCATTATTATTACTGCACTGTCTGAAAAATGTTTTATCCCCCCATTTTATTGCATTGGCTATTTCCTCCTCCTTTTGAATTTTTGCCTTCTTGACTACTTTGCTAGCTTCTCTAAGTTTTTCCAAATACAGATGCCTGTTTTCCTCTCTCTGTGATCTCTTGTATTTCATGAAGGCCTCCCTCTTTTTCTTCACTTTTTCAGCTACTTCTTTCAAAAACCATAGCGGTCTCCTTTTCCTTTTACCTTTATTTACCATTTTAACAAAAAGGTTGGTTGCCCTTAAAATATTCCCTTTCATTTTTTCGCACTGTTTTTCTACATCCCTCAGCTGTACCCATCCAACTAACGACTCCCTGAGGCATTGGCCCATCTTCGCAAAGTTAGTCTTCCTAAAGTCTAAGATCCTCGCCTTTGAATGGATTCTATCAGCCCTAGTCCTAATACTGAACCACACCATCTGGTGATCACTGGATGCAAAATGATCTCCCACTACAACATCAGAAACACTTTCACCATTGGTAAGCACCAAGTCCAGTATGGCCCCTTCACATGTGGGGTCTGTTACCAATTGCCTGAATAGTTCTCCCTGTAGAGAATCCAGGATCTCCTTACTTCTAGATGATACTGCAGCAGGAATGTGCCAATCAACATCTGGCATATTGAAATCTCCTATCAGTAGCACTTCCCCTTTCTTAGCAATGCTGCGCATGTCTTCAATTAACTCTCTGTCCCCCTCTTACTCTTGTGAGGGAGGTCTGTATATCACACCAATGTAAATAGATTTCTCTTTCCCTCTTTCTAGTTTAACCCACAATGCCTCCCCTCTCCCTTTTAAGCTCTGTAATTCCAAAGCTTTAATGGTAGTTTTTACATGTAGTGCCACTCCTCCTCCCCTACTTCCTACCCTGTCCTTTTTTTTTTTTTTAATGCAAATTTTTAACAAAAAAAATTCAAGAAAGCTTACAATCAGCATTCCTTGAAGAAAAAGGAAGATAAATTGGAAATTAAACATAAGTCATAAATCATCAAGGAAATATCCCTCAAACGAGAACAAAAAGAAATATCTTCCACACTAGCCCACAATATAATACAGGGAGGGGAGATATAACAATATCAAACAGTATAAGGAAAATTAGTGCAAGCTATCCAACCATGACATAATATTATGTGAGATCAAGTGAGGGGGAAACAGAGAGCTCCAACCGCCTAGCATTAATGAACGCTGTGAGCTGGGAGGGATCATAAAAAATATAGAAAACCACTTTATATTTAACCAAACACTTACATGTATATTTGAGAAAACAAACCCCTCCCAACTAAAGGATACCAGGGCGTAACAAGAGAAATTCTCTCCTACGCCGCTGAGTATCCCTAGCCAAATCTGGATAAATTCTTACCGTTAACCCTTTAAAAGGCAGGTTTCTCTTCCTGAAGAAAAGCCTCAACACCCACTCTCTATCAGATAACAACGCAAAAGTTACCAATAATGTAGAAGGAACAGGAGTCTCATCCACAGACTTTTCCAATAATTCAGTTACATTTAGAGTATTACATTGTACTAAATCAACTCCCTCCTGGGCCACTGCAGTGGTCAGTTTACCTTTCAGTAAATAATAAGCCCTCACCAAGGGGGGAAGTAATTCAGAAGAAACCCCCAACACTTCACTTAAGTAACGCTTAAACATTTCACTAGGAGATACAGAAGAGATTCTAGGAAAATTAATTAATCGCAAATTATTCATTCTAGTAAGATTGTCCAAGTGTTCCAACTTAACTTGAATAGATGAAAAATTCTTCTGATAAGCATCCGACTTGGCTTCCAATCCTTCCAACTTTTGAGGCAACTCTGCCACTTCTGGTTGTAAAATATTCACTCGCTGTTCCAGACACTCCATAGCAGAACATTCATTATCCACTTTCTGCTCCAAAGAAGTTACCCATGGTACCAAGGCCTCCCCAAGCAGAAGAATCGCCTGCCATATCGATTCCAATGTGAAACTCTCCGGTCTCGGCAGAGAAAACGGTAGGCCCGAGGCAGTTCTCAAATCACCAGCAACCACTCCTGCTATAGGCACCTGCTCTCGATCCACCACAGGCTGACCTGTGGAATCCCCCTTACTCGGCACCGCTGGAAAAGTCGATGACAATGCCGCAGGAATATCATTCCTGCCAGGCAACCGCACCTCTATTCCTGGCCCACTCGAGCCAACAGCTTCCTCCAACTTCGGGTGGGAGCCAAGCTCCAGGAACCCCTCCGGAAGGGACAAGGCACGGGAAACCTTCGGTGCAGGACTCACGGGAGAGAGAGATAGACCCGAAGTAAACGCCGAGCCTCCAGACTCCGGCGATATCACAGCTTGGGATTCCTCCCCTGAATCTGTCACAGCCAGGCTCGAGCGCAAAACGAAGGGATCCATCGGACCAGAGGTAATCGGCATAGAGGCAGTGGGGGAATGAGAAGGCAAAGTCCCCCCCTTGCCCTTACGCTTCCGTCCCATTAAGCTGAGGTAAAGAAAACGCTCTCACACAGAAACGGCAGCTGCAGCCATCTTGAACAAAACTCCTCCCCCCATTCTACCCTGTCCTTTCTGAATAAAGTATAGCCAGGTATAGTTACATCCCAATCATGGTTTTCTGTGAACCATGTTTCTGTAACTGCCACTAAATCCAAGTCAGCCACTCCCACCAAAGCTTCAACATCAGGGATCTTATTTCCCATGCTACGGGCATTTATACACACTACTTTCCATATGTTACCCCTGTTACCCATTTCCATAAAGTTATTTAATGTATCACCTACCTGGAGGCTTTCACTTAGCTGGGGCCGTACTTCACCCATCCCAATGAATCTAGTTTAAAGCCCTCTTCAGTAGATTAGCCAGTCTACTACTGAAGACGCGTTGACCTTTCTTGGACAGATGGATGCCATCTCTGCTCTGCAACCCTTGGAACAGCATCCCATGGTCTAGGAAAACAAAACACTCTCGATGACACCATCCACGCAGCCATGCATTCATCTCCAGATGCAAGCCTCTCTGCCTTGGCCTTTACTCTCAACAGGGAGGATTGAAGAGAACACCACCTGTGCACCTAACTGCTTCAACCTCTGTCCCAGAGCCATGAAATCACTTTTGATACGTTCCCAGGTATACCTGGCAGTATCATTTGTTCCAACATGGATTAGCAACATTGGGTAATAGTCAGTGGCTTTGATGAGTCTCGGCAAACTCTCCGTAATATCTTGGATTTTGGCACCAGGCAGACAGCATACCTCTCTGGACATCAAGTATGGTCGGCAGATGGACGCCTCAGTACCCCTCAGAAGAGAGTCTCCAACCACCACTACCCTTCATTTCCTTGTGGTCACTGATTCTGCAACTTTGTGGTACTTGAGCTCTGGTTCTTCCCTTTCCAGGGATGCTTTCACCTCCTCCACTTCCAGGGCTGCATAATGGTTCTTCAATTCAAGGGCTGGAGAAGTTGGATTGGTGATTTTGCAGGCTCTGGTGACTTGTGTCCAACCATCGACATTCTGTTGGCACCCATCTTCTCCTCTGCTGGAGAGCTTGGTTGCTGCAAGAAGCATCTCATCAATGTACTTCTCACTGTCTTGAATGCTCCTCAGCCTCACCACCTCCTCTCTGAGTTCCTCCACTTGTTTCCTCAGAGCTTCAGCATGCAGGCACCCTGCACATGGAACCGGTCCTTTAACTGGCATTAGGACCTCTGTCTGGACCGAGGCAGAAGCTGTAACGGGGGCAACAGCTTTAACGATATGATTTTTCACAGCCATTGTTCTGTTCATGGAGCTTAGGTATCTGTTAAAGCAAAAGAGAGAGATCTACCAAGTACCAGCCGGTTTCCCAGCTGTCCTTTCAGAGAAAAAGCAGTTAAATCTCCTTAATTATATTCAAAATGTGCTGGTCCAATTCTCTGTGCTTTGTCAAATGGGGAGGTGTCCTATAAAGCAAGACTACTTGCTAGGGGTGGGTGGGAGTCGGGTTGGGTAGGGAGGGAACTAACACTTGATTAGGTGTTAGCAGTTCCCAAAGCTGAGGAGGTTACTGGAGTTCAACCACCTACTGTGCTCAAGGAAAGTCCCACTAAAGCACCAAAAGAAAGTAACCTTGCTTTAAAAATGTACAAAAAACCCTTTTAAGAGCTCCCAGTCAGAGAGCTAACAATTTAATATAATAAAAAACAAACCCTTAATGCCTTACTGTTGGTTGATCTGGAGAGCTCCTGTAGGAAAGATGTCCTTACAGTAGCAATATGCAGGGAATGGTGGCATATGTGTAGCCAGCAACTGCACAAACATCTAACCCCATGTCCAACTGATCAAGCTTCCACGTGGAATTTGGGAGGGAGGCCAACTGGGTCTGAATCATGGGAGAGTGCCTGTGTTGCTCTGGACATTTTTGCAGGGCCCGATATTCAAAGGGCATTTGCATGCCTTAGATGGGGATATGCAATGGCACATACACAGGTAATTCCATTGAATATCCCCACATATGTCCCCTACACATCCCACTGCTATCTGGTTAGCATCTGGGTGTGTCAGGGACAGATAAGAAGTGGGGTCATGAGATAACCAGGCAGCAGCAATATTGCATGCTGCCTGGTTAGTGCTCTGTGCCAGAAAGATAGGAGATGGTTATTCTGGCCTATCTTTTTTGGCACAGGCGCTAGCTGGGCAGCATGCGATATCACTGCTGCCCAGTTAGCTTTGGCGGCTTTCAGGTTCTGCAGCAATACCTGGCATTGAATATCCAGGTTTAAGGGTCGACAGGCAGGGCTATGTGCCAAAGCAGCACATAGCCTGCCCAGAAGAATATCGGGACCACAGTGTCTATGGCTAACGGTATGACATTATTTTATTTATTTATTTATAGGTTCTTTTATACCACCCCTTCCAAAGATCAAGGGTAGTTTATAATTAATTAACTGAATACATTGAAACTTATAGCTTTTCAGTTTGAAACAAAGTATTATAATGAAAGATTCATGGAGTATGTACATTCAGTAATTCAAGTATGGGTAGTTAGATGGAAGTCTAAGCATGGCACTACGTTCAGTGCTCAATGTCCAAAGCTGTGTAGGGTGAAACAGTATTCAGGGATGTGACAGATGCAAGGCCACTATGACCCCACATGCACTCGCTGTCTTTCTCCAGGGCACATACCAGTGTGCCTTGCATTGCAGAAGCTGTCCCACTTTCAACATAAAAGGTACACAAAGAGCAGAGTGATTTCCACAGGATGTATATGAGATGGAGGTTAGGTAAATGGCTGAGCCATCCTAACCTGAGTCTGACATGAGCATGGCAGAGGGTGCACACATCAGTTCATGCCGCGAGTCCACTCTCACTCTGACTGAGTTGTGACCGTGTCATGATTATGTATCCACATAGTGCTATATAGGGTCAAGCTATAGTGATATGGATGTTGTGCCTTTATTGCAAGCCAGTAATTAGCAAAGGAGGCATGGCTTAGTGGTTAGGACACAGTACTTCAAGTCAGAGAGCCAGGGGTTCAACTCCCACCTGGGAACAGCAATCTTAGACTGGAGGGGCTGGAGTTTTCAGTCCTATAGGCACTCCTTGTGGCCTTAGGGAAACCACTTAACCTTTGTTGCCCATAGATTGTGAGCCTTTTGGAGACAAGGGAATGTATCCAGTACCTGTTAGTAGTGATTACATAATGTAAACTGCTTTGGATTGAAGGATAAGGTAGTATAGAAAACTGGTTAAATAAATACTTGTTGCCCATGCTGTGTGTACAAAGCCATGTCTTCATAGTGTCTATTTGTACATGCAATGGCTGATGACTAGTAGACTTGGAACAGATGGTTTGTGAGTGGCTGACACAGCCCAGTGTCGCCCAACATATGCAAGCTGCCTGTGAATTCTCAGGAGAGTCGTTGTTGGTAACCGGCTGATGAATCTGGTCTGGGCAGACCCTGCTAGTTGTGTCTTCCCCCTCTCTGCCTAGACAACATTCACTCCATTCAGGTTCCTTGGAAACAGCTGCTGTGAATTTAGGGAATGACAGAAGATGTTATAGGAGAGTCTCTAACCAACAAGTGCAGGACAAAAAGGCCAGATAAGACATGCCCCTCTTAGATGCTGCAATTGTACAGAATAGCAAATAACTACCATCTCACACCTCAGGCAATATCTACAGCATGGTAATACTATGATGGATCTGCTCCAGGACCTGGAGCATCCATTTATTGCAGTACCACAGCATCACCAGATGTCAGTGTGACTGGAAAGTGAAACTCAGAGAGGTTCACTATAGGTAAATGTCAAAGCATATCCCCGTCAAAAGGCACTTAAGAGTGCAAGCAGCACCAATGCATGCCCATAATGCACATTTTGTGGGGCCAGTGGTGTTGCTGTTGAGCATGTATCAGTGCTGTTTGCACTTCTGAATGTCCTTATTCTGAGGGCCCCTATTATTGACAGGGATATATTTTGGCATTTAGCCATATGGAGCCTATGCTGATTCCTTCTGGATTATAGGGTATTCTACTTAGATCAAATATTGATAGCAGTGTGACAGGGCAGACATACATCTGCGGTGCTTAGCACAGGGAGACACAGCTGATGTAGTGCCACCATTCCCCAGATTGTCCCATGCGGCCTACATCCCTACCCAGGCTAGGATCAATGAGAGCTGTGAGAGTGGTGATATATCTGGAGGCTGGCTGTGGGAAGGCAAACAGGGTTGCCCCACAGGTAGCTGATGTATATAGATCAACATATGACATGATGGGACAGGTGTAGCTGTTGTGAGAAATGTCAATACCCAGATAGGTGGGCCTCAGATGCCATATCCAGAAGGCCCTACCACAACTACAACTACTACTGATCAGTTATATAGTGCCTCAAGACATATGCAGAGCTGCACAGACTCAGATGCTCCCTGTTCATGGAGCTTACAATCTAGTCGGAACAGCCACCACAGCAGCTGTGAACAGGATACATCCAGGAGGAATGGTCAGGAAAAACAAGGGAGCTTAGGCAGATTTGATCCAACAGCTGCACCAATAGAGTGAGCACTCAGCCTGGATTCCAGAGGGGCCTAGGACGAAGCCTGATGTAGATCCAGGTAGTTTGTTCCAGGCATAAGGAGCTGCAAGGTGCAAGGAGCGATGTCTGGATTTGGCAGTAGTACAGAAGGGCACAGATAGAAGCAATCTGACAGAAGAGCGAAGTTCATGGGGAGTGGTATAGGGAGAGATAATAGGGGAATGGTAGTCCAGAGCAGCAAACTAAGTACCCTTATAGGACATAGGCACAAAACATACCTTTATTGCTCAGCAATATTATGTATCCTTTGGGGATCTGCAATGTTAGTTCAGGGTTTTGTGGACTTGGTGAGGGTCCATATCTAGCAATTTAAGGCATGTTTCTAGAGATTGCCAGGGCAGGCATCACTGGGGCCAGTTCCTAATGCCATGTACCAGTTGATGCAAGGTATGTCCTGACATACATGTTTACATTTACATTCTGGTAGACCATATTGGGGTGCACTGGGTAGCATTTTTCAGGGCATGAGGGAGACTGATATACAATATGGTCTAGGTTGCAGCAGCTATATTTCTCATTGGTATTTATGTCTAGCATGATTCAGCAAACTACTGTCTGTGATGAGCAGCTTAGAAGATGCACATTTTTCCTAAGGATGTGGTGTCCATAGGTATATTGCAGGGATGGGCAATATCTGAAATGTGTAATATCTCAGAATATGGTGGGCGCAAGGACATCCGAAATGTTTACTGGTATCCGAGATATGGGGCCAGTTGAATAGCGCTTGCACATGCTTGCCGAACAAGTTTATTGCCCTGATTCCAGACACACAGGCATATATAGACCTGCAGATCTGGAATTGGGTTCAAAGGGGGCCTGTTGTTGATTTAGACTTGTCCACAGGCTGAACATGCACTTTATGGAATCATGCTCTATATCAACCAACTCACCTTTAACTACCTGTTTATTCACACCTTCAAAAAAGTATAACAGATTAGTGAGACAAGCCTTTCCTTGCCTAAATCCTTGTTGGCTTTTCTCCAATAAATCATGACTATCTAATAATGGTTCTGTGCCTTGTTCTATATAATAGTTTCTATATATCCCTAAATTTCCTCTGCTACTGTAAGCTAATTATTCCACACAGCATCTTCCAAGGCTTTTACCTTTGCCAGGAACTACTCCTTTTCCGTGATATTATGCAGTTTCTCATCGCACCCGGGGCCCCAGGGCCCTATGAGCTCAACCAAGCTTCATTCCAGGACCATCTGCTATTTCCATTACATGCACATATAATTTTTGCATCATCTCAGTGGCATTACTGTAATCACTGACCTCTGGTTTACCTTTGATTCTTACATTGCTCCTTTTTGTACAATTTTCTAAGTCCTCTACTTTATACCAGAAGTCAAAGTTTCAGTTCATAAGTCCTTCACTGTTTTGTAGATTGCACTCAAGGATTCTTTATGCTCCTTTATTTTATGCTCCAAGGCCTCCAGACAAAACCCCAGCTCAGTAATCTCAGGTTTAATTTGCTTTTCTGCATACTTGAATTTTCCTTTCATGGATAATATCTTCCTTTTTAATTCTGACAACTTTACCTTCCTGATTTCTTATCCACCTTCTCTCAGATATTGTTGCTTTGTCTTTCTCTTTCTGTGATCTCTTGTACATTATTAAAGCTAACCTCTTTTTTACTTACCTTTTCAGCTACTTGTTTTCCTCTTACTTTTATATATTTTCCTAACAAAGAGGTTTGTTTTCCTTAAACTATCTCCCTTCAGTTTTGTCTACTTCTTTCTACTCCCCTCAGATGTCCCCAACCAGCTAATAACTCCTTAAGGTATTTCCCCACCTTGACAAATTTAGGGACTTGTTTACAAAGCCGTGGTAGCGGTTTCCGATCGTTATCGGAAATCAATGGGGCCGCGGCTCCGATAACGATTGGAAACCACTACCACGGCTTTGTAAACAAGCCCCTTAGTTTTCCTAAAGTCAGTGACCCTCATTTTTGAATGATCCATCTCTACCTGTGTCCTAATAATGAACCAAACCCTCCCATGATCAGTGGATGCCTGATGATCACCTACTATAACATCAGAACCCCCCCCCCCCCCAATTCATAATGTTCATAAGGTCTAGTTTGGCATCTTTCAGTTTCTGTAATAATTATAGAGAATCCAGGAACTCCCTTCTTAGGGTGACACCATAGCAGGGATGTCCCATATCGAAATTGCCTATCAGTGGTATTTGTCCTTTCATAGCAATATTGTGAATATCATCTGTTCCCTTCTGCCTGTGAACGGTATCAATATATCACACCAATGTAAATAGATGTTCCATTACTTCTTTTCAGATTAATCCACAGTGCCTCCTCCTTACCTCATAAGTCTTGCAATTTTGTTACTTTACAATTACATTTTTATTTAGTGCCACCCCTTCTCCATTTTTCCTATCTTGTCCTTCATTTATAGATCATATTCCAGTAAAAGAATACGCCAGTCCTTCTTCTGTGAACCACTTCTTCATCACCACACAAAATCCAAGTCTAACTCTTCAGTTATATCCCCTAGATACACAATCGTATTTCCCATATTACAGGCATTAGTATGCACAGTTTTCCAGATGTTTCCATCTCTGTTAAACAGCCCTTGGAAAATCATCCAGTGGTTCAGGAAGCCAGAGTGCTCTTGATAACATCATTCATGCAGCCATGCATTCATCTCCAGGATATGAACTTCTCTACCTTGATCTTTACTCAACAGAGAAGATTGAAGGGTATTGGAAGATTGCATACTCATAATTATGCATTTCCTATTCTCCAAAAAACTTCACTGGCTGCCCATTAGGGGGATTATTTTAGAAGCCGCATTCATGCTTTGGACATCTGAAAATAAGCACACAGATATCCAAAACATGGAGATGGCCCCAGAGTGGTTTCAAAGACATCGCTGCCAAGAAATTAGATGTTCCTGCATGATCTCAGAAACACCATGAATGTCCCAAGCTGCATCAAAATTTATACTACCCCAGGCATGGATAGACATCAGAAAAGTGCTTGTTTTGTCGGCCAAACCTCTGGAGGGTGTGGAGAAGGAGGTATACTCAATCTCCTAAATTTTCCATATTGACAACACACATTAAGATGAATAAGTGCCCTTGTTTTTGTCTTGCTATGCTGAAGGATTTATCCATATGCAAAACAGCATGAAATAGATCTCCCTGCCACAGGTTTTTTGTAGTGGGGACATCTCTGTGGACACTGGTGTGGACATACACATTGGGAGCATCTATGTTTCTAAAATCAGGCTGAAATGTAGACATCCCTGGCATTTTCCTGCATGTTTTGTGCTGGACATCCCAGATTGCATTTGGGCACCCTTTCAAAAATGCTACTTCATATCTCACATCCAATTTAAATGGTTGACAATCATTTTTTAAAGTGTTACATGGATTAGAACCAGGTTTTTTTTTATTATAAAGCTAGAGAAAAAAGTACCTGGCTGAAATTTATAGTCAAAAGGAAAAGAATTATGAATGATTCTGTACTTGGCAGATGCTCCTTTAGCAAATAATGAGAGAGAGAGAGTTTCTCTATCTTAGATCCAATTTGGTGGAATACCTTACTTGATAACATAATAGTCTTTGGTGTATGTTTTCTAAAGGGCATTAAGGGAGCCAGTGTGCTGTTAATGCCCGTCATTGGCACCCTTGCAACCTGAACATGGCAAAAAAGCTGCTTTAACTGGAGTTAAAGGCTCCAGCAGTGTAAAGGGCACTGTAGGCAGAGAGTGGGCATTAATGGGGCGGAGAGAAGGTGTTAACAATAGGGATTCCCTTAACGCCTGTTGCGCTAAGGTATTAAAGCCCTTTAATGCTAGGAACCTAATGCAAAGTAACACCTCAGAGAAAGTGTGTATTTTGAGGAGAGAGAGCCTATTTTAATGTCTGCAATGTGATGCGCAGATAGGGGAGCCCAAGAAAGTGATAGTTGTGCTCCATTAGCAGCAACAGCACAGTGCCCGTGTATGAAAGGGCACTATGTTGATAGTGCAAATGGGGCAAAGGAGATGACACGAGGGTCATGCAATGGAGGTTGCTGGTGCACAGGGCAGACCAGGCAGCTGCCCAGGTGGCACATAGGAATATAAGATCATACAATATGCCATACTTTGTCAAACCAAGGTCCAACAGTGGCCAATCTAGGTCACAAGTACTTAGCATTTTTCCCAACAGACACACAAGATCCACAATGATTGTACTGGTATAAGCAGTGGCTATCCCGGGTCCTCTTTAAAAATGGTTTATGGACCTTTCCCCAGGAACCTAGATTAACAGCTTTTACTGCATCCTGCGGTAATGAATTCCTGAGTTTGATTACGTGTTGACTGAAAAAATATTTTCTCTTAGTAGTCTTAAATGGGTTACACTGTAGCCTCATTGCATGTTCCCTAGTTTTTCTACATTTTGATGGCATAAACATTGATCTATGTTTAATTGTTCCACTCCAGTCATTAATTTATAGACCTCTATCATATCTCCCCTCAGCCAACTCTTCCCCAAGTTGAAAAGCCCCAACCTTTTTAGCCACTCCTAATATGGATAATACTTCCATCCATATTACCATCTGTGAGTCCATCATGATCCCACAGTGACAGTGGCAGCACACAGACAGGCTACTGCTGAGGAAAGGAGATGTGCCACATGGGACAGTCCAAAGGTCCTGGCACCCCAGGCAGAGATCCCAGCTGCCCCCCCCCCCTGCTGCCACTGTACCCAGCTGTAGGGAAGAGGCCAACAGTGCCAGCAGCTGTAGCCCTCCAGGTAGCTGCAACATGCAGGTGCACAGGGGACTACCACAGCAGTGGCTGTCATCCTCCCCATGAGACATATCGTTGGCAGGCGGTGATGGAGTCCCTCCAGAGGCAGATGGTCGGAGGGGCTGTGTGACCATCCATATATACCTCTGCCCTCCCCCCCTTTCTGGATCTTGCACCCTAGGTACACGCCAACCCGCATGTTGGATGGGCTGGGACTGCGTACCACTAACACTGACAGCACACGGGCATGTCAGCATGGTGTGGAGGTGTTGGGGGGGGGGGGCAGCGGCACCAGCCTGCAGCAAACCAAAGCCCCAAAGCCATGTCCTGGTCATGTGTGCCATGCACATTGCAACATGTGCCAAGGTCTGTCTGATGGAAAGCATGTCAGCTCCAGGGACTGTTGCAACCATATGGCAACTGAAGGGGGCCTACCGGGCCACTAGAGCCACTATCTCACCTTACACGGAGGAAGTAACAGAGACCAATTTCTCAGCAATATTCACAAAATCTTTATTACAGGATGTCCTATCTCAGCATAAATTCTTCATGCACAAATTCTACTTACAGGTACAAGGTAGCTACTGTATAGGGATAGACAGAAGAGAAAGGTTAATGAGGCAATTCAGCAAACTGTCACCTCCATGACAGGGCTCAATAAACTCCCCAGTTTCTCCTTTGTCCCAGTCTGTTTTTTATACATTTTTTTCTGAAAGATTGGCAGGATAACAATGGTTAGTTCTTTCTTTGCAGCTGGGGTTCTTTTTTTTAATATGTTTTTGTTGATTTTAAATACTACACACTACAATGTACACAATCAACACTGTAGTACAAAGATACAAGAGAAACAGGAAAAACGAGAGAAAACAAAAATCATATATCACATTACCATCCCTATACTCTATTCCCCCCTCCCCCCTCCCTGGGTCGGACCATCTCAAACACAATAAGCCACTGGACTGATGAGGGACTCAGTGTTTGTAGGGGAACATTTTGCCTTTGCCGCAAAATCATCTAGGCATTTCCATTTGATGATTCCTGACTCCCCAGCTACACTTTCAATGAGGCACCTTTTCAGTTTGACCCTCAGAATCTTATGGGCAGAAGCCCACTCTTGTGCTTTCTCATATTTAGTGTACAAACACACCAGATTCCACAAGTGGTATCTATCAAGTTTAGAGAGGTCTTTCCAGGCTGCTAGGATTAGCTTTAAAGCAATGGTCATCATAAAGATGAATAGGAAGGACTTTTCCTTGGGCAGATCTACTCCACCCTCCGATGAGCGGAGAATGACTATTTTCCAAGACAAAGGGGCCTGAAACCGAAGAACTACTTTGATCTTATCCCATACCTGGCACCAAAATCTCTGAACATAAGGGCACTTATATAGCATATGCTTCAGAGTACCTGGACTACCTGAACATGTCCAGCATCTATTATGAATTATGGGGTCCCATTTTGTGACCCTGACCGGCATAAAATATGCCCTATGCATTAAGAAGAAGAATGACTGATTGAAGACAGCCGCTTTGGAAGCTCTATTAATCTGTCCCCAGATTTGACGCCAGGATTGTGCGTTGTCATGGCGCAAGGCAGGCAGTGCCTATGGAAATAGAGGAAAATGTCTAGGGCAGTTTTAAAACCGGCAGTGAAAAGCACATGGCTAGGGGTTGCTACGGGCAACCAACCAAAACACGAGCACCGGCTGTAGGAAAACGCCCAGGAGAAGTATTACATCATAGCTCATCAGAGAGGCAGGAACAGCTGCAGGGATTTGAGCTAACAAGGGACTCAAGAAATGACGCACTTAAAATAAGGTCAGTCTTGAGCAAAGCAGTTTCAGACGCAGATTCAGATTCGGTTTCAGATTCAGTCTCAGACTCAGGCAGAGACACATGCCGAGAAGCAGACAGAAACACAGACACAGGAGAAAGACACACGGAAAGGACCCGTGGGAAAGGAAAGAACAGAGCTTGTGAGAGCCAGGATATATACCTGAGAGCTTCTGACGTGGATTCCATCTGCACCTCAGAGGAGTTTGTACCGGAGGAATTACCCGAGGTTAGTGCTGGAAAGTCAGGCTGCACTGAACTAGAGTCCAGCTGGGGACCGAGAGGGATTCCATTCAACAAACCACGAGGAGCTGTGAGAGGGAAATCCCATGAGAGCAGGTACCTGGGGAGCAAAAGCTCTTATCCTAAAGATATTTCCCAGCTAAGAGAAAGACGTCCTGTGAGGGGAAGTGAAAGGGAGAAAAGTTGCAAAGCGTTCAGGCAGAGCTCAGCCTGGGGAAAGACATATTACCTGTAATAGAGGGGCACTGGATTTTACTTACAATAGTCCTGAGGTGTATGGCCCTATAAGGGGAAAATCCACAGTGCACGGTAACCTGCCTTTCTACATTGATAGAGGGGAGAGAAGTCTTGGCCAGGAAGAGGAGAGATTTCTAAACGCTGATACACCCTACAGCCTTACCAAAGATAATAGCCAGGAAGTTCATGAGGACATGGAAGGTGACTTCTGTGCAGAGAATTCAGATGATTGCAAGATGGACTGTACATTGGTATTTTCAGACAGTGTGACCTCTTTCTGTTAAAGCCTAAGAAAGCCTGCTAAAGAGAAATCTGTGTAGGAGCACAGATTTCAATCAATAGCTTTTTGTGAAAGAAAAAGCCTGTTTTCCCACTTTTGTTTCTTTAACGCTGACAAGAAGCATTTTCTTTGTATTTTGTAGTCCCCTATTTGTGTTATGCCAGTATTATGGTTTAATTTCCTTTGTATCCTGTTTGCAAGAATTCTCCCGGGAAGGGAAATAAATACCTCTTTATAAGCCTAGCTGCTCGTTCCACAACTACACTCTTTATTTGAAAAGCTAGTTGGACTTCACCTCCCAGGGGGCACTACGTTGTCCCTGCTACCAAAAGAAGAGGGCCACACTGAAACCCCAGGCGTCCGCCTTCAGGGGTAAGTAGGTGCGTGACAGCGTTAATAGAGGAACCCAGATTTATCTCCCAAGCTTTCCCTAGCCCGGTCAAAGGAGGCACAGAACCATCTCTTATTACAGCATAAAACTTAGAGACTGCACCCTTCAAACTATGACAAACTTCCACCATTTTCATCAAGCCCCACTCATCAGTCATCTTCTGCAAATCTCCTATACTTCCCGCAATACAATGTTTAAGCTGGGCCCATTGGTAGCGCCAAGTCATCGGTAATGCAAACTCCTGTTGCAAATCATCATAAGACTTCCAAGCATTCCACTTAATTACCTGACCTACAGTCCATATAGCTTTCTCTTGCCAATTTTTCCATGCAACTACCTTATGACCGATCTTGAATTTCTGATTATACCAGAGTGGGAGAAGAGTAGAACGGCACTCCTCTTTTCCTAATCCTCCCCCTAGGAAAATAAAAGCCTCTTGAGTTAGCGCTCTTAAAGGAGTCCAGGAACCTCATCCCTATCCATGTCACCAATGGAAAAGGGGCACCCATCCTTTCCTCCAGATACAGTCATACCTGTCTCTGCCCTTCCTCCTTAGGAAAACACCACTCAGCACCTTGTTTTAACAGGAAGGCCATATGGTACCATCGGAAGTCTGGGAAATGGATTCCCCCATTGAGTTTGTTCGCCTTTAATTTGGTGGTAGCGATCCTAGGGGACTTCCCCTGCCATAGAAAATCCAATAATAAATGTTCCATTTTTTTGTATGAGTTTTTGGATAAAGCCACTGGAAGCATTTCCAAAATGTAGTTTACCTTGGGCACCAATACCATTTTTATAGAGTCTAGCCTACCCCACCATGACAAATGAAGATGCAACCATTTCAAAGTAAAGGAGTGGATCATTTCAATCAACCCACTAACATTTATTTGTATCGTTTCTTCCATGGAGAAAGCAAATTTCACCCCTAAGTACTTTACAGCTTTAGTCTCCCATTGAAAGGGAAATTGGGAAAGCATAGCGAAAAAAGTCAGCTTATTCAAAGGAAAAGCAACTGATTTGCTCCAGTTTATCTTATATCCTGACATAGTAGAATATAAACCCATTATCCTCAATAACTCTCCAACAGAATGGGACTGAATAAACAGCAGAAGATCATCCGCATACGCTGACAGTTTGATTTGCTTATCTCCTATAGGAATTCCCTGGATCTTGTCTGAGTGTCTAAGCAGCAGGGTAAGTGGTTCTAACGCAATATTGAACAGAAGGAGGAAAAGAGGGCAACTCTGCTGCGTTGCCCTGTTCAATGAAAAAGGGTCAGAGAGCAACCCATTCGCTAGAATCCGAGCAGAAGGCTTAGTGTACAACAGGTGAATAAGATGCGTAAATTCTTCCCCAAAACCGAACCAGGCTAGAACTTGCTCCAAGAAGGCCCATTCTAGCTGGTCAAAAACCTTTTCTTCATCAACCGAGAGCCCCACCACCGGGAAGCTCAAATGCTCAGAGACTGCCAGGAGATTCATAAAAAGACAAGCATTATCCACAGAAGACCGACAGGCTATAAAACCATATTGGTCCGGATGAATTATATGAGAGGCTACTTTTTCTAATCTATGAGCAAGAATGGATGAAAAGAGCTTGTAGTCAGCATTTAATAGGGATTTAGGTCGATAGTTCTTGACTCTTTGGGGATCCCTACCTGTTTTTTCCAGAACTATAATTGTTGCTTCACTGAAGGAGCCAGTGGCCGGGGCTTGCGCGCATAAGACCTGAAAATACTGCTTCATAAAGGGGAGGAGATCTTCAGTGAACAATTGATAAAATTCCGTGGGAATTCCATCCGGCCCGGCTGCTTTACCCCTAGCCTGCCCCTGCAAAACCTCTCTAATCTCTCCGAAAGTAATAGGACTCTCCAACCCCTCTCTCTGGAAGGGGGATAAAGATATGTGAAGCAACTGTCCAAAAAGCTCTTGGAAAGCAGCGGGGTCGACTTCCGATTCAGAGGAATATAGTTTAGAGTAAAATGATTTGAATGCTTCAGCTATTTCTCCTGCCCTAGTAATCAGGGCCTGCTTTCCATCTCAAAGGGCCTCAATTCTCCTTTTTGGTGGCCTTGGTCTAAGGGTGTGCGCTAGTTGGGTCCCTGCCTTGTTACACTCAATATAGTACTTTCCCTGCTGAGCTAGTGATAACTTTGCAGCTTCCACACCAATGATACTATTGTATTGATATCTCAGTTTCTACAAACACAGAAGAACCATTGGATCCATTCTACTCCTCAGTATTCTCTCACCCGCTTGTATTTGGGACTCCAACCCCATCAAATCCGCTTTCCTTTGCCGATCTAGTATAATTTTATAGATCATACACTCAGCCCGGATACACACCTTGAATGCTTCCCACCATGCCTATCCAGCTGTGTCCTCTGGGTGGTTTACTTTAAAATAACCCTTAATAGCCACCTTGATAATCTCATAAAAGCCCCAATCATCCAGTAACTCCCTCGGGAAAAAACAGGTGGTACTTTTTGGGTCTGGGTCATCAACCTGCAAAGCGAAGCTTATTGCAGCATGATCAGATATATGGGTTCCACATATATCGACTTTCGTAACCAATGGCACCAGGGATTTTGATATTAAAAAGAAATCTATATGGGAGTGAGAACTGTGGGGCAAAGAATAGAAGGTGTACTCTTCATCGTTTGGATGCCTCAGCCGCCAAATATCCGATAATTCACATGATTGAATTATAGAGAGCACAACCGAAGTTGCTCTGGACCGTGTTTGGGACCTGTAGGGTTGTCGGTCCAGCAAAAGGATCCAACGTTAGATTAAAATCTCCCCCCAGAACGGTACCATACGCAGCCCACTCTTGCACCTCCTCTGCTAGAGCCCGATAGAAATCTACATCATCATAGTTGGGACCGTAGACATTAATGATGCCAATTTTTTTATTTACAATCTGCAGAAGTGTTTTGGCCCACCTACCCTCCAGATACACTCTAGCCTGCACAATCACTGGTGCCAACGATTTGAGAACCAAGATGGCAACTCCATTTTTTTTTGCGCCACTGAATGTCCCACCAGGATGTAATGCCCTGTCCCCAATTTAGCTGTCTCGGAAGACGTAAGATGGGTCTCTTGTAATAGGACCACATCAGCCCTTTTATTTTTACAATAGAGCAAAATCTGTTTCTGCTTTGCCGGATTCATAATACCCTTTATGTTCAGAGACAAGAAGTTAAGTGGCTTCACTGGGTTTCTTCCAAATACTACAGCCTCCGTGATCCAGATCCCAGCTGCTACCCCTGTTTAGACAGTCCGACCCTTTCCAACATATCCCAACCAAAACACCCCAAATAACAGAAATATCCCACAAAACAAGTCCTACTGGGTAAGCCAGTGCCCGAGGAAATACCACCCAGCTCTGCCCATCCAATTATTAAGAAGATCCTCGCCCCTATGAACATCAATCGTTTCGGATCACCCCTCCTCCTGTTTTTTTTTTGGGGGGGTGGGGGGTAATTTATAATTTTAATATTTTCCCCCTCTCCTCTACTTCATTTTCCTCCCCTCCCTGCACAAGGATGCCCCACCCTCAGGCCTGTTCGAGGAGCCACCCCTCCTCTTCACTCCTCAGCAGCTATAATAACATCCTTTATTTTCCTGGACTTGCAACAAAGATAACATACCACATCATTACCATTAAACAACTGTGTTTCACACCTCTCACACTCTATCTCCAGCCTTCCAAAGCCCAGGCCTCAACAGTAAGATAGAAACATTTAGTTTAAGAATCAAATATTGTTCATTACACCCGCGACCATAGAGTGAGCACTCCATCAGGGCTAAATTGCGATTCATTCAACAAAGTATTACTCAGCGCATTACTTCTGCTTTCTTCTCTTCCAAAAAGGACTGCAAGGCCGACGGGTCCTCAAAAGTTCTAGTTTGATTGTGTACCATCACTCTCATCCTCGTCGGGAAGAAGAGGCCATATCTGGCCTGTAGTCTTTGCAATCGAGGTCTGAAAGACAGGAACTGTATGCGTCGCTCCGCTGTCAGCTTGTTGAAATCCAGATAGAACGCCAATGAATGCTGTTCAAATTTCACCGGTGATCCAGTTTTAGCTGCAGCCATAATTTGCACCACATGTGAGTAGCGTAAAACTTTCATAATGATTGGCCGTGGATGACGAGTGTGAGGATTTGCCTGAGCCGGGACTCTATGCACCCTGTCGATTTCAAAAGTTGAGTGAAATTTAGCCGGAGGATCTTGGGGATTGTTTTTTCCATAAAAGCCACAGCGTTTATGCCTTCCGCGCCCTCCGGAACTCCAACCACCCAAATATTATTTCTTTGGGTTCGATTATTAAGGTCTTCCAGGCTACGTTCCAGGACCTCGATCCTCTTACCATGCTTTGTCACTTGTTTTAGTTGTTCTCCGTGCACGGTTACTTTGGCTTCAACCTCCTCCATTCTGTTTGTAATTTCCGTCAATTGCTCTTTTAATTCTTTCAGTTCAAGGATATCAGCTTGCATTCCTTCTAGGGTCTCCCTATTCGCAGCTACCATCTCCTGTACAGCTCTTATCTCTTGCAGCAGTTCTTCTAGGCCCTCCGGGTTTTCATGGGGGTTTGCCATCTTGAGAGGGGACGGGAGATCAGGCTTGGATCTTTTTGCCCCGGGATTCGACCCAGCCCTGAACTCCAATCTCATCTGCTTGCTACCAGCCATCGCTATGTCTCATTCAGACTGCCAATAGGGGCAAAAATCTTTGCAGCTAGGAAGGGAGGGTAGGATATAACCAGGATTCAGCGGAGAGCTGAAAGACTACGCAGCCATCTTCCTCGGAAGTTGGCTCCACCCCCCTGCAGCTAGGGTTCTAATGATACTTTTTCTGCATAGGATTGGCATAATTTCACTTTCCCAAGGTTCAAGTAGCATGAAGACATTGTGACTCCTTCTCAATGCCAGTGCCTAGCTACATTTCACTCCTTGGTTCTCCCTCATGTCTCCTTGTTTCATTTGTGTTATCTGGTTTCCTTAGCAAAGCACACTGGATTAGTATCATTTCATCTCACTCACAGGATTGTATGCTGTCAGCAATTCATTATTTTCTTTTCCCCTGATTCTTCTGTTGGTCTAACTGTGGTCAAGGGTTCAGGCAGGCCTGTGGCCTGTATCTAGGCCTGCCTCACAGGCCTAGATATAGAAGCACTGTCCTGGCTTGGGTTTGATTCCCCACAACTCCCCCCCCCCCTTCAGAGTTGAATAGCAGAACAGACTCAACATTGACCAACTACTTCCAGCCAGGGTGGGGCTTTAAGGGAACAGCATATGCAGAGTGAGTGATCAGATGCATCTTTATGTACTCTGAGGTGTCCAAGCATGGTGCAGTGCTATTGATAACCATGGTCACCCTACACAGCACTGTGGCTCAATGCACACAGTTGGCATGGCATGTATGGAGGGTCATAGGTTCAGGTCCTGTATGTGGATCATGCATTGCATGTCCCTGTGGCTAAGTTTGAGCCTGCAGTTACAACACCAGCATGTGCAGCCCCCAATGAATTGGCCAACAAGGGTTCAAACATCAGCTACAAAGACAGGCTCCACTATCCACAGCGGGATAGAGTCAGGCAGATAGCCACCTGCAGATATCACCTTGTGTCCATATGTGCCCCTTTTGCCCAGTTTGGATGACACCTGTGCAGTTGTTATCTGCACATTTGTCTGAAGTGTTGTATAGTTGCTGTGTGGCTAGGACAGGTGTGAGTCCCATATCTCTGATATCAGGCCATCCAAGTGGCACTGGTGCACATTTTCATGCACAGTACAAATACATTGGGGATGGTATCTATGGCACATCAGTGCTGCCAGCCCATATCACTCTCTCCTCAGCCTCCATTCTTCCTTCAGCCCATCCATCTTCCTCTGTCTGGAACATAGGATCTGGTGCAAGAGATAATGTTGGGGCCATTTGGCAATAATGATTACAAACGTGATCATATTTGATTTAATACATGGAGGAAGAACAGCAAGGACATCCACAGCACTAGCATTTAACTTTCAAAAGGGAGACTATGATAAAATGAGGAAAATGGTAAAGAAAAAACTAAAAGGAGCAGCTGCAAAGGTTAAAGGTTTACATTAAGCATGGGTACTGTTTAAAAATACCATCTTAGAAACATAGACCAGATGTATTCCATGCTTTAAGATAGGTAGAAGAATGGCCAAATGATTTCTGGCATGGTTTGAAGTTGACATCAGGAAATGGAAAAAGGAACCCAATGACAAAAACAGGAAACAACATAAGCACCGACAAGTTAGATGAAAGGCAGATAGGCAGGCAAAGGGAGAATTTGAAAAGAAGCTTGCTGTTGAAGCAAAAAGGCATAATAAAATATTTTTCAAGTAAATCCATAGTAAAAAAATAAAAACTGTGAGTCATTTGGACTATTAGATGATAGCGGGGTAAAAAGGTTGCTAAAGGGGGACAACACCATAGCTGAGAGACTGAATTAACACTTTGCTTTGGCCTTTCATGAAGAAGATGTAAAGAAGTTACCTATGCTGAAATGGGGATGTATTGGAGGAATTGAAACAAATCTTGATAAACTGGGAAGATGTAATGCAGCTATTTGATAAACTAAAGAGTAGCAAATCACCTGGACCAGATGGTATACATCCCAGAAAGCTAAAAGAACTGAAATATGAGATTGCAGATCTACTGTTAGCTATCATTAAGATCATCTGGAGTACCTGAAGATTGGAGAGTGGCCAATGTAATGCCAATTTTTCAAAAGAGTTCCAGGGGTGATCCAGGAAACTACAGAATGGTGAGCATGACATCAATACCAGGCAAAATGGTAGAAACCATTATAAAGAATAAAATTACTGAACATACAAATAGGTTTAATGGGAAAAAGCCAGCATGGATTTAACCAAGGAACATCTTATCTCACTAATCTGTTATAGTTTTTTGAAGATACAAATAGACAGGTAGAAATAATATATCTGGATTTTCAGAAAGCCTTCAACAAGGTCCCTCATGAGAGACTGTTGAGGAAACAAAAAGTCATGGGACAGAAGGCAATGCACTATTGTACAATGTATTGTTGCAGATTAGGAACTGGTTAAAAGATATAAAACTGAGAATAGTGCTAAATGGCCAATATTTTCAATGGAGAAAGGTGAACAGTGGAGTACCCCAGGGATATGTGCTGGGCCCCCTGGTTTTTAACATATTCATAAATTACCTGGAAATGGGAATACAAATTGAGGTGATTAGATTGCAGATGACACAACATTATTCAAAGTTGTTAAAACACAAGAGGATTGTGAAAAAATTGCAAGAGAACCTTGATAAATTGGGAGAATGGGTGTCCAAATGGTAGATGAAATTTAATGTGGACAAGAGCAAAGTGTTGCACTTTAGGGAAGCACAATCCTAACTATGGTTACACGATACAACGTACTACATTAGGAACTACTCCCAGGAAAAGGATCTAGGGATCAAGGTGGATAATACGTTGAAACCCTCTGCCCAGGGAACAGCGGTGGCCAAGAAAGCAAATAGAATGTTTGGAATCATAATGAAAGTAATTGAGAATGAAACCAAGGAAAGCACCTTGAATACCATGTGCAACTGGTCACCATATTTTAAAAAGGATATAGCAAAATTAGAAAAAGTACAGAGAAGAGCCACCAAAATGATAAAGTTGATGGAAAGCCATAAAATGTTAGGGCTCTTCAGTTTGGAAAAATATGGCTAGCAGGAGATTTAATAGAGGTCTATAACATAATCAATGGAGTGGAATGGGTAAATGTAGAATGGTTGTTTTCTCTTTCAAAAAGTAGAAAGACTAGGGAGACATGCAATGAAGCTACAATGTAGCACATTTGAGGTTAATTGGAGAAAATATTTTTTCACTCACTGCATAACCAAATTCTGGAATTTGTTAACTGAGGAAGTAGTAAAAGCTATTTGAGTAACTGGGTTTAAAAGAGATTTGGCAAGTTCCTGAAGGAAAAGTCTATACACCATTATTAAAGAGGGACAGAGAAACCCGCTGCATACCCCAGGATAACCAGCATGGAATCTGTGTACCTTTTTGGGAACCTGACAGGTAATTGTGGCTAGTTTGGCTGCTGTTGGAAAAAGGATACTGGGCTTGGTCTGACCCAATATTGCATATCTTATGTTCTTATGTCTCTGTATCCCTCAGAAAGGAGTCACTAACCATCACTAATCTTCACTTCTGAGTCGTCACAAATCCAGAAACTTTAGGTTTTCAAATTCCAGTTCCTCCTTTTTCTAGGATGTTCTTGCCTCCTTCACTTTCAGTGAAGTATATCAGTTCTTCCATTTGAGGGGAAAGTAGAGTTGGGATGTTGATTCAATAGGTTCTGGTTGCATGTGTCCAGCCATCCTCTTTCAGTTCCACTTTATCTCCCCAACAATATTGCTCTCACTTTCATAGATGCTTCTCAGCCTCGCCACTTCTTCCGCAGCTCCTCAAATATGTTTAATGAGGATTCAACCTGCAGTCTGTCACCTGGGAAAGGATGAAATCAGAAGCTGAAAAGGGAGCAACAGCTTTGGTAGCATGATGTTTGGTACTGATTGAAATAAATGAGAAAGAGATCTACCAAAATCTCTATCTTTTTCTCAGCTGCCTTTTAAGTAAAAAAAAAAACAAAAAACAGCTAGCCTCTCTTATCTGATATCTAACACCTCTTTTCTGCTTCCCTGTGTATAGTCCTGTTTGTTTGCTTACAGGTTTTGGAGTATGCAGCAGTTTATCTTATCTCTTCAAACTATTAAAATATGTATTTAATATCTGAGGTGTGTAGACTAATGTGTTCCCTTTTTAGAATTACCTAATCAAAGCCTTCTAAAATATAACTAATTGTTCAAATTTAACACCTAACCAAAAGTTGAGAGGTTCAATATTTATCAGGGGACACTCAATGGTTTTACAGCACCTGATCATCTCCACTGCAATAAAAATTGGCATTCATAATAAAGTCTCCATTGCAAGCAAGGTACCAAAGCTCCACCAAATGAAAGATGGCTGGCAAAAATGGTATTGCCAAAACTGTTGCCCCCGTTACAACTTCTGCCTCTGTCCAGACAGAAAGCCCGATGCCAGGCAAAGAACCAGTTCTATGTGCAGGATGCCTGCAAGCTGAAGCCCTCATGAAACAAGTGGAGGAGCTCAGAGAAGATGAGGTGAGGCTGAGGAGCATTCAAGACAGTGAAAAGTACACTGATAAGATGCTTCTTGAAACATCCAAGTTGTGTGACAGAGGTGAAGATAGGAGAGTAGAGAATGAAGTTAGTTGGACAAGAGTCACCAGAGCCTGCAGAATCAACAATCCAACTCCTCCAGCCCTTGAATTGAAGAATCGGTATGCAGCACTGGAAGTGGAGGAGGTGAAAACATCCCAGGAAAGGAAAGAACCAGAGCTCGAGCACCCCAAAGTTGCAGAATCATTAACCACAAGGAAGTGAAAGGTAATAGTGATTGGTAACTTTCTTCTGAGGGGCTGTGAGACATCCATCTGCCAAACAGACTTGATTTCCAGAGAGGTCTGCTGTCCACTAGGTGCCAAAATCTGAGATGTTATGGGGTGTTTACCGAGACTCATCAAACCTACTGACTATTATCTGATGTTGCTCATCCATGTTGGCACAAATGATACAGCTAGGTATCCCTCTGAAAGTATCAACAATTTACTTTATAGCTCTGGGACAGAGGGTGAAGTAGATAGGTGTACAGGTGGTGTTCTCTTCAATCCTCCCTGTTAAGGGTAAAGGCCAAGGCAGAGAAGCTTGAATCCTAGAGATGAATGCATGGATGGTATCATTCAGAGTATTCTGGTTTCATGGACCATGGGTGATGTTCCAAGGGCTGCAGAGTAGAGGTGATGTCCATCTCTCCAAGAAGGGTCAAAGTGCCTTCTACAGCAGACTGGCTAACCTACTCAAGAGGACTTTGAACTAGATTCATTGGAGTGAAGAAAGCCCCCAGGTAAGTGAAATATCATATACCTCTGTAGAAATGGGTAAAAGGGGCAACATCTGGAAAGTGATGTGTATAAATGCCCATAGTATGGGAAATAAGATCCCAGATGTTGAGGCTTTAATGGCAGAGGCTGACTTGGATTTAGTGGTATAATTACATCCCAGTCATGGACAACCATGACTGGGATGTTATTATACCAGGCTATACTTTGTTCAGGAAGGACAGGGTAGTAGGAAGGGGAGGAGGAGTGGCAATATATGTAAAAAATAATATTAAAACTATAGAATTACAGGGCTTAAAAGAGAGTGAGGAGACACTGTGGGTTAAACTAAAAAGATGAAAAGGTAAACCATTTTTATTGGCGTGATATACAGATCTCCCTCACAGAGAGAAGAAGTGGACAGGGATTTAATAGAAGACATATGCAGTATTGTCATGTAAGGAGAAGTGCTAATGATACAGTAGGTGATTTCAATATGCTGGTTATTGCTTGGCACATCCGTGCTGCAGTGTAATCTAGAAGTAAGGAGATACTACATTCCCTAAAGGGAGAACTATTCTGGCAACTGGCAAAATAACCGATACGTAAAGAGGCCATACTGGACTTTGTGTTTACCAATGGGGAAAGTGTTTCTGATGTCATAGTGGGAGAACATCTGGGATCCAGGGATCACCAGATTGTGTGGTTCAGTATTAGGACTAGGACTGTTAAAATCCATTCAAAAATGATGGACTTAGACTTTAGGAAAACGAACTTTGTCAAGATGGCACAATACCTCAAGGAATCAGTGGGATGGGATCAGCTGGAGGATGTAGAAAAGCAATGGGCAAAACTGAAAGGGTAGCAAACCTTTTTGTTAGGTTAATAAATGTAAAAGTAAAGGGAGACTGCTATGGTTCTCAAAAGAAGTAGCTGAAAAGGAAAAGGAAAAGAGGGTGGCCTTCATAAAATATAAGAGATCACAGAGAGGGGAAGACAAGCATCTATATTTGGAAAAACGTATCAAAGCTAGCAAAGTAGTCAGGGAAGCAAAGATACAAAAAAATTAAGCAATAGCCAGTGAAATAAAATGGGAGATAAGACATTTTTCAGATATGTTAGTGAGAGAAGGAAGTGCAAAAGTGGTATTGTCAGACTCAAGGGTGAAGGGGAGGAATATGTAGAAGCTGATGAGGATAAAGTGGAATTGCTTAACAAATATTTCTGTTCTGTGTTCACAGATGAAGGGCCAGGACCAGGACCTCAGAAAACACCCACAAATACTGCAGGAACAGAAGTGATATGAATCATTGACTATTTTCAGAAGACTGTGTTCATAAAGAATTAGCTAAACTAAAAGTAGACAAAGCAATGGGACCAGATGGGAAACATCCAAGAATATTGAAGGAACTTGGAAACATTCTAGCCATTCCACTGACTGACCTTTTCATTGCTTCTTTAGAGTCAGGAGTGGTCCCAGAGGACTGGAGAAAGGCACATGTGTTCCCTTTAAACAAAAGTGGAAGTAAGGATGAGGTTGAAAACTACAGACCGGTTAGTCTAATCTTTGTGGTTGGTAAATTATTGGAAACACTGCTAAAAGGGAGGATATTGAGGTTTCTGGAGTTCAATGGATTGCATAATCTGAGGCAGCATGGGTTTTCCAGAGGCAGGTCTTATCAGACAAATCTGACTGATTTCTTTGACTGGGTGACTAGGGAGTTCGACCAAGGAGAACCCTAGATGTGGTGCACTTAGATTTCAGTAAAACCTTTGACACAGTTCCATACAGGTGACTTATAAACAAACTGAGCACCCTAGGGATGGACGCTAAAGTGATTGACTGGGTTAGAAATTGGTTGAGTGGGAGGTGACAAAGGGTACAGATAAATGGAACTCACTCTGAGGAGTAGGAGGTTACCAGTGGTGTGCCACAGAGATCTGTCCTTGGTCTGATACTTTTTAACATCTTTGTTAGTGATATTGCAGAAGGGCCGTCAGGTAAGGTTTGCCTCCTTGAAGATGATACCAAAATCTGCAATAGAGTAGACACCCAGGAAGGGGTAGATAACATGAGGATGGATCTACCTAAGTTTGAAGAATGGTCACGAATTTGGCAGCTGAGATTTACTGCTAAAAATGCAGGGTCATACATTTGGGCTGCAAAAATCCAAGAGAGTGGTACAGTGTAGGGGCAGAAGTATTTCTAGTCATGATAGAAGAGCGGGATCAGTGCATGATTGTTCTGATGATCTTAAGGTGGCTAGCCAGGTAGAAAAGGTGACGGCGAAAGCCACAAAGATGCTTTGGTGCATAGGGAGAGGAATGGCCAGCAGAAAAAAAGGAGGTGATAGTGCCTCTGTATAAGTCTCTGGTGTGATCTCATTTGGCATATTGTGTTCAATTCTAGAGACCGCACCTTCAAAAGGACATAAATAGGATGGAGTTGGTGGAGAGGGTGGCTACTAAAATGGTTAGTGGTCTCCTTTATAAAGTATATGAGGACAGACTTAAAGATCTTAATATGACTATGTTAGAGGAAAGGTGGGATAGAGGAGAGATGATAGAGATGTTTAAATACCTCCATGTCATAAATGCACAAGAGGTGAGCCTCTTTCAATTGAAAGCAAGCTCTGCTATGAGGAGACATAGGATGAGGATGAAGCTGGTTAGACTCAGGAGTAAAATGCAGAAACATTTCTTAACTTGAAAGAGTAGTAGATGCATGGAATAGTCTCCCAGCGAAGGTAGTAGAGACAAGGAGAGTATCAATTCCAAAAAGCATGGGACAAACACAGATCTCTAAAGGAAAAGAAAGGACTTTAGCATTTGATATAAAGAGCAGAGTAGATAGGCCATATGGTCTTTTTCTGCCATCATATTCATTTGTTTCTATATTTTTATGGATATTCTGCATCAGAGCCTATCTGGCATCTGATGCTGAATATCCAGTTTTGCTGCCCACACTTGTGTTATCCTGTTAGCAGCTATATTCAACTGCTAATCATATGACAAAAAAACACATGGGGCATGTCTATTAAAGGGATTTAACGCACATTAAATGGCAGTAGTACTTAACATGCACTAACTTTATTAATGCGCAGTAACCTTTAGTAAACACCCCTCATAAAGTTAGCACAGCCATTGACCTGTCCTAACTTTGTGTCGTTTGCCTATCTGGTTAGCAACTGTATACAGGACAGGCACTGGGACCACCGCAGTATAGCCACCGTCCACACATTTCTAAGACAATCATATCCTAATGGGCATCAACAACATCACATAAGGTTTTGTACTGCTCTTCACTGACATAAAATCAGCTTTCGACACCGTCAATCATCAACAACTAATCCAAAGGCTGAGTGAGATAGGTCTACAAAGCACAACACTCATGTGCCACTCCCCTGAACCACAGACAACAACATGTGTGCATAATCCATAGGTGTCGAAACCATTCCAATAGCAACAAGGGATTCCCCAAGGCTCATCACTTTCAGCCTTATTATTCAATATAAACATTCAATCCCTATGTTCCAGAATATGTAACCATAACATCCAATGCCAAATATATGCTGATGATGTGATGATATACACTCCATTCAATACAGACAAGCCACACTACACAAAAATAACAGAACACTTAGATGCAATGATAGAATGGATAAACCACCATAACCTGAAAATCAAATTTAAAAAACAAACAAACAGAGGCTCTGCACATCACCAGGAATAAAGATTTTTTCTACCCCCATCACTCATAAAATCATCACACAATAATATAACAGTAAAACTGGAAATAAAATACCTTGGAATTACCCTTGACCAAAACCTCAGCTTCCAACCAAATATAAGGAAAACAAAATCTGCTTAATCCAAGATGAAACTGATGTAACCACTTAAACTCCTGCTCAATCATGATGACTTTCGGATGGTCTGTCAAGCAACAATTACACCAATCCTGGATTACTGTAACCTAATTTATCAAGGACTTCCTAAGAACACCTTACACTCCCTTCAGATGGCACAGAATATGACAGCTCGTATTATAACAGGATCCACAAGACAAGGCAACATCACCCTCATCTTGAAACAGCTCCACTGGCTCCCAATATACGTCCGTATAAAATACAAGATCATTCACTACATTCAAAATCATTCAGTGTACAACAACTGAAACCTACAATCACTGATAACACTTGACCCAAATATCAGACCTTGAAGATCCAATACTATAAACCACCTGATAGTCCTGAAAAAAAGGCCAGAAGTAAACAGGTCAACTGCATCAGGACAGTTTCCATAGCAGCGCCAACAATATGGAACATGCTACAAGAGGACCTGAGGTCAATTGCAGACACAAAGGACTTCCACTAGAAACTCAAAATGTTCCTATTCACTGACTACTATGGAAATATCACTGAACCCAGAAGCTTCTTGGACAATATCAGATGTTCCTCAGATCTTGCTGAGTTTCATACCCTTTAAGTTCTGCAAGTTTGATACCCTTGTTGTAATATAACAATTAAATTGAGTTTTAATGTAAACTGCTTTGACTTAATGATAAGGCGGTATAAACCTGTTAAATAAATAAATAAATACATAAATAAATAAATATTCAGTGGTATTAGTACCACTGAAATGCAGGCTGAATGGGATTTATCAGGTTCCTGCTAACCGGCTAAATCATTTTGAATATTGACCCCAAGATATTTATTTCCCAGATTTTTTTTCTTCTAGCCAATATCAAACATTTCTATCTAATCAACCAGTTAATTGGTGAGTGGCTCTATATATCAAGATTTGTTAGCTGGGGGTGTTTGGGTGGGAAGTGAGGGAACTAACATCTCGAAAGTGCTATGGCATCGAAAAGTATTATTACCTTTCCTCTCCTTTGAACTAAATGTAAAGACAAAGCCCTTAAGCAAACAATTGAGGGTCCAGTTACTACGGTGTGCTAATGTTAACCATGTTAATTCACGTTACAAAAGCAAAAAAAAAAATAACTGTCATGAGTTCTTCTTGGGATGACAGAGATTTCTGAGGTCTGTAGGCTATTATAAAACTCTGAAAATCCTAACTCTCAGGCAGTCCAGTTTATACTTCAGAAATGTGATGACATCAAAGAGTGTTAATAAATTTCCTCCACTTTGAACTAGAGCCCTAGAGCAAAGAGATAATCTCCTTTAGCAATAACCCTTTCAGTAGATAACCTTGTTTCTACTACAGCAACAAAATATAATCCAAAAGCTAACCCAGCAATATAAAAGGATAATAAAAATCAGACAGAATACAAAACTATTTATATTATTCTTTAATGGATATTCATTTAAGTGTATTTAGGGCAAATTTTCCCTGTAGGGATGTTGGAGCAGTATAGAAAATTCCTATGGAATTCTATCCATACTAAAAACAAAAATCTCCACAAAATTATGAAAGGAAAAGCTATGGGTTGTTTTTGTTTCTAGACTTTTGTACAGATTTTCAAGGAGAATATACTTGAATATTTTTTCACAAAACAGTCTAAAGATTTCCCCCTAATCTATCTATTACATGCAAAGGAAAATCAAAGAAAATAGTGGGTAAAAATAGTCTTGATATAAAAAAATACTTGATATAAAAACAACAAAAACAGAAAAATTGCCATAATTTACAATGAGTTCCTCTTGGGATTTTTATTATTTGTCACTATTTTGGATAACATTCACATTTGGAAACAAGTCATGTTTCTGTTTATTACGCATTGTAATATTTTCTGTAAAAGAGAAAATAATACATTTTAAACTGACAATTTTCCAGATTTGATAGAAAATTGTGCTTGCTAGCTTAAATGATCCTTTATTCAAAATATTTTGCTATGTTCTACACATATATTAATACATCTTCCAAAGTTTTATCTTCCATTGGTTTTATTTCCTCCCTCAATACTTAATCCCTATTCACCCCTTACTGATTTCTTAAACACTGCTCTTTACACACTATTTTCTTTGATTTTCCTTTGCAAACCTTTTTAACCCAACTATGCTAGTTGTTTTTACCACATGAATTCCAGAGCTTCATTATGCATAGTGAAAAAATATTTCTCCATTTTGTTTTAAATGTACAATTAGTAACTCCAAAGCATGCCCCCGTTAGTAATTTTGAAAATGTAAACAACTGATTCATGTTTTCCTGATCCACTTCACTCATAATTTTATACACTTCTATCCTCTCATCTGTGTCTTTTCCATGCTGAAAAGCCCTAACCTCTATAGCCATTCCTCACAGAAGTATTGTTCTACCTCCTTTATCATTTTCATTGCTTTTCTACATACCTTTTCTAATTCTGCTAAATCTGTACTAAGATGTGGTGAGCAGAATCACAGCCGGCCCAATTACTAGAATGGCACAATTTGGTGGATGGGACCATGGTGGCATACGTAAGAGGCTGAGCAGCAATAAACAAGATCTGGAAGAACTAGTAGGAGCCTTGAACACCGACATGGCTCAGATCTGCTCTGCCACACCCCTTTCTGAACAGAAAGTTCAAAGAGGGGCATGATGCAGCAGGCCCTGAGTATGAATAGATGCTCAAGGTCCTGGGCTGGTTGTGCTGACTCTGGTTTAGAGCTACAAAAACAGTGACTGCCATGGGATGAGATGCTATATATCAATTTCTCATTACCCTCTTGTGATTTAACAACTTTAATACTTTTGAGTCACCTCGAAATGTGATCATCGCATTCTTTGTTACCATTTTCAAATCATTTATAAATATGTTAAAAATAACCAGTCCCAATACAGATCCCTGGAGAACCCTGCTATGCACCTTTCTCTATCAAGAAAATTGACCATTTAGCCCAGCTACAAATTCACAACATTAATCACTATCCTATGACTTTTTTTGGTTTCCTCTGGAGTCTTTCATGAAGGACTCTGTCAAACATTTTCTGATAAATCCAATTGCACCATCTATGCTCGCCTTTATCCACATGTTTATACATAAAAAATGTAGTAAATTGATGAGGATGGAGTTCCCTTAGCTAAATCCATGTGTGCATTGTCCCATTAAAGCATGGAGATCTATATGCTCAATAATTTTGTTCTTCATAATAGTTTCTACCATTTTGCTTGCAACTGACATCACGTTCACTGGCCTATAGTTTCCTGGATTATCCCTGCAACTCTTTTTAAAAATTGTCATTATATCTCACAGCCTCCAATTTTTGGGTATCAAGGATAGTTTTAATGATAGGATACAAATTATTAATAGTAGATCTGCAATTTCATTTTTGAATTTTTTCAGTACTTTGGGGTATATACCATATGATCCAGGTGATTTGCTACTCTTTATTGTGTCAGTTTACCCTGTTACATCTTCCTGGTTCACTGAGATTTGTCTTCCCCATGTTATCTTCCATGCATCTATTTTCAAGTACCCTCCATTAGACTGCACTAGTTTGCAACTCAATTTTCAACTTCACATAGCTATTGACTAACCTCTCCAGCCTTCAAATGAGAGATCTCTTTTGTTCAGTCACTTTAAAAGTCAGCTTCTACTGTTGCTTTATAATGAGTTTCTGAATTCAATAGCCCTTATGATTGCCATGAGCTTTTATTTAAGGCATATTCTTTCCCCTCTCCTTAGTATAAGTATTTCAATAATAGTAAAGAGCATGGAGCTCAGTTCCCATTGGAGTCCAGTACAAGGGTTCCCTTTACTAATCAGGGAACACTACTGTTTATTTCATCCCACCTCAGCCCTCTTAGAAAGACTGAAACTTGGGCTAGCCAAAATTATTTCTTAACTCACTCCCATAATAAAAGAGTCTTTTATTAAGATGAAGTAGGTTTTTATACCTAACACACATTTAGCGCTAAAACTAACATGTGTTGAGTGGAAAATTTCTGCAGCAACTGTTGGATACTTGACAGGCATGTTCTGAACAGTTAACTTATGTATAAATACCCTAAAGCAGAGTGCTATCCCCTGCAGATGCACTTAGATGCACTTATTGAGATGATATTAGATGAACCCATACTAATGGCAATATTGACGGGGCACAATATGTCTCCTCGTGGCAACTACCATGTGCTCACCACACCCACTCTCCACCCCTACCGGACACATTCAGCACTGTAATGCATGGGTGCCAGTTCATGTGAAAATTAGTGTGCAGTAACTATCATGTTCCTGTAGTAACAATTAATGTAGAGCCAGAAAAAGTGCTCTATAGCCTGAGCTGCTTACTGCAATAGTAGTAGCAATCTAGTGTGACCAAACCCTGGCCTGCTGTTTAGGGGTATCCAGTGCAAGAATGTTTTAGAAGTGTGACACCCATGTACATGATCTTGTAATATATGTAATGTGTAATTCATTGGGGGTTGCATATGCTGGTGAAGTACCTTCACTATAGGCTAATGTTTATCTACAGGGACATACAAGACATGATCCACAGCCAGGTCTTGGACCTGTGACCCTCTACTCAGATACATACTGACTTTGTGTGTTATACCACAGAACAGCCATATGAATTCAGAAGTTCCTGTGTGGAACTGTGGTCATTGACAGGGTGAAATCTGGCATGAGTAAGGTTCTTCCTATGTCTGCTGTAATTTCTGCATGCCCTCTGCCATACTTGTCTGAGAAGGTGTGTTTGGTGGGTGTTGGAGAGGGATGTGTTGTCCAGTCTGTATGTCGCCATGGCTCAGTATGCAGCTGGTGGCAGATGCTGCAACCACCGCCAACACCCTCACACCATGCTGACATGGCAGCGTGCTGTCAGTGGGGATGGGGTGCAGTCCTGACCCATCCACCATATAGCTGAGGCATGCGCTTAGGGTGCCAGTTCTGGATAGAGGGGTATAGGCACACATGGGCAGCCACACTGCCCCCCAAACAACTGCCACCAGCATAACCCCATCTCTGCCATCTGCAAATATGTCTCAGGGGGAGGCAGACAGCTGTAGCAGTGGTATTTCCCTGGAAAGCTGCTTTTTGCAGCCCCCTGTAGAGCCACACCTCCTGGTGCTACTGGCCTCTGCCTACAGAACTGGCATCAGTGGCAGCAGGGGGGGGGAGCAGTCGGGATCTCTGCCTAGGGTGCCAGGGACCCTTGGACTGCCCCATGTTGTACATCACCTTTTCGCAGCAGCAGCAGAATTGTTTGTATGCTGCCACTGTCACTGTCATGGTGGATATCACAGATGTGCAACCTGGGCATCTGTGTGGTCTGCCTTGTGCACCAGAAACCCCAACTCCATGACCCATGTGCCACCCCCTTTGTCCCATTTGCACCATCAACATAGTGCCTTTTCATATTTGGGCACTATGCTGTTGCTGCTAGTGGAACACTACTATCACTAATTTGGGCTCACCTGTCTGTGGATCACATTGCAGCCTTTCAAATGGGCTCTCTCCCCTCTGCGAGGTTTTACTTGGTGTTAGGGTTCCCAGTGTTAAAGGGTACTAACACAATGGGTATTAAGGGAGCACCAGCTGTTAATGCCCACTCTCGGCCCCATTAATGCCCACTCTCCACCTACTGTTCCCTTAACACTGCAGGAGCCTTTAATGCTCATTAATGTAGCTTTTTCTCAATGTTAAGGGTCAAGGATGTGGATAACAGGCATTAACGGCATACTTGTTACCTTAATACCCTTTAATATACATACCTCCTACAGTCTTTCAGACTAGGGCCTTATTTTTTTTTCAAATTTCCATGTAAATTGTCGGTGCTCCCCCTTGTGACCAGGCAGTTGCCTAGGTGTAAGGGGGTGCCCCGATCATCCTTCTTAATGAAACTGGCCTCTTCGCATGTAGTTGTGTTTTACAGATTATAGCCGAGATCGAAGGTCACAGGAAAATTTCTTTTATTTGGAAAATAAAGTTCTGCATAACCAAATTGAATTCTTTGGTTAGGAATTCAGCTACTACAAACAAAACTCAGAATGCTTCTCCATTCACAAAAACATAAGCCTTGATACACAGTCCATGCCTTGGCTTGGTTTCTGCGGCTTAGTTTAAACACATCTCCAATATCATTCCTTTACAAACAGAAATCGGTTCCCAGGTCTCCAGGATGCAGCACAGCACCTAACTGTTTCTTTCACAGGTTTTAGCAGCGCTTTAACTTCCTGGTCCACCAACAGTTTAAAACTTATGACATTTTCTTTTTCCAAAGGTGCTTTCAGACTTTAGTTTTCACAGGCATCCATTAACTCTTGAAGCTTATTCAACCAGCTCTCATTAATTGCCTAATTAAAGTCATGAGCTTCAGCAGAGAATGTTCTCCCTTTAAAACTTCTGGGTTTTCCCAATTGCTTTAAAACCCTTCAGTTTCTTACTTCTGACTGGAACAGAAAGAACATTCTATTTCCATATCAGAATAATCATTCTCTATATAACTGTATCCTATTTCCATTTCCTCTTCACTAGCTTCCCTCAGTGACTTGCTATCCACAGCGTCTGCATAGGAAGGCTTCAACTGCTGCAACACTGTTTTCAGCTGTTCCCATTGAGATCCCTCGCTACATGAGGTTGTGGGGGAAGGGCATGAAAGAGCTTTCTTATTCAGAAGCTTTTTAAGAGCTTGTAATGGGCTCACCTTGCTATCAGTAGTGTGTCTCCTTTCAGATCCTGCCACAGATGTACACTTGCTTTCTGGTCCTCCCAGGAATATTCCTTTCTCCTGCTCCCCAACAGTACCTTGTTTAAACAGGCTCTCCAAGGCTCCACGTTAGCTGCAGACTTCCTGTCAGCTGAACTGCATTCTAGGCTTGAGATATCTCTGTACTGTTTGCAAGAGGAATCCCTTTTTGTATGGCCAGTCCACCAGCTTCTAGAGAATATCTCCTCCTCAGAAGATTCCTCCCCAGAGCTTGCCTCTGCCCTTTTCTCCAGCTTTCTCTCAGACCTCCTCCTGGATCTCTCCTCTTTTCCATGCTGCTTTCTGCCGCGCTGATTCTCCCCTCTGCCACGCTGCTTCTTGTGACTGAAACTTCCCTGCTTAAATGTTTGGGGCTGTCCTATAGCTCTAGACTCTGCCCCCAAACCACTCCCATTACCTCCCCCGGTTTCCATGGGGACTGGGTGTGTCTCTGATTCTACACTTCTGTGCAGGGAGTTTTTAGCTTTGTTTAGAGTTTTAACCCCTGCTGTGCCTGCAGTTCTGTTGGGCTCAGGGAAAAAAGACTGTTTTTCCCCCTTTTCCTTCCACTCTAAACCTGCTTCGCCACCACAAAATGCAGGGTAAAATATAAGCATCTAAAATGTATTTTTCTGATCCATCTCTATTGTCTAATTTCCTAAGTGATAAGACTGTTATATACTCGGTTATTGGAAATGTCATATTAGAAGTAGCTCCTAAAGTTTGATAAGTCGACATCTCTGATAATTTTATTGCCAGCAGTTGCCTTCCTTTTTCTTTTGGAAATCTGAAAATGTTATCAGTTTTTTCTTCTGGATTTAAGGATTGTTCTGTTCTCTATATTGAGGACTTTATATGGCATTTGTTTTCTTTAGATTATTCATGTGAATATGTGAATAGCTTGACTGGAAAGTGAGTACATTCTGATAGGCTCACTTATTATTTTCTTTTTTATAGAAGAATATGGTTCTTTTTTTAAATTTTATATTTCTCATTTTACAAAAAATTAAGCCAAGCATAAACATACTTGCCAAGAAAAAGGAAGCAAAATCGTAAATAACAAAAAAAGGATAAATGCAAACTATAAGGCAATAGACCATAAATGTCAATCCCATCCTACCCCCCACTACAGCCCACTCAAAAGGGGAGAAATTCCAAAGGAAACAAATGATACAGTACATGTAGGAATTAGATACACATAACAACCAAGAATAACAATCATGCAGTGGAAGAATCCTCAACAACTGAAGACCTGTAAGTACTCAGAACCGCCAGCAAATGGGAAGGGTCAACAAAAAATATATAGGAATTAGAAGGGATTTTAAGCAAGCATGTGCATGGAAATTTAAGGAAAACTTGCCCTCCCAGTTGATGGACCCCAGGATAGAGTAGAACGAACTCCTTCCTCACCCGCTGTGTTTCCCAAGGGAGAACAGGGAATACTCTCACACTGGAAAAAAATCCTTGAGAAACTATTCTCTATCAGAGACTAATGCAAAAGTAACTAAAAGGGTAGGAGTAGTACATAATTCAGAACTGTGGAAACAGCTAATGAATTTGCCTGTTGTACCCCAGAAATAACTCTAGTACCCTATGATCACCGACCAATAGGCATATAATAGATCTTAGAGACCAGGGAATGGGATTCCACCAGAACCCTCAACACCTCTAGTAGATATAAATTAAACATTTCTTTCACATTAAGACCAGAAGACTTAGGAAAATTAGTTTAGTCTTAAGTTTTGATACGGAGAAAACTTCTCCAATGTTTCAATCCTTGCCTTCATTGCTACCGCATTACTCTGAAAAGAGTCTGTATAATCTTCCACCTGCACAATCAGAGTTGTGCAATTTCTGACCAAATAGTAAAGACTTCTGGGTGAAGGAGGGAGAAGGATGTTGAAGCTCCAACCACTCCAGCTCCAACTTCTGGGGCTTGCAGCACCATCAGTGAGATTGAATCACCAGACAAGTCTCCATAAGAATGTTGAAGCAGACAACTGCTAGAACATTGACCTGGAAAGGCTCCAGATGTCTCTCCCTGCTGCTCTGGAGTCAACCTTCCTATGAACGAACACTGGCTCACCACCTCAAGAAACAACCAGTTTCATCTGGCTGTCAGGACAATATTTCCCAGTAAAGCAGCCTTTGGTGTATGCTATTGGTCTGTTGACAAGATATCCAGCTCTGAGCTACTCGTTGAGCATCCCAGCTCTGACAAGATGCTAATGGGGCTCTGAGTCACTGGTTCTCCTGGCTGTTGTAGTTTATGTGTCAGGAAAGAGACCAAAGGACCTGACAATGGCAATGAATAGGACGCCATCTGGGCACTGGAGGGCTTTTGCCCAATTTGCTTTCTTCTTTCCCATCTAGAGAAACATCACAGCAACAACTGCCTTTCCACAGCCATCATGGATCGTCTGAATATTGTCTTTATTGTTTTTATGGCACATTGAAACAGAGTGACACTTTGGATAGTGTCAAATATTACAGTAGAAATTTCTCCAAATAGTTCAGTTTTGTGCATATCATGAGAGTAATATGGTATGAGGAGTATGATCTCAGTCTCTCAAATTTACTACTAATGCTTAGCACAATACTTGCATCATGCAAAAGAGAGCCTCCTTCTGGAGTTCATAAGATGTAACATGTATGGACAACTTGTCAAGATATATTACAGTAAATAACTAAGGGGCATGTTTACTAAAGTGCTGCAGTCAGTGTGGGGCAAATGAATGGTTATCATACATTTTTACCAGAAACCATTGTAGATGCAGAGGTTGTGGCCATGGTTGGGTCCTACTGCTGTGTTAAGTATGCCACTACCATGGGAGCTGGAAATGAGTGGTTATAGTGCAGGGTATAGCGAACACACTTGCAACATATGACCAGCCATTGTTAGATACAAGTGCATTATTATGGAGGCAGCAATATACAGAACTACTGCAGAATATAAGAAATGGGCCCGACCCCACCTAAACGACAGTAGTAACAGGCTTGATAAAGAATTTCCAAGCACATCTTGATTATCTAACCATACATGTTATGTCTTACAAACTCCATAAGGAGACTCTCTTTGGCACAAAGTCCATTAAACATATTACAAAGTCCATTAAATGCATTGGGGGTTATTCTGTCACACGAATAGAGTCCATCCCCGCTATTCGTACCTTCCCCGTTGGTGACTAACTTCCCTACCAGTTGTGCGGGGAAGTTAGACAGGGGTGGGGAAGGGGCGGCCCCGGATCGGAGACTGGGTGGGCAGTAGGTGATCGCCGGCCCTGTATGTCCAAGGCCAGCGAATTGTGAGGGGAAGTTATTCCACCTCCGAGGTGGAATAACTTTCCTGGACATTATTTTTTTTGGGCCCGGGATGCGGATGGGGCAGAGGAGGGCCCGAGGACGTTCCCCAAAGCCCGACCCCGGCCTTAGAAGCCAGATAGAGGGTTGGACTGTGGTGAAATCACCTTTGAAGTCTGGTGGCTTGCATCATGGCTTTTAAATGGAGCTGCGGTGCCATGGCAACCGGTCACCAAGGCACCATGGCTACATTTAAAAGCCCAACTGAGTTAGTTGGGCAGTGCCTGTACATGCAGGCTGAGCTGAATCGCAGTCCCGGCCTGCACATACAGGCCTGATCATGATTCTGATCCCAGGGGGCTAGACATGCTCTTTGGGATCAGAATCAAGACCCCCCTCTGTACGTCCAGTCAAACCGGACATACAGAGGTGTTGTACGTCAGGGATGGAATGAGCCTGATTAGGAATAGATTTATTAGTATAAGGATCCCCAGCAAACTTAAATAACACTGGTCAACAAATTTTTACAAAAGTCATGTTACTGAAATAAAAATTAGTAATTTCTTATCAATTTTTATATGCTGAACACGAATATGACATTGAAATCACAAAGTTAGCTGTAGTTTTTTTGAAATCTACAAGAATGTTTACCTCACGAAATGTATGTCACTAGTAAATATAATAGGCCTTCAGTTAATACCTGTAAAAAAACAAGTCATAGACTACTTCTTAGATTTTTTCGCCTGTCTCTTGTACAGCTGTTCGGGAACTTCTCTGGGGAGTATCCAGCAGTAGTCAGCCAGCATTATAGTGGACCATTTTCCCTGGTATCTTTGCTCTATCGTTGCGATATCCTGGTGAAAATGTTCGCCCTGTTCATCACTAACCATACCACAGTTGTCAGGAAAGAAATCAAGATGGGAATCAAGGAAATGGATCTTTAGAGACATATTGCAGCCAAGTTTCTGATACTGCATCAGCATGTCTTCTACTAGTTCCTTATAGTTTTCTGCCCTAACATTCCCAAGAAAGTTTGTTGACACTAGGCAAAAAGCATTCCATGCTTGTTTCGCATCACCCTGCAGCAAGTTGTTGAACCGGTCATCTTTGAAGAGCTCTCGAATCTGAGGACCCACAAAAACTCCCTCTTTAATCTTTGCTTTGATGAGTCAAGGGAATTTTTCATGCAGGTATTGGAAAGCTGGCGAAGTGTGGTCCATGGCTTTCACAAAGTTTTTCATCAAACCTAGTTTGATGTGAACGGGTGGTAGCAGGATTTTGTGAGCCTCAACTAGAGCTGGGTGCTGGATATTCTTCTCTCCAACTGTTACATTTTGTCTGCAATTCCATTTCTTTCACAAGTAGTGCCAATCCCTTGCTTGGCTATCCCACTCGCATAAGAAATACACGTATTTTATATATCCCTGCTGCAGTCCCATTAAAAGGGCAACTACCTTCAAGTCACCACAGAGGTGCCAGCTGTACTTGTTATAGTTAATGGAAGTCAGTAGATGCTTTAAGTTATCATATATCTCTTTCATGTGGACGGCATGCGCTACTGGAATAGGTGGAAGACGGTTTCCATTGTTCAAAAGCACAGCCTTCAGATTCATTTTCGAAGAGTCTATAAATAGTCTCCAGTCTTGTGAGTCATGAGTGATTTTTAAGGCATTCATGAGGCTTTCAATATAGGAACAGAATACCAGAATACTTTCCTTTCTGAAGAAAGGCTCCAACTGCTGGTGGCGCTTTCGATATGGAGTAATGCTGATGTCTTCTTCTAGAAGATTCTATTGTTGGAGTCTTGATCCTAGCAATTCTGCCTTGTTCTTGGATAAGTCCAAATCACAAACCAGGTCATTTAGTCCTTCCTGTGTTATTCTGTGTGGAGTTGATAATGCATCCCAGTGAAAATCTGGATCACTGCATGCTGACGGACCAGGAGAAGAACAGGTTGGCTCACCCTTGTCCTCATCAGATGAATCAAGAGAATATTCTGATGGAGGTTCTGGAATAGGAAGTCCCTCACCATGTGCAACTGGTCTCAATGCAGACGGAATGTTTGGGTAGATTATGCTCTACTTCTTTTTCTCTGTTATTCCGCTGGAAAGAGGAGGAACCAAGCAGAAGTAACAGTCATTTATGTGGTTGCTTGGCTCTGTCCACACCATGGGGACTGCAAACGGCATTGATGGTCTTTTGCAATTCAACCACTGTGAGAGTTGTGTTGCACATGTAGTGCAGCATACATGCGGGGCCCAAGGCTTGTCTTGGTCACCAATCTTGCATCTGAAGTAAAGATGATATGCCTTCTTCAGTTGAGAAGTGATACTTTTCTTCTGGTTGGCAAATGCCACTTCCCCACAAATGTAGCAGAAATTGTCAACGGTATTAACGCACTTTCGCGGCATTACTATTCTGTATTGTACCGAAATGGCTAAAATTATATGATTAATAAAAGTTACATGTAACAGTAGCTTAAACTTTCTTTCTAAACTTCTCGAAAAGGTTGTTTTCGCCCAACTCTCCCATCACCTTGACTCCACCAATTTCCTTCACCCCCGCCAATCTGGTTTCCGTCCTGGGCACAGCGTTGAGACCATTCTTCTTGCCTTCACCAATGCCCTGCATGTAGCTCACGACCGTGGTGAAATCTCGGTGGCGGTCGCCCTTGATCTTTCCGCTGCATTCGACCTGGTCGATCACTCTCTCCTCTTGTCCCGACTGTGTGACGCCGGCCTCTGTAGCACTGTTTTTCAGTGGTTTCACTCCTTTCTTTCCTCCCGTTCTGGTGCTGTTCTTTCATCTTCCCCATTCTGCCCTTCCTCTGATTCCTTTCCCCTACCCTGTGGGGTTCCACAAGGTTCTGTGCTGGCCCCTCTCCTCTTCAACCTCTTCTTAACCCCTCTCACACTACTTATACAGCAATTTGGCATTTCAGCTTTTTATTACGCGGATGACATTCTCCTTCTACACCATACCTCCCCTGCTTGCCCCTACCTTGCCCCGCTTAACTCCTGCCTGGCCGCTCTTTCTGTTTGGATGACTCAAAACTGCCTCCACCTTAACCTCTTAAAAACCACAGCTATCTGGTTTCCACATGGTCACCCCCCCCCCCCCCGTGGCCCCCTCTTTCCCTGGTCTTCCTATCTCATTGGTCTCCACCTTTCGGTATCTCGGGGTGCTCTTCGACTCGGATCTCTCCTTCTCTGCCCATGTTTCTTACGTCTCCAAAACCTCTTTTTTCTATCTCAGACAAATCTGTGCCATTCGCCCCTTCCTCTCTCCCCCCGCTCTTGCCACCCTGCTGCTGGCTCTCGTCATCTCCCGTATCAACTTTGCTAATTCTGTTTTCTCTGGCATTTCTAAACTCCAATTATCACGACTTCAGCGAATCCAGAACACTGCCGCCCGTCTCGTGTCTTACCCCTCCCCTAGAGACCACGTTACTCCTCTTCTTTTCCGTCTTCATTGGCTTCCCATTTCCTCTCGTATCCACTTCAAACTTCTCACGCTTGTTCATAAAGTCCTCCATACCACTACACCAAAATACCTGGCCGATCTCATTCACTTTCACACCCCCAGGCACACACCCCGCTCCTTCCATCTCAACCGTCTCACACTACCTCCCCCCTCACTTGCTCATCTCCAATCCACCCATTCCTCAGCCTTCTTCTTCATAGGCCCTGCTCTTTGGAACTCCCTACCCTCTACTCTCCGCTTGGAGCCCCATTACCCCACCTTTAAACATGCCCTGAAGACCCACCTCTTCTCCCTCGCCTTCAATCCCCCTCCCTCCTAGCCCTATCCTCTTCCTGTGCTGCCTGTCCCCCTCTCGTTTCTGTCTTTCTATCCTTTTTTAAAATTGTAACTTCCTTTTCTTCTTCCGGCCTTGTGCCTTGCTGTAATGATGAATTTATTTTTATTTGTAAACCGCTCTGCTTACTACTGAAGGGCGGTCAAGCAAGTCAAGCAAGTCAGTCAAGTCAAACTGTCTTGCACACAGTCTGAAATATTTTAAATGCTCAACCTTTCCGACTGCGTATAGTACACTGCTGATGTCAGATGGCTTCAGCAGCCTTCTGGCAGTAGTATTGCATTGCATCAGAAAATGATGCAATCAACTCTGGATGATGTGTGCATGCTGGTATTATGCAATGTGATGCAATATTACATCATTCAAGGCTTATTTGGGATGTTGTTGATGTCCTACTGGATAAATTTACACAGTGAAACGTCAAAAATGAACTACATGCAATATCTTCAAAACAAGAGCAAATATTTTTTTATGTTATATTCATGTTCAGCTCACTAAGATACTACAGATTAGGGCCTTTTAAATTCAATAACAATTTCAATGTTGACCAGTACAAGTAAACAGCTTATAAACATAAACACAACTTTAAAACTAAGATGCAGACAGCAGTCCAGCAGGAGATGGGGGCTTTCCAGTCTTTTGCAATAAGTGTCACATCTATGATTTTCTCCCAGTTGGGGAGGGGGTCTTACATGTGTACTAGTTGCAAGGAGCTCTTTGCTCTCAGGGAACGAGTCCAATCTCTGGAGGCTAGAGTAGAAGACTTAGAGGACATAAGGAAGACAGAGAGGTACATAGATGAGATCTACAGGAATGTAGTACTGACGTCTCACCTCCAGTCTGGCAGCACCCCTGTTGATGTTTGATTGTTTGTTTGATGAAATAACGTTATCAACAGAATATGCTGACACAGATAAGGATTTATTTAAAATATTACAAAAAATGATTAAAAGGGAATAAGCCGTCTGGTGTGGGTGGATATTTTATTCCTTCCTCCTTCGACTTTTTCCGACAATAATCGTAATAGAAAGGGTTCACTTAGTTTGGTGATTCTTTGGGATTGTAGATTTTAGTATATTTATTACCAAACAGTGAGGGTTCATTTTATGTGTTTTCACCTTAAAACATCCAGAAAGCCCCTTTTACTAAACACTGCTATCCAGTTAATGTGCGTTTTAGCGAACATTAACTGGCCACATTGAACCCTAATGCATGGGCAGGCTCATTACTGACTGCTGAAATGCACGTTAAAGCACTCATACGTACACTACCGTAGACAGTAGGCAGCTAAAGGCAGAGCATAGGCATGGCCAACACAGTAGCACATGAGTGCAGTTACCATGACATGTAGTGTGGATTAATCTAATGATACCTCTACGGGTGGTGTTAGGTGCCCTGACATTACTGTTCTGCTTACTAGGGGACCCCAACATGTGTTAGCTGCTGAGAACATTCAGGTCATGCCCTCGACAGCTAACTTGGAGGTTTTGCTTTTAATGTGCGCTGGTAACGCACATTAAGTGCAAACTCTTAGCAGAGTTTAGTAAAAGGGCCCCATAGAGTTGTATATTTGCTATTAGTTTCATTTAACTTTAATAAATAATACGTTTTTTTAAAAAGTTTAATTATATTATGGATGTGGAATAACTCTCCCTGTAGAAGAGCCAGTGCAAGAGAATTCATAGCTTTTAGTTAGACAGTTTCTTATTCTCTTGTTATTACTGTTTATTGTTTCATTTTTACAATTCTTAAATGTGTTTTCTCAGACATATTCTGTAGCAGAAGAGTTCTTTTCATAAATTCTAGTCATGAGTCATGACCTACTTGTGGAGGTGGAGGAGCTGAATGAAAATGTCAAGACCAGTATAATTTAGCTGACAAACGTTCCTTTCCCCTGCTCATATTCTATGTATTGTTAAAATGTAGTTTTCACCTTTCACTTTAAAATCTGGATACAGAAATACTATTGAATTGCAAGTAACAAGTCGGCTGTCTAACTATTTATTCTAAAATCAATAAATGGATTTTTAACATTATATCAAAATTATTGCACTGAGATCTTATCTTTTTTTCAGGTTACTCATTAATCTTCTATAATTTAGAATGATTTATATATGATATGTGTTAAGATTTCCCATGGCTTAATAGTGCTTCAGCCATTTCAGATGCATAGGAAAGGATTTCAAATTAAGGATGTGCATTTTGTTTCGTTTCATTTTAGAAAATTTTGTTCATAAAAAATGTTCACTAAATTGAATTTATATGCATAAGATCTCTGAATTAATATGCACAAAGTAGATTTATGATTTTTAGAACAATTTGCACTCAATTAAATTTTATATGCTTTAATTTCTGAAACAAACTGAAAAACATCTAAAAATTGGCCAGAAGTCTTAAAATGATCTAAAAACAAAACAATGTCTTTACTTGTATACCCCTACTACAAGATTACAGTGAGGGTCAGCACAATAGCTGCCATGTCTTTCTTACAGGCTCACAATTTCTTGGTATTTCTTAGTACATCAAGACAGGTCTTAACAAATTTTCTTGGAATCTAGTAACCAGCCTAAAAATCTAAGAGCCGGCTACTGACACCCCCCCCCCCCCCCAAAAAAAAAAAAAGATGTATTGCTGTTATATTTTTAGGTTTTAGGGCCTGATTTACTAAGACTGTTTTTCCCAATTTCTATGAGAAAAAGCTTAATAAATCATGCTCTTTATGGGCCGCTGCACAATTCCAACAGAATGCAGTGACCCTACATCTCCTCTTCCTCTATCTTCCACCACCCTCACTAACCCTTTAAGGCACACCTGCACGTGTGTGTGTGTGGTGCTGGGGGAGGTGTGACCGCATGTGTGTATGGCTCTGGGGGTGCGATGCCTGCATGTGTGTGTGTGTGTGTGTGTGTATGTGTGTGTGTGTGTGTGTGTGTGCGCCTGTGTATTGTGCATAGGTAGGGTGCCTGTCTGCCTCTGTGTGTGTGTGTGTGGTTCTGGGGGAGCGGTGCCTGCATGTGTGTATGGCTCTGGGGGTGCGATGCCTGCATGTGTGTGTGTGTGTAGTGCAGAGGTGGGGTGCCTGCCTGTGTGTGTGTGTGTGTGTGTGTGTGTGTGTGTGTGTTGCAACTGCTTCCTCTCTTCCCTGCCCCCCACTCTAAACTGTTTTTTTGCAGGATCCAATGTTGTTCGCACTTCTGCCCACAGGGTCCCATTTCCCGAGAGCAGACAGTGCCATTCTTGGCCATGATCGTGGCCTTCTTCCCCCATGTGCTCTGAGCCCCAGGAGCCAGGTCCAATTTTTAATTTCACATTGTGACCTGGTGCCTGGGGTTTATAGAGCCCTGCATCAAGAAATTATGGGGGTTATTTTGGAAGACCCAGTCATGGTTTACAGTGGATCTAACAACATACAGATTCAATATTACTGTATCATTTCTCTTCACAGTTTATCACTAATCAATTCACCAATTAAAGTGGGGAAAGGACCTCAGATCATGTCTTTCTTTCTTTTTTAGCAATAAGTTGCCCTCATGGTGCTTTTAACTGGCTGGCTGAAAGGACCATTTCATTATAGTTATTTTTAAATACTGTTTTTTTAACTTCTCACTTTTAAAACAATGTTCTCATACACTGGGTTTTCTTGGCAATGCATCACTGGAAGTAGATTGTCAGCCTTTTCTTCTGAGGCAATGGAGGGTAAATTGATTTGCCCAAAGTCACAAGGAGTGCCAGTGGGAATTGGACCCTTGATCTTCTGGGTACTAGGCAGTTGCTCTAACCACTAGGCTACTCCTCCACTTATCAGGAGTGTATTCAAATATAATATGGCATGAAGATATAGTCGGAAATAAAGTAGCTGATATTGTGATACAATGAAAGTTTTTTAATAAGATTTGGCTCAGCTTGTATAACTAACACTGTCATTATAATATAGTGTGACTCTGGAGAAGATATCAAAGCATATATGATTCCATAGATGTCTAAACATGCAGTATAATAACCTCCTATTCTAATCCAACCTATGGTGGTGATTGGCTGAATGGCTTCTCATACACTTAACACCCTTGACATGCTCACACCTCAACAATGTTTGCCATAATTTATCCCCTTCAAGTTTACCTGCAGCAAGTCCGTGCACCATCCCGCTTACCACAATTGAATGAAAAAGCACACTGCCGTGCCATCATTTAAAAAGATGCTAGGCTCACATTCCAACATGAAACCAGAAACACAATGATGTCATTGAAAAAAATGCATGACTACAGCTTGTGAGCTGTAGTCAAGAGCACATTTGTAATGGGCGGAGCCAAGCTGCCTGCTAGATTTGTGACCTTTCCACATATCTAAATACCAGTCATTCACCTCACCATATGCAGTGAATGCAACACTGCCTAGCTATATCCGTTGGCCACACTTGAAGGATGATTATGTACTCTGCATAAGGACACATGGAGCCTGAATCTGGAAGCGGGATGTCTGGGCCATCTGGATGTTCTTGCTGAAGATGGGGTTGTTAGGACCCAATTTTGGTCTGCGGGAACAGAACGTTCCCATGGGAGCCAGAATAGGGCCTGAGAACGGCCCAGCGTGTCCCTCCGCTCTGTGGGGACATCCTCTCCTCAGGTGCCCCAAACTGCTGTGGCTCCAGACCCCAAGATCCCCACTGCCCGACCCATGGCTGGCCTCCTGCAGCCTGATTCAGGCAGTGGGGATCCTCCCCGCACCTGGCCCTGGCCCCGGTGGTGGCTGCTGTGCCCCGATTCACCTGCGGTATAAGCAGTAAGGTCCAGCAGGTCTGGCAGCAGGTACAGGGCCGTGACCTGAATTGGCCCTGTATGTACTGCCAGGCAGCCTTCCCTGTTCTGCCTCTGATCCCACCCCTTCCCACCCCCTCCGGCTCTCCCCATCCTGAAGCACAGGACGTATAGGGAGAGCCGGTGGGGGAATAGGGTTTAGGCGGATTGTGGGGCTGCATGTCCTGGCAGGACATACAGCCCCGCAACCCGTGTCATAGAATGAGGGCCTAAGTGTGGAAAATGCTGTTGAAGAAAAGGAAGATAACATGTTTAGTACAGAACACAGGTACAGAGGGCTGATGTTTGCTAGCATCAGAAGTGAATAGAGCTTTCCAACTCTCATACAAAGTGTCCTTTCTGTGTCATTGTAGTCACATTCCAACTTACAACCTCCAGCTTTAATGATTGTAGGGAATATCCTGATCTCTGGGGACCACCACAGTGACTGACACAGTGACACGTGAAGAACACCATGGCAGGCAGCTGCCTTACCATTGCATTATACAGGCGATGTAAAGTGAGGCCATACCACATCATGGCAATAAGACACAACATGTGATCACTGATGCACACATCTCTCCCACATCACATATCACTTGAAATTCATGACACACTTATTTATATCATGGGTGAAGTCAACAAAGAAAGAGTGATAGATGACTGTGTGTCACTATATCAGGCCAAGGTATAGAGGAAGTGCTAACCATAAGTGAGAACTGATTGTAGTTTGCCTTGAACTATTACTGGAAAGGCATGGACTAAATCCTGCTAATAATAAATAAAACTGCTAGGTATGGTAGAGATATCTACTGTTATAATGTGGAGCTCTGGATGTATCCAGCTTATCAACTCCCCTCAAAGACCCCTCATCTACAATGTCCAGCACCTGCCACTCTAATTCAGTCAGGGCCATTGGTTGGCCATCAGGGCCTGGTCTACTAGCTTTTTGCTTTGTCTTTCTCCTCACTCATGCCATTTTCTTTTCAAATCCTCAGAGTCTCTGTTTAATGATAGATGACATTGATCTAATAAGCACTAACCTTTACTCCTTTATGGCCTAGTAGAGTATGTAGGTTTTTTAGCACCTTTGAAACTAGCAATTCTACCTCTTTTTGATAGAATTGTCCTTTTAGCTGAGCTCTCTGCTTGTGAGAAGCATGACTAGCACACGAACACCTCTAATCTCAGCTTTTCTAAAATGGACTTCTACACACATGTAACTTTATTTATTTATTTAACTAGGCTTATATATCATTTTTCTACAAGTCAAAGAGGTGTACATTCAGGTACTGTATATATATATTTTCCCTTGTCCCCCCAAAGGCTCACAATCTGTTTTTGCACCTGAGGCAATGGAGGGTTAAATGGCTTGCCCAAGGCCCAAGACTTTATACACATGTCCAAGTCTTTATACACATGCATGGTCAGGGTTTAAATGGAGATGATTTGCACATACGTCTTAATGAAATAACCACCAACTGGGCTTATGTACAGGAGATACACAAGTGTAATGCTACTTTTGGAAAATAAAATGCCTGTATCAATTATATACATGTTTGATTTAAAATTACTGGCCTATGCACAGGTATACTGATAAAACCAATCTAGCTAGATCAGGTGCTCATGTATCTGTGGTAGCTCTAGCAAAAGCTCCACCCTACCTCTATTTACGCATGTAGAAAGGGCGTACTCTGCTAGTTATGGGCTTTTCTATCACCTGAATCAATATCACCTAGAGTTGACCTGATGGCTAATGAACAAAGGCCGCATAGGCAGGCAGTATTGGAAGGGTAGAGGTGGGAGGACTTCCAACAGGACATTTACTTTCAATGTTGTCATGGGCTATGTTTGCTACAGGAGCCCAACAGTTGTAAGACCTTTCTTAGGCCATTGTATTCCACAAAAATAATAATGGTCAGAGCTATCACAGAGCAAAAATTTGTCAAAAACTGGAAAAAACTCTGTATGTTTAACCAAAAAGTATACTAGTATCAATAACTTATCCCCAACGCTCTCACTCGCGCTATCTTGCGTTTCACCTGAGATGGTTTCTTCATGGGGTGGCTTAAACACTCATGGTAGTTTGATTGTAGACCATTCAAGCGTTACCAACACCATGAGTGTTTAAGCCACCCCCTGAAGAAACCAGCTCAGGTGAAACGCAAGATAGCGCGAGTGAGAGCGTTGGGGATAAGGCGATGACCAAGCACTTTTTCAAGCAAATGTTAAAAGCTAGCTAAGTTAAGCTGACCACTTTCTCTTATTCATGAGTTGATTGAACAGTTTTGAGTTTATGCAGTTCATCGCGTTTTAAGAGTCAGTGGATGCTTTTCTTCCTGTTTCGGAGCAGCTAAGTACTAAAGGTCGTTGATGCAATAAGGGCTATGCTCGAGAAGTTGTTACTGACTGGAGTATGTTTTGCCCGTTAAGTCTGAGACCTACTAGTTGCCTGAAATGACTGCTCTAATTTTGTTTGAAAATTCTTACTTGAATACATCAGTGTGTTATTGATACTAGTATACTTTTTGAGACCTTTCTTAGGGCCTATCACTCTTCATGCAGGATCTGTCTTTCCAAACAAAAACACTCAGTACGATCAAGTATAGGTATCGACCTGACTTCATGAAAACCCATGAACCCTGTCATGTGGAAAGAACACATGAGATGTGAGGGACCCTAGCCTCCATCAGGAGATAGAAGGATTATCAACAGTAGAATCTTTCGAGTTTGTGGATGGTGCCTAGATTGCATTTATCCATCCTTCAGACTACAGGAAAGTATAGTCAGCAAATGTTTGCAAGGGTTTCAGTAGTGAGAGCCCTTGTACTTTGTGGTGGGAGTGAATAGATCAGTGGTGTAATGATCCCACAATGTGTGTGACAGAGCATCTCTAAAATATTACAGAAAGTTTTCCAAGATTCCTCAAGCCTACTGATTATTATCTGATGCTACTCATCCATGTTGTCACAAATGATACTGCTAGGTTCCCACCAGAGTATATCAAAAGTGAATGTATGTCTTTGGTAGAGAAGTAAAGCAGTTAGGTGCACTGGTGATGTTTTTAATACTCTCTATTGGGGTTCAGGGTCAAGGCCGTGAGGCTCACATCCTAGAGATGAATGTTTGACAGCATAGATGGTGTCATCAAGAGCATTTTTACTTCCTGGACCTTGGCATGATTTTACAAGGTTGCTGAGTAGAAATAGTGTCTACCTATTGAAAAAAGGGAAAAGTGTTTTTCAGCAAAAGACTGGCTGATCTACCGTGAAGAGCTTTAAACTAAGATCATCAGAGATCGGTGAACAAAACCAACAGGTAAGTAAAATCCCTCAGGTAAGTAAAGCATTAAAAATAGTATAGGAAAGGGGAAAAAAGGGCAACATCTGGAGAGCTGCTTAGTATGCAAAACATCAAGCATTAGTATGCAAAATAAACATCTATATTTAGAAACTGTAATAGAAGAAACCAACTTGGATATAGTGTCAGTCACAGAGACATGGTACACAGAAGAAATAGACAGAGATTTAATTGAAGACATTAACAATATTGCTATGAAAGGAGAATTTCTATAGGCAGGAGTTCTTAATTTGCCAGATGCGGATTTGGATATCCCTGATGTGGTGACAACAAGAAGTAGGGAGATCCTGGATTCTCTAGAGGGAGAACTGTTACTTGGGGAGGCTCGAGGCAATCTGCTGCCTGAGGTGAAGAATGAGATGGCGCCCCCATCCCCACCTTAGAGGGGCGGGGCTTTTTCAGAAATCCAATCAGAGACTGAACCAAACCAAAAAGCCGATTAAATTATATAGAGGAAATGCAAGATGTTTGCACACAGGGCCATATCGAGCTGAAATCACACCCGTGTGACTTGCAGCTCAGGGGCATGCCCCCTCTCCCCCCCCCCATACCTCCGTCCAGCGCTGCCTGCTCTTTCCCTGCTGTTGCCGCCCTCTGTTCTTTTCACGGTGGCGCTGGCAGTAGGGAAAGAGCAGGCAGCGCTGGACGGAGGTATGGGGAGGAGGAGGGGGGCATGCGCCCGATCTGAAAGGCGCCGGCACTTTAAGCAGATATGTCCCTCCCTGCTCTGACATCGCATCAGAGGAGGGAGGGACCAGACCTGCTTAAAGTACTGTGAAAAGGCTTGGGGGCGCATTTCGGTTGCTGGCCATTGTCCTGCCAGCAGCGGCAGGTCAACAGCAGACAGACGAAATGCGCCCCCCAAGCCTTTGCGCCCTGTGCGGCTGCACTGCTTGCACAGGACTAGGTATGGTCCTGTTTGCATATCAAGGAGCTAAAAGAGAGCAAGAACGAACAGCACAATTTATAAAACTAAATTATAACTCATTTTTATTTTGTTGTTATAAACTGTGTTATGGTTCTTGCTTTTTCTTTTTCAACATACTGTATATTTTGCATCCACAGTAGGTGCAGAGCAGAATCAGGACATTCACCCACAGAACTCAATATTTAAAAAAGAAAATCTGATTCTGATCATCTCACTAACAACAACAACAACCACCACTATTCTCCAGTACCAGGCATATTGTGAACTAATACAAAACCCTACAACAAAGAGCAAACCTACCATACCATACCATATCAGCACAAACTTCCAAAACTCACATAAGGAGCCCATACAAAAAAAGTGTCACTGTAACTACTACAGTGGGCCCTAGAACATCCATACACCTATTTGAAAAGCTGAGCAAGTCAAATTACTACAGTACAGTATAGATCTGACCTCAGTCACACACTCACAACATCGACTCTCACCAAGCACAGAATAAGTAAACATAATCTAAAGTAAAAATAAAATAAAAACTTCAGTAGACAAAATGTAAACTGAAACCCCAAGAAGCCAGAGTCCACATGCAGTGCAACATCAGATAAATAAGAGATGCAGTTCCCCAATACTGTGTAAAATATAAAATAACACAAAGTCCAATCACTAAAATTATTTTTTCTACCTTTGTTGTCTGACCATTTTATTCTCTGATCATGCTGGTCCCGATCTGAGGCTTCTGCTTTCCTGTCTTCTCTTAGCTCTCTTGCTGTGGTCTATGGTCCATGGTCCATCTGCCATTACTTATCTCTTCTTTTGTTTTCTTCACTTCCTTCCATCAGCCCATTTCCAGTTCCAGTAACCCTCCCCAGTATCAGTCCCCTTTCCAGTCCTCCCCTCCCAGGACCTTCCAATGTCAACCCCCTTGCATTCCCTCTTCTGAAACTGGTGTCCATTCACTTCCAGTCCCCCTCCTTCCCCACTATCCAGCCCCTTCTAGTCCAAATACCATCCCAGGTATCAGCTCAGGTCCACTCTTAGTGCTACCCCCCCCCCCGTCAGCTCCCTTCCAGTCGCCCTATCCTCTGTCCATCTCTCTTCCAGTGCCATTCACATGTCAGCTCCCTTCCAGCCTCCTCCCCATTACCCAACCACTTACCACTCCCATCCCCAAGTGTCAGCTCCCTTCCACTCCCCTTCAGTACATCCCAGGTGTCAGCTCCTTTCCAGCCCCCTCCTTCCCCTGGAAGACCCTCTCAGTATCCGCTCCCTTCCAGTCCTATTCTACCATCCCCCTGCATCAGCCCATTTGTAGCCCTAGCCCCTAGTTTTCTTCCAGGGCCAGCAGCACTCTCCTCCCCTCCCCCATTAGCCCATTTCCATCCTATCCCCCTAAATCAGCCCTCTCCAGTCCTAGCCTGCCATTTTCCCATTACCAGTCCTAACCCCCCCAATAAGTCCATTTCCAGTCCTAACCCCCCCATCAGCCCATTTCCAGTTCTAGTCCCCCCCCCGATCAGCCCATTTCCAGTTCTAACCCCCCATAGCCCATTACCAGTGCTAACCCCCCATCAGACCATTTCCAGTTCTAACCCCCATCAGCCCATTTCCAGTCCTAGCCCCCACCCGATAGCCCATTACCAGTCCTAGCCCCCCCTCCCGACCACTTCAGGTCCTAGCCCCCCACCACAGCCCATTACCAGTCCTATCCCCCCATCAGCCCACTTCCAGTCCTAACCCCCCCATCAGCCCATTTCCAGTCCTAGCCCCTCCCCCAGCCCAGGGAAATTGAAAAAAAAGAACAAACCCGGCTGCAGAAGCCGCTGCCGCAGCCTCTGCAGTGGCAGCAGCAGCAGAATGGAGTGCCTCACAGTAGAAGGTGTAGACAGGGATAAAACAAGAGGGGGGGGGGGAGGTAAAGACACATGGAGATCTGGTGAGTCAAGATCCAAAAGCAGCAGCAAAGAGGTGAGTTTTCAGCCTGAATTTGAAAAAGGTCAGAGAAGATGCCTGATGTACAGACACAGGAAGTTTGTTCCAGGCATAAGGTGCAGCAAGGTGAAAGGAGTGAAGGTTGGAGTTAGCAATAGAAGAGAAGGGCACAGATAGAAGCAGTTTTCCAGAAGAACAGAGTTCTCGAGGGGGGGTATAGTGAGAGATAAGAGAAGAAAGGTAGTAAGGAGATGCAGAGTGAATGCATTTATATGGCAGCAGGAGAAGTTTGAACTGGATGCGGAAACAGATAGGGAGACAATGAAGTGACCTGAGAAGAAGGGCAATATGGGCATGGCAAGGCTGACAGAAGATTAGCTGTGCAGCAGAGTGTTGAACAGATTGAAGGGGAAAGAGATGATTCAAAGGGAGACCAGCAAGGAGTAGGTTACAGTAGTCAAGATGGGAGGTGATTAAGGAATGAATAAGTGTCTTATTAGTGTGTTCAGAAAGGAATGGGTAGATTTTATTGATGCTATAGAGAAAAAAATGGCAGGTATTAGTTGTTTGGAAGATGGACATGCTGTAGGATATCATGGTCAGAAAGAAACATATGAAGACTTTATCCCGTGATCACAGTGGGTCATTATAATGGATATTAAAATCTCCTAATATAATAAGATCTGGGCAAGACACAAACAAATCAAGTATTAGCTGTTGAATGTCCTCCCAATCAGCTTCCAATAGGGAGGGCAGGCGATACAAGAGTAGTAAGGAAACTTCTATGGTGGAGCCAAATTTCACCAATAAAGGCTCAACTGTCAAAGGTAATGGTACGGGCAGTTCAGACAATATCAAGGTGGATTTGTAAATTATGGCCACTCCTCCTTCCTTACAGGAAGACTAAGGGAGCAGAAGCCGCTAGGTAGGCAGGGGGGAGACAATGGAGCAAATACACCTCCTCCCACATTTCCATGAGGCAAAAAAAGAATATCCAATGAGTGGGACAGAATTGCATCTATTATAAGTGGGGATATTGTTTTAAGTGACTGGCAAGTCATGAGAACAATACATATAAGCATATACATAAGATATGCCATATGCCATACTGGGTCAGATCAAGGTCCATCAAGTCCAGTATCCTGTTTCCAACAGTGGCCAGTATAGGTCAGACGTACCTAGCAGTTTCCCCAAAAGACACAGATTCCACAATGCTTGTATTGGGTCAAGCAGTGATATCCTGGGTCCCTTTTTAATAATAGTTTATGGACCATTCCTCCAGGAACTTGTCCAAACCTTTTTTTAAACCCAGCTACACTAACAGCTTTTACTACATCCTCCAGTAACAAATTTCAGAGTTTGATTACACATTGAAAGAAAAAAATATTTTCTCTTATTTGTCTTGAATAGTTTACCCTGTAGCTTCATTGCATGTCCCCTAGTCTTTCTATATGCTGATGACATAAACAATCGATCTACATTTACTCGTTCCACTCTGTTCATTAATTTATAGGCTTCTATCATATCTCCCCTCAGCCGTCTCCTTTCCAGGTTAAAGAACCCTAACCTTTTTAGCTTTTCTTCATAGGGGTATCCTTCCATGCCCTTTACCATTTTGGTGGCTCTTCTCTGAACCTTTTCTAATAACGCTATATCCTTTTTAAGATACAGTGACCAGAATTGCACACAATATTAAATATGCGGACGCACCATGGAACGATGCAGAGGCATTATAATATCCTTTGTTTTATTATCCATTCCTTTCCTTATCATACCTAATATTCTATTTGCTGTCTTGGCCACCGCTGCACACTGGGCCGAGGGTTTAACATGTTATCCACAATGATGCCTAAATCATTTTCCTGTGTGGTGGTTCCTATTGTGGAAACTTGCATTGTGGAACCATAATTTGGGTTGTTCTTCCCTAGGTTGTGATAAGGAAGCTTATCATAGCTCAGGAAGGAGCTATAGAAAAGGTGAAGTGACTCTGAACAAGCAACCTGTCAGTTCTGGTAGAAATAAGAGAACATAATTTTTCTATAAAAGACTACCAGTCCCAGAATGCACCAGGTTTCCAACAGCCATTAGAGGAGCTGAAGTGGGGAAATGTGTGTTCAATCAGGAGGGCTATGAGGTAATCCCTAAGCACTCATCTCAAAGGGCAGGGCCTGATTCAGCACAACTGCGCTGTGCTAAGGTGGAGCACTCATCAAAGCAGAATAAAGGTAGAGCTTATTCTACAGAGAATTATCCTCATCCTCAGAATCAGCTTGGATATCCTCAGCTTGGATGTCTTCATCATCTGGAGGATCATCAGAAACAGAAGCCAGACCGGATGGACAGAGAGGGCAAGAAACCCTTTGGAAGAAAGAAGAGAAAAGCATTTGGGAGGTCTAAAGGAGTCCAGAGCAGTACGTATACTGGGAGACATTCAAAAGGCCAGCATACACCATTGGACTGGGGAAAACCAGAGGAGTGGTGCTGCAGAGCTAGGAATCTCCAGACGGTACCTGTGAGGGAGACGGCTGCACTTGGAAGGGACCCTAGGACCCGTGCCAGAAGGTATGTGAAGAGAGATCCAGTGTCCAGGGATCTGGATTGGAAGGCTGGACATAAGAACTGGACTACATACTGGCCAGGCTATTTAGAGAGGAACTCTAACAGCAATGGAAGCTCAGGTATAAACAATGATCTATGCCCTAGCTATACCCTTGAAAGACAGCAGGGAAACAAGCATTCTCCTGAGAATGCTCCATTGAGAAATTCCTCTGTGCCAATCCATGATATTGAACCCATGATTGTTGAAGAAGGGGGAGAAGTCTTAGATACAGGCTGTGAATACATGGATTGCTCTCTGTCTAAACTCCTTTGGTAATTTACTGTTACAAAGTACAACAACCATCACAAAGAAATACAAACTTGTTCTTTAATCTACTCAGAAAGGCTCCTGAGTAGGATTTTGAGCCACGCAGTAGAAAGCAAGCCAGCTAAGGGGTTTCAGCTGGATAACTGCTAGCAATTGAGCCTTACCTAATTGTTTGTGAGCTCTGAGGGAATCACTTCTGAGTCTATGTGTGAAGATATAAGAAGTTAACCTGAAAAGAACAGTTTTTCCCTTCTTTGTGGGTTTTGCTTGTTGTTTGATGCACTGCTAAGAAAATATTAGCTAGAGCCTACAGAAAAGACCAGTTTGTTACCAACCAGGTCTTTATTCTTTTGATTTGATTGCCTGACAAGTTCAGCTGTTGTTTTCCTGATTTTGTTTTTCTAAGTTTAACACTGAAAGCAAGTATCCTGTTTTATGTGCTACCAAGCATATCTGTGTTGGGAGAAATAACCCCATAAATAAATATCTTATTGGATTTACACTCAAGCACAACTAATTATTGTGAGCGGCTGTGTCTGGTGTGAATGGACTGCATTTCCCACAATCCCTTGCAAATCATTTTGATATATGCCTTTGCCAAGACTGTGTCCCAGGCAAAAGATACCGTATGTGATCCCTCAACAAATTCTTATTTTTATTTCATTTTTGTTGGGCATAAATCACCAGGAGGAGGCATTCACAAGCCCACCCCCAAGATGTAATACATGCCCCTTTTATTCAACCACATAGGTTTAGAACACGAAACTTTAAATATACGATGCTTTTCCAGCATAAAGAAGAAAAATTGTACTTATCTTGTGTATATGCGCGACGTGCACGTTTCGGGGGATAAGACCCCTGTATCAAGCGCCACCAAACGTAATTCAATAGAAATTTAATCCACCAAGAAACTGGCACAAAACGCCGAACAGCTGGCTGTTTAAAATGAGGATAACTGCTAGAGATTGGCTGACTAAAAGCCATCACTCAAGAACCAGCATCCAATCACGAAAGGGAAACCCCACCAACCAGGGGAATACCTAATCATGAAAGGATGACCTCATATTGCTCCTAGCCAATCAATCTCACAATTAAGTCCCAGAGGAGCCACAGATTGTAGAAGGAAAATCCATCGTTGTTCAAGACGCCTAAGTTTAAAGATGCGATCTCCTCTCCGAGAATCAGCTGGAACGTGATCAATCACAGTCCAGCGCAAATGTTGAAAATCATGTTTAAACGTTAGACACACCTGCCCATGCTGTTTAAAATTGCAGGGAACTGGAATAGGCACAGCTGATACATTGTGTCAGCGATTAGCACACCTCCCTCTAATTCTGCTATATCTTTTTTGAGATGCAGAGACCAGAATTACACACCATGGAACAATACAGAGGCATTATGATATCCTCTGTTTTATTTTCTATTCCTTTTCTAATTATTTCTAATATTTTGTTTTCTTTTTTGCCACCAGTACACACTGAACAGATGATTCCAATGTATTGTCTATGATCACACTGAGTTCCTTTCTTGGGTAGTCATTTCTGATGTGAAACCTAGCATTGTGAATCTACTGTATAGTTTGTATTCTTCTTCCCTACATGCATCTTACATTGTATCTTCCATTTGAATACCCAGTCTTCCAGTTTCACAAGATTCTCCTGCATATGTTGGTGTCATCTACAAATCTAATCACCTTGATTATTGTTCTCAAACTCAGATCATTTATAAATATGATGAAAAGCACCAGTCCCAATACATATCGCTGGAGTACTCCATTATTTACCTTCCTCCATGGAGAAAATTGACCATTTATCCCTACTGTGTATATATATGTATTTTTTTTACAAAAAGATATTGCCATATAAAATATACAGGAAGGACCTTTTACTAACAAACATACGTTTTTGATGTATTGGTCCTCCTCCCTATCCTAGTCTGGAGTGTGTGTCATAGAGATATGTATCAGCAACTAGGGCATGACCCCAAGAATGTCACATATCTCTGCCCTTAGCCCTTCCTAATGGGTCACCATGAGACCCATGAAATTTTAGATATATGCAAAGCCTTTCTGCACCTCCTGTCAGAAGAATGTGAGGTGTAGGACCTCAGGATATTCAAATTACATTGGCATCTCATGGAGGCCCATCTGGTCTAGTAAGGAGACAGCATGGTTCAGCTGGTTGGCCAGAATGTCAACTGGATCCCCAGCCTGTCTATCTGCCTCCTGCTTACACACTTGCTTCCCTTCCACACCTAGGACACTTGCTATCTTGGCAGCATCTCCTGTTGCTGATTACCACCTCTCCGCCTGTTCAGCATGTCCCATTGCAGGGATGGTGGACTGGGGGAACCTCCTGATACCCTGCCTGGTTCCTATTTTGCAGCAGGAAGAGGGAACTGGGGATACTCTTCTTATTCCTTTGACTCCTTGTCAGAGGAGTCAGTCTAATAGGACATGTCCTCTACCTCCACCATCATTCCATCCTCTGATGAAGGTTCCTCTCCAAACAAGGCCCCCTCACAGGTCATTATTCCCTCATCCACCGCCTGTGGGGCATCATACCTGGGTCTCCTCCTGGTGATATACCAGCTGGAACCGCGAAAAGGCAGTGGTTAGTCCTATGATGTTGTCAGATGGGTCACAAACAGTTACACAGGTAAAGTAGGTTCTCATAAACATTTGTCTAAATATTATCATGTTTCTTTACAGACACTGCATACATTCTGCACACTTAGTGGAGATCTATGTATAGCTGTCTTGCAACAATGCTGATTCTACCTTGCAATTTAGGAGGACTTCTACCTGCCTACAGTGACTGATAAGAGAGTGCTGCTACGATATTCACTGTAAGGATTTGTACTGTGATTGATTCTGTTCAGCATCTTTGTAAGTGAAATTGCCGAAGGGTTAGAAGGAAAAGTTTACCTCTTTATTGATGACATGAAGGTTTGCAACAGAATGGACAGCCCAGAAGAAACTGAATACATGAGAAATTATTATAAAAGATAGAAGAATGGTCTCATACTTGGTCATTATGATTTAATGAAAGAAGTTCAACTTGATGCACAGAAACCTGAAAGGGAAAGGACTACAAAAAGGGACTGCTACTTCTGGACTCTAACCACTAGGCTACTCCTTCACTCTCATCCTTATATAACAGATGGTTAAAATATCCTTCCATAATTTCTATAATAGTGAGGAGACTGAGTTTACATCCACTGGAATTGTGGGCTACAATTCAATCACTGGTCCTATCCCCACTGAACTATTGTACCTTGTTCTTTGGACTCCTAGACCGATTTCTGAAGCCTTACAACTGATGCAGAATGCAACAATGTGGCTGTTGACAGGCACCAGAATATATAAGAATATCTTTCCTCATCTGAAAGTCTTGCATTTTTCCTTTAAATATTGTAGCCAGTTTAGGGTGATGATTTTAATTTTTAAGATTCTGAGACTAGGTCTTGATCTTCCTCTAAGAGTTCTTTGGAAGATTTATTTTCCTTCCATAATTTAACATCAGAAGGGGGAGGGCAGTTATCCTGCCTATCTCTTGCTGAAGTTCATGCTGAATTGTATCCCATTAGCTTGCAACCAGCTTCCATTGGAACTAAGGTCATTAGAGGATTTGTTGAGGTTTTGGAGGAGGTTCAAAGCCTATTATTTTAGACTGGCCTTTCATGGTTAGAATAATGGAAGAGAATGATGATTTACATGAGGAGGCTGAAACTTTTATATTTCAGGTTTGTTTTTTTATGGATAGAAGTATGGTAGAGAGTTATGATTCATGTTACACTGGGTAATGAAAATGTCTGCTTTGTTTTATTGCATTTAATGTTTGTTTCAATTTATTTTTATTCAGTTCAGTGGTTGTTGTCATTATGTTTTAATGCTTTTTGTAAACCGGGGATGATGTATAAGATCTGCAGTATATAAGATGTGAAGGCATATTTTAGGGACATGTAAATCTGAACATGTGGAAAGCAATGGCAATTTCAGAAAAGGCACCATGCACTTGCACATGCATGGATCTTTTAAAATCAGCGCTTCTCCATCTCCAAATATATGTGTGTTCCTGGCCACAGAGTTTACATATGCATGCGATGGAAAATGAAGCATCATGCATATGTAGATCCTCCAGCATACAATGAAACCTCCATACATGTCTGTGTCTAGGTGAAGGATAGGTCTGATGTAGGGCTTACCTAGAGCCAACTACCAGTGATATCTCCAATCTAAAACCTCTCATAGATGCCAAAATGGGTGAGGATGTATGAGCCATGGAAGGAACCCAGAAACCTAAGACTTCAGATATCTCTCCCTAAGCTTTGCAGACTACTCGCATGTTGAATGAGTATAATACCTTTCATAGAAACATAGAAATATGATGACAGAAAAAGACCACATGGCCTATCTAGTATGTCCTTCCATATCAACGACTACATCAGTCCACTTTTTTCCTCTAGAAATCCTCTGTGTTTGTCCCATGCTTTTTTGAATTCAGATACTGTCCTCATCTCTACCACCTCCAATAGGAGAATATTCCATGGAGCCACCATTCTTTCCATAAAGAAATATTTCCACATATCACTCCTGAATCTATCCCCCTTCGCCCTCATCCCATGTCCCCTCATAGCAGAACTTGCTTTCAATTGAAAGAGGCTCTCCCCCTGTACATTTATGCCAGGGAGGTATTTAAACATCTCAATCATATCACCTCTATCCCACCTTTCCTCTAAGGTGTACATATCCCTCTAGAGGACAGCAAACTTGGGCCGGAAGGACTGGGGGTTCTAGTCCCACAGGTGCTCCTTGTGGTCTTGGGCAAGCCACTTAACCCTCCATTGCCCATGTTCCCTGTAAAATAGTTATCTCCAAGTTATAATGCCCTGTTCAATGTAATTTCAGTTTGTTCAATGTAAACCGCCTTGATGATATGAAAGGCGGTATATAAGAAATGTTAAATAAATAAATAAATAAGTATTAAGATCCTTAAGTCTGTCCTCATATGCTTTATAATGAAGAGCACTAACCATTTTAGTAGCCACCCTCTGTACTGACTCCATCCTGTTTATATCCTTTTGAAGGTATGGTCTCCAGAATTGCAAACTATACTCCAAATGAGGTCACAACAAAGTCCTATACAGAGGCACTATCACCTCCTTTTTTCTGCTAGCCATTCCTCTCCGTATGCACCCAAGCATCCCTCTAGCTTTTGCCATCAGCTTTTCTACCTGTTTAACTACTTAAAGATCATCAGACACAACCACGTCTAGGTCCCGCTCTTCTTTAGTTGACAAAATTACTTCACCCCCTATATTATATTGCTCCCTTGGATTGCTGCAGCCCAAATGCATGACCTTACATTTTTTAACATTAATTTCCAGCTGCCAAATTCTAGACCATTCTTCAAGATTAGCTAGATCCCTCCTCATGTTATCTACACCTTCCTGGGTGTCTACTCTATTGCAGATTTTGGTATCATCCGAAAAGTGGCAAACCTTACCCGACAGCCCTTCTGTTATATCACTAACAAAGATGTTAAAAAGAATCGGTCCTAGGACAGATTCCTGGGGCACACCACTGGTAATATCCTTTTCCTCAGAGTGAGCTCCATTTACTTGTACTCTTTGTCGCGTCCCACCCAGCCAATTTCTAACCCAAGCAGTAACTTTAGGGTCCATCCCTAGGGTGCTCAGTTTGTTTATAAGTTGCCTGTGAGGAACAGTGTCAAAGGCTTTACTGAAATCTAAATAAACCACATCTAGGACTCTCCCTCGGTCCAACTCCCTGGTGACCCAGTCAAAGAAATCAATCAGATTTGTCTGACAATACCTGCCTCTGGTGAATCCATGCTGCCTCGGATTCTGTAATCTGCTGGACTCCCGAAACCTCACTATTTTCTCTTTCAGCAGCATTTCCAATATAATTTACTCACCACCAAAGTTAAACTAACCAGCCTGTAGTTTTCAACCACATCCTTACTTCTGCTTTTGTGTTAAGGCACCACATGAGCCTCTCTCCAGTCCTTTGGCACCACTCCTGACTCCAACGAGGCATTGAAAAGGTCAGTCAGTGGAGCTGCTAGAATGTCCCCATGTTCCCTCAGTATTCTAGGGTGTATCCCATCCAGTCCCATCTCTTTGTCTACTTTAAGTTGAGCTAGTTTCTCACGAACACAGTCTTCTGAAAATTGTTCAAGATGTCCCTCGCTTCTGTTCCTGTTTATGGGTGTTTTCTGAGGTCCTACTCCTGGTTCTTCATCTGTGAACATAAAACAGAAATATTTGTTAAGCGATTCCACTTTATCCTCATCTGCTTCTACATATTCCTCCACTTCACCCTTGAGTCTGACAATACCACTTTTGCCCTTTCTCTTCTCACTAACACATCTGAAAAATGTCTTATCTCCCCATTTTATTGCATTGACTATTTCCTCCTCTTTTTGAATCTTTGCTTTCCTGACTACTTTGCTAACTTCTCTAAGTTTTTTCATATATAGATGCCTGTCTTCCTCTCTCTGTGATCTCTTGTATTTCATGAAGGACTCCCGCTTTTTCTTCACCTTTTCAGCTATTTCTTTCGAAAGCCATAGTGGTCTCCTTTTCCTTTTACCTTTATTTACCATTTTAACAAAAAGGTTGGTTGCCCTTAAAATATCCCCTTTCAGTTTTGCCCACTGTTTTTCTATATCCCCCTGCTGTTCCCATCCCGCTAACAACTCCCTGAGGTATTGGCCCATCTTGGCAAAGTTAGTCTTCCTAAAGTCTAAGACCCTCACCTTTGAAAAGATTCTAACAGCTCTAGTCCTAATACAGAACCACACCATCTGGTGATCACTGGATGCAAAATGATCTCTCACTATAACATCAGAAACACTTTCACCATTGGTAAGCACCAAGTCCCTTCACGTGTGGGGTCTATTACAAATTGCCTGACTAGTTCTCCCTATAGAGAATCCAGGATCTCTTTACTTCTAGATGATACTGCAGACGGAATGTGCCAATCAACATCTGGCATATTAAAATCCCCTATTAGTAGCACTTCCCATTTCCTAGCAATGCAGCGTATGTCTTCAATTAACTCTTTGTCCACCTCTTCCACTTGTGAGGGAGGTCTGTATATCACGCCAATGAAAAGAGATTTCTCTTTCCCTCTTTCTAGTTTAACCCACAATTTTATTTATTTATTTATTTTAATGCTTTTCTATACTGCACTATTTATCATCAGCGCGGTTTACAAGTAACATAAGTTGTGCAATGCAGAACAGCCTGACATTGGACTTACAATGAACAGGGAAGATAAAACATGGTGAACAGGATAACTATATACACTATATACAAATTGGTATTATGGTTTCCCATAATATTAGGCGGTAGTTACAAAAGCTCAATGGTGGCTATATAAATCTACATATTTCTATTGGTACTCCGAGGTTTGTTAGGGACGGTTGTAGTGAATGGATTAAGTGCACTAATTGTAGGGCGGAGGGGTTACTCTGTGTAATCTGCTATGGGTCGGGGTGAGGGTGTCTAGGTGATGTTGCCTCCTCTCTCCCTTTTAAGCTCTGTAATTCCAAAGCTTTAATAGTATTTTTTACTTATAGTGCCACTCCTCCTCCCCTTCATCCTACCCTGTCCTTTCTGAATAAAGTATAGCCAGGTATAGTTACATCCCAGTCATGGTTTTCTGTGAACCATGTTTCTGTAACTGTCGCTAAATCCAAGTCGGCCACTCCCACCAAAGCTTCAATGTCAGGGATCTTATTTCCCATGCTATGGGCATTTATACACACTGCTTTCTATTTGTTATCCCCATTACCCATTTCCATAAAGGTATTTAATGTATCACTTACCTGGGGGTTTTCACTTACCTGGGGGCTTTCTTCACCCATCCCCAACAAATCTAGTTTAAAGCCCTTGTCAGTAGATTAGCTAGTCTACTACTGAAGATTTGTCGATCTTTCTTGGACAGATGGATGCCATCTCTGCTCTGCAACCCTTGGAACAGCATCCCATTGTCTAGGAAACCAAAACACTCTCGATGACACCATCCACACAGCCATGAATTCATCTCCAGGATGCGTGCCTCTCTGCCTTGGTCTTTACCCTCAACAGGGAGGATTGAAGAGGACACCACCTGTGCACCTAACTGCTTCACCCTCTGTCCCAGAGCCATGAAATCACTTTTGATATGCTCAGAGGGATACCTGGCAGTATTATTTCTTCTGACATGGATTAGCAACATTGGGTAATAATCAGTGGGCTTGATCAGTCTCGGCAAACTCTCCGTAACATCATGGATTTTGGCACCAGGCAGACAGCATACCTCTCTGGACATCAAGTCTGGTCGGCAGATGGATGCCTCAGTATTCCTCAGAAGAGAATCACCAACCACCACTAGCCTACGCTTCCTTGTGGTCACTGATTCTGCAACTTTGCGGTACTTGAGCTTTGGTTCTTCCCTTTCCAGGGATGCTTTCGCCTTCTCCACTTCCAGAGCTGCATAATGGTTCTTCAATTCAAGGCCTGGAGAAGTTGGATTGGTGATTCTGCAGGCCCTGGTGACTTGTGTCCAACCTTCGTCATTCTGTCGGCACCCATCTTCTCCTCTGCTGGAGAGCTTGGTTGCTACAAGAAGCATCTCATTAATGTACTTTTCACTGTCTTGAATGCTCCTGGTACATTCACAATGTGCTGTTCCAAGTCCCTGTGTTTTGTTAAATGGGGAGGTACCCTATAAAGCAAGACTGCTCACTAGGGGTGGTGGGAGTTGGGGGGATAGGGAGGGAACTAACACCTAATTAGGTGTCAACAGTTCCCAAGATCTGGGAAAGTTACCAAAGCAGAGTTTTAAACCTACAACACTAAAGAAAATATGTCTACTAAAGCAACAAAAAGAATGTAACTTTGTTTTAAAAATATACCAAAACCCTTTTAAGAGCGCCCAGTCAGAGAGCTAGCAATTAAAAAAAAAATAGACCCTCAAATTCTTACCATTGTTTGAACTGGATAGCCCCTCTTAGGAATGCTTCAACAGGGCAGGGCTCTGAAGCCTTTTATGCAGGCCTCAGCTGCTCTCAGTTCATTCACAGGCTAATCAGACCCACTAACTCCTGATTAGGTGTCAGCAGTTCCCAAGAGCTGGGAAAGTTGCCAAAGCAGAGTTTTGCCATTGTTTGAACTGTATAGCCCCTGCTAGGAATGCCTCCTTTCTGTAGTGATAGCCAGCCTCCCTCTCTCATGGAGGCCTGAAAGCCACATGAGTGCAATCTATAATCCCCAGGATTGATGGGAAATAAGTCACCTCACAGAACTGGACCATGGTTTGCTGCATCTGCTGCACAATCTTTGTAAAGACTACATATTTGCATTGTGGGTTAGAAAGACTCTCAGGAACTGAGAGATGCAGTATTTAAAGGCTGATGGGGTGAGACCCACAGTGGCAGCCAACACAGACTGGAAACTGCTTGTGGCTAGGAAGGCAAGAACCATGGTGAGCTTGAGATGGACAAGATGGACAGGCCCCTCCGTGTGGTAGAATAGAGGATCTGTCCTAGCTCCTGGCATAGATATGGATGGATACCTTAGATAAGAACATAATAAATGCCATACTGGGTCAGACCAAGGTCCGTCAAGCTCAGTATCCTGTTTCCAACAGTGAATCCAGGTCATAAGTACCTGGCAGGATCCCAAAAAGGTACAAAGGTACCACAAATCTTGTCCTGGGGTAAGCAGTCGATTTCTTTGGTCCTCTTTAATAATAGTTTATGGACCTTTCCTCTAGGAGCTTGTACAAACCTTTTTTTAAACCCAGCTACACTAACAGCTTTTACTACATCCTCCGGTAACGAATTCCAGAATTTGATTATGCGTTGAATGAAAAAATATTTTCTCTTTATAGTCTTAAATGGGTTTACTTGTAGCTTTATCACATGTCCCCTAGTCTTTCTTCTTTTAGATGGAGTAAACAACTGATCTACGCTTACTCATTCCACTCCATTCATGAATTTATGGAGTGGAGGAGTGGCCTAGTGGTTGGGGCAAGGTACTTCAGGCTGGAAGGTTGGGGGTTCAAATCCCACTAAAGGACAGCAACCTTGGGCCGGAAGGACTGGGGTTTCTAGTCCCACAGGTGCTCCTTGTGGCCTTGGGCAAGCCACTTAACCCTCCACAGCCCATGTTCCCTGTAAAATAGTTCTCTGTGTGCTGTGCTTTCCTGTCTAATCAATGTGTTTATACCTCAAAAATTTCCTGTCATGATTTGACAATTTCCAATCTGTAACACAGGTATACTAAAAAATTTTTTTTAAACTGCCTCTAATGTTTCGATTGATTTTTACGTTTTTTGGTGTGCTGAATCCAAATCTGGTAACCAATTTGCTCCATCACGTACAGATTTTTTGCTACATTGGGTTAGCAGTTTGAGGTGAACGTTTCAGATTGAGTGCGATCGAGATAAAAGTTTCTTGGATGAATTCTTTATACTAATTGTTTAGTAGTTATTCAAATAAGAATAAAGAAAATTGTAACAAGGCAGCACATAAGAATAGAGTAATGTCAACAAAACACACTGTGATGGTAGCAAAATTGTCTGCACTTAAAACAGCCACATACATGTGCACAAACATTGAGCATATAAGAGCGAGGTTAGACACAAAGCAAAGCAAAGAAATGTGCAAAAAATGTTGTACAGGTATGTATGTAAGAATAGAAAACGCAAACCGCACCATTGCAATACATGAAGACAAACACCCGATGGTGTGAAAATAAAATTCTAATAAATGAGATCCGACACTGTGGTAATAACTAGCAAATTTTTATTTCAAAGTTTAGTAAAAACACGATATTTGTCAACACAGTTTAGATTTTAAAGTCATTCTTGGGTCAATCAATCTCCTGGTGGGCCCGTTTCTTCTTCCCCCGAATGCTTCTCTTGGTGCGCTGCTTGGCGTATTTTTCATCTGGGGTTTCCCGCAGCACCAACCAGCAGAAATCAGCCATCATAGTGGTGTTCCATCTTCCTTGGTACCTTCTCTCTGCGTCCTTGATGTCCTGGTGAAACCTTTCACCTTGTTCTTCACTGTACGCCCCCAAGTTTTCGGGAAAGTAGTTCACATGGGAGTGCAAGAAATGGACTTTCAGGCTCATGTTACAACCTTGTTCTTTGAAGGCATTGAGCATCCTGGCAACAATATCCTTATAGTTCTCATCCCGCCTGTTCACCAAGAATTTGAGAACAACATCCTTGAAGGAATCCCAGGCTTCTTTTTCCTTCTCAGACATCGTTTCAGCGAATGCTCCATCTGAAATGAGTTTCCTTATATCACGGCCAACAAACATTCCTTCCTTTAGCTTTGCTTCAGAAAGTCGGGGGAACTTTGAGCAAAGGTACCGAAAGCACTCACCATCTTTTGGAAGGGACTTGATGAATTGCTTAATGAGACCCAACTTAATGTGGAGAGGTGGTAATAGAATTTTATCACGAGGTACCAAGCTCTCATGAAAAACATTTTTCTCACCGGGTCTCAAATACTCCCGAATTGGCCAGTCTTTTTTCCCCCAGTGCAGGTCGCGGGCCCGGCTATCCCACAAGCAAAGGAAGCAGGGATATTTGGTGAAACCGGATTGCTGTCCTAATAGCATGGATAGAATTTTAAAGTCTCCACAAATCATCCACTTATGCTCATCATAACGAATCTTCTGAAGAATCAGGGCCAAATTCTCCTATTTTTCTTGGAGAATAACAGAGTGAGCAATAGGAACTGAAGCGAATGTGTTGCCATTATGAAGAAGAACACCTTTTATGCTGTCTTTTGATGAATCAATGAACAGCCGCCATTCAGCAGGATCATACTTGAGTTTAAACTTTTCCATCACTCCGTATATATCGTTGCAAAATACCAAATCTTCCTCTTTGCTGAAATACTTCAAAAATTGTGTCTCGCGGTTGAGGTACCAATAAAAAGTTGTTCCTGGTGACAATAGATTTTTCTGTTTAAGCCGAGAACCTAGCAGTTGGGCAGCATCTTTTGGGAGTCCTAAATCCCGGACTAAATCATTCAATTCAGCTTGAGAGAAAAGTTCAGGTTTCGGATCTGGTTCAGTTTCAAACTCGGAAGTACTGGACTCATCGGGAAAAGCCATCTGATGAGTCTCATCATGATCAGAACCGTCCACACAAATATGATCCAAAGATTTTGGTGGTTCAGGCACAGGTACTTCGTTGCTATGAGGCATAGGCCTAATTGCTGAGGGAAGGTTGGGGTAACTTATTACGTTCTTATTTATTTTTTTATTTATTTTTTTATTTATTTATAAATTTTTCATCAATATTACAATGTAATATGAAAGGAAAAAACTTCAATACAAAGAATTAGAAGTAAGAAAATAATACCAAAACAAAAACCAGAAAAAAGAAGCACAAGCCCACATCATGGGGGAGCATACCCAGCATACAATATAAATTAAACAGAGCTAAGAAACATCAAAAGAAAAAAGCGAGACATTACCCTCTTAAATTCTCTTAATCCCTTTTTTAATCTAACTAGCCAAGATTTTTTAAGTTGTATCCCTTCACAATGCAAGAGCAAAAATAGCAGTCACTGCTGTGGTCTCTTTGTTCACGCCACATCATAGGTATTCCGAAACGAAATGCTTGTTTTTTATCTTTCATCCATAAGCGTAGATCTTCCTCACATGTCTTGCACACTTTGTGAGGAGCCCCGGTTTGTCTTGATCGCCTAACTTCAAACCGAAATAGGTGAAATATACTTTTTTAATAAATGCAGAAATGTTCCTCTGCCGCTTTTTCACGGTATATTCCCCACAAATAAAACAAAAACTGTCCGGAGAGTTGACGCAACCTCTGGCTCTGTGAGCCATCACAAATACACAGCACTGCAAACTACAACTGTAGTGAACCACTTCGGAATAAAGCTGGATTACGACTGAGCAAACAAAGGTAATAATGAACTTGCAAGAAACTGAAATTTGACAGGAACGTTAATGTCGCAACCACCGTGTTTGAGCGAGCGAACGAGGCGAGGCGAACAGGAAAGAACATGCGCCAGCGTGAGTACTGGATTTAGCCCCCCGCCTCCCAATTGTCCTGTTAATGTATAAAATGAATACAAAACACTCTAAAATATCATGAGGGAGTGTTTCTAGTTAGTTAACCATTACAACCTCTATTTTGGGCCAAGAAAATTAACTGCAGTCGGCTAAAAAGAAATTATGTGAACATTCCTTATATGGGTAAGAAATCTAATTTTGCAAGAAAACGTGACGTGATGGAATATTTTGGCTATTTTTCCTGGATTCAGCACCCCAAAATCTATAGGAATTAGTTGCAAAACTGGAGGCAGTTTTTTGGTAGTGTACCTGTGTAATCAAACCACTGCTGATCGCTGGAAGTAGCAGTATAATAAATAAATTTATAGACCTCTATCATATCTCTCTTCAGCCGTCTCTTTTCCAAGTTGAGTACTAAATTTTTAAACCTTTCCTCATAGAAGTATCCTTCCATCCTGTTTATCAATTTTGTGGCTCTTTTCTATACCTTTACTAATTCTGCTATATCCATTTTAATATATTGAGACCAGAATTGCACCCAATATTCAAGGTGTGATTATATCATGGAATGATACATCCTTGGTTTCATTCTTCATTCTTTTCCTTATGATTCCTAGCATTCTATTTACTTTCTTGGTAGTCACTGTACACTAAGCAGAGCATTTCAATGTATTTTCCATGATGGTGCCTAAATCCTTTTCCTGGATAGTGACTCCTAATGTGGAACCTTGCATCATATAGTTTGGGTTGTTCTTTCCTAGGTGCATAACTTTGCACTTGTCAACATTAAATTTCAACTGCCATTTGGACATCCAGTTTTCCAGTTTATCAAGGTCCTCTTGCAATTTTTCATAATCCTCTTGTGTTTTAACAACTTTGAATAATTTTGTGACATCTGCAAATTTTGATCACCTCACTCATTATTCCCATTTCTATGTCATTTACAAATATGTTAAAAAGTTCAGTTCCAACACAGATTCCTGGGGTACTCCACTATTTATCTTTCTCCATTGAGAAAATTGGTCATTTAGCCCTACTCTCTGCTTTCTATCTTTTAACCAGCTCCAGATCCACAATGGTACAATGTCTCCTCTCCCATGACTTTTCAATTTTGCCAAGAGTCTCTGATGAGGGATCTTGTCAAAACAGATCCTTCATCCATGAGGTCCAGAAATTGGGTCCTAGACCATAAGAACATAAGATATGCCATACTGGGTCAGACCAAGGTCCATCAAGCCCAGTATTCTGTTTCCAACAGTGGCCAATCTAGGTCGTATGTACCTAGCAGTTTCCCCAAGGGACACAGGTTCCACAATGCTTGTATTGGTTCAAGCATTGATATCCTGGGTCCCTTCTTAATAATGGTTTATGGACCTTTCCTCCAGGAACTTGTCCAAACCTTTTTTAAACCCAGCTACACTAACAGCCTTTACTACATCCTCCGGTAACAAATTCCAGAGTTTGATAACACTTTGAGTGAAAAAATATTTTCTTTTATTAGTCTTAAATAGTTTACCCTGTAGCTTCATTGCATGTCCCCTAGTCTTTCTATATTCTGATAAGGTAAACAATCGATCTACGTTTACCCGTTCCATTCCGTTCATTAATTTATAGACTTCTATCATATCTCCCCTCAGCCATCTCTTTTCCAGGTTAAAGAGCCCTAACCTTTTTGGCCTTTCTTCATGGGAGTATCCTTCCATCCCCTTTACCATTTTGGTGGCTCTTCTCTGAACCTTTTCTAAAATCGCTATATCCTTTTTAAGATACGGCAACCAGAATTGCACACAATATTCAAGGTGCGGTCTCACCATGGAATGATATAGAGGCATTATAATATCTTTTGTTTTATTTTCCATTCCTTTCCTTTTTTTTTTTTAAACTTTTATTTTCATTTTACAACAAGCAAAAAGAAACAACACACCAAAGGAAACAAATACAAACATACAATAAGGAAAAGCAACCCCCATAACCCCCCACCCCTATGCTTCTTCTCTAAGCTGATAAGTATCATCATGTGAGCGCTTACAAACAACAGTAATTGTACATCAAAACAAACAGAAATAGTATCTGCGATACAGAATGATCATGTGACAGAGATTTACACAGATTTAAACAGTCATATGAGAGCATTGAGCAGTTTGAACATAGTCGTTGAGCATCTTCCATTTAGACAAGTGGTGGGGGGTCTGAGCGGAAGAAGCTAACATACGAGGTATTTGCTCATATTTACTGTAGAGACAGACATGATTCCACCATTCATTGGGGCTCAGATGGGAGCTATTTTTCCAGTATTTCGTAATTAGGGAAATAGCTATGCCCAGCATAAAGTCTAAAAGGAAGTAAGCCGATTTGGGAAGAGAGGGGATCCCCGCAGCTGAGCGGAGTCCCACTATCTTCCAAGAGAGGGGCTCTTGAAAGTGTAAAATAGATTGAATACGACCCCAGACCCGACTCCAGTAATACTGTAATGCGGGGCATTCATACATAACATGAGTGAGTGAACCAATGGCCTCATGGCATGTCCAACATCTATTGCTCTGGGTGGCGTTCCATTTGGCTAACCTGTCAGGAGTATAGAAACATCGGTGGGCTAGAAAGAAAAGTGTCTGAGTGAGTGAGGCGGATCGAGAGACCCGTGTCACCTTGCTCCAGACTAGGCTCCATTGCTCCGGGGTCAAAGTTACATGCATTTCCCGCTCCCAGGATTTCTGTGCTATAGGAGTGCCTCTATTTACAGCATTACATAAAGTTTTGTAAAAGTTAGATGCTACACCCGATAAGCTCCCGATAGATCGGATAATCTCCGATAATCCTTGGGTATGGGATTCCGATGGCGGGAGCACCTTAGCACTCCGAAGACAATGCTGAAGTTGCACCAACTGAAAGTAGTGTTTCGCTGGGAGACCAAATTCAATTTGTAATTCACTAAAAGTCTTCCAGCGACCATCAGAGAACAGCTGGTTAGGGATCCAAATGCCCCTAGTGTACCAGGGGCTCCACGCCATCGGTTTATTTTGTATTTGAAATCGAGCATTGTGCCAAAGTGGGAGTCTATCTAGCGGACAAAGTCGGGAGTCTAGAGACTGCGCAAGGGTATTAAAGGCACCTAAAGTGTCTAAGAGCATTGGTGGATAGTGGGAGTCTGATGGGAGAGTCATACCAGGGAGATAAGTAAGAGGGATTGGTTTGCAAAGGTCCTCCTCTATATCTAGCCACACTGGTCTATTCGGTGTTAGGTCTTCCAGCCAACGAGCGCCTTGTTTGAGAAGAAAAGAGTGATGGTATTTCAGGAAATCAGGGAATCGGACACCACCATTTTCTTTGTCTGCTTGTAGCTTATGTTTCGCTATCCTAGGTGTCTTGTTTTGCCATAAGTATCTAGTCAGAAGACCCTCTAAGTCTTTATAGGTACGTCGAGGTAGGAGACAGGGCAACATTTCTAAAATGTAGTTCACTTTGGGAACAATCATCATTTTAATGGTTTCTAGGCGGCCCCACCAAGTAAGTGTTAAAGGAGTCCAGCGTTGAGTAAGCGCCCGGACCTTAGAGGTTAAGTCTTTAGCATTAAAGGTGATGGTGTCTTCTAAAGGAGAGCAGTAGTGCACCCCAAGGTATTTGACCATGCGAGGTTGCCATAAAAAGGGAAAGGATTGCATATCTGCCTGATGGATCAAAGGATTTAGTGGAAAGGCTACCGATTTGGTCCAATTTATCTTATAGCCCGAGAGTTGTGAATATTTACCAATTTGCTCTAGGACAGCCGGTACTGAGTCTAGGGAGACAAAGAGCATCAGGTCATCAGCATACGCTGAAATTTTGATTTCCCTATGAGAGAAAGGGACTCCATGAATATCCTTGGATTGCCGGATTAGTAAAGCTAAGGGTTCGAGTGCGAGATCGAAAAGTAGTGGAGACAGTGGGCATCCCTGGCGAGTACCGCGCGTTGCAGGGGAAATGGCTGAGACTTTAAAGCATTAGCACAGATACTAGCTGTGGGCTGTGCATACATGGTTTGGAGACAACGGAGAAAGCCTTCTCCGAATCCGTACCAGCGAAGAGTTGCAAACAAGAAGGGCCATTCTAAGCGGTCGAAGGCCTTCTCAGCATCAAGTGAGAGGCCAACCAATGGTCGATCAAGATTAACTGCGGCAGTCAGTACATGACATAGGGTCCTAGCATTATCAGCAGTTGATCTACCGGGAATGAAACCGCATTGATCTGGGTGTATTAAAGTAGACATCTTGTCAGAGAGCCGGGTGGAGAGAATGGTGGCAAATATTTTATAGTCTGCGTTTAGTAGGGAAATTGGACGATAATTGGCTGTTAGTTGCGGATCTCTCCCCTCTTTCTCAAAAACTACTACATTAGCCATTGAGAAGGATCCAGAGGGAGATCCCTCCTCGGCCAGAGCAGAAAAATAAAGTTTCAAAAACGGAGCTAAGTCAGCGCTAAAAGTTTTGTAGAATTAAACTGGGAGACCGTCCGGGCCTGCGGCTCGACCTGTGGCACATCTCTTGAGTGCCGATTGAATTTCTGATAAAGTGAATGGTTTGTCCATGGCCTCTCTATCTTCGTCAGATAGGGTCGGTCGCTGTACCCCTGATAGTAAGCGTTCAAATACTTCTGGCTCGAAATCACATTCAGATTGATAAAGCCGAGTATAAAAATCACGAAAGAGTTCTAATATTTCTGTATCTTTAGTGACCAAACTCCCCCCCGACGGATTGCGGAGAGCGATAACACGCTTGGCTTCTTTTTGACCTTTCAGGGCATTGGCTAGCAATTTGCCAGCACGGTTATTTTCCCGATAGTACATCCCTTGTTGAGATTCAATATTTTTGGCAGCAGCGGTATATAAAAGTTGATTGTATTGAAAACGAAGACGTTGTAAGCGAAGTAAAATACATGGGTCAATACGGGACGTGAGAAGACGCTCTCCAGCTTGTATCTGTTGTTCTAGAATCAGTAAATGTTGCTTTCGTTGTTTCCCCTGTCGGATTTGATAGCTAGTTATAGTTGCACGGATAGACGCCTTGAAACCCTCCCACCAAGCCCAGCTCGCAGTGTCATGGGGTGAATTAAAATGAAAGTAGTCTTGGATAGCGGCCTTTATGTCAACCTGAAAATCTTTTTGGTCTAGTAGGGATCTATCAAAAAACCAAGCACGGGGATGTTCATCTTGCGTAGTGACATGTAATGAGAAAGATATGGCAGCATGATCTGAAATATGGAGAGGATGAATCCTAGCCGTGTCCACTTGGGGTATCAGTGCTTTGGAGATAAGAAAAAAATCTATTCTAGATTGTGAGTGATGGGGGGCTGAGAAAAAGGTGAACTCTAAGTCGGAGGGGTGAAGCAGCCTCCATATATCTACTAACGCAAGATCTTTCATCAGAGCTGTAAGGGTATCAAGACTCTTGGGTGGACCATTCGTTCTAGGCGGCTGTCTATCTATCAAAGGATCAAGTACTTGGTTGAAATCGCCGCCAAGTATTAATGGAGTATTGGCAGAGGCCTGTGCCAACTGCGCAATACTTGCATAGTAAGCAGGGTTATCTACATTCGGAGCATAAATACAAATACACGTGATTTCACTATCTCCAACCTTAAGGTGTGCACGGGCCCATCTACCCTCCTTATCAGAGCTAGTATCCAGTACAGTAGCTTGCAAAGACTTCTTAACCAAGATGGCTACCCCACACCGTTTGGAAACGGCGGGAGAGTAGGCAGCCACCATGTAAGGCTTAGCATTGAGTTTCAGTGTTTCAGTGGAGTTTAAATGCGTTTCCTGAAGAAACACTAAATCAGCATGCTCATGATTAAGATAGCTAAGGATTTTCTTCCTTTGGATTGGACTATTGATGCCTTTTACATTCAGTGATAAGAGCTTACATAAGGCCATTCAGTAAAGTTAATAATTCTGAAAAAGAACATGATAACGCACATAATTTCACAATGTCCCTCATATTAACTGTATATGGCTGTACACATGACATGATAGAAAATAAGCTAATGAAAAACAATGAAGCGCCCCATATAAAAAAATAAGCACCGAAGTGCAATAGAGAAGAAGCAGAACCCCAGAAATTACTGGCGACCATGTGTCTGCGGGGAGAAACCCCAGAGAAGGCCTAATTGAAACATATAACCTGTATAGCTGTGCATGTTCCGAATCCAACCGAGGTGCACATCATGGAGGGATAGGAGACCAAGAAAGCTATATATAGACAGAAAGAAAAGTCCAGGCAGTCTCTGTTCCAGGCGGTGATCATCGCGTCGGGCCATTCAAAATGGCGGGCAGATCCGGCGGGTTACAGATCCAAGTTGTTGGATTAGCGCATCTGGTCTGCTTCTTTGGAATCTAAAAATGTTGCTAGTAGATCAGGATCTTCGAATGTTCTAGTTTGGTTATGGAGAGTCACTCTGAGCTTCGCTGGATACAATAGGCCAAAGCGAGCCTGTAGCTGTTGAAGTCTAGGGCGAAAAGCAAGGAGTCTCTTCCGACGGTCAACTGTGGGCTTTGCCAAGTCAGGGAAGAAGGAGACTTTATGACTTTCAAACTCCAGATGATGATTCGCCCGGGCAGCATTTAGAATCTGCTCAACTTGTTGATATCTCAGTAATCGAAAGATGATAGGCCGGGGGGTCGTCCGATTGAGGGCCATGTTGGTAGGAACACGATGTGCTCGGTCAATTTCCAGATCTCTGTGAAAAGTGATCTTCAGCAAGGAGGGAAGAGTTTTGACCAGGAATTCTCTTATATCTCCTGCTTCGGCCCCCTCCGGTACTCCAATGAGCCTTACATTGTTGCGACGGGCTCGATTATTGCTATCCTCTAACTCTTTTTGAAGATTCTGTATCTGACGCTCAGCCTTGTCCAATTTCACCAAGCGCACCGCGTGCGAGTCGAGGACCCCCGCCATGTTGTCCTGCCGTAGTGAGAGACCTTCAAGCCGGTCCTGAAGCACACCGAAGTCTTCCCGCATGGCTCGGAGCGCCTCTCCGTTGGACTGTACCAGTTCCTTCACACCGCGTATTTCCTCCAAGATCTCCTGTTGCATTTCGGGGTTTTCCCGAAGTGGAACTGTCTTTTGTGGGGAAGACAACTCTGTTTTGGAGCGTTTTCCGTGTGAAGAAGAGGGAGACCCGAAGTCTAATCGCGCTGGTTTGTGGGCCGCCATCCCCCCCGAGGTACCCCGGTAAGTTCGGAGCAAAGTATTAAGTTTAGGTAGGTATTAAGTCAGGATTCTGAGTAGGCCTCTCGGGAGCTTCAGCGCGAAGCGTCTAACCCGCTGGACATCAGGCTCCGCCCCCCTTTCCATTCCTTTCCTTATCATACCTAGCATTCTATTTGCTCTCTTGGCCGCTGCTGCACACTGGGCTGAGGGTTTTAACATGGTATCCACAATGACGCCTAAATCTTTTTCCTGGGTGGTGGTTCCTAATGTGGAACCTTGCATAGTGTAACCATAGTTTGGGTTGTTCTTCCCTAGGTGCATAACCTTGCACTTGTCCACATTAAATTTCACCTGCCATTTTGATGCCCAGTCTTCCAATTTATCAAGATCCGCTTGCAATTTTCCACAATCCTCTTGGGTTTTAACAACTTTTTTTTTCTTTTTTATTATCTATTTATAAGTTTTACAATAAATCCAAGCAAAATAAAACTTGAATGGAAATAAGGATACAGAACACAAGATCAGAAATACATCAACCCCAATATAGGAAAACAACACAGGCAAAATAACGTTTCTGTTCCTTCTACAGCCCACAATACGGAGGAGGAGACCCGAAACAATAATAATTACAATAATGAAGGAAATCCTACTGGAGAGAGACAGTTAGGAATAAACTATGCAGTAGAACCTATACTGCATCAGAGGGGTGACGAGCATTTATGAAGGCTAACAACTGGGATGGATCATAAAAAACATATGTTACAGAATTCAATTTGATCATACATTTATAGGGAAACTTTAAAAAAAACTGACCCCCCAAAGACAATATACCTGGACGTAATAACAAAAACTCTCGCCTTCGTTTCTGGGTTTCCCGAAAAAAATCAGGGAATACCCGAACGGTTAAACCAAGAAATAACACATCCCGTTTACGAAAAAACATTTTGAGGAACCAATCTCTATCAGAATTCAATGCAAAAGTTATAATTAACGTAGCAGGAGTGGCTGTATCAGTTAAAGATGTTTCTAACATAGCAAATACATTCAAAGAATCAGCAAAATCTACACCGGGTATAATACCACCACCTTCCTCCTTTTTCCAAGTAGATAGGTAATATGCCTTAACTAAGGGCGGATGTGACTCAACCGGTACCCCCAACACCTCAATCATATATTTTTTAAACATTTCTTTCGACCCAATAGACTGAACCTTAGGAAAATTAACCAAACGAAGATTGGAGTATCGAGATAAATTTTCCAGGGTTTCAACTCGAGACCGTAACGCCATAACATCTTTCTGGTAGCCAGAGCACAAGTTATCAACATGAGTTATTTTCTGTTGGAGTTCAGAAACAGAGCTCTGCATCACTGAAATCTCCACAGTATGTTGCTGAACAAGACCCGTATGGGACTGTAACAGGGAAGACAAAGTAGAGACCTGAGGAGCCAGAAATTCAGCCAACTTGACTATAGCAGACCAAATTGTCTCCAAAGTAAATTCCTCGGGCTTCTCAAAAGAGAAGAACATCGGGGCTTGCATAGCAGCTGCTCCAGCATCCATAAATCGTCGCTCCACCTCCGACGCAACAGGAGACCCCAAGGCCAACAAAGATGATGCCACAGCGGTGGGAGAAATTACCGCGGCACTTCTGCCGCTCCCCGATGCTGGCGTCCCTCCACTTTCCACTCCCCCACCAGTAGCAGGGGGAGGTATCGTCGTCATCACCGAGCACCTCACCAGCGAAGGCTCTTTAGGGGGCCGCCACTGCTCCGGCGACGAGATGTAGGGTCCGGATCCTCCCGCCGACTAACTCAGTTCAGCCGATAGGTTCCTAGGGCCACTACTCGCCGGTTGCCCCAACTGCTGCCGTGGCACTAGAAAAGGATCTAGCGGACCAACCGCCTGAGAAGGTAAAGGGGTCGAGGTTTCCGGGGCATAGGAGGGCTTCTTAGCCCCTTTGGCTTTCCTTTTCCCCATTAAGTATAGCACCGCCGAACAACGCTCCCTTCAGTGCGCCATCTTGGAACCTCCTCCCGGGGTTTTAACAACTTTAAATAGTTTTGTGTCATCTTCAAATTTGATAACCTCACTCATTATTCCACTTTCCAGGTCATTTATGAATATTTCAAAAAGCATCGGACCCAGCACAGATCCCTGGGGTACACCACTATTCACCTTTCTTCATTGGGAAAATTGGCCATTTAGCCCTACCCTCTGCTTTCTATCTTTTAACCAGTTCCTGATCCACAATAGTACACTGCCACCTATCCCATGACTCTTTAGTTTTGCCAAAAGTCTCTCATGAGGGACTTTGTCAAAGGCTTTCTGAAAGTCCAGATACACAATATCAACCGACTCACCTTTGTCCACCTGATTATTCACTCCTTCAAAAAAACATAACAGATTAGTAAGACAAGATCTTCCTTGTCTAAAGCCATGTTGGATGTCTCCCATTAGGTCATGACTATCTACATGCTGAGTAATTTTATTCTTTGATGGTTTCTACCATTTTTCCCGGTACTGATGTCAGGCTCACCAGTCTGTAGTTTCCCGGATCAGCCCTGGAACCCTTTTTAAAAATTGGTGTTACATTGGCGATCCTCCAATCTTCAGGTATTAGAGATTATTTTAATTATAGTTCACAGATTACTAATAGCAGGTCTGCAATCTCATATTTCAGTTCTTTCAACACCCTTGGATGTATACCATCCGGCCCAGGTGATTTGCTACTCTTCAGCTTATCTAATAGTTGTAATACATCTTCCTGAAGTATCGATATTTCCTTCAATTCTTCTGCACCTGTAAATACCACTTTAGTCATGGGTAACATCCCTACATCTTCCTCAGTAAAGACTGAAGCAAAGAATTCATTCAGTCTCTCCGCTATTGCCTTGTGGCCTCTTAGTGCTCCTTTAACCCCTTTATCATTTAATGGACCAACTGACTCTCTCACAGGTTTTTTGCTACGAATGTACTTGAAAAGGTCTTTACTTCGCGTTTTTGCTTCTGCAGCAAGCTTCTTCTCAAATTCTCCCTTTGCCTGCCTTATCAATGCCTTGCATTTGACTTGCCAGTGCTTGTGCTGTTTCCAGGTTTCGTTTTTTGGCTCTTTTTTCCATTTCCTGAAAGATGCTTTTTTGGCAACAACAGCCTCTCTGACCTCACCTTTAAGCCATGCTGGCAGTTGTTTGGACTTCCTTCCACTTTTCTTAAAGCGTGGAATACAGCTGGTCTGGGCTTCCAAGATAGTATTTTTCAACAACAGCCAAGCCTGATGTACGTCTTAAACCTTTGCAACTGCTCCTTTTAGTTTTTTCTTAACTGTTTTCCTCATTTTATCATAGTCTCCCTTTCGAAAGTTAAAAGGTAGTACTGTGGATTTCCTTACTATCCCTCCTCCACTAATTAAATCAAAGGCGATCATGCTATGATCACTATTGCCAAGTGGCCCCAACAACCTTATCTCTTGCACTAGATCTGGTGTTCCACTAAGGACTAGGTCTAATATGGCTTCCCCTCTGGTCGGTTCATGAACCAGCAGCTCCAAGAAGCAGTCATTTATTTCATCAAGAAGGGCTGTCGGGTAAGGCTTGCCTCTTTGCGGATGATACCAAAATCTGCAATAGAGTAGACACCCAGGAAGGTGTAGATAACATGAGGAGGGATCTAGCTAAGCTTGAAGAATGGTCTAGAATTTGGCAGCTGGGATTTAATGTTAAAAAATGTAAGGTCATGCAACTGGGCTGCAGCAATCCAAGGGAGCAATACAGTATAGGAGGTGAAGTACTTTTGTCCACTAAAGAAGAGCGGGACCTAGGCGTGGTTGTGTCTGAAGATATTAAAGTAGCTAAACAGGTAGAAAAGGCGACGGCAAAAGCTAGAAGGATGCTTGGGTGCATACGGGGAGGAATGGCTAGCAGAAAAAAGGAGGTGATAATGCCTCTGTATAAGTCTTTGGTGCGACCTCATTTGGAGTATGGTGTGCAATTCTGGAGACCGCACCTTCAAAAGGATGTGAACAGGATGGAGTCGGTGCAGAGGGTTGCTACTAAAATGATTAATGGGCTTCATTATAAAGCATATGAGGACAGACTTAAGGATCTTAATATGTACACCTTAGAGGAAAGGCGGGATAGAGGTGATATGATTGAGATGTTTAAATACCTCCGTGGTATAAATGTTCAGGGAGAGAGCCTCTTTCAATTGAAAGCAAGTTCTGCTATGAGGGGACATGGGATGAGGGTGAAGGGAGATTTATTTTATTTATTTATTTAACAAATTTTTCTATACCGCAACCTTCCGAGGATCAGGTGCGGTTTCCATAAAACAGCTTAAGTAAACAGAGAGGCATTTCTGTTTTTACATTGAACAATCACATGAACTATGTGCAGTTAACATTTGAACTTTTAACTTTTAAACTTTTAAACTATTTGGAACTATGTACAATGAACTATGTACAGGTATAGAAGGATAAGTTCAACAGTATGAGCATAATAGGCAGTAATGAGGTCAAGATATCTTCAGGAGTGATATGCAGAAATATTTCTTTACAGAAAGAGTAGTGGATCCGTGGAATAGTCTCCCAGTGGAGGTGGTAGAGATAAGGACAGTAACTGAATTCAAAAAAGCATGGGACCAACACAGAGGATCTCTAAAGGTAAAAAGTGGACTGTTGTAGTTGTTGTTATGGAAGGACAGACTAGATAGGCCATGTGGTCTTTTTCTCTCATCATGTTTCTATGTTTCTATGTTTCTATCTAGGAACTTTATCTCCCTCTGATATGGGTGCCTCCTAATGGCTGGCCTCTAGTCCCTATGGGCCTCATGCATCAGGACCAGTGCAACCAATGTTTTCATCTCATCCATGATTCCTGGTTCCCTCTACCAATTCCTTGTGGCTCCCACCACTAGCACCCAGTGATTCCCATCACCAGCATCCATAGCACTGTAAATATACCTTTATAAACACTCCCCCCCTCCCCCCCACACACATGCATTCCTGTGTGCCTTGTTGGTGGAAGTTATCTGTGATTGTGTGCTATGTAGCCACAGTTTGGACTGGTTCACCAGTGTGGACTGGTTCACTCTGTGTGCCTGTACTATCTCTGCCTGTCTGGTCATTGTAATCTGCACATGTCCTGTCTTGAGTGGTGGGCCTTTCAAAGCACAATGCATACCTGCAGACATGCTCTTGTCAGTTTGTGACCATGGCTTGTACCATTAGCACTCATCTCCATGTGCCACAACCTGCACATTCTTGTAACCTTGCCATATGTCACCCCTATCCACCTGGTCCCCCCTCCTGATTGTCTGATCCTGCTATGGTATGGGCCACTCCACTAGTGGTTTGTTTATGTGTGTATGGGGCAGGTGGATGCTGTATAGCAGGCTTCTCATGTGTTCATAGAAGTGCTCTTGTAGTATCTTGTATCTGGATTAGTGGAGTCGGGTGTCCTGGGCACACCTGCTGCTTTCTACCCCTCCCCCCGTCACTCTTTTAATACACAAAATGGTTGTGACTATCAGGCCACTACCCCTGCATATCCTATCCAGTCTGTCTTGCTTCATGACACGCGTCACTTTGCTGCTGATAAGTTTGCTTGGTTTGTATGTGTGTGCCCACTCTCCCTGATAGGTGTATGTCTGTGGATGCACAGATCTATTGTATTGCTTTGACTGTTTCTGTCCTTTACATACCCTACCCCTACCTAAAATCCCCAGGATACCGGGATAACATATGAAACATTGTAAACCCTATTTTCATATGGCTCTAAGTTCTTTACCTGTTATATCATTTGCCTCCAAGTATTTGTCCCTGTTATAATGCATGTTTTATTTCAAGGAACAGATTGCCTTCTGTTCCTTGAGAAGAGCAGTGCTCTCCAGAGCTCTCCCGAAAGGTGATTTTTGCTGAATTTGCTGCCAAATTGTGAGTTCTATTGGTCTCTCTGTTTGTCTCCCCATATTTATTTATCTCTTTATCCTTATTGGTGGGTTCCCTTACCTACTCAATTACTGTAGAGTTTAAACTTTTTTCCTCTTAGTCTACTTGAGTGACTACCCCTCCCCCCTGCTGAGGTATTGTGTAGACCTCCATTTCCTGCATGTGTGCTTGTTCAGATTGCCTTCTGTTCCTTGAGAAGAGCAGTGCTCTCTAGAGCTCTCCCGAAAGGTATTTTTTGCTGACGTTTCTGCCAAATCGTGAGTTCTATTGGTCTGTCTGTTTGTCTTCCCATATTTATTTATCTCTTTGTCCTTATTGGTGGGCTCCCTTACCTACTCCATTGTTTGTGACCACAATTCAGGAATAGCCTACTGGCCAGACACACTTAGGTTCCCACCCACCTTACCCCTCACCCCACCCACCCCAGGGCTACATTGCCTATATAGAGGTCACATACTTGCCATCTATCCTTCCTAACTTGGGTTAAAGCTCACATCTTCTTCATCTGTTCTTCTTCTTCTTCCTCTTCTGGGACTGCTTAATCAACATGTCATGTATTCAGTGCAATAACTGCGGTAGTTTCATTCCAAGACAAATCATCTGGAGCCTAAGAGCTTGTCCTATGTGCCTCAAGTCAGCTGCCATGCATGACAAACTGACTCTACTAAGGAAAGACCTAGCTGCCATGCATAAAGCAGTGACTCTACCGAGGGAGGAACTGTCTGCAATGAAGCGCACCTCTTCTAGGATAAAAACTGAACAAAGTCCACCACCGCTCCCACAAAGAATCAAACACCCCAGGAACGAATGGATCACAGTGGGTTCTGGAAGATTGCGACCTGCAATGCAGAGACATCCTACACATCAAGAGATATCCTTGCGCAATGCTTTCTCTGCCTTGGCTAATGAGGATGCCCAATCCAAAGAAACTGAAGGGCCCTTAATGAGTCAGACAATGCCCAATCTTCTGCTAAAGCACCAAATATTGAAGAAAACCTCAACAAACAGAAAACTACTACTACTTGGAGATTTCATCATTAGAGGCACCAAATTGGGAACACAGTTCAAAGGAGAGAAGATAGCCATGTGCCTACCAGACTCTTCAGCCAGCAGGAATACAAACCAAGTTGTTGAGGTACTTAGAGAAAAAAGTGAACACTCCAAACTTGATGTTGTTATCCACTTGGGCACAAATGACCTGGCTGGAAACAGTGCCTCTACAGTCCAAAAGGACTTCCAATCTCTGGGAGAGAAACGCAAGCCCATTTTTAACACTGTTGCATTCTCAAAAGTGGACAAAAAGGCTGCATCGCATTAACAGCTTTAATGCATGGCTCCAGACCTGGTGCAAACAAGAAGGATTCAGATTTATTGGTGACTGGGGAAACAGATGGACCAACAAGAGACTATACTGTGCTGATAGACTACATCTCTCTGTCACAGGGAAAATAATCCTAAGTGAAAAATTCAGGCAGTATGTGGATATGCATTTAAACAAGGAAAAGGGGGTGACAGATGTGGAAGGTCAAGATCTGCAAGCCACCCCCTGCAAAAGCAGAATAACATCAGAAACAGCCACACTTTCAAACCACACATCAACAACAAGAGGGAAGAAGTGGGCAGAACAAAATCAATGCAAAATACACAAAAGCCAGGTAAATGCTGGAAAGCAATGAGCACAAATGCTAGAAGCTTAACCAACAAAGTTCTGGACCTGGAAGCCCTAATGGTGGAAATGGATTTGGACATTGTAGCCATTACAGAAACATGGTTTAATGAATCACATGATTGGGATATAGCCATAGCTGGCTATAATCTATTCAGAAGAGACAGAGAAAATGGAAAAGGAGGAGGAGTAGCCTTGTATGTCAAAAGCAATATTAACCTAATATTAAAAAATCAAAACCCCTCTTATGCAGAAAAGATAAAGTCCCACTCAGATCCAGTGAATCAAGAATATCTTAATAAATATCTATTATTAAAGAAGAAACCTGCAGTCAGGCAAAAACGGCTAAATACTCCCAGGTTAAATTTCACCTCGAAGAGTAATGCCAGATTACATCACCGACCGCTCTAATAGGCTTCTTTAAAAATGTTAAAGATTTCTTAAATTAATCATTCACATAATTTTATATATGGCCACGTATGAAACACATTGGCTCCCTTTATCACCATATAAACAGCATTTATTATGGTGGAAGAGGTTTATAGATGATATATTCATGTTTTGGAGAGGGCCTGAAGGTCAGTTACAAGAATTTATTATTTGGTATAAATGGAGTTACTCCACACATTAAATTCACTTGTAATGCTCATGCTCATCGCATAGTTTTTTTGGATGTGACTATTCAGAAGAGTACACACGGGTGGCAGACATCAGTTCATAAGAAGCCTACTGATAGGAACACATTCCTTCATTACCATAGCAAACATCCAAAACAACTTTGAGATAGTTTTCCGTTCTCACAATTTCTCAGATATAGAAGAAATTGTTCACATGTGGATGATTATAAGGTGCAAGCGAAGAGTTTAATGGTAGAATTTCAATAACGAGGTTATCCCCCACAGATTATTAAAACCGCTTATCGAAGAGCGCTATACAATAATCGATCTTTACTGTTACAGCCACGTTCACTTATGCAAAATGAAAATAATTCAGCAATTAATTTCATTACTAAGTTTTCACCACTTAGTGGTAAAATTAAAAGAATTTTCAAGAGGCATCAGAATGTTTTGAGCAGCTTTGCATTTTTTCAGGAAACGAAGATTAGATGTGTATGGACGAGACACTCCAATTTAAAAGAGAAATTGAGCCCTGCAAAACTGAGATCTTTTCCATTAGTTAGCCCACATCAAATGAAGGGACACAGACCATGTGGCCACTGTAATATTTGTTCGGTCTCCGAGGAAATCACAACTTTTTCATATCATGGAAAGCAATATAAATTGAGATGTTCAACGTCTTGTGAATCTGATCACGTAGTTTACATCATCCAATGTCCCTGCCATTTGATATATGTGGGTCAAACCACACGATCTTTACGGGTTCGCATTAATGAACATAAAAGTAGGCTTAAATGCAAAGTGCAAGAAGCCCCCATTGTACTTCATTGTCTTCAGTATCATCATAAATTTGAAGATTTAAAGTGTTTTGCGATTGACTGGGTAGCAACTGGAGGATCAGGGAAATCCAGAGCCCAATGTTTAGTAATTCGGGAACAAAAGTGGATTTATCAACTGCAGTCAGTTATTCCTGAAGGGCTTAACTCTATGATAGAATGGGGAGCATGCATTTAACATCAGATTGGAAGCAGAGCCTTTAATCTTTTGGATCTGGCAGGTGATAGCACTAAACATCTTATTCGTGGGAAAGTGATTCTAATATAAACAGGAGAGATTTCAGAAGCCTACATAGCGCTGACTTTTTCGGCGGATTCTAATGTAATTTCAGCTAGGAATTGATGTATCCAATATAACTATAAAATAATTAAGTATTGAGATTTTTTACGGACGTGGCTGGAGTGACGTTTTGAAGAAGTAATTGGAGGAGCCTTAAAAGTTCAGCTTGTTCACTGAGTCCGCATGCGCGGCGTTTTTTGTAAGAGAAGCCAACTACAGGAACATTTCAAAGACCGCACATCACTGGACTTCTTTTTGAATGAAATTTGTGGTGAGATTCAGCTTAAAGAACAACTTTTTCAGTAGATTTTAGGAAGGCGATTTGTGTCCTGTACAATTTCTACCATTGAATTTTCCTCTTTCTGCAGAGATTGTCTGACAAACCGATCCCCTGATGAAGATTCAAAACGCATCGAAGGTACCGGGATGGTAGCGTCGGGACTATCTGGATTTGAAAGAATTACCAGATAAGCAAAATCACGATACCAAGTGATCAGTACAGTCTCTGATACATTTATGAAGGACAGTAAGAAAAGTCCGCTAAAATTATGTGAATGATTAATTTAAGAAATCTTTAACATTTTTAAAGAAGCCTATTAGAGCGGTCAGTGATGTAATCTGGCATTACTCTTCGAGGTGAAATTTAACCTGGGAGTATTTAGCCGTTTTTGGCTGAGACAGCAGGTTTCTTCTTTAATAATAGATATTTATTAAGATATTCTTGATTCACTGGACCTGAGTGGGACTTTATCTTTTCTGCATAAGAGGGGTTTTGATTTTTTAATATTAGGTGACTATTACCCTCTATAAGACAAGACCTATTGTTTGAAAAGCAATATTAAAGCTGCTGAAATGAAGGGGACATGGGAAAAAGAAGAAGCACTCTGGATTGCATTAGAAAGAGGAGATGGCACTGTTATCCATACTGCTGTAGTCTACAGACCTCCGACTCAAATTGAAGAAAGAGATAACGAATTGATTATAGATATTGACAAGATAGCCACAACGGGGGAAGTGATCATATTGGGTGACTTTAATCTACCTGATGTGGATTGGATTACTCCTTCTGCACATCTGGAAAGAAGTAAAAAAATTGTGGATGCTCTCCAAGATGCATTACTTAGACAAATGGTGATGGAACCAACCAGGGAAAGCTCAACGCTGGATTTAGTGCTCACCAACGTTGATAGCATGTTGAATATCTGTGTGAGTGCTCCTGTGAGCAACAGTGATCATCACACAGTGTGGTTTGAGATAAAAGCCATGGTACAGGCCAATCATAGCAAGCTCAAAGTTCTAAACTTCAAAAACACTGACTTCAATAAAATGACCGAGTACCTAAAGGAGGAGATGACAGGGTGGAAGGAGATATGGGAAGTGGAATTGCAATGGGATAAACTAAAGATGGCAATAAATGGGGCAACAGATAAATATGTAAGAAAAGTAAATAAAAACAAGAGGAGAAGGAAACCTATTTGGTTTTCCAAAGACGTGGCTGCTCAAATAAAGGCAAAAAACACAGCTTTCACAAAATTTGAAAGCTTGCAAACAAAAGAACACAGAAATGAATACAGGATCAAACTCAAAGAGCCAAAAAGAGAAATAAGGAAAGCAAAAGCAATGGCAGAGGAAAAAGGGTGGCGACAAAACTTTCTTCAGGTATATTCAGGAAAGGAAGAAGATCAGAGTTGGAATTACAGGACTCAGAAGTGCTGGGAAAGGACTCGTGGAAAGTGACATTGAAAAAGCGAAATTGCTAAACTAATACTTCTGCTCTGTTTTTACTAAAGAAAATCCTGGAGATGGACCAGCTGTGACTCCCAAATATAAAAATGGGAATGAAGTAGATACCATACCATTCACAGAAGATGAGGTGTTAGAAAAACTTTCTAAACTGAAAGTGGACAAAGCCATGGGACTGGATGGGATACATCCCAGGATATTGAGAGAGCTCAGAGAGGTTCTTGCAGGGCTGTTAAAGGATGTCTTCAACAGATCCTTGGAAACAGGAAAGGTTCCTCAGGAGTGGAGAATGGCTGATGTCGTACCTCTACACAAAAGTGGTGACAGGGAAAACGTGTCAAACTACAGGCCTGTGAGCCTTACCTCAGTGGTGGGAAAAGTAATGGAGGCGCACCCGAAAGAGCGAATAGTGAACTTTCTCAAAACCAACAGGTTGCAAGATCCGAGGCAACATGGTTTTACCGAAGGACGGTCTTGCCAAACAAATCTGACTGAGTTCTTTGACTGGGTGACCAAGGAACTAGATCAGGGGCATGCAATGGATGTCATCTACCTGGATTTCAGCAAAGCCTTTGATACTGTTCCTCATAGGAGGCTTGTCAATAAACTCAGTAGCTTGGGTATGGGTCCCAAGATGGTAAACTGGATTAGAAATTGGTTGACTGACAGACAACAGAAGGTTGGGTAGCAGAAATCCAAGGGAAATGTATGCGATAGGGGCGAGGGGTTGGTGTGCACGGTTCAGGAGAAAGACCTTAGTGTGATTATCTCTGATGATCTTAAGGTGGCAAAACAGTGCGACAAGGCGGTGGCAAAAGCCAGGAGGATGTTGGGCTGCATACAAAGAGGGATTACCAGCAGAAAGGAAGAGGTACTTATGCCACTGTACAAGTCACTGGCAAGGCCTCACTTGGAATGTTCAGTTTTGGAGACCATGGGGCTTGTTTACAAAGCCACAGTAGTGGCTTCCGCCCGATATCAGAGCCACGCCCTATTGAATTCAATGGGGCCGCGACTCCAATATCAGGTGGAAGTCGCTACTGCGGCTTTGTAAACAAGCCCCCATATCTTGCAAAAGATGTAAAAAGACTGGAAACTGTTCAGAGGAAGGCAACCAAAATGATTTGGAGCCTACGTCAGAAGCCTTATGAGAAGAAACTTGAAGACCTAAATATGTACACTTTGGAGGAGAGGAGGGACAGGGGAGATATGATTCAGACCTGTAAATACTTAAAGAGAAATGAAGAACAAACAAACCTCTTCCAAAGACGGGGAAGCTGTAAAACTAGAGGGCATAACAAGAAGCTGCAAGGTGGTAAATTGGAAATATTTTTTTTTCACTGAAAGGGTGGTAGATGCTTGGAATGCCCTCCCGATGGAAGTGGTGGGGGCAAACATGGTGACGGAATTCAAAACGGCATGGGACAAACACAGTGGATCCCTTTACAGCAACAGGATAAAAACAAAATAAACTGAAACATATAACTTCTGAACCATCTAACGTCTCAACAAATAGGGGTGTCCTACATGGTGTGGTGGGTTCACCCTAAACAAAGACATGGAGAGGGGTGGCCTGCACCTACTCTTGCCATCTTGCTGGGAAGACTAGATGGACCATGCTGGTCTTTATCTGCTGTCATCTACTATGTTACTATGTTAAGTTACAATGTAAACCATGAATTTATGATAAAGCAGTATAGAAAACTCTTCAAATAAAATACCATCAGAGGATGATGCCCTGGGTGACTTCTCCATCTTGTCTAGTGTTTGGACCAGTCCTGCCTACCCTACCTCCCTGCCTTCATAATGGGTGTCTGCCAGCAGCTAGGTTTCCCCCTGTGAGATGTGCCTATGATTGTAAAGTAGAAACATAGAATCATGATGGCAGCAAAAGACCACATGGCCTATCTAGTCTGCCCTTCTATATCAACCACTACAACAGACCCCTTTTTTCCTTTACAGAGCTTCTGTATATGTCCCATGCTTTTTTGAATTTAGATACTGTCCTCATCTCTACCAATTCCACTGAGAAACTATTCCACTCATCTACCATTCTTTCCATAAATATTTCTGAATATTGCTCCTGAGTCTATCCCCTTTCACCCTCATCCTTTGTCTCTTCTTAGCAGAGCTTGCTTTCAATCAAAAGAGGCTCTCCTCCTGTGCATTTATGCCATGGAGGTATTTAAACGTCTCAATCATATCACCTCTGACCTGCCTTTCCTCTAAAGTATATATAATAAGGTTCTTAAGTCTATCCTCATATGCCTTATAATGAAGAACACTAACCATTTTAGTAGCCATCCTCTGCACCAACTCCAACCTGTTTATATCATTTTGAATGTGCGTTCTCCAGAATTGCATATAATACTGTAAATGAGATCGCATCAAAGACTTATATAGAGGTACTATCACCTCCTTTTTTTGCTGTCCATTCTTCCCCCTATGCACCCAAGCATCTTTCTAGCTTTCACCATCATCTTTTCTACCTGTTTAGCTACTTTGAGATCGTCAGACACAATCATGCTTAGTTCTCGTTCTTTGATGGACAGAAGTACATCAGTCCCTACACTGTACTGCTCCCTTCGATTGTTGCAGCCCAAATGCATGACCCTACATTTTTTAGCATTAAATATCAGCTGCTAAATTCTAGACTAATCTTCAAACTTAGCTAGATCCCTCCTCATGTTATCTACACCTTCCTGGGTGTCTACTCTGTTGCAGAATTTGGTATCATCCGCAAAGAGACAATCTTAACCGACAACCCTTTCACAATATCACTAAAAAAGATGTTAAAAAGAATCGGACAAAGGACAGGTCCCTGCAGCACTCCTCTGGTAACCTCCTTCTCCTCAGAGTGAACTCCATTTACCTATACTCATTGTCTCCTCCCAGTCAAGCAATTTCTAACCCAAGCAGTAACTTTAGGGTCCATCCCTAGGGTGCTCAGTTTTTTATAAGTGTCTTGTGCAGAACAGTGTCAAATGCTTTACTGAAATCTAAATGCACCACATCTAGGGCTCTCCCTTGGTCCAACTCCCTGGTCACCAAATCAAATGTCTCTGACAAGACCTGCCTCTGGTGAATCCATGCTGCCTCAGATCCGGTAATCCATTGGACTCCAGAAGCCTCACTATTTTCTCTGTCAACAGCGTTTCCAATAACCTATTCACTACTGAAGTTAAACTAACTGGCTTGTAGTTTTCAACCACATCCTTTCTTCTGCTTTTGTGACTCAACTGGCCAGGAACATATGGAGGGTCTCTCAGACCATCCTTGCTGGAACATGTGGTGGTCTCAGCCATCCTGGTGGGTACAGAACCCCCTCATTAGCCAGTACAAGTCTGCAGAGTATGGAGGTCCCTGTGCTAAAGAAATTAGGCTGCCATCATATTCTCTTGTGCTGCTCTGCATGGGCTAGTATGCATGCGTGCATGTTCCACACAGGGGAGGTACATGGTGCATTGCTGCACACACAGGCACATGAGTCCTTCAGGCATGTGTATGGTGGTGGCAACTGCATATGTATAGATCCCCCCCCAAAAAAAAAAAATCAAGAGCATCTTTTTTTTTTTTTGATACACAGATGTATATTGCAACTGCTATTGCTCTCTATGGTTACTATACACCTATGCAGCTGCACTCTTGCAACCCTTATCACACTTCATTTTGATATATGTATATCTGGGGGCAGGAATATGCCAATTTTATTAAGCCTGTGAAGGATATGCCAGTTTTAGTAGGCATGTGCCTCTTGTAAAATTGTTATTGATTTTCACACATTTTGATTTGCAAATTCCTGTTTCCTGTCATTTCTAATATGTGCCTTTCTTGCTTTAATTAAGGGACTATTCACCACCAGACTATTATCCTGAGAGGGAAATATCATAGATACAGCTGACAACTGTATAAAAAATACCCCAGTGAGATTATTCTGAAAGGAAAATAGATGCTATCCAAAACTAACTTTAGCTAAAATAGGTTTACTTTCTTCCCACTCCCCTATAGAGCCACCAATTCCATAGTCACTGTAATTTGTATGCAAGCAAACACAATGCCCATGTAACCATTTCCAGCTCAGTACCCAAGACAACCATCTGCCTGGTTGATCTTTCCATTTTGTAATGAGCAACTACTGTCAAATCCTGAAATCATCTACTACAGTCTATAATTCTCTCAACAACAGCCCATAAATTTGGAACCCTTCTTCTCGCACAAAATGAAAGCATTCAAATACTGTAAATAATGCTGTCATGCCCAAAACACAAATCTGTCGTCTAGTGCATAAATGCGTTGAAAGCTTATAAGTACATGCATGAAGTAGAACAGCCTAGCAGTAAGCATCTACTGAAATACAATTAACCATAAAAAGAAAAACTTAAGAACACTGCACAAGCAGATGAAATACAAACTCAATGTCCTCCTTTTCCACTATTCCTAATCACACCACTGCAGCTTCAAAGGATGATTACTAAACTGAACACTATTCACTTTGTATGTAGTCATTAATTGATATACCTTCCAGGAAGTTTAAAATCAATTTCAATTTCTACTTGCCAAGATCCTTCTTGGATACTACTGTCAAAGATGACATCTTCAATTGTAGAAAGGCAGTTACTGCAAAGGAGACTGTGATTCTCCCATGGCCAGTTTCCTCTTCTAAATTATTCTTTAATGCTGTTGTGAAAGAGTTCATCAATGCAAAATTTGCCATTTTACCCAACCTTAGGAGAACAAACCTTGCCTAAAATCCAAAAAGAAAATGTCAGCTGCTTCATGCTGAGGACAGAACTAAAAATATTGTTCTATCATGCACCGGACTGAGCTTAAGAATTTACATCAGATGTGAATGTTTCTCAAAAATAATCTTGGAAGCTCAGACCAAATGTATTCCATGCATTAAAAAAGGTAGAAGGGAGGCCAAACAGAAGTCAGCATAGATAAAAGATGAGGTAAAAGAGGCTGGTATGGGGGGAAAAAAACCCTTTTAAAATGGAAAAGTGATCCAAATAAAGAAAACAAGAAACAGCATAAAAATTGGTACGTTCAAAGCAACACATTAATAAGGAAGACAAAAAAAAGTTTCATAAAGAATTTCTGTAGAGGAAAAAGCTCATAGCAAAAAGGTTTTTCAGGTCCATTCAATGCCAGACATCTGTGATGGGGCCTGTTGGATCATTAGATGATCATATCATAAAAGGAGTATTTATTTATTTATTTGCATTTCTTATATACCGCGCTATTATAATCAGTGCGGTTTACATTTAAACAAAATATACAACAATGTAACAGGTTACACTGAGTTTACAATCAACAGGGAATACAACCTGGAAGAACAAGGGGATGAACTATGTATAGAGCTATGTAATTAAAAATTTAAAGATCATACAAGGGACAAGGTTGGCATTGTAATGTGTAAAGCGGATAAGTAAAAGGAGTGTCGAGCTAACCATTTTCTAGAAGGGGTTGTGTTAGATGTGGGTTTTGGTGATGATGTCTATTATGTTGAGATTGACTGGTGGGAATGGAATTGGGGTAATATTTTAGGAACAAATGATGTTTGATAGCCTTTCTGAACGCCAAGATATTTGTAATGGCACGAATTTCTGGGGGGAGAGCATTTAGAGAGAATTTAGGGGGGACAAGATCATAGTTGAGAGACTAAATTATATGTTTCAGTCTTTACTAAGGAGGATATAAGGGAACTACCCATGCCAGAAATGTTATTTAATAGTGATGATTCAGAGGGACTGAAACAAATATCAGTGAAGATAACACATACAACAAAGCAGACAAACAAAAGAGCAGCAATCACCTAAACTGGATGGTAAACATCAAAGAGTGCCGAAAAAGCTCAAAAATGAAATGACAGATAAAATATTAACAGTCTGTAAGCTTTCATTAAAATTGTCTACAGTACCTGAAGATTAGAGGGTAGCTAATGGAACATCAGTTTATAAAATGGGTTCCAAGAAATACTGATTGGTGACCCTGATGCCAGTGCTGAGCAAAATGGTAAAAATGTTAGAATGAGCCAAAGCCAATATGGATTTAACCAAAGGAAGTCTTGCCTCCCCGATATGCTACCTTTTTGAAGGCACAAATAAGCAAGTAGATAAGGATTTTTAGAAAGTTTTTGACAATGTATCTCATGAAAGACTCCAGAGGAAATTCAAAAGTCATCAGATAGGATGCAATAGCTTATTACTGATAGGAAAATGGTTAAAAGATAGAAAACCCAGAGAAGGTTTAAATGTCAGAATTTCTAAATGAAATAAGGTGACTAGTGGAGTACCTTGGGTATCTGTACTGGGACCAATGCTTTTTAAAATATTCATAAATAATCTGGAAATTGGTAGGGATTTGCAGGCCAAAATATTTCATTTGTTTGCTTTTGTACTGAGTTTTTTTGACTTTGTATTGTGTCCTTCAATAGTGTGCCCTATTGCTGATGTCATGACAAAAAGAAAGTACACACATAGAAATGTGAACAATGAATAATGTCATTTAGGGGCTGATTCTATGCAGGACATGTGAGAGTTTCACACTTGAAACATGTGCAAATCTTTATTATGAAGGACTTATGTGTGGGAATGGGCAATTGCGTGGGCACTGAGCAGTTGCTATTCTGTAAGGCTTTTGTAAGTCCCATCGCATGTATGTTCAGTTGGGGAGTGCATGGGGTCAGAGATTGGACAGAATATAAGCAATGCCTACATCTATATATGTAAATTATATAATTATTTATATAGAGGTAGATTCTGCCCTGCGAATAGCAGGGATGAACGTCTGGTTTGAACTTTCATTCCCTGCTATTCACAGGGACCATATTCAGAGCATAGATCTCCCATATGTACATTGACTTTGTGCGGGGAGCTCTGGATGAGGGCTGGAGGGAGTGGGCCAGAAGAGGAGCGAGGGTGGGGCGAAGGTGAGATCCTGACCCGGCCCTGTATGTCCAGGGTCTGAAGGTTTGACGGGGAATTTATTCAACCTTGGAGGTGGAAAAAGTCATTCCATGGAGAACACCCAAAGCAGGTGAGTGGCAGCCCACTCCCGGCCATGGCATGCCCCTTCGGGGGAAAAGCACTTTGTTAACCTGGGTGGTGGACAGGTGCTCCCTCATGGCATCCCAGTGCCATGGCATCAAGCTCCATGCAGGAACATGATGGCCTAGATGGGGGTGGGGGTGGGTTGCTAGGTAGTAGTGGGCCTGAATTGGGGCATGTCTGGGCTGTCCAAGTGCTAGCTTCCATGGGTGCAGAATCGGGGACAGCTCCGAGCCATCCCGATTTTGGATGTCCAGATGGCCCAGATGGCCCTGGTTCAGAATTAGCCTCATAGTTTATAGTTTATTAAAACCTCTCAATAGCATATCAAAGTGCTATACAATTTAAAAAAAAGTGAAAGGCATTACAAATTCAAATAGGACAGTTAGCGAGCATTCACATGACAGAGAGGAGGAGAAGGATAGGGCTACGCGATAAGGGTGAGGGGAGGATCAGTAAGTAGTCATCATCCTGTGGTGATGTTCAGGGTAGAAGACTGTGAGCTTGGTGAAATAGATGAGTTTTTGAGGAGTGCCTTAAACTGCTTAAAAGGAAGGGTTCTAGCCGGAGTTCAGCTAGGAGAGAGTTCCAGAGGCGTGATCCGAGAAAATAGAAGACGGAATGATGAGTAGATTTCAATCTTGCCAATGATACCTCTGGGGGATGGAGGTGGTTAGCATGGACATTCTATGACTTGTGTGCATCACTACAATGATCTAGGCACAGGAAATTATGCCTGCTCTATAGCAAGTGTTACTGCCATGACTAGATTCAGAATGCTTTACTTTAGAGAATAGGATCCAAATAGGCAAGTGGCAAAGCACTTTGCTTGTGCACAAGATTATAGAATTACCTTCCACATCTGCAAATGACACCAAATTATTCAAAGTTATTAAATCACATAAGGGTCTTGAGAAATTACAAAAGGACATTGAGACACTGGGCAGCTAAATGGCAGATGAGATTTTAATGTGAACAAGTGCAAAATGAGGCACCTAGGGAAGAATAACACAAATTATAGCTACTATACATGATACAAGGTTCCACATTAGGAGTCATTTTATTTATTTAATAATTCATTTATACCACCTTTCAGAATTATCAAAATGGTATACAATTAACTCAACATTTTGCATGAAACAGAATGGTTAATATATTATTAATAAAATACATTTAACAAGTAAATATACTATAATAGATGGTTCAAACTATTGTTAAGATGTGAGTAACTATATTACATTGAACTGTCTCTTGGAACTCTGTTACATTGTCTCTTATAATTTCAAAGTGGCTGGTTCACTCTGAGAAAGGGAGATTTGGGCCAGCGGTAGCGTGGGGAACTGTAACTTGTTGGTGTTCATCAGTTGAAGAGTCTTTCAGAATGTAGTGACTAGACCACTAGGTATGAGGACTGAAATGCTCTAGGACAAGTAGTGTCTTCAATGTTTTCTAAACTCCACAGTATATTTTATTGCAGTTGACAGCAAGTTCAATAAAGTTGGACCATACATTGAGAACGCCCTATTGCAGGTTGCTTGTAGGCTCTTGGTCCTTTGAGAGGGAATTGTGAGGAGGTTTCGATGTGCATGCCTTCTTAATCTGGATTATGGAGCTTTCTGTAATAGTGAGATGAGACATCCAGCTGTTTGGAGGTGTATGGTTTTAAATGTGATCATAAGTGCCTTATATTTTATGCGGGATGATATCAGTAATCAGTGTGTTTTTGAGCAATGGGGTGATATGTTCCTGTTGTGAGACTCCTGTGATAAGTTGAGCTGTGGTGTTCTGGGCTAGCTGCAGAGCATGGATAGTGTATTTGGGATGTCCTCGAAGGATCAAATTACAATAGTCTAGGTGCAGAGTAATTATAGTCTGGCATACAGTGCAGAAATAGTTGTGGTCCAATAGAGGTCTGAGCTTCCGAAAGATTTTCATTTTATAGTAAGTGGTAGATACCATTTTCTTTATATGTTTCTACCTACTTAGTGGCTGGTCAAGAATCACTCCAAGATATTTTACTTCCTCTTTTACATGAATGAATATGTCATCACATTCAAGTATATCGGTGGGGAGGGGGCATATGTAGTGTCACAAGTAATGGTGAGGACTTCCGATTTATTGCAGTTGATGGTCAAATTTTGCTCCTTTAACCAGTTTACAACTCTCTTCAGGCAATCTTTCAGTGTGGAGTAATCCAATTTTTTTTTTTGAGTTAAAGCGGGAGTAGATCATCAAGTCTTCTGCGCAGAAGTGTTATTTGAGGTTGTATTCCTGAATAATCTTACAAATGGGCTGCATGTATAGGTTGAATAGCATGGTGGACAAGGAAGATCCCTGAGGTATACCTTGTTGTTGCTTAACTAGCTTTGATATTTTGTCCTTCACCTGGACCTGAAATACATGATCTGAAATGTAGGATATGAACCAAGAGAAGAGAGTATCACTAACTCCTAACTCTATCAGTCTGGATATGAGCTTTTTGTGATTTAGTGAGTCAAAGGCAACTTCTATATCTAGAAAAATGAGTATGAAACCCTATTTGGGGTTCTCAATTCCTGTGAGTAACGTGTTTATTAATGAGGTTAGCAGGGTTTCCACTCCATGGTACAGACTAAATCCATGTTAGGCTGTGGGTCCAAGGGGGCAGATGAGACTTGTCACAGAGCAGACTCATTAGTGACCCCTATGGAGACAGAGGATAGTGCAATTCAGGGAAATAATAACGTTTGGGGAAAGCACATGGTGGAAAGTTGCCATGGGCAACGTAAGCAAGTGAGGTCACGAGCTAGGGAGACACACCCAGCCAATAGAGAAGCCAGGAGGTTCTCACCTGACTCTAATCAGCTGGGGAGTGGTGCAGCTAGGAAATACCTAGATAAACTCAGCTCACAATCAGTTAGCCAGAATCAGAACAAGAACAGGACTAAGCTCAAGAGCCAGGATAGGAGCTGGAGAGAAACCCAGAGAAGGAACTAGATGCATGAGGAGGACGAGAGAAGCTGTGAAGAGAGCGTGTCTAATTACCACATTGGAAGCTTGAACGGAGGTCTGAGTGAGTCCGAGGAATGCTTGAATGAAAGGTACAGACGGCTTGACACAGAGAGTGAGAGTGGATTGAACGGAGGTCTGAGTGAGTCCGAGGAATGCTTGAATGAAAGGTACAGACGGCTTGACACAGAGAGTGAGAGTGGATGTAATAGCCCAGATTGGAGCAGAGACAGAAGACAAAAGGTACAAGCCAGGAAGTTTTATTCCAGTCCAAAAAGGGGGAGTTCAGAGCTTGGAGATAAGGGACAGTTTGTGGAAGTCCAGAAGACCTCCAAAGCCAGCCTAAGGGGAGCAGAGAAACTCCAGTACCCTTATAATAAACTAAGGAAAGGCTTGTTACCTGCAGATGTAGAACACTCTGAAAGGTACGTGAGACACAGAGTTTCAGAAGGGCTGCCGTCAGAAGTTCCATCTGGCTCCAGGTTCCTGAACAGAGCAGAGCTCAGAGCAGGAGTAATTCCTCCTAATAGATGGGCAGAGGAATTCTATAGCCTGCCAAACAGAGGTCAGCAGAGGGGATGCTCCTACTACCAAAACAGCAGTAATTGTGGTAGGAACAAACAGTTTTCCTTTAGTGAAAAAGAACTACGTCACAGCCAGGACGGACTGTTTGCCAAGCCCACACAGGGAGAAAGTAAAGAGGTATTAATTCCTATTGAGGAGCCGATGCAATGTGAAGCCTCTGTGATTGAAGAGCATATTGAAGAAATGGATTGTAGCCTGTCTCTGGCAGATAATATAATCTCCCTAAGATAGAGAAGAATAAGCAGCCTAACAAGGTGAAGAGAAAGCCTTATTCTTTGTGGCTACAAGTCTGTGTTGAAAATATATTTCTGTTGTTTAGAAGCTGAAAGAAAGCCATTTTTGTGTTGCAGTTTTCTTTCTGTTTTACCCAAGAAGGGTTATGTTTTGTTTTTGTACATATTGAAATATCCTAATTGGGAAAGGGAAATAAAGCCCTGTTTACCTTATATCGGTTGTCCACAACTATTTTTGGTAACTGGCAGCAGCTACAACTACCAGGAGGCCAGTTACACTGAGGCCCAGTGCAATACCTGATCTCACCGGTAGGTGCACCAAGAGGGCCCACGACATAATGGCGTAGTGTTTTAGGATTTTTTTTGGAATACCACGTGACTTCTTCTGGAAGATAAGGAGAAGAAGCAAATAAAAAGAAGAAAAACATCGCTGGAGGAACAAGTGACCTTGCAGAAGCACTACCTGGAGGAGAATTTCGCTGGCAGGCCGGCCAGAAAAGAAAAGCCAAGAAACTTTCTCACACGCTGGAATCTACCAGAAAACTCAGGTAACGGTGACCTGGGTGGGAAAGATAGAAGGATAGCGTGAGAAAGGGGGCGCTATTCCTAGGCAGGAAGTGGGCAAAAAGAAGTGCCGCACTTGGTGTGCTTGTTTTCTTTTCTTTGCAGGTGTTCAGCTCCAGAGGGATGGATCCACAAGATGTACAGCAATGGATGCAAGTGCAGTGGGACAGACAAGCAGCGCTTATGCAGCAGATACAAGGACAGTATATGGATGCTATGAGGGAGCAGCAGCGACCTTTGATGGAAGCGTTGGAGGTTCTTGTCAGAAAGCCGCAGGACAATGACGCAGCAAACTTGCCAGTAATGCCGCAAGTAGCATTGAACAATTGTTCTAATTTGTCTGTGAGACAGCTCACCCAGTATGATGATTTAGAAAGTTATATAGAATCCTGTGAGAGAATGGGTGATAGAGTTGTAATGTATAAGAGTGATAAGCCTGATGATAATGTTGATAAAATGGCTGGTAAGAGAAAATGCTATAGGTGTGGGAAGGTAGGCCACTACCAGAGAAATTGTAAAGTAAAAACAGTCTTTATAGCTGGGGCTGAGAAACAGGTCTCGAAAGGCATTTTTCTCCAGGTCTTGGTGGATGGAAAAGACGCCTTAGCTTTGATGGACTCAGGCGCAGAACAGAGCATGGTCTCTCTGAAGTTTTGGGAGACCATGGAGCAGTCTCGTTCTGCAGCCTCAGGACAGAGAAAAGACCAAGTGCAGATAAAGTGTGTGCATGGCACCCGTATTCCATATCCTCTGCATAAGGTACGGGTTAAGGGGATGGGGATAGAAAGAGAGATCCAGGTGGCAGTAGTCCCAGGGCTATCCCAGGATCTTATCTTAGGGCATGACTGGCCTTCATTTAGAGGAGGTTTGGTGCAAGGCTTAGGCACAAGGTCAGGCCTTGTTTCAACCAGGTCACAGGCAGGGACATCAGGAACCCAGGAACCATCTGTTGAAAAAGCAGAGGAACCTAAAGGGGAGGAAGTTAAGGAAAAGCCCGAGGAAAAGATAGAAGAGGTTGAGGCTAATACACTCCCCGATCATGATGAGCTGATTCAGGTCCCAAATAAAGAGGAGAAAAAACCCAAGGCTAGGAAACGCCAAGAGAGAAATCAAAAGACCAGAGGAAGAGCAGAACTAGAGGCCGGGGAAGGGTTACCGTGGGTACCTGCAGCCCTAGTTCAGAAGTTCCCTCCTTTCCCAATGGAACAAAGGGCAGACCCCGCGCTCAAAAGAGCATTTGAGTGGGCGCAAGAGGATCGGCCCATGCTTCCCAGATTCCTACCAGATAAGGACATACTATACAGAGAAAGTATAGATCTTTATACAGACGCCATCAGGAAACAACTAGTAGTGCCAGTAACTTTCAAGGCAGTTGTCCTACGCCTAGCACACGACCACCCGATAGGCAGTCACAAAGGTGTTCAGGGAACGCTAGATCAGATACTGGCGAGGTTTTATTGGCCAGGAGTATACAAAGAGACAAAACAGTACTGTGACTCCTGCCCTACCTGCCAGAGGGTCTCAATAGCACGACCAAAGGCCGTACCTATGGTGCCTTTGCCTACCATCTCGGCACCCATTAGACGCATGGGGATGGATATAGTGGGTCCTCTAATAAAAACACCTAGGGGTTACCAATACATGCTAGTGATTGTAGACCACGCCACGCGGTTCCCGTGGGCAATTCCCCTTAGGAACATCTCAGCTAGGGTGATAGCGCAAGAACTAGTCAAGTTGTTTTGCGAGGTGGGGTTTCCCCAGGAGATCTTAACAGATCAGGGAAGCAACTTTGTGTCGCGATACCTTGCTAGAGTGTGGGAAGCATTTGGCATTCGCCACATTAAGACTGTGGCATACCACCCCCAGTCAAACGGATTGGTAGAGCGAATGAACCAATCCATTAAACATCTATTGAGGAGAGGTTTAAGGAAGGGAGAAATGGCAGAGTGGGACACCTTGCTCCCATTCGTATTGTACGCATGTAGGGAGCGTATTCAAATGTCCTTGGGGCATCCCCGTTCGGATTATTGTTCGGCAGGGCCCCAAGAGGGATATTAGACATTCTGCAGGAAGAGTGGGTAGAACCCGAGATACCGGAGGTAGGGGTACCCCAATTCTTAAATAACTTAAGGACGCGCTTAGAGAAGACGTCTAAAGCCTCAATAGATAACCTTAAGGCTAGCCAGCAGCATCAGAAGCGCTACTACGATAAGGGCACACAACCCAGACACTTAGAAATCGGGGATAAGGTCCTCATCCAGGTAGCAGACCCGGGTCCCAAATTTGAATCCCACTGGAAGGGACCGGGTACAGTGGTAAAAAGAGTTGGGCCTGTTTCCTATTTAATAGAAAACGATAGGGGACGAAGACAGGTTTATCACCTTAACGTGTTAAAGCCTTGGAAAGAGAGAGAGGTCCAGGCTAATTTGGTTTACAGGGAGCACTATAGGCGCACCCCGGGCAGAATTACGTGCTGTCCATGTAGTTGTGCAGCAGCCCGTAATATTTTAAGGGGGGGAATCTGTCAAAGAGCAGACTCATTAGTGACCCCTATGGAGACAGAGGATAGTGCAATTCAGGGAAATAATAACGTTTGGGGAAATCACATGGTGGAAAGTTGCCATGGGCAACGTAAGCAAGTGAGGTCACGAGCTAGGGAGACACACCCAGCCAATAGAGAAGCCAGGAGGTTCTCACCTGACTCTAATCAGCTGGGGAGTGGTGCAGCTAGGAAATACCTAGATAAACTCAGCTCACAAGCAGTTAGCCAGAATCAGAACAAGAACAGGACTAAGCTCAAGAGCCAGGATAGGAGCTGGAGAGAAACCCAGAGAAGGAACTGGATGCATGAGGAGGACAAGAGAAGCTGTGAAGAGAGCGTGTCTAATTACCACATTGGAAGCTTGAACGGAGGTCTGAGTGAGTCCGAGGAATGCTTGAATGAAAGGTACAGATGGCTTGACACAGAGAGTGAGAGTGGATGTAACAGCCCAGATTGGAGCAGAGACAGAAGACAAAAGGTACAAGCCAGGAAGTTTTATTCCAGTCCAAAAAGGGGAAGTTCAGAGCTTGGAGATAAGGGACAGTTTGTGGAAGTCCAGAAGACCTCCAAAGCCAGCCTAAGGGGAGCAGAGAAACTCCAGTACCCTTATAATAAACTAAGGAAAGGCTTGTTACCTGCAGATGTAGAACACTCTGAAAGGTACGTGAGACACAGAGTTTCAGAAGGGCTGCCGTCAGAAGTTCCATCTGGCTCCAGGTTCCTGAACAGAGCAGAGCTCAGAGCAGGAGTAATTCCTCCTAATAGATGGGCAGGGGAATTCTATAGCCTGCCAAACAGAGGTCAGCAGAGGGGAGGCTCCTACTACCAAAACAGCAGTAATTGTGGTAGGAACAAACAGTTTTCCTTTAGTGAAAAAGAACTACATCACAGCCAGGACGGACTGTTTGCCAAGCCCACACAGGGAGAAAGTAAAGAGGTATTAATTCCTATTGAGGAGCCGATGCAATGTGAAGCCTCTGTGATTGAAGAGCATATTGAAGAAATGGATTGTAGCCTGTCTCTGGCAGATAATATAATCTCCCTAAGATAGAGAAGAATAAGCAGCCTAACAAGGTGAAGAGAAAGCCTTATTCTTTGTGGCTACAGGTCTGTGTTTAAAATATATTTTTGTTGTTTAGAAGCTGAAAGAAAGCCATTTTTGTGTTGCAGTTTTCTTTCTGTTTTACCCAAGAAGGGTTATGTTTTGTTTTTGTACATATTGAAATATCCTAATTGGGAAAGGGAAATAAAGCCCTGTTTACCTTATATCAGTTGTCCACAACTATTTTTGGTAACTGGCAGCAGCTACAACTACCAGGAGGCCAGTTACACTGAGGCCCAGTGCAATACCTGATCTCACCGGTAGGTGCACCAAGAGGGCCCACGACAGACTATGAAGTTCTGTAGCTGGAGTTTGACTGCCTTTTCTATCATCTTAGCCAGGAGTAGGATGCTTGATATTGGTAGGTAGGAGGAAGGTGATTCAGGGTCATCCATAGAGTTTTTGGGCAATAGTCTAATGGAGGCTGTTTATAAGCTTGTGGTAAGTAGCCCTTTCCAAGTAATAGATTTATCATTATGAGCAGGAAAGGTGACAGATCATGTTTTGTGGACTTGATCCAAGATGTGGGGCATGAATCCAGGGAGAATGTTGTGGTATTTAGGAGGTTCATTATTTGTTTCAGTAAATCTGAAATTGGGTAAAAATACATCCAGCACTTGTTGATTGGATCTTGAAGGATGTATCTGATGCTGAAGTGTTATCCGTGTTAGATGCTCTCCAGATATGTTGCAAATTCATCTGTCTGTATCCTTGCTGTTTCTTGACTTGTGGGGATTGTGTAAATGATTTTACAATGTCGATCAATTCCCTGATATGGTTTAGAGACTTAAGGATGATATTTGTGTGGAATTCATTTTTGTGACTGTGAATTAGGTCATTGTATTCCCTCTGTTTTTTTTAGTATATTCTTGTAGATGGCATGGGTCCTTGTTGCATCTCCATCACCTCTCTAGGTTCCTTAGCTTGAGCTTGGATCTTTTTGGAGTACCATGGAGCTTGCTAACTCTTGGTGAGAGCTTTTTCTTGGGTGCTGAGGCTACTGATGCTATGGTGTTGTTCCAACTTTCTGAGGTATTCAAGGTCGGTTGAGTTTGCATCCAGGTTTGGTATGGTTATGGCTTTCCTATCAAATTCTTTAAATCTTCTTGTTTTAGCTATCTGTTATGAACTTTCATTAAGAGATTGTTGTGGTATCTCAAAAGTGACTATGTGGTGGTCAGACTAGGGTATGGGTGTAATCCAGTAGGGTATGCCAGTGGTATTCCCGGATTGTAGACTGCATGGTAGAAATATGAGGTCTAGTTTGTTTCCACCTATGTCTGTAAGGCTGTAATTGTTTGGGTGAGGTCCATCACATTCAACACAGCTACGAAAGAGGAGGAGCGAGGTGTGGGAATGGAGTTCAGGTTCAAATCTCCAAGTAGGATAAAAGGTTTGGTCTTACTAGAAAAGGATCAGGCTGTGTCCAGCAGAGATGAAAGGTCATCGTTTTCAGAATTCGGTGATCTGTATGTCAGACATATTGTCATGTGCTTGCTCTCTACTAGTAGTATTGTTAAATTGGTATGTGATGAGATGACTTTGAGGTTGAGATGTATTTTTTATAGAGGATGAATATTCCTCCTCCTTTATGATTTGGTCTTGAGTAGTTATGAAGGGTCATTGTTTCTGTTGCTAACTGATTAATTAGCACAGTGTCTGTGTCCATTAGCCATGATTCTGTGACAAACAGGATGTCAAGATCATGATCCTGTACGTAGTTAGAGACGATATGTATTTTATTGAGAGCTGATCGAGCATTAACAAGGCCACATCTAAGGGGATGATTATGTTGGTTGTTTGGTTGTTGGATAGTTGTGGATTGCATTGGTTGAATGGGCATGAGCCACTGAGGCTTCCTAAGGGTATGTGGGTAGCATGTGTATCTGGCTAGGTAGTGTCTCTCTGGGCATATGATGAGTACACTCATGTTCTCCATGTGGGCTGTATTAGATGACCTTATAAGCATTAGTGCCAGGAGGAGAATAGACAGGCTCATTAGCAATATTATGTTTCCTATTTTGTTGAAATACCTACTATGTGGTGCTTCCTTAGAGCGTACAGAATTCTTACCCGGTTTTGGATGTGGATTTAGCGGGTGTATGATCTACATTCTCATCCTGCATGGGATATTTATATGTTGTGTGTATTCTGGTTCTTTTGTCTCCTTGTTGCTGGTGGTCTATCTCTCTGTCTTCACTCTCTGATCCACACTCATGAGCCATGCCTAAGGGCCCTTTGGCAAGGCCCTCAAGTGCATGCTCATCAGGCGCGAGCATGCCTGGAGGCGCTTGTTAATTTAAATATCCTGGTGCTGCTCCTGCAATGGCCTGATTGACCTTGTGGGGGTGATCAGAGAGGGGCTCACCTTCCCGCTCACCTCCCCGATGTCGATCAGGCCCTTTGCTGTGTCTGCGGCGGCATCTTCATGCACCTAGATGTGCTTGTTAATTTAAACGTCCCAGCGGTGCTCCTGCAATGACCTGATTGGCCATCACCCAGGAAAAGAATTTAGGCATCATTGTGGACAATTTGTGGAAATCTTCTGCCAGGTATGTGGTGCAATCAAAAAAGAAAACTGAATGTTAGGAATTATAAGGAAATGAACAGAGAATAAAACAAAGACTATCACAATGCTTCTGCATTGCTCCATTGTGTGACTGCAACTTATCATGTGCAAGTCTGGTCACCACATCTCAAAAAAAAAATAGAGGAATTAGTTAATATACAGAGAACGGTGACCAAAATGATAAAGTGGATAGAATAACTCTCTTATGAGGAGAGGCTAAAGAGGTTAAGGATCTTCATCTTGGAGAAGAGAAGGCTGAAAGCCTCAAAATTCCTGAGTGGTGTAGGATGGGTAAAGACAAATCGATTGCCTACTCTTTCAAAAAGAATTTACAAAGTAATATATTTAAAACAAATACGAGGAAATATCTTTCACTCAATGAATAGTTAAGTTTGGAACTTGTTGCTGGAGGATGTGGTAAAAACAGCATAATTGGGTTTAAAAAAAGGGTTGGACAAGTTCCTGGAGAAAAGTCAATAGATTTTTATCAAAGTAGACCATGAAAAAGCCACTGCTTATTGCTGGCATAAGTAGCATGGTATCTGGCCACTTTCTGGGTCTATTCAAGGAACTTGTGATTTGGATGGACCACTGTTGAAAATAGGATACTGGGTTTGATAGACCTTTGGTCTGACCCAGTATGGCAATTCTTATGTTGAGGTAGGTGATACTGAGTTTGACTCCCCCCTAATTAAGTGGAATTGCCTACTTCTCATTTACCACCTTTGCTGGTAGGGTGACTATGGGGCTTGTTTACAAAGCCGCGGTAGTGGTTCGCGATCGCGATCGCAGCCGCGGCCCCATTGAAATCAATGGGGCCGCGGCTCCGATTACGATCGCAAACCGCTACCGCGGCTTTGTAAACAAGCCCCTATGTATATAGATAGAAGAAGAAAGCCTCATTTTATCTGGGAACTAGCAAACAAATAGGCATATAATACTGACAACAAATATCCCATCCACCTGATCTTTCCTTAACTTGACTGAGCTGTCTTGCTGATCTTGTGGTAAGTGGTAAGTTTCTGAATTTTCTCCTTGTATGCATGACTCTTTCATTCCAGTTAAATATAAGATTACTACATTAGGAATCATTTTTGATAAGGAACTACCCTTTAACCACAGGTTTCTTTTTTGATTAAGAAGTCTTTTTATTCCCTGTGCCTGGTGCACTTGATAAGGCATTATTTTGATGCTAAATTGCTGTGGACTCTCATTAATGCATTCATTTTGAATTGTTTAGATTATTTCAACTCATTGTCTCCCCCTCTGTACAATAAAAAAAAAATCAATTACTTCAGAATACAGCGGAGAAACATCATTCATCCCAAATGAATCGAGTTTAAAGCCCTATTCAGTATGTTAGCCAGTCTACTGCAGAAGACACTTTGACCCTTCTTGATGTCATCACTGCTCTGCAGCAGTTAGAATGTCATCCCATGGTCCAGGAAATCAAAATGATCTTGATGACACCATCCATGTTTATTTAGCTGGGTCAAAGCAGTGTACATTCAGGTATGGCATATATTTCCCTTGTCCCTTATGAGCTCACAATCTATGTTTTGTATCTGAGGCAATGGAGGGTTAAGTGGCTTGCCCAAGGCCACAAAGAGCATCTGTGGGACTAAAAACCCCATTCCCTCAAGCCTGAGGCTTTCTCCAGTGGGATTTGGCCTCCTGGCCCTCTGGCCTGAGGAAACTTGCCCCAACCACTAGTCCACTCTTCCCCCCTTATCTCCAGAATGCAAGCTTCTCTGTCTCAGCCTTTACCCTCAACAGAGAGGATTGAAGAGAACCCCAGCTATGCACCTATCTGCTTCACCCTCTGTCCCATTAAGTCACTTTTGATACTCTCGGAGGGATACCTAGCAATATCATTTATGCCAACATGGATGAGCAACATCAGATAATAGTCAGTAGGCTTGATGAGCCTTGGCAAATTTTCCATAACATCTCAGATTTTGGCATCTGGCAGACAGCACACTTCTGTGGACATCAAGTCTGGTTGGCAGATGGATGCCTCAAAACCCCTTAGAATAGTCACCAATCACCACTACCCTTCACTTCCTTGTTATCACTGATTCTGCAACTTTGGGGTGTTCGAGCTCTGATTCTTCCCTTTCCTGGTCTTTTGGTTCCCAAGCTAGCACTTTAACCACTAGGCTACTCCTCCACTCCACTTATGGAGAAAGTCTGCAGCCTTGTTGCATGCCTTTGCTGATTGTAAACCATTTTGTTTCTCCTTGTTCTGTCTGAACTGTTGTTTCCAGATCAATGTAAAGGTTGTACATGAGAATTATCTGATGTTCTGATATGCTCATTCTCCTAATCCATTAAAATTACAGAACCTCTTTTTGTATTTAAGCTATACCATCTTTCATAAACTTTGTGGGCCCAAGGATCACATCTGCATATGCCAACAAAGTGCCATACTGAGATGGATCGTAGTGACCTGCCACTGACCAGCCACAGAAAGCGTTTAATCCAATTAAAAATGTTCCAAGGATCTTTGAGGACAACCTCCTTTGTACCCATCTTACGTTTACCCCTTAACTTCCTTCTAACAGTTGGAAAATTTAAAAACATTCTGTCACTAAGCACAAACACCCCATTGCTCACATACAAAAACACAATTTAAAAAAAAAAACCTAAACCTCGCTCACCATAGTTTCTGAAAGAAATAGGGCTTCCTTAAGCTCAACCCTCCTTTAAACACAATCTTAAACTAGGTGTCCCTATACCAGAGATGACTCTCAAGAAAACTGATAAAATAAAAGCCTGATTTTTAAACAGTAGCTTTTAGCTGCAAGTATATTAATTCTCCACAAATTCCAAACTTTCAGACTGGGACTTCCCAGTCCCTCAAGTCAGTTACCTCCTTTGTCCCCCACGTATTTTCTTTTCTTTTCCCCTGTAGTTAACATGGGGACAAAGGAGGTAACTGACTTGAGGGACTGGGAAGCCCCAGTCCCTCAAGTCAATTACTCCATAAATATGTCTCTAAAATTTTTGAAGAAAGTTTCCCACAGCCTATGACATCAAGGAGACAGTCCCTGCAGCACCTCAGTCTACCTTCTAAAAAAACTCCAAACCACTCAAAAACATTAAAAACCCATTCACCTTTATCCAAAACCAGTCAAAACATTCAAATTTCCCTACCAAACCTATTCTCAGAGGCTTCTTTCACCATGCACCCCAGCACACATTCACTCCAGTCAGCATCCAGACTCCAACTGACACAAAAACTCAAAAATACTAGCATCCTAAATGACTAGGAAAGAGTGTTCCTACACCTGCTTTTGTCATCAAATAGTCCCAATATCATATAAATGAAAGCTCATTCTCCCAAATCCCTGAAAATTGCTGCTATAACCTACCTGTAAAGGTAATTTAAACATTTTTAAACTGTCTTGTTAAGCTGGCAGCTAGAGGGAAGATAATTTGCAAAACTGTGTCACTAGAAACTCTTCTCTCAACTGTGCCACTTTGCAACAAAGTGTCCAAGAGAGATCCCTCCCCTCCTCCTATATCAGTACACTTTTTCAACATAAAGCCTTTATTTGCATTAATAATAATAACTTCTAAAATCCATTCCAATCAAATTTAAACATTTTTTTTAATACAATCAAGCTCCAGTGAGCAAACAGCACCTCAGGAGAACAGCGCCCCTCCCCTACTGGAATTGGACTTGGAAGACTGGATGTTCAAATGGCAGATGAAATTTAATGTGGACAAATGCAGTTATGCACCTAGGAAAGCACAACCCAAACTATGGTTTCACGATGCAAAGGTTCCACAATAGGAACCATCACCCAGGAAAAAGATTTAGGAGTCATTGTGGATAATATGTTAAAACCCTCCGCCCAGTGTGCAGCGGTGGCCAAGAAAGCAAATAGAATGCTAGGAATCATAAGGAAAGGAATGGAGAATAAAACAAAGGATATTATAATGCCTCTGTATAGTTCCATGGTGCAACCACGCCTTGAATATTGTGTGCAATTCTCGTCATCATATCATAAAAAGGATAAGTGTTATTAGAAAAGGTACAGCGAAGAACCACCAAAATGGTAAAGGGGATGAAGGATACCCCTATGAGGAGAGGCTAAAAAGGTTAGGGCTCTTCAACCTTTAAAAGAGATGGCTGAGGGGAGATATGAAAGAGGTCTATAAATTAATGAATGGAGTGGAACGAGTAATGTATATCAATTGTTTATGCCATCAAAATATAGACAGACTAGGGGACATGCAGGAAACAACAGTGTAACCTATTTAAGACTAATAAAAAAAAATATTTTTTCACTCAACGCGTAAATTCTGGAATTTGTTACCGCAGGATGCAGTAAAAGCTGTTAGTGAAGCTGGGTTTAAAAAAAGATTTGGACAAGTTCCTGGAGGAAAGATCCTTAAAACATAATTAAAGGGGACCCGGGAAATCCACTGCTTGCCCCAATACAAACATTGTGGAACCTTTGTCTTTTGGGAAACTGCAAGGTATTGTGACCTAGATTGGCCACTGTTGGAAAAAGGATACTGGGCTTGATGGACCGTGGTCTGACTCAGTATGGCATGTTCTTACTTTATAATTTTGAATAGGTTCAATAAAGATTATTATTAAAAATAAAAAGCTTTGAATCACTGCAAAATACAACTTTTAAAAATTCATAAAATAGTTTTCATGGGCTTTTCTGCCCTCACTCATCTCTCCGGACCCCTTCACACCTCCCAAACACTTAAAAATTATTTTTTATTACTTTGGCTGATTTGGGCTGTATTCAGGCATCCAGTCCCTTTAAGGCCAGCTCCGCCCTCTTCATAAGAACTTAGACAGGCCTATCAGCATGGTCCTGTCCTTCCCGCATCCGCCTCCAGATCCTCCCAGCCCAAATCCCACTTTATTCTCAATCCCCCCAGTTGCTGCAGCTACCCGGTAAACACCCCCCCCCCCCCCCTCCAAGGATCTCCCTGGCTCTCTTGGCAGCCCCAGGCTAATATCATTGACAGCCACGAACAGCAGCTGCACCCAATCCAGCCAACAAAAAAGGACCCGATTGACCCTTCTCCCCAGATCCGTGAAGTTTTATTTTCTTTTAAAAAAATGCCAAAACACAGCCATTGGCTGCCTTTGTGACCCTGTTCTGCAGCCGCGGGAGCCACCAAAAGGCTGATTGCGGCTCCCTAATGACTCCCCAACGCTCTCAGTGACAGATATTTTTAATTTTATTTTTTAAACTTTTATCAAAGGGTTACATTAACCCCAAGAAAACTACTGCTGCCTGGATCACAGCAGGGTCACAACCCATGCAGCACCATTCATCCAGGGTACTCCCATCATTTTGAACTCTTCATTCAAATACTTAGGCGTGACACTTGACACCGATCTCCTTTTCACAACACATCAGTTCCATATAAGAAAAATTCAAGTTATCAAAGTCCCTGTTTAACGTATATTACCAAGTTTAAGTTACAATGTAAACCGTTTTGACTGAAATGATAAAGCGGTATATAAAACCTGTTAAATAAATAAATAAATAGTCAAGGCATCCTTCAATACTATACGGCAATTTTGCACCATTTGCCCATTCTTGGATGCCTCAGCACAAACTACACTCAACCTCAGCACAGTAATCTCCCACATTAACTACTGTAACTCTGTTTATACCGCTCTCCAAAACACTGAACTCAAATGTCTACAAGCTGTCCAATCATTCTCTAAGGAACCATCCCCATGTCAACCTGAAGAGATCCACCCACAAGAGTTTGCCAACCATTTACAATCCAAGCTACTTCAAACTGATAAAGTTAATACGTTCATAGCACAAGACACCGCCAGTCCAACTTCCCTTTCTAAGTTCTCTACACCATCCAAGAAACTTGTTGAAGATACTATCGCAGCCCTCAACACCACGACTGCACAAACCGACCCCTGCCCCGCTTATTGGATTAAAAATTTACGAACAGAACTCAGCCCACTTATCACAAAAATGATGAACTTATCTTTCACAAATGGATCCTTCCCTGCAGCACTCAAGCAAACATCCATCAGACCTCTGTTAAAGAACCCTAAACTGGACCCAAGCAAAGTTGAATCCTACAGACCCATAGCCAGTATACCTCTCCTAGCCAAAATAATCGAAAAGGAAGCACAAAGGCAAATACAAGACCATATAGATTTAGCCTCCCCACTAGACCATCGCCAACATGGCTTCAGGGAATACCATGGCGTCGAAACCCTACTTACCTCTCTCTTCAATAAAATTGTCACAGGTATCGACAACATCCACCAAGGTTTCGCTCTCATCTTCATAGACATCGCGGCAGCCTTTGACTCTGTACACCATGGTCTGCTAGTAGAACGACTAAAAAAAAAGGGCATAAATGGCACCGCCCTCGATTGGTGCAGATCATACCTTGAAGGCAGATGGCAGCATGTAAAATCAGGATCAAGATCTTCCGAACCCTTCCATCAACGACAAGGCGTCCCCCAAGGGTCTTCCCTTTCATCTCTCTTATTTAATATTTACATGCAACCTATTTTCAACATTATCGGATCATTCAAGGTCGATTGTCTAATTTATGCTGATGACATCCTCCTCTTCATGCCATTTTCCACACAACAAATGGACCTTTCGCCACTGATCGATTGCTTCAACGCAGTCTCCGAATGGCTTCTGTCACAAAACCTCAGGATCCAACACAAAAAGTCTGAGGTGCTATTCATCACCAGAGACCAGAACTTCTGCCCTCCACCTCATATAAAGGTCAAAGAAGCGGAGCTCCAAACCAAATCAGCAATTCGGTACTTAGGGGTCACCCTCGATCAACGACTAGATATGAAAACCCATATATCCAACATAGTCAGAGCCATATATTTCAAAATCCGGTCACTCAGACACCTGCAATCCCTTCTAAGCCCTGAAGACTTCCGAACAATATACCAAGCCCTGATCTTGCCACACTTTGACTTTGCCAACGCCATTCTCCAAGGTCTCCCTCAATCAACGCTCAATCCGTTGCAACTTGCCATGAATGCCGCAGCCAGAGTCTTAGTAGGAGCAGCAAGATGCGACCATATAACGCCTATCCTAATACAACTTCATTGGCTCCCCATACAAGGAAGGCTTGCATTCAAATCTTTGTTACTCACTTTCAAATCCATCCATGGCATTACCTCCCCCTCATTAACCGACATCATCCAGCCCATTCCTCCCAACAGAATAAGGAGAACCCCATCAACAAATGCGCTAGTAGTACCAAAGGCTTCAACAAAGTACACAACTGCAACATCTAACAGGGCATTCAGTATCTATGCCCCAAAATGTTGGAACGCATTACCACCAGGCATCCGTGCGATTACTGACTTAACACAATTCAGAAAGGCTCTCAAATTCCATTTATTTACTCAGTACTACCAGATTATCCCAAACCCCTACATAATTGCCTCTCCCTTACCTCCTCAAGTTAACATATCAACCCTATCGTACACATGTACACCCTAAATTCTCAGACTCGATCTCATTGTACATATGTAATTAGTGCAGTTTGCATTCCCTGTGTTATCCAAGTTGTAACTCCTGTTCTCTGTAAAGCATAAACATGTTATCCAAGTTGTTACTCCTGTTCTATGTGAAGCCAAGCAGTTTGTTATGGTCATTTTGTTGTATGTAAACCGCGCTGACAATAGTGCGGTATATAAGAAATTGTAATAAATAAATAAATAAATAAAGCACGGCCATCCAGCTTCTGGCATCAGCTAGAAGATATAATCATGTGAACCTGCATCACTGGCTTCCTATTAAATTCTGCACAAGATCCTTAGTTAGAGACTAGCAGCAGCTAAGAGCTATAATTTAAATCAAATCAGAATATAGCTTACCTCAGCAGCACAAGACAGGGTACTGTGTAGCAGCCCTCTTTTAATAAGTGTTATTTCCCTCTCTCCGTCCCCACACCCACCCACCCCTGGGAAAATCGTAGCTTTATAGGTACTTACACATCTTAAAAGGCAGGAGTTGCTCTCAGGTGAAGCTCATTACCCAAAACAGTCATACACTAAGGACCTGAGATTAGTTAAGCTTCAGGTGAACAAGGTATATTACACGTATTAGGTACAGTTTAATTAGTATAAATATCCATAGCAACCCTTAGTAAGTAAAGAACTTAGCTCTAAACACAAACTTAAAACTAAGATGCAGATAGCAGTCCAGCAGCGGGATGGGGGCTTTCCAGTCTTTTGCATTGAGTGTCACATGTACGATTTTCTCCCAGTTGGTGAGAGGTCTTACGTGTGTACTAGGTGCAAGGAGCTCTTTGCTCTCAGGGAACGAGTCCGTTCTCTAGAGGCTAAAGTAGCAGACTTGGAAAGCATAAGACAGACAGAGAGGTACATAGACGAGACCTACAGGGATATAGTCCTGAAGTCCCACCTCCAGTCTGGCAGCATCCCTGTTGCCATGGAGGAGAGAGGTCACGTGACAGGAGAGCATCACCCTGGTGTGGCAGGAAGTGATCCTGTAACTAGGACCTGTCCTCCAGGTGATGTAAAACCCTCTCGCACCGAGAAAGTTTCTCCAGGGCCATGTGCCCATGAGGGAAGGGTTAGGACAGCCATTATAGTTGGTGATTCGATCATTAGGCATGTAGATAGCTGGGTGGCTGGTGGACGTGAGGATCGCCTGGTAACATGCCTGCCTGGTGCGAAGGTAGCGGACCTCACGCGCTACCTAGATAAGGTCTTAGATAGTGCTGGGGAGGAGTCTGCTGTCTTGGTACATGTCGGTACCAATGACATAGGAAAATGTGGTAGGGAGATTCTGGAGGCTAAATTTAGGCTTTTAGGTAGGAAGTTGAAATCCAGAACTTCCAGGGTAGCATTCTCAGAAATGCTTTCTGTTCCACACGCAGGACCCAAAAGGCAGGCAGAGCTCCGGAGTCTCAATGCGTGGATGAGACAATGGTGCAGAGATGAGGGTTTTGGATTTGTTAGGAACTGGGGAACATTCTGGGGAAAGGAGGAGCTCTTCCGAAGGGATGGGCTTCACCTTAACCGGGATGGAATCAGGCTTCTGGCATTAACCTTTAAAAAGGAGATAGAGCAGCTTTTAAACTAGACATTAGAGGAAAGCCGACAGTCGCCCAAGAGCGGATGGTTCGGAAGAATGTATCTTTGAAGGATATTACCAAAAGCAGAGAGGTTCCACAAAAGAGTAAAGTAGCCCAAATGCCCTCAGGTATGGAGCAGACAGAGCTTAAAGATCCCAAATTACCCATGTCTAACAATAGCCAAATTAATATGAATAAAATACATTCTCTAAAATGATTGTATGCAAATGCTAGAAGTCTAAAAAATAAGGTAGGAGAGTTAGAATATATAGCACTAAATGAAAGGTTAGATATGATTGGAATATCAGAGACATGGTGGAAGGAAGACAACCAGTGGGACACTGTGATACCTGGGTACAAACTATATCGTAATGATAGAGCTGATCAAATTGGTGGAGGGGTTGCTCTCTATGTTAGAGAGGGCATTGAGTCAGAAAGGATTAAAGTTTTGCAGGAAACAAAATCTGCTGTAGAATCTATATGGATTGAAATTCCATGTAAAAGGGGGAAGGCAATGGCAGTGGGGGTGTACTATCGAGCGCCTGGCCAGAATGAACAAATGGATGATGAAATGCTCAAAGAAATCAAGGAAGCTAACAAAAGATACAGCGCAGTAATAATAATGGGTGATTTCAACTACCCCGGTATCGACTGGGTCAGTGTCACGTGCTAGGGAGATAAAGTTCCTAGATGAAATAAATGACTGCTTCTTGGAGCAGCTGGTTCTTGAACCAACCAGAGGGGAAGCCATATTAGACCTAGTCCTTAGTGGAACACCAGATCTAGTGCAAGAGATAAGGTTGTTGGGGCCACTTGGCAATAGTGATCATAGCATGATCGCCTTTGATTTAATTAGTGGAGGAGGGATAGTAAGGAAATCCACAGTACTACCTTTTAACGTTCGAAAGGGAGACTATGATAAAATGAGGAAAATAGTTAAGAAAAAACTAAAAGGAGCAGTTGCAAAGGTTAAAGACGTACATCAGGTTTGGCTGTTGTTGAAAAATACTATCTTGGAAGCCCAGACCAGCTGTATTCCACGCTTTAAGAAAAGTGGAAGGAAGTCCAAAAAACTGCCAGCATTGTTTAAAGGTGAGGTCAGAGAGGCTGTTGTTGCCAAAAAAGCATCTTTCAGGAAATGGAAAAAAGAGCCAAACGACGAAACCTGGAAACAGCACAAGCACTGGCAAGTCAAATGCAAGGCATTGATAAGGCAGGCAAAGGGAGAGTTTGAGAAGAAGCTTGCTGCGGAAACAAAAACGCGAAGTAAAGACCTTTTCAAGTACATTCATAGCAAAAAACCTGTGAGAGAGTCAGTTGGTCCATTAGATGATAAAGGGGTTAAAGGATCACTAAGAGGCAACAAGGTGATAGCGGAGAGACTGAATGAATTATTTGCTTCAATCTTTACTGAGGAGGATGTAGGGATGTTACCCATGACTGAAGTGGTATTTAAAGGTGTGGAAGAATTGAAGGAAATATCGATACATCGGGAAGATGTATTACAACTATTAGATAAACTGAAGAGTAGCCAATCACCTGGGCCGGATGGTATACATCCAAGGGTGTTGAAAGAACTGAAATATGAGATTGCAGACCTGCTATTAGTAATCTGTGAACTATCATTAAAATCATCTCTAATACCTGAAGATTGGAGGATCACCAATGTAACACCAATTTTTAAAAAGGGTTCCAGGGGTGATCCGGGAAACTACAGACCAGTGAGCCTGACATCATTACCGGGAAAAATGGTAGAAACCATCATAAAGAATAAAATTACTCAGCATGTAGATAGTCATGACCTAATGGGAGACAGCCTACATGGCTTTAGAAAAGGAAGATCTTGCCTTACTAATCTGTTATGTTTTTTTGAAGGAGTGAATAATCAGGTGGACAAAGGTGAGTCGGTTGATATTGTGTATCTGGACTTTCAGAAAGCCTTTGACAAAGTCCCTCATGAGAGACTTTTGGCAAAACTAAAGAGTCATGGGATAGGAGGCAGTGTACTATTGTGGATCAGAAACTGGTTAAAAGATAGAAAGCAGAGGGTAGGGCTAAATGGCCAATTTTCCCAATGGAGAAAGATGAATAGTGGTGTACCCCAGGGATGTGTGCTGTTTCCGCTGCTTTTTGACATATTCATAAATGACCTGGAAAGTGGAATAATGAGTGAGGTTATCAAATTTGCAGATGACACAAAACTATATAAAGTTGTTAAAACCCAAGAGGACTGTGGAAAATTGCAAGAGGATCTTGATAAATTGGAAGACTGGGCATCAAAATGGCAGATGAAATTTAATGTGGACAAGTGCAAGGTTATGCACCTAGGGAAGAACAACCCAAACTATGGTTACACGATGCAAGGTTCCACATTAGGAACTACCACCCAGGAAAAAGATTTAGGCGTCATTGTGGATACCATGTTAAAACCCTCGGCTCAGTGTGCAGCAGCGGCCAAGAGAGCAAATAGAATGCTAGGTATCATAAGGAAAGGAATGGAAAATAAAACAAAAGATATTATAATGCCTCTATATCGTTCCATGGTGAGACTGCACCTTGAATATTGTGTGCAATTCTGGTCGCCGTATGTTAAAAAGGATATAGCGATTTTAGAAAAGGTTCAGAGAAGAGCCACCAAAATGGTAAAGGGGATGGAAGAATACTCCTATGAAGAAAGGCTAAAAAGGTTAGGGCTCTTTAACCTGGAAAAGAGACGGCTAAGGGGAGATATGATAGAAGTCTATAAATTGATGAACGGAGTGGAACGGGTAAACGTAGTTCGATTTTTTACATTATCAGAATATAGAAAGACTAGGGGACATGCAATGAAGCTACAGGGTAAACTATTTAAGACTAATAAAAGAAAATATTTTTTCACTCAACGTGTAATCAAACTCTGGAATTTGTTACCGGAGGATGTAGTAAAGGCTGTTAGTGTAGCTGGGTTTAAAAAAGGTTTGGACAAGTTCCTGGAGGAAAGGTTCATAAACCATTATTAAGAAGGGACCCAGGATATCAATGCTTGAACCAATACAAGCATTGTGGAACCTGTGTCCCTTGGGGAAACTGCTGGGTACATATGACCTAGATTGGCCACTGTTGGAAACAGAATACTGGGCTTGATGGACCTTGGTCTGACCCAGTATGGCATATCTTATGTTCTTATGTTCTTACTCTGACACATAAGGCCCTTCACCAGGCTGCCCCAGAAAATCTATCATCATTAACTACACATTACTGTCCAGTTTGTCTTCTGTGATCTGTCCATGGGAACTGACTATGCCTGCTACCCAGTACCAGCCTGTCCAGTAGGCAAACTAGGCAGTCACAGGTCCGCAGACCCTGGTGGCGGCCTCACTACCACAACCTCCCAGGAAGCAGTAGCTGTACTGCTACTTCAGCACCATGGTGGACTTTAAAACGCTCATGAATGTGTGTGCAGTAATGGCCTGCCACACCTCCAAGAAAGATCCATCAGATGGGGGATAGGAATGGAAGACCATGAAAGCACATGCGCGAGGGCAATTTAAGTCTTGATGCAGTGCTGAAGTGGCAGTTCAGCCACCACCAGTTCAGCGCAAGTGAGGGAGAGGGGGCAGGCATGGTGGACTGGACGGAGGCACACTCATTCAGGGGATGGTGCTATGGAGGGTCTTCTAGGGCAGCAGAAACCCTCGTGCCGCCACTGCTTCTGCCTCAAATTTGGGCTCACTATGAATCCACCAGATAGTAAGCATTCTTCTTCTTAGCCCCTCCATTATGTAATTGACTGCCTACCGATCTCTGCCTTCAAGTTTCTTACAATAAGTTTAAGTCAGAGCTGAAGACATATCTGTTTAGACAGCCTTTCAGTCTTCCTCAGTCACAGAGAGTGGACTGATCCACCTGGAGTTTCAGGGTAGCCTTTTTATAGTCCCACCCATCCCCTAAATGTGTGATTTTGTCTCCCTGCCCCCAGCTATGCCTGTCTATATATCTGTGACTGTATTTTGTTTGTCTCTCCTGCTTCTTTCTCTTCACTGATAATTATGCTAGAGCTCCTTTCCACCTCTTACTTAATTTCTTTTATTTTGTAAACTGCTTTGCTAACCTGAAATGGCGGAATAGAAGGTACAATAAACCATAAACCAAAATCATTTTGCATAGGCATTCTCTCTCCAAGATTCCTATTATGAGGCAAAAACAACATTTTCCTCTTGCATAGGAAGTCCTACGATACAATACTTGCAACCAGGGCCAGCCCAACCACTAGGCAAACTAGATGTCACCTAGGACAGCAAACCTCTGGAGGGTAGCAAAAGCAAGCCATTCAAAGCGAAATAATAGATTTTGACAGCCAGAGGGGGTGTAAAGCTTGAGGCTTGCCTAGGGCTACAACACACTGGACCAACTCTAGAGCTGGCCCTGCTTGCAACATGCTCCCTTCTGCTTCTGTACCCTAAGAAGGTACAGAAGCAGAAGGGAGCATGTTGCAAGCAGGGCCAGCTCTAGAGTTGGTCCAGTGTGTTGTAGCCCTAGGCAAGCCTCAAGCTTTACACCCCCTCTGGCTGTCAAAATCTATTATTTCGCTTTGAATGGCTTGCTTTTGCTACCCTCCAGAGGTTTGCTGTCCTAGGTGACATCTAGTTTGCCTAGTGGTTGGGCTGGCCCTGGTTGCTTGCAATGAGTATTTCTGTTTAATGTAAACCGCGCTGATGAAAAAGAGTGCGGTATAAAAGAACACTAAATAAATAAATAAATAAACCGCGCTGATTCTGAATAGTGCGGTATATAAGAAATTGAAATAAATAAATAAATAAATAAATAAGAACATAAGAAATACCATACTGGGTCGGACCAGGGTCCATTAATACCGGTATCCTGTTTCCAACAGTAGCCAATCCCGGTCACAAGTACCTGGCAGGTTCCCAGAAAGGCATAGAGGCTCCACAGTGCTCATCCCATGGTAAACAGTGGATTTCCTGGGTCCTATTTAATAATGGTTTATGGACCTTTCCTCCAGGAACTTGCTCAAACCTTTCTTAAACACAGCTACACTAACAGCTTTTACTACATGCTCCATTATCGAATTCAAGAGTTTGATTACACATTGAGAGAAAAATATTTTCTCTTATTACTCTTAAATGGGTTACATAGTAACATAGTATATGACGGCAGATTAAGACTGGTATGGTCCATCTAGTCTGCCCAGCAAGGCGGCACTCCATGCAGGTCACTCCTCCCAATGCTTTTGTTTAGGGGTGTACCCACCGCTCCGTGCAGATCATCACTATTTGTTGAGATATAAGAGATAGTTATGTTTATTTTGTTTTTATCCTGTTGCTATAAAGGGATCCACTGTGTCTGTCACATGCCATTTTGAATTCTGTCACTGTATTTGCCCCCACCACTTCCATCGGGAGGGCATTCCAAGCATTCACCATTCTTTTAGAGAAAAAATATTTCCTGAGATTGCCTTTCAATTTACCCCCTTGCAACTTCATGTTATGCCTTCTAGTTTTACAGCTCCCCCGTCTTTGGAAGAGGTTTGTTTGTTCACTAATACTGTAAGGGGTATGTTTACTAAACCGGGCTAACGGTTAACCCGGGCTATCTGCATCTAGGTCCCATTGAATAATATGGGACCTAGTGACAGATAGCCCGGGTTAACCGTTAGCCCGGTTTAGTAAACATACCCCTAAGTATTTAAAAGTCTGAATCATATCTCTTCTATCCCTCCTCTCCTCTACAGTGTACATATTTAGGTCTTCAAGTCTCTTCTCATATGTCTTCTGGCGTAGGCTCCAAATCATTTTGGTTGCCATCCTCCGAACCGTTTCCAATCTTTTTATATCCTTTGAGAGATATGGTCTTCAAAACTGAACACAATATTCCAGTTGAGGCTTCACCAGAGATTTGTACAGTGGCATTAGTAGCTCCTCCTTTCTGCTGGTAATTCCTCTCTGTGTGCAACTCAACATCCTTCTGGTTTTGGCCAATGCCTTGTCACACTGTTTTGCCACCTTGAGATCCTCAGAAACAATCACTTCAAGGTCTTCTGCTGGTCCGTGCATACCAACCTCTCAACCCCTATCGCATACAATTCTCTTGGATTTCTGCTTTCCAAGTGCATGATACTGCATTTCTTCAAATTAAATCTTAACTGCCAAGCACTCAACCATTTTTCCAGCTTTTGTAGATCTTTCCTTATGTTATCCACTCCCTCAGGGGAGTCCACTCTGTTGCAAATGTTCATGTCATCTGCAAAAAAACAGACTTTTCCATCCAGTCTTTCAGCAATATCACTCACAAATACATTGAACAGTATTGGTCCCAGGACCAAACCATGGGGCACACCACTAATCACTTTCCTTTCATCTGAGTGAGTTCCGTTTACCATCACCTTCTGTCATCTATCAATCAACTAATTTCTGATCCAATTCACCACCTTGGGACCCATCCCCAAGCTGTTGAGTTTATTGATAAGCTTCCTATGAGGAACAGTATCAAAGGATTTGCTGAAATCTAGGTAGACAACATCCATTGCAAGCCCTTGATCTAGTTCTCTGGTCACCCAGTCAAAGAACTCAATCAGATTTGTTTGGCAAGATCATCCTTTGGTAAAACCATATTGCTTCGGATCATGCGACCTGTTGGTTTTGAGAAAGTCCATTATTCTCTCTTTCAGGAGTGCCTCCATTAGTTTTCCCACCTCTTAGGTAAGGCTTACCGGCCTGTAGTTTGTCACTTCTTCACTATTATCACTTTTGTGAAGAAGTACAACATCAGCCCTTCTCCAGTCCTATGGAACTTCGTCTGTCTCCAAGAATCTATTAAAAACATCATTTAATGGCCCTGCAAGAACCTCTCTGAGCTCTTTCAGTTTCCTGGGATGTATTCCATCCAGTCCCATGGCCTTCTCCAATTTCACTTTTGCAAGCTGTTCTAACACATCATCTTCTGTGAATGGTGTGGTATCTACTTCATTCCCTTTTGTATATTTGATATTCACAGATGGTCCTTCTCCAGGATTTTCTTTAGTAAAAACAGAACCAAAGTATTTAGTTAGCATTTTTACTTTTTCAACATCACTTACCACACGGCACTTTTGAGTCCTACAATTCCACTTCTGATCTTCCTCCTCTCCTGAATATAACTGGAAAAGGTTTTGTCACCACACTTCACATCTTTAGCCATGTTTTCTTCTGCCTTTGATTTTGCTATCCTTATATCTCTTTTTGTCTCTTTTAGCTTTATCCTGTATTATTTTCTGTGTTCCTTTGTTTGCAAACTGAATTTTGTGAAAGCTGTGTTTTTTTGCCTTTATTTGAGCAGCCACTTCTTTGGAGAACCAAATAGGTTTCCTTTTCCTCTTGTTTTTATTTACTTTCCTTACATATGTATATGTTGCCCCTTTTATTGCCTCTTTTAGTTTACCCACTGCAATTCCACTTCCCTTATCTCCTCCCATCCTGCGAACTCCAACTTGGCCATTTTACTGAAGTCAGCATTTTTGAAGTCTAGGACTTTGGGCTTGCTGTGAGGGGACTCTGCATTGGCTTTTATCTCAAACCTGTATGATGATCGATGCCGCTCACATAGGCACCCACCTGGATATTCAACATTCTATCTCCATTGGTGTGTACTAAATCCAGCATCAAGCATTCTCTGGTTGGCTCCATCGTCATTTGTCTAAGTAATGCATCTTGGAAGAAATCCACTTTTTTTTTTTTACTTCTTTCCAGATTTTCAGAAGGAATACTCCAATTGACATTAGGTGGATTAAAGTCACCCAATATGTTCACTTTCCCCTTCATGGCTGTCTTTGCAATATCAATAATCAATTCACTATTCATTTCTTCGGTTTGAGTTGGAAGCCTGTAGACTACACCAGTACGGATGACAGTACCATCTCCTCTTTCCAGCACAATCCACAGCGCTTCTTCTTTTCCCCATGTCCCCTGCATTTCAGCAGCTTTAACGTTAGAAACATAGAAACATGATGGCAGAAAAAGACCACATGACCTAATTACTCTGCCCTTCCATATCAACCACTACAACAGTCCCCTTTTTCCATTCAGAGATCCTCTGTGTTTATCCCATGCTTTTTTTGAATTCAGATACTGTCCTCATCTCTACCACCTCCACTGGGAGACTATTCCACGCATCTACCACTCTTTCCATAAAGAAATATTTCCACATATTACTCCTGAGTCTACCCCCTTTCAGCCTCATCCAATGTCTCCTCATAGCAGAGCTTGCTTTCAATCGAAAGAGGCTCTCCTCCAGTATATTTATGCCATGAAGATATTTAAATGTCTCTCTCACATCTCCTCTATGATGCCTTTCCTCTAAAGTAAACATATTAAGATCCTTAAGTCTGTCCTCATGTGCTTTATAACAAAGACCACTAACCATTTTAGTAGCCACCCTCTGTACCGAGTCCAATCTGTTTATATCTTTTTGAAGGTGAGGTCTCCAGAATTGCACAGAATACTCCAAATGAGGTCACATCAAAGACTTATACAGAGGCACTATCACCTCCTTTCTTCTGCTGGCCATTTCTCTCCCTATGCACCCAAGCATCCTTCTACCTTTTGTCGTCGTGTTTTCTACCTGTTTAGCTACTTAAAGATCATCAGACACAATCATGCCTATGTCCTGCTCTTCTTTAGTATACAAAAGTACTTCACCCCCTATACTATATTGCTCCCTTGAATTGCTGCAGCCCAAATGCATGACCTTGCATTTTTTATCATTAAATCTCAGCTGCCAAATTCTAGACCAATCTTCAAGCTTAGCTAGATCCCATCTCATGTTATCTACACCTTCCTGGGTGTCTACTCTATTGCAGATTTTCGTATCATCCACAAAGACTCAGACCTTACCTGACAGCCCTTCTGCTATATCACTAACAAAGATGTTAAAAAGCAAAAATATTGCTTTTGACAGATAGGACTACTCCTCCTCCTTTTCTACCCTCTCTATTTCTTCTAAATAGATTATAGCCAGCTATGGTTATATCCCATTCATGCGACTCATTAAACCATGTTTCTGTAATGGCCACAATGTCCAAGTCCATTTCCACCATTAGAGCTTCCATGTCAGGAACCTTGTTAGCTAGGCTTCGAGCATTTGTGCTCATGACTTTCCAGCATTTGTTGGCTTGCATGGATTTTGTTTTACATGCCTCTTCCCACTTGGCATTGATGTGTGGATTAATAGTGTGGCTGTTTCCAATGTTGTTATGTTTTTGCTGGGAGTGACATCCTGAAATTGTTCTTTTCCATCCCCCACCCTCTTTCCCTAGTTTAAATGTCTGTCCACATAATGCCTGAATTTTTCACTTAGGCTCCTTTTCCCTGCAACAGAGAGAAGTAGTCCATCAACACAGTATAGTCTCTTGTTGATCCATGTGTTTCTCCTGTCGCCTATATATCTAAATCTTTGTTTGCACCAGGTTTGGAGCCATGTATTAAAGTTGATTATGCGATGCAGCCTTTCTGCCCTCTTACCAAGAAAAGTAGAACTTATGAGAATGCTATTTTACATTGTAGCTTCATTGCATGTCCCTAGTCTTTCAACTCTATTCATTAATTTATAGACTTCTATCATATCCCCCCTCAGCTGTTTCTTTTCTAAGTTGAAGAGCCCCAACCTTTTAAGCCTCTCTTCATAGGGGTATCCTTCCATCCCCTTTACCATTTTTGTTGCTCTTCTCTGTATCTTTTCTAATTCCGCTATATCCTTTTTAAAGATATGGGGACTAGAATTGCACGTGATATTCAAGGTGTGGTCTCACCACGGAACAATACAGAGGCATTATAATATGTTTGGTTTTATTCTCCATTCCATTCCTTACAATTCATAGCATTCTATTTGTTTTCTTGGTTGCTGTTGTACACTGGGTGGGGGGTTTCAACGTATTATCCATGATGACGCCAAAATCTTTTTCTTGGGTGGTGGTTTCTAAGGTGGTACCTTGCATCATGTAACCATAGTTTGGGTTGTTCTTTCCTAGGTGCTACTACTACTACTACTACTACTACTTCTGATCATTTGTATAGCACTACAAGGCATATACAGCGCTATACAGACATATGTGAGAGACACTTCCTGCTCTTTGGAGCTTACAATCTAGTCAAGACAAACAACACAACAGTAGAGGACAGGGATAAAACTAGGGTAATGGTAAGGAAACACATAGGAGACTAAGCAGATCAGGATCCAAAAGTGGCCTTAAAGAGGTGAAACCTTTCAGCCTGGATTTGAAAAGGGCCAGAGATGAAGCCTGCCGTACAGACTCAGGTAGTTTGATCCAGGCATAAGGAGCAGCAAGGTGAAAGGATTGAAATCTGGAGTTGGCAGTAGAAGAGAAGGGCACTGATTGAAGCGATTTGTGGAGATTCCATTGCACTTGTCCACACTAAATTTCATCTGCCATTTGGACATCCGATCTTCCAATTTACCAAGGTCCTCTTGCAATTTGTCACAATCCTCTTGAGTTTTTAACAGCTTTGAATAATTTTGTGTCATCTGCAAATTTGATTATCTCACTCATTATTCTTATTTCCAGCTCATTTATGAATATATTAAGAAGCAGCAGGCCCAGCACAGGTCCCTGGGGTACTCCACTATTAACCTTTTTCTGCTATCTATCTTTTAACAATTTCCTGATCCACAGTGGTACACTGTCTCCAATCACATGACGTTTTAATTTGGCTAAGGGTCACCCATGAGACTGAAAATCCAAATCTATTGACTCACCTTTGTCTACCTGTTTATTCACACCTTCAAAAAAATACAGTATAACAGATTAGTAAGACAAGAGTTTCTTTGGCTAAATCCATGTCTCTGTTGCTGGCCATCCAAATTGCTGCTACAGGAACAAGGAAAAACAGAATAGTTTAAAATAAACAAAGGTGTAAGACAAGGCTGCATACTTTCCCCCTACCTGTTTAATTGATATGCAGAACAAATCATCAGAGAAGCAGGATTGTATGAAGACAACAGAGTTGTGAAGATTGGTGGAAGACTCATCAACAACCTTCGCTATGCAGATGATACCAGATTACTGGCTGAAAGTGAAGATGATCTGAAACATTTGCTTCTCACGATCAAAGAACATAGTCACAAAATGGGCCTGCACTTTAATGTAAAGAAGACAAAGATCATGACAATTGGCAAAATCAACAAGTTTATTGTTGAAGGAGAAGAAATTGAAATTGTGGACAACTTTAACCTACTTGGATCAACTATCAATAAAGAAGCAACAAGCAGTCAAGAAATCCGGCGACACATTGCTCTTGGTAGAATGGCTATGAAAGACCTAGACATGATTCTCAAGCGTAGAGATGTCTCTCTCCATACAAAGATTTGACTTGTTCATGCCATGGTATTTTCAATAATATCATATGGATGTGAAAGCTGGACAGTGAAAAAATAGGAAGAAAATTGATGTCTTTGAATTATGGTGCTGGCGGAGAATACTGCGTATACCATGGACTGCCCGAAGAACAAACCAGTCAGTAGTAGAGGAAATTAAATCTAAGCTTTCTTTAGAAGCTCAGATGACAAGACTTTGACTTTCATACTTTGGACACATCATGCGAAGAGAGAGATCATTAGAGAAAGACATCATGCTTGGCAAGATAGAAGGTCAATGCAAAAGAGGAAGGTCAGCAATGAGGGATTGATACAATAACAGCAGCTACGGGTACCAGTCTGTCAACAATGAGCCGCCTGACTGAAGACCAAACACAATTTAGGACAACTATCCAGAGGGTTGCCATGAGTCAACACTGACTCGATGGCACTTAACAACAGCAAGCTTCTGTGGATGATCTGTAAATTCACATTGCTGCCATCAGTGAGGTCACTTCCACAATGCACCTGGGTCACAACCATGCTGTGGTCTCTAATATGCTATGGAGCCTGCCCAGTCCTCTATCTGATGAAAGAACTATTCACACAGTCAACCTGCCAAGCTTCACCCCCTTTTTAAAGCCCCATTACTCATCCTTTTGAATGTGCTTGTTACCTAGGACACCTGTATTTACTATACCAGTTCCTTGCTGGCTAATATGAATACTTAATTTTTCTGGTACCTGCAGCCATATTTCTGGTCTATCCTTGTGCATCGCCACCACCACCACCACTGGCCACCAGAATCCTACTATGGTCCTTTGGGTAATTTCCAATTGCCTCACCCCTTCTTTCAAACTAGAACACATACAATGATAAGCTTATCCTTCTTCACCCACTATATGATATTTCACCTGCGGCACTTAAATACCTAGTTCCACCTCTTTCTTACTACCCTTGCCAATTTACTCCTATGCTGACTGACCTGAGGCCCTGGCTTTCCAATCAGGTAAGACTTCATCATACAAATTCCAACACAAGGAAAACCCCCACAGAGAAGAGAACAAAGGCAGAGTGCCCTCATCATCAGCAAACTTTATACTGTCAAATAAAGCACTACCCTTTGCAGATATTCCACTACTCAAATGTCCCAGTGGTACTATTCATGTATTCTGTGTACACTCAAAATAGCAAGATATCAGCAGAGACCAGTGCGGAATGAATAAAACTATACTATTTGCTGACCCTCACACATTCATTCCCTTATCTAACACAAACTCCAGGGCCTCATGTGATGCAAACCAGTTCAGTTCTCAGACTTATCCTGGTAAGGATATGATATGTACTAGCATAAATTCAGTTCATTGGTATGTCTTAAAATATTTATTGCATACACAATTTATTTATGTCATAATAACCTATGAATTAACACTTAAGTCAACTTGCAGATGTGAAACAAAAATATCTTAAAATTACGGGAAAAGGCAAACAAAATAAAAACAAAGTATTTGCACACATTCTTACAGCCTGACAGCTTCTTTCATATTCTCATTAGTTTTCTGATATGTTTTGTACAATTTCCTTCAAAATTCTCTAAAATTCATATGCTTTAGTGATATTTAAGAGGTAATAAAATATAGATCCCTGGAAAAAGGAAATAATAATCCCTTAAATTGTACATTCAAAGATAAATTTAGACAGTTACCTTTCATCTCAGCTGGAAAGAGCTCCGATTTTCATAACTACTTTATCTCTGATAACACATTTTATGTTATTCTTCCAAAATGATACTGATTGCACTGATCTGCATGTGTCCCATCACCTATCACACAAAAAATTAACATGGCCTTGGAGCACCCTCATTCATTTACCCCACACCCTACGGAAGATCTACCTACTTCTAAATTCCCCCTCAAGATCCTTCATCGGGAGGGTCTTTGCACAGGGAAGTGGGGGCATCTTCTTGGGAGCACTTTCTCAAGGAGGCCATAGCCTCAAGTATTTCATTCTTCAGACACAGCTTTGAGAGGTGTTTCTTTTTTCTTCAGGGAGAGTCCTTCTTTAGAGTTCACTGATGGAGGTCGCCAGAACTTCTTTTTTCTGAGTGTGGTGAATTTCATTTACACAGAAAGGACCTGAAAAAAAACCATGATTTAAATTTTCATATTGCTAAAGCTTCTGTAATAAATGACAGCAAAAATGTATTTTAAAACTTTAATGTGCATGTTTTAATGCACTCATATTCTGCATAACTTTTAGTTTTTACTAAATTGGTAGTAAATTATTTTTATTGCAACTCCCTCTGGGCTTCTTTGAAAGAGTTTCAGCTACTGCCCGGAGTCAGAGCACCAACTTTGAATCTGACAGGTGAGGCAGAAGCATCTGGAAATTTCTCCCACCACTCTGATATACCACTAGAGAATACCCTGGTAAGTTCTGGAGAGGGTTGATTTCCTTTTTGGGGAGGAGTGGGGGGTTGGTACTGATTAGAGGGTGAGAGGAGGAAAATGCTGGTACTGCAAAGGGTGTTTAGAGGCAAAGGAGTTGATGATACTGCTTATGACCACACAGGGCAGATGTTGGGCATGCCACCAACTGCTAAAGCACAGAATTTGCACAATGCATGGTAAGTGTAAATACTTGTCACACTTTAGTTGACAGACCCCTTAGTTTTCAGTGTTTATTTATTTATTTGGATTTAGCTTAAGCCTTTTCATTGATACAAAAGACATATCTCTGTCCCCAGAGGGCTTAAAATTTGAGGGCTAGATATACTAAAGAGTGCTACCAACTTAGTACATGCCAACACCATTAATGAGCATTATTAGTAAATAGATCCCAATGCATAAAATGAAACCCATGTATTAGGACCACATTTACCAAATATTAGTGTGCACTATCTGCCACTGTACTAAGGTTTAGGGAGCCTTTGACCAAAGCCCACTAAATGGTTAATGTGCACTTTAGTGCACAGTAACTGTCCATCATAACTATTACCATGTAGGCCATGACAGCAATCAGGCACTAATTTCCACAGTAACTACACATTGTGCGATTAGGCAGGTGATGGGGTGGGTTAAGGATGGAGTGTGGGCATGGAGAGCACATTGCAATTACCACAGAGGCAATTGATACACATTGTCAATATGGCAATTAGCATGGCTACATGCGATGGGTTGGGTTAAGCATTAATTGCACCACATGATAAGGTATGTATCTGCTCAGTAACTGCCAGGAACATGCTGGCTATGGCATTGACAGTTGTGCAGAGGCTTTATATTTACTAATCATTAGGTTTAGTGCTAGATGCATGTTAAGTGCAAAACCCTAACTGGCTTTAGTGAAAGGGCTCCTTAGTGTGTATGTAAGTACTTAGTAAGCTTGTGATGCATTTTAGTAAAACCAGCCCTAAGTTTGTGCTTGAGACAGTGGAAGGTTAAAGGGCTTGTTCAAGGTCACAAGCTCTGATGAGCAGAGACTGTATTTTGCATCTATATGTACAGCGCTGCATACACCTTGTAGCACTATACAAATAGTAGTAGCACAAGCAACAGCATCAGAATTTGAACACTTGCTTCACTGATTCTCATTATACATGTACATTCATTAACACAAACTTGGTTTGTTGTTGTTGTTGTTAAGAGCCATCGCGTCGGAGTGGACTCATGGCGACCCTCTGGATAGCTATCCTAAATTGTATTTGGTCTTGAGTCAGACAGCTCATTGTTGACAGACTGGTACCCGTAGTTGCTGTTATTGTATCGATCCATCTCATTGCTGGCCTTCCTCTTTTGCGTTGACCAAGCCAATCATGATGTCTTTCTCTAATGATCTCTCTCTTCGCATGATGTGTCCAAAGTATGAAAGTCAAAGTCTTGTCATCTGAGCTTCTAAAGAAAGCTTAGGTTTGATCTTCTCTAGTACCGACTGGTTTGTTCTTCGGGCAGTCCATGGTATACACAGTATTCGCCGCCAGCACCGTAATTCAAAGGCATCAATTTTCTTCCTGTCTATCTTTTTCACTGTCCAGCTTTCACATCCATATGATGTTATTGAAAATACCATGGCTTGAACAAGTCAAATTTTTGTATGGAGAGAGACATCTCTGCTCTTGAGAATCTTATCTAGGTCTTTCATAGCCATTCTGCCAAGAGCAATGCATCGTCTGATTTCTTGACTGCTTGTTGCTTCTTTATTGATAGTTGATCCAAGTAGGTTAAAATTGTTCACAATTTCAATTTCTTCTCCTTCAGTGATGAACCTGTTGATTATGCCAGTTTTCATGATCTTTATTTTCTTTACATTAAGCTGCAGGCCCAATTTGAGACTATGTTCTTTGATTGTGAGAAGCAAATGTTTCAGATAATCTTCTTTTTCAGCCAGTAATGTGGTATCATCAGCATAGCGAAGGTTGTTGATGAGTCTTCCACCAATCTTCACACCTCTGTTGTCTTCATACAATCCTGCTTCTCTGATGATTTGTTCTGCATATAAATTAAACAGATAAGGGGAAAGTATGCAGTCTTGTCTTACACCTTTACTTATTTTAAACCATTGTTTTTCTCCTTGTTCCGTTCGAACTGTTGCTTCTTGAACAATGTGCAAGAGTACGATCAGGTGTTCTGGTATACCCATGCTACTTAATGTGGCCCAGAGTTTCTCATGGTTTACACAGTCAAAAGCCTTGCTATCCCAGCTGAGCCCGGGAATCCTGCTGCAGTTGCAAAGGTTAAGATTTCAGTATAATGAAATCCTGAGCTCTGAGGTAGAGCAGATTATGTTAAAGCAGTCTGCAAGGTTTCATGTGGAGAGGAATAAAGCTGGAAGGCTTCTTGCACATATCGTGCGGGGGAAGCAAAGTAAACCTAGAATTGCTTCTATTTTAACTAGTAGCCAAGGCTGTTTGACAAAAGATAAGCAGATAGCGGGAGAATTCTCTAAATTTTACAGCTCGCTATATGCTTCTGAGCCGAGGGCAGACGATAGTGAGTTTACCAGGTTCGTCAGAAGCTTGGAACGCCCTGTTCTGGAGTAGCGTCAAGCCCTAGACATCGGCAAACCGTTCTCGTGCGAGGAACTCCTCTCGGCAATCAAGGCTATGCCTTCAGGGAAGGCGGCCAGGCCTGACGGTCTCCCTGCTGAATTTTACAAAGTTTTCAGCAAAGAGGTGGCTCCGTTTTTGCTGGAGTACTTTGGAGAACTTGAAATAGAGCATAGCCACACTGGTAGGTTTGCAGAGGCCACAATAGTGGTGTTGGAAAAACCGGGCAGAGATCCCAGGTATGTTGCGAATTACCGGCCCATCTCACTCCTGAATGCCGACTATAAGGTGTACGCGAGTATTCTAGCGCGCAGACTGGCGACGGTCATAGGCAATTTAGTTCATCCCGATCAATGTGGGTTTAAACCCGGGAGGTCCACCACAGATAATGCTCGCCTTCTGTGTAACCTTCTTGAGAGGGCGTCGTCGGAATCTAGACCATATGTCGCTCTCTCATTAGAGGCGGAGAAGGCGTTTGATAGGTTGGAATGGCCGTTTCTGTTTTTCATTCTGCAGTGGTTTGGCCTAGGAGAAGGGTTTATAAATAAGGTTTAGGGTGTTATACTCTCGTCCGACCACTAGTATATGTGTCAACGGCATCCTTTCGTGTCCTTTTTCCCTTCATAGAGGAACTAGGTTGGGATGTCCCCTCTCCCCCTTGCTTTTTAATTTGGCTTTGGAGCCTTTGGCTATCGCGGTGCGGCAGCAGCCGGACCTTGAGGGGGTCCAAATTGAGACTCTGCAAGTAAAGCTGTCTGCTTATGCAGACGTTGTGCTCCTTTTCACTCAGCCCGCAGAAGTCCCAACTATTTTGGCCCTGTTTGAGGAGTACTCCAGTGTCTCCGGGTATAAGATAATTTGGACTAAATCTGTGGCATTCCCCCTTAACTGCCTCGCCAACTCAGCGGAGATGGTGGCTTTTCCATTTAAGTAGGAGGCTGGTAATATTAAGTATCTCGGAGCATGGTATAATGCCTCGACAGATGCTATGATTCGGAAGAATCTTGAAGAGCTCCTTCTCCTGATCTGGCAGAAATCTTTAGCTTGGTCCCCCCTTCATCTCTCCTGGTGAGGCCGACTAGAGGTCATAAAAATGTCTCTTACTCCAAAGATTAACTATGTGCTCGGTATGCTTCCCTTCACTATCCCATCGATATGGTATAAAAAGCTAGAGAATAGTCTTATCACTTTCCTATGGTGTGGCAAACAGCCTCGCATTGCCACTAAAAAGTTAAACAAAAATCAAAAAAGGGGAACCTAACCTATTATAATGCCACCTGCTACAAAGTAAATTTTTATATGTCGGAGCTAAAAAGTTAAAGACCACTAGGGATAAAGGGGGAGTGCATTTCCCTGATTTCTTCTGGTATCACCAGGCCCTTCTGCTCAAACAAGGTTCCTTGTGGTTAGCATTGGATGACTTTGGACAGAGACCCACTTGGTTAGAAGTAGAGGCTCGGATGGCCGCCCCCTGCCCTCTGGCGTATATGTTGGGCTCATTACATCCTGAATGGTCTCTCGTGGGAAGGTTATTAGAGCCACCCAGGATGCTTTTTCCGCTCTGGCAAGGTTGGTGGCCAGGGAAGACCCGCCCTTGGGACAGATTCTGTTGTGATGGAATCCACAGTTCAGGATTCGCGGGCGTATGTTCGCCTGGAAGAAGTGGCAAGAGCGGGGAATCTGGTCGCTTGGACAGTTAGTAGACGCTACTGGCTGGAAAGATTTTGAGGCATTGCAGGGGGAGTTCTCCCTACCTAATTCTTGTTTTTATAAATGGGTCCAGCTTAAACATTGTATTACTGCATCAAATACACCTCTAAAGATTTTAGAGCTAGCCAAGGGGGGAACTTTGCTCAATGGGCTCCGGGCTACCATTGGCCAGCAGGGGGTCACTTCTAAGATTTACGCACTGTGGAGGGAGCGTACTTCCACTGTCCCTGTTGGTTTGGCCAGGGTCTGGGAGTTTGACATCTCTCAGTCAATTCCAATTCCAGTGTGGAAAATCCTTTGGGGTCCAGTATCCAAAGTTTCCAGATCAGCTGCGATTACCCAGTCGTTGTATTTTTTAATGCACCGGGCTCTCATTACCCCGTCAAAGCTGGCTAAATGGAACTCCGACACTTCTTGCATGTGTTGGTCTTGCTCGGGGGAAAAAGGTACTTTTTTGCATATGTTTTTTGATTGTCCCCTGGTTCAGAGGTTTTGGAGGCAGGTGTGGGCTAGGATGCAATTGATCTTGCATTTCTCCGCAGAGTTGGAGAGGAGTAGGATCTTTCTGAGGTTTCTGGGCGTATTTTCTGGGGTGGACCATGACAAACATTTTCTATTCAATTTTATGATGGCCATCGCTATTAAGATGATTCTTTGGAAATGGAAGAACTTTCAGAGCCTGAGCTTGGACGGTTGGTGGAATCTAGTTTGTCATTATTCTAAATTTGAAAAAATCTATAGCAAACTCCACCACCCGGACAAGGAGGAGCTGAACGTCCGCAGATGGTCCCTCTTGGATCAATTCGTAGCCCGAGCTCATGTTGTGTAAGGATGCTTGCCCGGCGGCCCAGTGCCTGTATTGGCCACCCCGCCTAGTGTGTTGCCGACCGGGGGGTTGGGGTGGGAACCCCTTGCTTCCTCTCTTTCTTTCTTTTACTTTATCCTGACTTTGTTCATTCCCGGAGAGCCAGGGTGAGTGGTGGGTTGTGGGGGGGGGGGGGGGGGACGGTATGCTTTGTTGTTCTGTATGGGTTGTATTTGTATGATGTGTTGAGGTTGGTTCTGCTATATGATTTGTAAAAGGTTAAATAAAGAATTTAAAAAAAAGCCTCGCTATAGTCAATAAAGCACAAATAGATATCCTTTTGGTATTCTTTAGTCTTTTCAAGGATCCATCTCACATCCACAATGATGTCTCTCGTTCCTCGCCCTTTCCTGAACCCTGCTTGCACTTCAGGTAGTTCTTGTTCCAGGTATGGTTGTAGTCTCTTTTGAATAATCTTCAGTAGAATCTTGCTGGCCTGTGCGATCAGAGCAATTGTGCGATAATTTCCACAGTCAGTTGGATCACCTTTCTTTAGTATTGGTATAAACACAGATCTTTTCCAGTCAGTTGGCCATGATGTTGTCTTCCATATTTCTTGGCAGAGCCTTGTAAGTATGGTAACAGATGCATCAGATTGCTGTAATACTTCTATGGGAATGCTATCAATGCCTGGTGCTTTGTTCTTTGATAAGGCTTTCAATGCTGCTTTAACTTCTTCTTTCATCATCAATGGCTCCCGATCATAAGGTACAGGTTGAAACGGCTGTTGGTCCATTTTATCTTTATCATATAAAAACTCTGTATATTCCTTCCACCTTTTCTTGATCTTCTCAGCATCATTCAACATAGAACCTTGAGCATCTTGTAACATTCCAATTCGAGGCTGGAACCTTTTCTTTAACTCTCGTAGCTTTAGGAAAACCAATCTTGTTCTTCCTCTAATAGTTTCTGCTTCTATTTTCTTGCATGCGTTGTTGTAGTACTTTTCCTTGTCCTGTCTTGCTGCACATTGGAAATCTCTTTTGAGTTCTGTTATTGTCTTTCTTTCTCCTCTGGCTTTAGCTTCTCTTCGTTTCTGGGCAATTTTCAGAGTTTCTTCCGTCATCCATTTTGGCCGGTTTTGCTTTTTCGCCTTTTGTAGAGACTTCTCGTTTTCTTCCAACACAACCTTCTTGATGTCATTCCATAACTCTTCTGGAGCTCTGTCATTTGTATATAAAGCATCAAATCAATTTTGCAGGCAGTCTTTAAATTCCAGTGGTATATTCTCAAGGTCATATTTTGCTGCATTCATGAGTGGTTTGCTCTTTTTCAACTTTAGCTTGAGTTTGCATACTAGTAGTTGATGATCTGTACCTCAGTCAGCTCCAGGTTTTGTCTTTGTTGATGTTATAGAACTTTTCCATCGTTGACTTCCACAGATGTAGTCAATTTGATTTTTATACAATCCATTGGGTGAAGTCCATGTGTACAGTCGCCGCTTGTGTTGATGGAAGAAGGTGTTTGAGATGAATAGATCGTTGGTCTTGCAGAATTCTATCAGTCTTTCTCCAGCTTCATTTCTGTTGCCAAGTCCATATTTTCCAACTACTTTGCCTTCTTCTTTGTTGCCAACTTTTGCGTTCCAGTCACCCATGACTATCAGGATATCCTGTTTTCATGTTCTGTCAATTTCAGCTTGCACTTGTTCATAGAACTCTTCAATTTCATTCTCTTCTGCAGCTGTTGTTGGGGCATATACTTGAATTATAGTTGTGTTGATAGGCATTCCTCATAGACGAATAGAGATTAAGCGTTCGCCAACTGCATTGTATTTAATTACAGTTCTTGCAAGTTTCTTCTTTATTATAAATGCAACACCATTTCTTCTTTGTCTTTCATTTCCAGCATAGTAGACCATGTGATCATCTGATGCAAAGTGCCCGATGCCAGTCCATTTCAGTTCGCTGACACCCAACAGATCAAGTTATACACGTTCCATTTCATTCTTGACCACCTCCAGCTTCCCTTGGTTCATGCTTCGTACGTTCCATGTTCCAATGCGTAAGACATCTTTATAGCTTCTGACTCTCATTTCATGCACAGCTACATCAGCAGTCAGACGTCCCGAGGGCTTTGATCCAACCACATCAAATGCTGGCTTTACTCTGAAAAGTCTTCAGCTCTTCCCCAGTAGCTAGTTGAGTGCCTTCCAACCTGGGGTTCTCATCTTCCAGCACTATAGCACAATTTGTTTTGTTGTAACTATCCATTGGGTTTTCATGGCAAGATACAGAAGTAAATTGCTGGGCCTTTCTTCCACGCAGTTTAAGTTTGGTGTTGTTGCCGTTGTCACAGAAATGTGATCCTCCACCGTCAACACTATCTCATTCTGCTGCTGCCAAGATGGGTGGTTTGTCTTCCTTAGTTTGTTAGCATATCATAAAATATTTAGAGCATGCTAAGTTGATTTAATGCACATTAACATATTATTTAACATGTTCTGAGTAATTAATAGACCTTCACTCCTACAAATGTCAAGCCACAATTTGCCAGCCATAAGGGGCTAATAACATACATAATCTAAATTGTTAAATAGACCCTCAGTCTAGGCATTAGCATGCAAAATAAACACATCATGCAACCCTTAGCACCATCATCGGTCTCCACCAAAGTGCTATTTTTTAAGACAATTTAATAAATGCAGCTAAAATCACTTATCTGCTTTCCAATGTCAACATGAATTTATGTTTCAGGCTCACTATGAACCCTGCTTCAGGGGAATGGTGATTGAGAACATATTCAACGTTGTTTCATATCCAAAGTCACTCAGAGACAGACTGTTGATAAAGCTCTTCCAAAGCCGCTGTAGAGAAACAGAAGTGACATCACAATTTAAGGCAACATAGGATATCATAGCTAATTAATGTTAATACTTTGAGCCTGGACATACAGTTTTTCCCTAAACATCACATGGAGTTAATATAATTTTTGGATTTGAAAATATATAAAAAGAATTCTACTATACAATCTACACTATTTCGAAAGGAGGTGCAACGAAACACGCTATTGCATTATCAAATTTACCATCCTGGTCCCTTGAGAAGGGGTATACCGGTGGGTCAATTCCTCCGCTTATGAAGACTTTGCTCTACAGATGTACAATTTAAAGAGCAGGCAGATTTGTTACAACAAAGGTTACGAGAAAGAGGTTACTCTAGTAAAATGATAAAACAAGCTTTTAAGAGGGCCCAATACAATCATGCAGACTGGTGGGGATCAGGCATGCTACATAATCCTACTGATTTAGAGAAAGAGAAGTCATTTGCAGGCATTTTACCATTTATGCCAAATGCCACCAATGTTATGAGTATTTTGAAGCAACTTTGTCCACTTTTGACATTACATTCTGTTTTTTATAAACCATTAGTGATGGCCTTTAGTAGAGGAAGAAACATAGCAGATTGGGTAGTGCATACAGCACAAGAACCAGTTTTGCCAGGAAGGAAGGGGCATTTTCATTGTGATAACTGTGATTTCTGTGCATCAACATTGGAAGGGGATTATTGGGAACATCCTACGCAGAGAAAGTTAATTTATAGTAATTTTTTTACCACTTGTCAATCAACCTTTGTGGTTTACATTTTGGTATGTCCTTGCAATAAAATCTATGTGGGCCGTATGACTCGTCCGATGAAAAAACGATTACAAGAACATCATTCAATGATTACAGCACAGGTATTGACAGCACCGGTAGCCCTTCATTGTGACGAACATCATCACACATTTCAGGATATGCGTTGGAGAATATTAGATTGGGTGCTGGAGAAAATTAGAGAGGGGAATCTTTTATCCCGTTTGAAATACCGGGAACAATTTTGGATATATTCTTTACGATCATTAGCCCCTTTAGACTTAAATGCATCACAGGATTGGTGGACTTTAATATGATAAGAATGAGTTTGAAATTTGGGATTTTATCAGATAGCCATTGCCTATAGGGTGACAGCAAACCACATGATGTTTCATGGACCTATAAGTAGTGAGATAGCGTGATGATGCTTTTTGACATGCAACAGGTTTTGAAGAAGAGCTATGAGGGTCGACGGCTTGAAACGCAACGTTGTGTCACTCTTTCATTTATATTGTGGTTATATACATGTAGACCAGGAAGAAGTGATACTACAAAGAGGTTAAATGCCTCACTGTATTTGGTGAAGAAGGATGGATAATGTACAATTCCTATTGTTTGAAGCCTATACAGAAGATTTTGATTGCTGAAGTCAGCTAAGTACTGGTTGAATATTCTTGCTAATATAAATTGTGTTCGTTTGACTGAGGGTTTATAATATTATCCCTTAGTAATATGGTGAGGGTTGTGTCCTTTTTAAACAGATTAAAAAAGGAGTCTTTTTGCTATGAGAGGGGGGATCCCTCAAGGCAATAACTCCGACAAGAATATGTATGAGTAGGCATAATTATTCCTCTTCTAGAAGTGTTAATTAATGTTAATAAGCAAACAAGACAGTCCTATAACAAAAAAGACCATTCAGTTTCCTGATTTAAAACTTGAGGGTCAATGGTTTGCAGTCAAAAAATCCACTGTTGCTCCCACAAATTTAGTAACTACTTCTGATTGCCTCCTTTCCAATGTTCAGGCACAGCACCAGGGATCTGTGCTTGGTCCAATTCTTTTTAACATCTTTGTTAGTGATATAGCGGAAGGGCTGTTGGGAAAGGCTTGCCTCTTTGCGGATGATACCAAAAGCTGCGATAGAGTAGATGCCCAGGAAAGTGTAGATAACATGAGGAAGGATCTAGCTAAGCTTGAAGATTGGTCTAGAATTTGGCAGCTGAGATGTAATTTAAAAAAATGCAAGGTCATACATTTGGGATGCAGCAATCCAAGGGAGCAATATAGTATAGGGGGTGAAGTACTTTTGTCCACTAAAGAAGAGCAGGACCTAGGCGTAATTGTGTCTGATGATCTTAAAGTAGCTAAACAGGTAGAAAAGGTGATGACAAAAGCTAGAAGGATGCTTGGGTACATAGAGATAGGAATGGCCAGCAGAAGAAAGGAGGTGATAGTATCTTTGTTTATGTCTTTGGTACGATCTCATTTGGAGTATTGTGTGCAATTCTGGAGACTGCACCTTCAAAAGGATATAAACAGGCTGGAGTTGGTACAGAGGGTGGCTACTAAAATGATTAGTGGTCTTCATTATAAAGCATATGAGAACAGACTTAAGGATCTTAATATGCAGGACCATACCAAGCCCTGTGCGAGCGGTGCAGCCGCACAGGACGCAAAGACTTAAAGGACATATTTTGGCTCTCTGCCGTTGCCTGCCGCTGCCACTTTTTTGGCGGCAGGCAGCAGCAGAGAGACGAAATGCGCCCCTTAAGTTTTCGCGCCGGCACACTAAGCAGGTCTGGTCTCTTCAGGAGGGACCAGACCTGCTTAGCGTGCCGACAACTTGCAGATCGGGCGTGCGCCCCCCTCCTGCACCCTCATAAAGTGTCTAAATGGAGGTGTGGGAGGGGGGGCACGCGCCTGATCTGCAAGTCACACAGGGCGCATTTCAGTCTCAGTATGACCCTGTTAATATGCACACCTTAGAAGAAAGGTGGGATAGAGGTGATATGATTGAGACGTTTAAATGCCTCCATGGCATAAATGCACAGGAGGAGAGCCTCTTTTGATTGAAAGCAAGCTTAGTTGCAAAGGGACATAGGATAATGGTGAAAGGGGATAGATTCAGGAGTGATATGCGGAAATATTTCTTTACAGAAAGAGTGGTGGATCCGTGGAATAGTCTCACAGTGGAGGTGGTAGAGATGAGGACAGAACTGAATTCAAAGAAGCATGGGACCAACACAGAGATTATCTAAAGGGAAAAAGGGGACTGTTGTAGTGGTTAATATGGAAGGTCAGACTAGATAGACCATGTGGTCTTTTTCTGTCATCATGTTTCTATGTTTCTGTGCTTCTAAGATATTACACAGGTACACTAAAAAAAAAATGTTTTAAACTGCCTCTAATGTTTCGAAGATTTTTACGTTTTTTGGTGTGCTGAATCCAAATCTGGTAACCAATTTGCTCCATCACGTACAGATTTTTTGCTACATTGGGTTAGCAGTTTGAGGTGAACGTTTCAGATTGAGTGCGATCGAGATAAAAGTTTCTTGGATGGATTCTTTGTACTAATTGTTTAGTAGTTATTCAAATAAGAATAAAGAAAATTGTAACAAGGCAGCACATAAGAATAGAGTAATGTCAACAAAACACACTGTGATGGTAGCAAAATTGTCTGCACTTAAAACAGCCACATACATGTGCACAAACATTGAGCATATAAGAGCGAGGTTAGACACAAAGCAAAGCAAAGAAATGTGCAAAAAATGTTGTACAGGTATGTATGTAAGAATAGAAAACGCAAACCGCACCATTGCAATACATGAAGACAAACACCCGATGGTGTGAAAATAAAATTCTAATAAATGAGATCCGACACTGTGGTAATAACTAGCAAATTTTTATTTCAAAGTTTAGTAAAAACATGATATTTGTCAACACAGTTTAGATTTTAAAGTCATTCTTGGGTCAATCAATCTCCTGGTGGGCCCGTTTCTTCTTCCCCCGAATGCTTCTCTTGGTGCGCTGCTTGGCGTATTTTTCATCTGGGGTTTCCCACAGCAGCAACCAGCAGAAATCAGCCATCATAGTGGTGTTCCATCTTCCTTGGTACCTTCTCTCTGCGTCCTTGATGTCCTGGTGAAACCTTTATTTTATTTATTTTTTATTTATTCATTTAACTATTTCTTTTATACCGCCCCTTCCAGAGATCAAGGGCGGTTTACATATAACAGGTTAACAGTCTTGTACACAGTTTGTATACATTTTACATAGAACAATAGAAATCAACTATTTACATTGAACATTGTACATAGAACAATAGAAATCAACTATTTACATTGAACAGTAAATATATTAAAGAAAAACAATAAGCAGAGACATCTTTTAAGTATTAAAGCAAGAACTTTGTAGGTATTAAAGCAAACACATCAAACTTTTTACAAATGTATATTTACAGTGTGTGGTGTGTGTGTTGTGTGGGGCAGATATTGGTGTAGGTGTTGGAATTTAGTTCCTTTTTTTTTTTGTCGTCTTTGAGGCGTGTGAGTGGGGGGGGTGGGTAGGCTTGTGTTTATATTGTTTGGGTTAAGGGAGTTTGTGCATGTGTGACCAGGTTTGTTGTGGAGCTAGCTTTGGGGTAGTAGGGGACTTCGAAGTGTTCAGTGAACAGGTAGGTCTTTAATTCTTTTCTGAATTGGAAGAGGTCTCTTATGGTGCAAAGTTCAATAGGGAGGTCGTTCCAGAGTGTAGGGGCAGTGAATGAGAATGCTCTGGAGCTAGTGGTGTTCTTAGTTTTGCGGATGGTTTTAGGTATGATGAGCGAGTGGGCCGCGTTTTGTCTGAGGGTCCTTGTCGAAGTTGGAGATTGCAGTAATGTGGATAAGTGTGAGGGGGTTATGTCGTTTATGAGTTTATAGGTTGTTAGGATGATTTTATATTTAATTCTACTGTTTATAGGGAGCCAGTGGAGGTCTAGCAGTATAGGGGTTACGTGATCTGTTAGGGGAGCTTTAGCAATCACTTTTGCACAGATGTTTTGTGCTCTTTGCAGAAGGTAGGTGCTTTTTTGCGGGAGGCCTATTAGGAGACAATTGCAATAGTCAAAGTGAGGGGTGATCAGTGTACTTACTACGGATCTAAAGTCTGGTGTTTCTAGGAGTGGCCTTAGGTGTTGAATTGTTTTGAGTTTATAGAAAATGGTTTTTACTGTTTGTTTTATGTGTGGTAACATGGTGAGAGTGTGGTCTATTATTACTCCTAAGTATTTTACCTGTTTTCACCTTGTTCTTCACTGTATGCCCCCAAGTTTTCGGGAAAGTAGTTCACATGGGAGTGCAAGAAATGGACTTTCAGGCTCATGTTACAGCCTTGTTATTTGAAGGCATTGAGCATCCTGGCAACAATATCCTTATAGTTCTCATCCCGCCTGTTCCCCAAGAATTTGAGAACAACATCCTTGAAGGAATCCCAGGCTTCTTTTTCCTTCTCAGACATCGTTTCAGCGAATGCTCCATCTGAAATGAGTTTCCTTATATCAGGGCCAACAAACACTCCTTCCTTTAGCTTTGCTTCAGAAAGTCGGGGGAACTTTGAGCAAAGGTACCGAAAGCACTCACCATCTTTTGGAAGGGACTTGATGAATTGCTTAATGAGACCCAACTTAATGTGGAGAGGTGGTAATAGAATTTTATCATGAGGTACCAAGCTCTCATGAAGAACATTTTTCTCACCGGGTCTCAAATACTCCCGAATTGGCCAGTCTTTTTTCCCCCAGTGTTGGTCGCGGGCCCGGCTATCCCACAAGCAAAGGAAGCAGGGATATTTGGTGAAACCAGATTGCTGCCCTAATAGCATGGATAGAATTTTAAAGTCTCCACAAATCATCCACTTATGCTCATCATAACGAATCTTCTGAAGAATCAGGGCCAAATTCTCGTATTTTTCTTGGAGAATAACAGAGTGAGCAATAGGAACTGAAGCGAATGTGTTGCCATTATGAAGAAGAACACCTTTTATGCTGTCTTTTGACGAATCAATGAACAGCCACCATTCAGCAGGATCATACTTGAGTTTAAACTTTTCCATCACTCCGTATATATCGTTGCAAAATACCAAATCTTCCTCTTTGCTGAAATACTTCAAAAATTGTGTCTCGCGGTTGCGGTACCAATAAAAAGTTGTTCCTGGTGACAATAGATTTTTCTGTTTAAGCCGAGAACCTAGCAGTTGGGCAGCATCTTTTGGGAGTCCTAAATCCCGGACTAAATCATTCAATTCAGCTTGAGAGAAAAGTTCAGGTTTCGGATCTGGTTCAGTTTCAAACTCGGAAGTACTGGACTCATCGGGAAAAGCCATCTGATGAGTCTCATCATGATCAGAACCGTCCACACAAATATGATCCAAAGATTTTGGTGGTTCAGGCACAGGTACTTCGTTTCTATGAGGCATAGGCCTAATTGCTGAGGGAAGGTTGGGGTAACTTATTACGTTCTTATTTTTTAAGTTGTATCCCTTCACAATGCAAGAGCAAAAATAGCAGTCACTGCTGTGGTCTCTTTGTTCACGCCACATCATAGGTATTCCGAAACGAAATGCTTGTTTTTTACCTTTCATCCATAAGCGTAGATCTTCCTCACATGTCTTGCACACTTTGTGAGGAGCCCACGGTTTGTCTTGATCGCCTAACTTCAAACCGAAATAGGCGAAATATACTTTTTTAATAAATGCAGAAATGTTCCTCTGCCGCTTTTTCACGGTATATTCCCCACAAATAAAACAAAAACTGTCCGGAGAGTTGATGCAACCTCTGGCTCTGTGAGCCATCACAAATACACAGCACTGCAAACTACAACTGTAGTGAACCACTTCGGAATAAAGCTGGATTACGACTGAGCAAACAAAAGGTAATAATGAACTTGCAAGAAACTGAAATTTGACAGGAACGTTCATGTCGCAACCACCGTGTTTGAGCGAGCGAACGAGGCGAGGCGAACAGGAAAGAACATGCGCCAGCGCGAGTACTGGATTTAGCCCCCCGCCTCCCAATTGTCCTGTTAATGTATAAAATGAATACAAAACACTCTAAAATATCATGAGGGAGTGTTTCTAGTTAGTTAACCATTACAACCTCTATTTTGGGCCAAGAAAATAAACTGCAGTCGGCTAAAAAGGAATTATGTGAACATTCCTTATATGGGTAAGAAATCTAATTTTGCAAGGAAACGTGACGTGATGGAACATTTTGGCTATTTTTCCTGGATTCAGCACCCCAAAATCTATAGGAATCAGTTGCAAAACTGGAGGCGGTTTTTTGGTAGTGTACCTGTGTTATTCATTAGGCATACCATAGAGCCAAATATGTGCAGTGGGAACATTTACTGAAATATATACAATGAACCGAGACAGGTTGCTCAGATGATGGCATTGGATGGCTTCCCCAGGAGTGTGTAAAAGACCCCATGCCTCGGGGTTTCCATGGGTGCATCTCTTGGAGGAGAACAACTAATGGGAGGGCTGGATGGAGGGGAAGGGAGAGAAATGCTGTGGAGGAACAAAAAAAAACATTTTTGGTTTATTGTGCTGCCAGTCTATTTTCAAACCAGTTCTGTTGTATTTGAGTGTTTTGCTGCTTGTTATTATGGCTTTGATTTAATAAACAGTTGAAACATAAACAAAGAACTGAGTTTGACAGTTTGGTATGTATATCGCCTTATATGCATGGCATTGGAAAAGTCTCTCAATTGATTTGGCGACATTGGGGAGTGTTGGCCAGGCACGAAGATCTTTCTCCTCCTTCAATGGCATTTCATCAGGGACATAATATTGCTGATTGGTTGCAATTGACTAATGCCTCTGATTCTATGGTCTACTGTCATGAGCCTTGCTCACGCTGTCAATGATGTTCTAATAGCTTATCGGGTTCATCTTGGACTCATTCTTTGACAAACCATGTGTATCGATCTAGACATCAGACTTCATGTATGGCAACATTTGTGATATATGTCATCATTTGTATGATTTATTGTAAGATTTATGGTGGCAGACTAAGCGCAAAATGCAGGTGTGTTTAATTGAACATTTTAGTAGGCTCAATACCTGGGTGACAACCACCCCATTGGTATCCCACTTTTTGGATCGTTTGCATGCTAACAGGGATTTTACCTGGCTGATTAGTGATGCTGTGCCTGAACATTGGAAAGGAGGCAATTGGGAGCAGCTGCTAAATTTGCAGGAACAGTGGATTTTTTTTTTACCACAAACCTTTGCCCTCAAGGTTTAAATAAGGAAACTGAGCCATGTTTTTTTGTTTTGTTTTGGTTTTTTTTATATAGGATTGTCCTGTTTACTTTTTTGATAGCGTGATCACGTCAGTGCTGATTTTAGACAACCCATTTGCCTCTGGGTCTTTTTGGCAATGTATCACTGGAAGTAGATTGCTAGGCCTTTTTTCCATAAAAATGAATAGCAGAGCAACTGGCCCAAGGAGTGCCTGTAGGGATCAAACCCTTGAGTGCCTGGGTACTAGGCAGCTGCTCTAACCACTAGGCTACTTCCCCACTCCTGCTTGCCATTAAACATTACTTAGCTATGGCATTCTATGTTGCCTTAAATTCTGATGTCGCTTCTGTTTCTTTACAGCAGCTTTTGAAAAGCAGAGAGTTGCCAACAGTTGGTGTCTGAGTGGCCTTGTAAACAAAACAATACTAGATATATTCTCAATTGTCATTCACCTGAAGCAGGGCTCATAGTGAGCCTGAAATATGAATTCATATTGGCATTGGAAAGCAGAAGAGTGATTTTAGCTGCATTTATTAAATTGTCTTAAAAGATAGCACTTTGGTGGAGACCGATATGGTGCTGAGGGCTGAACAACATCTTTGTTGAACATGCTTATGCTCAGAATGAGGGTCTCTTTAACAATACAATAATCGTGTATGTTATTAGCCCCTTATGACTGACAATTAGTGGGAGTCTGTGGATTTAGGATATTGTTGGACTACTACTTCTGAAGATTATTCTCTTTTGAGTAATTAATATGCATTAAAATGTTCCAATGCTTGTTGAAAAATGTTTAACATGAATGTGCAAAATGATCAGAAACAGTCTGAAAATCAGGAAAAAAGTCTGAAAATAACCTGACAATTTTTTTTATGTTCACATCCCAAATTCTCAGCCTGCAGCTCTATTCACTAAGCTAATCCTCTGTGCATTGTTATAAATTTAAGTATTTTGTTCATGCATACTGCATATTCACTGGGACTTATATTCTGAGAAATTCTGAAATGTGCAAAGCACTATGAAGAAATAGTTAATATTTAATGAAATTGAAATTATATTTCACCCAGAAACAGCTTTTTGTGACCTTGCAGACATCAAACTACAAGCCGGAGATGTTTTATTTATATTCAACATTTCTGTCATTCAGTTAGCATTGTTTCAATATTGCTTTCTACATGTAAGAACTTTGTCTTCTTCCAATGGTTTAATAGGCATAGGAGTATGATTACTAAATGGCACTAAAGGCATCTGCAAGCGGTATGGGTGCTGGTAGAGGTTTGCGTGACATAAAGCATGGATAACACAGCTGCAATGGGAGCTAACCTGGCAATGCCTGGAAAGGGCTAAAGATACGGAGAATGGGCAATGACTGGGTGGACAGTAGGTAGGCTCAGCGGGGATATGCAGCTGCATGTTAGAGGCGCAGCTGCACGGAACCAAAATTCCATCTCAGAACTGGCATTACATGGCCCTGGAAACACAAGGAGCAGGAGACGTTGGATGAACTAATGAGTCTTTTATTGATAAGGACCCCAACGCGTTTCGGCAACGCCTTCCTCAGGGGAATTGTCAAGTTGCAGATTTCTCTCCAGAAGTAACAGTCCCCCTTTCTAGTCCTTCAAGACTGCTGTTGTTGTCCCCTTCTTTCTTTAACTAGTGGCAGCAGTGGCCTTATATATAAGATTACCAGATGTCTCAAATTTTAGAGCTGTGTTCCTGACTCCCACCTGTTTGGCAGCCGCTTATTCCCGATTCTTAAAGCTGCAGCCTTATCGTGCCACGCGCTCTCCCGCCCCAGCAGGACCTAGAACAGGAGAGTGTCACGTGCAGACACCAAACAGGAATGTTTTGAGAGTGAACTTCCTGTTTGGTGTCTGCACGTGACACTCTCCTGTTCTAGGTCCTGCTGGGAATGAGTCTCCAAAGTATTCTATAAATAGGTGAGTTTTAAGATCTTTTCAAAATGCTGAAAGATCTGTGATATCTCTGAGTTTATCCGGCAGAGCGTTCCATATTAAAGGAGCATTGAAGCTGAATGCCCTATTTGTTGTAGTTTTATTGAGTTTTGAAAAGTTGTTTGGAACAAGTAGTGTGTTCAGGTTCCTTTGTCTCACTGTTCTGGTCCTTGAATGAATTGTCAGTAGATCAGTTAGATATGATGGGGCTATATCTCTTATCAGTTTGACCGTTGTTATGATAACTTTATATTTTATCCTACTTTGTATAGGTAACCAGTGAAGTTTGTACAGTATAGGGGTTATGTGTTCAGTTGGACCTGCATTGCTACCACAGATGTTTTCTTTGTCAACTAAAGTTTCATCTCAAGATAATGCGATTGATGTTCTCAGATTACCACTATTAAGATTTCTCTTACTGAGACTAAAAGTAGAATGGACGCTTTGGAGAATGAAGCTAAAGCTAATATTATGAGTTTTACTCTTATGCAAGCAAAGACTGATATATCTAGAAAATATATCTCGAGCAGCAAATCTGAGGATTATTAACTTTCCTAGAATAGCTATGTTTTCTGCATGTGAAATGTTGAAGAAGTATTTGACTGATATTTTGGCAATTCCGGTGGAATCACATCTGCCAGTGGTGAAATTGTACCTTCTACCTTTGGATAAGAATAAATCCTCGCCTGAGGATCTTGGGACACAACAAATTGATATTCTAAACATTTTGGAGTTGTTGGAAACTTCTGGCTTAGAGGCGGTATCTCCATCTACATTATTGATGACCTTTGCGTTAGTCTCAGGTAAGGAATGGCTGTTGAAGTTATTTTTCAAGAAGAGGAATGCATTATTTCATGAAGACACAAAAGAGACGTGAATTTCTTCTCCTCCATCCAGGGGTTCAACAGCTGGGAGGGTTTTTTTTTCTTAAGCATCCCTGCAAATGTCTGATTAAAAATTTGTCTATTTCTTATATTTTCCATTGGTCTATTTCTTATATTTTCCTCTCAGCTGTTGGCCTAAGGGGTATGTTTACTAAACGGCGCTAACATCGCAGTGGCGGTATTATCGCGTGATAAGTGATGTTATCGTGCGATAACGTCACTTATCGCGCGATAACGCAGCTGCGGCATTAAGGCACCCTAATGCTGTGAAATCCGGCTCTGAAGGGTGGAGTAAGGCTTCCCAGAGGGCGGAGAGAAGGGGTCAATGGGTGGAGAGTGGGAGGGGAGAGGCTCCAAGCACACTAACGCTGTGGAATCCGGATCTGAACACTAACGCCAGTGAAACCCTTGCGTTAAGGCACATTTGCAGGAAAGAGGAACCATTTACATCAGCAATGTACAGCAAAGCCAGGGAAACCCAAAAATGTGATAGTAGTGATACATGTGCACGGAATAAAAAGGCAAATAAACAAAGAAAATGACCTTAACCACATTTAAAATCCCAATAACCAAGCTGGCCAATAGTGATATTAATGAGAAACATAAAGAAACACTACTGAGAAAGCATAAAAAAGAAGATATCATGTTTGGAAGGGTCTATGCTCTGTCCCCCTACAAGGTGAATGATCCCACATTGAAATAGTGCTGATCAGGATTTATTCACGTCTATATTGGGCAGGTTTGTTATGGTGTGCACATGTGCCGCAACACCAGGGTAGGCATGTAGGAAAGGGCAACTGTACAGATGCTTGGAAATGGGATACAGATGGCTGCAGGCGGCACATGCTGTGGTGCAGCTGGGGCACAGTGTGGACTAGGCAGATGCCTAGGTGGCACATAGGGATGCCGAAACTGTAAAGCAGCAAGACAGCAACTGACGAGGGTCCAACATGGGCACGAGTGTGTTTCTCACAGTGTCACAGGGGAGATTACCCAGCAGGTATCCCCAAGGGCACAAAATATTGGCAGGTGGTGGTGGGGGGGGAGCATGCATGTCCATGTAGTCACCCCTACCAGAGAACCCACACCATAGGCAGCTGCCTACCGGCATACTGGATGGCCTGGGACAGTGCACCACAAGCACCACTGGCATAATGTCATGGCAGCATGGTGGCGGAGGGGTGCTGGTGGTGGAGGGGGCAGTGGCATCTGCCCACAGCAGACCATGGCCTAGCCCCGTTTAGGTGGGTGCCATGCAATGCAACAGACAGGATCTGTCTGACGAACAGTCATGGCATCCCCAGAGAAAGAATTATCCCCGTGGCAACAGTGTGGTGCAGTACACACAGTGTGTTCCTGAGCAGAAGGTCACAAGTTCAAGTCCCAGCTGTGGCTACTGCCAACCCTTTCCCCATATTTTACCCAGTACTAAACCATGGTAATAAAGATGGAACCTTTATTGCAGATAAAATAAGCATGCCTAAAATGCCTATATTTTACCCTACAGAGCACAGACACCATAGAAAGACTAGGGGACATGTAATGAAGCTACAGGGTAAACTATTTAAGACAAATAAGAGAAAATATTTTTTCACTCAATGTGTAATCAAACTCTGGAATCTGTTACCGGAGGATGTAGTAAGGGCTGTTAGTATAGCTGGGTTTAAAAAAGGTTTGGACAAGTTCCTGGAGGAAAGGTCCAAAAACCACTATTAAAAAGGGACCCAGGATATCAATGCTTGACCCAGTACAAGCATTGTGGAACCTGTGTCTTTTGGGGATATTGCTAGGTATGTATGACCTAGATTGGCCACTGTTGGAAACAGGATACTGGGCTTGATGGACCTCGGTCTGACCCAGTATGGCATGTCTTATGTTCTTATGTTCTTATGATTGCTATGATTAATGGCAGATAACAATTCCTAAGTTAAGCACAATTTGCTGATAGAGCTGCATCATAGCAACCTTTCTGATATCTGTGGAGTGTGTTTAAATTTTGTTTTCTGACAGTGTTTACCACCCCGGGGAGTGACCCCAACAGTATTGCATACCATAGCCATGCCTGCACCGTGCCCAGGACTGATGTGGTGGCCAGAGCTGCCAAAAGCCTCTATATTTGCACAATGCTGGCATAGGTGTGGGAGTGTGTGTCTGTCTATCCAGTGTGTTGTTGCTGCCCACACCTTACTCAGCACACACTGCTTGCACTGTCTCCAGTGTAAGCCTGCCAATGTGCATAATTTGGAGCAAGGTACTGTGGGTATGGGCCGGACAGGGCGGCCTAGCAGGATGCATCTGCACAGGGTGTAGGGCAATGGCTGGGACATTGTAGTGCCCAACCACCACCTGCACAGACAGGGTGGCTACAGCATGTCATGCTGGAAGGTCACTCTCACCCTGACTGAGCAGTGAGCACGGCATGGCTAGGCTCCTCCATAGTACCATATAGCATTTCTCTCAAGTGATATTTATGGGTTTTATTTTCTGGGGTCCAATCACTGACATAGCTCTGTGGTGTGTGTGCTAGATCCCACACCAGGGTGCATAGTGTTCCTTCTGGAACATGCACTATGTATGTGGCAGCAGACTGTCTGTAGCTAGCATGTATATGGCTGCAACACCCTGAAAGATGCAGCAGGTGCACACTGACTGCCCTCTGCTGTTGAATGTCAGAATGTAGTGGGGGGCAGCTTAGCTGACCAGTTGCACTGCCAGTGGTTGAGTTTCATGTTCAGATCTGCATCAACTCTCTGTTCCTTAGTTGGCTGGGGGTTGATGAACCCACAGTCTGTCATTTAGCTCCACTGGCCCTACTGGAAACAATGATAGTGTGTGTCTGTTGTGTCCAGATCATGTTCCACACCTTGACCCACAGAGGGTGGGCTTGCTATGTATATTGTCATCATGTGAGTCCAGACACACCCCTGCTCCAAAAACAGGTGTCCATAGCAACCTCACTCAATATGCATTATGCTGCGAGCATCCTGGTCCACATGGGCTACGCAACAGTGGTATATAGGAACGTACATAGAAAACTTCCAAGGCTGTCTGCAAAGAATACCCCATACACTGGCAGTGATGGTGATCGGCAGCAAAACCTACTGCAAACATCCCAGGTAGCGTGGACCTGCTGCTGTCCCCACGACTTTACTCTCAGGGTGTGCACAGAACATGCCCAATGGCATGGTCAGTAGGCACACTGTAACAGTAACATGCATGTTCGGTCCCCCTACCCAGTGGATGTGCTGCAGAGTTGCAAACCCCTATCCGGTGAGCAGATGTAGACTGCTGATCTGCATGTGCATTGCATCATGGGTACCCTTGGTGTTAACTTATCCTGGTAGCCACACCAGACAGTCTGTATATAGTTTAATTAAAACCAATATTGTTGCAGCTATAGTTTAATTAAAACCAATATTGTTGCAGGACAATGGTGAATATACTGACCGCAGTGGGAAAGGTCATGGGTTCAATACCACAGTGGGCCTGTATATTGATTTATAAGGATGTATAGGATATATGACAATATTTCCAAAAGTGTGGCCAGTTGCAGTGGTTATGTTGAAAGAGTGGCGTGGGCTGCAGGTTGCTAGATCAGCTGGTGAGCCGTATACAAAGTGCGTCCATCAGTATAACTGTCAGAGGATACGGCTGTCTATGCATGTAGCAGTCTGACATAGATCTGAAATCTGTGTGCACATCCCAAAACACCTGCAGCTCAGTTGGACAAACCAAGGTGCCCTGTAAAGTGCCCTAACTGTGTCCGTACACTAGCCTGGTAAGCAGAGTAGAAAGTGTATGTAGATGACCTGGTGTAACTGTTTAGCCAGCCCTTGCTATGTGAAGAGGCATAGCACACCAGTTAATGCAATGCCCTCACAGCCAGTGTTGATGGGTTTGAGACACCAGTGTGCCAACACTGAGATAAATGCATAATAAACTAATTGTGTTAAGAAACATCAGACACATCACTGCAATGTGTGTCTGCAGCATAGATCTTTATATATATATTGATGGCGCCACCGTTTCCTGTGTACTAGCACGGGCACGGGCACGTTGCTAGTGTGCCTTAATGATGCGGCGCGGCGTGTGTGCTTGAGCAAGGCATTGCTGAAAATGGTGACTCAGTCCAGAAAGCCAGCTATTACACACAGGGAGCTATGCAGGGCTGATCTGCACTAGGCAGAGGAAACTATTTCCTGGCTCCTTGAAGTGGCAGGACCTGGGGCATGTACGGAGGGCCTGGGACTGCGTCATCAGGCGTTATAATCTTCTTGTGGACTACCCACATGAGATAAGTGTATGGGGACAGGTCAGTATATCCATATACATATCCAGGGTTGATTGTAGCTATGTATGCTCCTGTGTGTAGGCATTCTATCTCATTTATGTTTATTAGTTAAACCCACGTGGTATACCACCTATTTAGTTCAAATCATTTTTATTGATTTTTCAAATAGCTGGAACAAGCAACTGCACGAACCCGAGCAGACAGTTACAGAGCTAACCATGCATCAAGAAAGGAACAAAAGTGCTGCCGTCTGGCACTAAATCATACATCTGCAGTAAGAGAAGCAGCCAAGACATCTCAGCAAAACAATCTCAGGTCTTAAACATTAACATAAGAAGCCCCTAAGGTGGCACTCCAATCGCTTCCAATCCCGAGCGAGCACCCAGAGAGGCAGCGTCCGTAGCACATACAGCCATCTGGGGAACTCAACCATAGTGAATAGAGCTACCCTCCCCTTCAGAGATAAGGGCAACCCCCGCCAGTTTCCAAGCACTTCCTTGGATCTATCTAACAACCTAGGGATATTGGCCTGATAGAGGTTTTCGGGTCGGTCCGGCAACCAGATTCCCAAGTACTTTAAGGAACCGTCAGCCCACACCAGCGGGAAGGCTCCAGTCCAAGACGGCCGTACCCGTCCGCCCACATCCAACACCAGCGACTTGGAAGTATTAATCTTGAGGCCCGAAAAACGACCAAAAACTTCTATAACCTGCAGCCCGCGCATCAGGGAAGACTGCGGCTGAGTCAGACATAAAAGCATATCATCTGCAAAAGCGCTGACTTTGAGAACCTCCCCCCCCATATCCACCCCTCCAATCTGCGGGTCATTCTGAATGGCCCGTAAAAGAGGTTCCAGGGCCAACACAAACAAAAGGGGGGATAGGGGGCACCCCTGACGCGTACCTCTCTCCAACACAAAAGACTCCGAGAAAACACCATTCACCCCCACTCTGGCCATGGGTTGATTATACAAAACTTGAAGCCATTGCAGGTATTCCCCTCGGAATCCGAAGCCACGCAGCACGTCCCACAAGAAAAGCCAGGCTACTCTGTCAAATGCCTTCTCGGCGTCTAGGCTCACCAACAGTAGATCCTCTCCCTTACCCATACAGTACTCCATCCCCAGAAGCAACTTAGCAATATTAGTGGCCGCCTCCCTACCGGGTACAAAGCCCACCTGCCGAGGCTCGATAAGCAGCGGAAGGATAGGATTAAGCCTCACCGCCAAGACCGATGCCAAAATCTTCATATCACAATTGATAAGAGAAATCGGCCGGTAGAAGGCCGGAGCTGTCAAATCCTTCCCTGGCTTCGGGAGCACCGTAATATTGGCACACCGCATATCTCTAGGAAATTTACCCAACTTCTGGACCTCATCAAACATGACTACCATAGTGGGGGCAAGCCGGGTACTCAAAATCTTGTAATACTCATAACTGAATCCATCAGGGCCCGGGGCCTTATGATTCTTCCCCCGCTTGATCACCTGCTGAATTTCTTTCACCGTCAGCGATGCATTCAACCGCCGCAAGTCCTCCTCCTCCAGAGCGGGAAGAGACAGCGAGTCCAAGAAAGCGCGCCCGCTCGCATAGTCCCACGGCTCCTCAGTATAGAGATCAGCATAAAACGTACGAAAAAGCTGTGCTATCTGCACAGGCTGATGTTGTACAACGCCCTGAGCATCTCGAAGGACAGGAATAAAACGTGTACCGCCAGGGTCTTTAACCAATTTAGCCAGCAATCTCCCCGAGCGATTACCATATCGGAAGAACTGATGCTGGTAGAATTGTTGGGAGTACACCGCTCGCCTCTGAAGTAGCTCATTTAGCGCCGCCTGGGCTCCAACATACTCTAATTGTAACTTCTTATCCGCCGTCCCGTGCGACCTGCATTGTAAATCCCACACCCTACGCTCCAACAACAACAAACTACGATCTATATGTTTGCGTCGCTTCACACAATAAGAAATAATGGCCCCCCTCATAACTGCCTTGCTGGTTTCCCACAAAAGAACTGGCGGGCACTGAGGCGTGTCATTAAAAGAAAGGAAGTCATCCCATTGATCTGCTAGGTATTTCTGAAAGTCTAAGTCTTCCCACAGATATGCCGGAAATCTCCACTGCCGACTTGGGGCCCCCTGCCCCTCCCAAGTAATCCACACCAGCCCATGGTCTGATATCACCACAGGTTCAATCCCTGCCTGCTGCACCTTAGACACCGCCCCTTCACTCACCAAGATATAATCAATGCGCGACCAGCATAGGTGGGCTCTAGATTGGTGGGTATATTCGCGTGTCCCGGGGTTGAGTAGATGCCAGATGTCAACCATATCTCCCATCTTACAAAGATAGCCCACCCCTCGCTTCCGCCAGGCCTCTGACCCACTACACCGAGATTTGTCCAAGAGCGGCTCATGAGGACAATTAAAGTCCCCAGCCGAAATCAATTTCCGTCGATCCGCCCCTCGGACAAACCCCAGCAATTTACGAAAGAAGGCATGATCATATATATTGGGGGCGTAAATGCTGGCAAGCCAAATGTCCTCATTATAAAGTTTAGCATGTAGCAAGACATATCTCCCTCCCGTATCAGCCTCTAGCTTCTGAACCTCAAAGGGGATCCCCCGCTTCACCAGGACCACAACCCCTGCCCGCCTCATGCCAGAGGAGGCTCCATAAATGGCCGCCACCCAATCCCTAGTCAACTTCTGATGCTCCAGGGCACTTAAATGTGTTTCCTGTAATAGCGCTATGTGCACCCCTTTTCGTTTGAGGGATTGTAGAATTTTAGTGCGTTTAATGGGAGAGCCTATACCCCCTATGTTCCAGGAAGCTATTTTGACATTAGCCATACACTAATGTTGGGGTACTCCAAGGACACAGCAAAGCAAATAAATATTCCGGGAGTTGCCCAGCCTCGGCTCCCGGACACTGTGGATCCCCATCTCCCAGGACACTGCGTTTCCCAATGTGACAACAGCCCGATCTCATCCGCCCCATAGAAACTACCCTCAGCCCCCCTGTAGAAGAATATAGCTTATCCCCCCTCCCGCAACCCTCCGGTGCCCACCATCCCGCCCCAGCCCATACCCCCACCTGCCCTTCCCCCCTCTTCCCCCCCTCCCCTCCAACCCAGGGCCTGTACAACACGCCCAACTCATTCATACATGCCGAGGTAGACCCATACACACCCTCACACTCAACCAGGTCGCCGCTGTGGCCCCTCTCATTCATCCCCACACACATCCAAACCCCCCCCCCCCAACAGCAACAGCCCTTGCCAAAGCAAGGCATCCCCGACCATGGATGAGATCACTGTCCATGCACCTCCAGGCCCCCTTAAGCAACGAGTGTCCTGAGGCAACACATGTCCCAAGCAATGTCCCAGGAGGTTAAGCGCCAGTGCTACAGGCGAAGCAGCTTAAACGCCGGCCCCAAGTGATCCCACTATGGGAAGACCCAGTACCAAGCAGTCCATCTCCAAAGGGAAGGCCTCATGATGGCACAGGCGTTGGTCCAGCTAGGATGGTAGTAATGAACTTCTGCGCCGCTGCTACTTGCTCAAAGGAGTGCGTCTCGCCTTTATGGAATACTCGCAGAGTCGCAGGATAGCTAAGCGCAAATCTTATGCCGCCGTTAATAAGCTTACTGCAAAGCGGTGAGAACTCCTTACGCTTCGCGGCCAGTGCCGCCGAGTAGTCCTGAAAAAGAAATATTGGGGCATTATCCAACTTCAAGTCACGCTGCTTTCTATATGCCTGTAAAAGCAAAGTCTTTTGGTGAAAATCCAGCAAGCGGGCTAAGATGGGTCTGGGCCTAGCCCGGTCCTCGCGCAACTGTCCAAGCCGATGCGCCCTCTCCACCTTAATCTTGCCTTGCAGCTCCACGAGGCCCAGTTCTTTCGGCAGCCACGTTTCAAATAACGAGAAGAGCTGAGGGGCCGTCCAAGATTCCGGCACCCCAATGAGGCGCAGGTTGTTTCTGTGAGAGCGATTCTCTAAATCGTCTACTTTAAGTAACAGAGCATCAATTTGCTTCTGCTGCTGCTGGGTACAACGCTCCAACGCTAGTTCGCCATCCTCCAGTACCGTGACCCGCTGCTCAACCTCGTCGACTCTCTTGGTGAGCTCGCCAAACGTGTCGCTCATCTCCGCCAACTTTTGCAATACGGCGTCAAATTTGGGCTCTAAAAGCTTGGCTACCTCGAGTGCCAACTCCTCTGGGCCGGAATCCACGCTATCTTTCCCCGGGGAATCAGGCGTCAGTGTGGCCTTTGCTGTGGGCGCCATCTTAGGGTCTCGGGCGGCTGCTGTCTTTTCCCGCCTCGTCGCCGCTTTCATGGCCCCTCCGCGACTCGCAGCTCAGGGTAAAACAAGCCGGTACTCACTTCCAGACCAGATATTGAAATTCCAAGGCACTCCACCCTGTTTATTGCCGAATAAAGCACAAGATTCTTAGGTGGGCCTGGGAGCACGATGAGGAACATCCTCACCCGCTCATGTGCTCACGTGATCTCCCATACCACCTATTTATCACATCAAAGTGGTTTGCCCTATCCCCAGGAGGCTAAGGACCTGAACACAGAGGTCCAGATGTCAGCCTGGTGTTATGGCAGCTGCTGTTGTTGATGTGTTAAAATACACCCTAACACAAGGAGACCCTAGATCTGCCTAAAGAGGTCTGGTAAACAGCATGCTGATATGGTAGGTTCTGCAGTTGCAGGGTCACACATCTGCCCTACCCCTAGGGGTCCTGAGACCTGCTCCAAATGGTCTGTCAATCACCCTGGTGATATGGTTGTGTGTGCATTTTCAGGTTAAAACATCTTCCCTACCCCCAGGAGTCCTAAGACCTGCTCAAAGTGGTCTGACAGTCACCCTGGTGGTATGGTTGTGTGTGCATTTGCAGGTTAAAACATCTGCCCTACCCCCAGGAGTCCTGAGACCCCATCAAAGTGGGTTGTCAGTCACCCTGGTGATGTGGTTGTGTGTGCATTTGCAGGTTAAAACATCTGCCCTATCCCCAGGAGTTCTGAGACCCATCAAAGTGGGCTGTCAGTCACCCTGGTGATATGGTTGTGTGTGCGTTTGCAGGTTAAAACATCTGCCCTAACCCCAGGAGTCCTGAGACCCCATCAAAGTGGTCTGTCAGTCACCCTGCTGGTATGGTCTATGCTGCTGTTGCTGTGTTATAATCCACCCTACCCCCAGGAGGCCTGAGACCCCATCAACGTGGTCTGCCAGTCACCCTGGTGATATGGTGTATGTTGCTGATGAAGTGTGCTAAGACACCCTACCCCCAGGAGTCCTGAGACCTGATTGCAAAGGTGGATATGTCATCTAGATATTGTGGTAGGTTATGGCGGCCTAGGTCACACATTTGCCCTATTCCCCGGAGGCCCAGACCTCATTACACAAGTCTGTTATTTATCCTAATGGTATGGTAGGTACATCTGTGGATGTGCTCTAAACCACCTCACCCCCAGGAGCCCTGAAACCTCATTATGAAGGTCTGTAACAACTCCAGATATCATTGAAGTGTACGCAGTTTCAGGTCACACATCTGCCCACTCCCCAGGAGTCCCATACCTGATCACAGAGGAACAGTATAGATGCTGGTGTAAGGGTACATGCACCTGTTGGGGTTTCACAGCTCTGCCTTAACCCCAGACAGGAGCACAGATGTTAATAGGCCAGGTAGGTGTGGTGGGCTATGCTCCTGTTGTAGTCAGCCACAACTTCCCTAGTAACAGGAGGTCCTAGTCATGACCATAGAGGTATAGTAGAAAGCCACGTGTCATGGTATTGGCGCCTGGCAAGGTGCACAGGGCAACCAACCTTCCACTCTATGTCAGAACACATCACCCATGCATGGTAGGATATCATGGTGCCATGGCGGGTGTGTCGGATGATGGGTGTAGGTCAGGCAAACACACACGTGTTTGCCAGACCACACAGGGAGTTAGGGAAGACCTCCCCTGGACACCAGCATAGCCAAATCACATGTGGCATGGTGTTGCCATGTCATGCAAGGAGAATGTAGGAACAGGGTATGGGGTGACCAGGGTGTTACGCACAGTACACATAGTTGGCACTGCACACATGGCCAGACCCACAGCCACACATGCAGGTGGCACTGGCAACAGTTCAGAATGTCACAGTGGCCCACCAGCCTGTGCGCGGCCAAACTGTACATATGGTATGTGACCCACATGATAGTGTGATAATGACTGTCATCCCCCACAGAGGATGTTCCTGCTGGCGAAGGCCCCTCAACATCAGGGCACAGAAGAATACTCCCCACACCCCAACACCGAACAGAGGAGGAGGAGGAGGTGGCATCCGAGGAGGAGGCGGCAGAGGAGGATGCATCTGAGGAGGAGGCAGCAGAGGAGGAGGCGTCCGAGGAGGAGGCGGCAGAGGCAGCGGAGGCGGAAGAGGATGATGGGGACATGGAGGGGGTGGCGGGTGGAGTGGGAGGGGAGGGTGATAGTGTGTGTGATTTTTTGGGGGTGAGGAGGAGGAGAGCTTGGAGGGTGGCGAGGGTGGGTGGGAGGTGCTAGAGGGGAGGATGGGGTGTGGATGGGGGAGGAGAGAGGGTGGGAGGGAACACAGGACAGCACAGGGCACTGTGGGTCCCTGCCAGCCACCGCATGTGCGTGGCGATGGTGCCCGTCCGGGTGTAGCTACACCACCCATTGCCACAGACAGGGCCCGCGCACATGCCACCACACAGATGCCTGGCACCATGTATGTATGTGGTGGCAGGTGTGTCCAGGACCTGTATGTGTCAATGGACAGCATGGTGCAATGCCTGCGAGCCCAGGACCACACCATCCAGTGGCTGGCAGGTTCCATTCAGTGGATGGCTGCTGAGATGCAGCGTGTGGTGGGTAGGGGTGCTGCATCTCGACAGCAATCCCCTGATGGGTGTCCCAGGAACATGTGATTGTCCCTGTGGTGTCCACACATGTGCCCTGTGCTGTCCTGTCTTCCGGGATCCAACATGTGGGTGTTGGTATATAATACTTTTTGTAAATATGTTTTTTAAATACAGTTTTTTTACGACATCACAATGGTCATGTGTCTCCCTTACAGACAGACTGTGGACGTAAGCATGGGGCATGTGTATAGATCACTATGTGTATGCATGGTAGACATGGGTTTCATACATGGACCGTCTCCACACACAGTTGTGGGGGCTGCCCATGTGCTTAGGCATCTGAATCCCATGTTGTCCCTGTGATGTGCCAATGTGGAGCATGCCCCAAAATCTATGGTCACGTGCATGCTGTGTGCGATGTGTGGGAACCATATCTGATGCACCATGCTTGTGTGGCAATAGGGGAAAAGGCTAGCAGCAGGTATGTGGCATGGAGGGTAAGATGGAATGCTGTACCCAGGAGCTGCACAGGGGGATAGCTGTTGAGGGTGACATAGGTCAATACATGTCACAAGCATGAGCGGTGGGGGACTACAAGCACTAGTGAAGAGTGATCAGCCGACTGAAGCTAGCCACCTTTGTCTGCTTGTGCCGCATGCAAGCCTATGTGGGAAGACAACCACGTAGGCCCTGGTGTGGGCAGGGAGAATTGTCACACATGTGTATCCAATGCTGGAGAATATATGGGGTGGGAGAGGGTGACAGATCCCTACACCAGACATGTACCACCGTGAACATCTTCCTGGGCAACAGGAGAGGACAGGTATACCCCCACGCATAGGTAGTGGGGTGGTGACCTGCCACAGTCCATGGCACACAGGGCATGGTATGACCTATGCGCGCTGATAGGTGGCAGTACAGACACCCCACCCCTGAGGGGCATGGGTAAGGAACATGTGGGCAGGGAGACAACATGAGGTGCAGGGTACGTAGGGGACCACAGTGCCACACATTGGAAACAAACACATAGGATGTAATAGTTTATGATGGTTTATTCATACTGCTCACATCCTCCATGGCCAGCCACGGTGACCACGGCCCAACCCACCCCTCTGTTGCGGGACTGCTAGTGCAGCCTCTGGTGCCAGTGCTGGCTGCTGTATCCGGGCTGCTATGGCCTCATGGGCATCCGCAATATGGAGGAGTGCCCCTGCTATAGTGTCTGCTGTGGTCCGCAGCTGTTGGATCTCTTGGTTAGTGGCCAACAGATCATGGTGAATGGCCAACAGAACCTGACGAGTGCCTGTGGGTAGGACACAAGGTGATATGTGAGATACCTCTTTCAAACCCCACCATCACACATGCACATGTCAGGCATATCCCACCAGATCAGTCTGCAGAACAATCATGCATGCCACAACTAGCAACGCATGACCATGTTTAGATCTGTGTGTCCCATGAGCCATTCTCATGCCTGGAAGGGATCTTGATGAGGGGTCATGAGAATCACAGATCTCACACATGGCACAGTGTCACAGTTTAATCTGTCAATGCTTGATCTTCATACTGGTCATCTGAGATAGGTCAGATGACGTGAGGGGTCATGGCACACACACATACATATATCTGGGGACCCTCTTTTCTATAATGCTGGTGCACAGTGCAGATTATGTTGACAAACTATGCTGCATAACAATACCCATGGAGAGGTGTCTGTCAAGTAGGGTGTCTCGGTGACCTCGGATAGGTGGTTTCCGCTGTGCGCTTACTTGGGTTATATGGCCGTGCATGTGTCTGAGCCCATCACACATGCTGACACCTGACAAGCCATGCTACAGGAGGGTGGAATGCACAAGGCACAGAACACCCCCCCCCCCAACATAAGAATTGATCTGCTATGTTGGCAACTTGCAATCTCCTTGTGGATGTTCCGACAACCCCATGGGGATTGTTGTGAATGCTGTTACCCACCTTCGGCATCGTGCCTTGCTGAGGCACTGTGGGCCCGCAGCTCCACCAGGATTGTAGCCATGCTTGTGTGAGGGGTGGCTGATGTCCCTGGCGCCTGCATGGGGTGGTGGTTCCCCTCCATCTCAGCACCCTCCAGAGCTTGTGAGTGGCTGACAGTGGCCCCCACTGTTGCGGTCACATCCGGGGCGTGTCCTCTGCCTCGGCCAGCACATTGGTTCCTGGTGTGCGTTCACCATCGCTGGTGGTGTCCCCGGATATTGTGGCCTCTGGCTCCTCCCCATCCTGAGGCCCTGCCACATCCTCCTCCTCAGCTGCCTTCTTGGTCCTGTAGTCACCTGGGTTGTGGAAAAGTGTACACAGCACAGATAAGTTTGCACAGTGCACCTGTGTACACCTGTGTAGTACATCCACCCCACAATCAATGTGTTGTCTGCCTGTGCCTGCTGTTGTTTGCCTACAATAGGGACAGCACAGGTGCCTACAGTATGCTGTGCCTGGCAGGGGGTGGGGGTGTAGTAGGCACATTCCCTGGTGCAGCTGTGACACATGGCATGCGGTGTGTGGGGGATGGTGTGTTGAGTGACTTGCCCCCTATCTGCAGTGTCAGATATGGACTGTCCACCTGACTTTGTCTGTGGCCTCAACAATACCTGTGGCCATGGCACGTGTGGGAGTCCTGAGTGGGATTGTGTGCCGTCATTGTGTTTGTGAGCGATGTGCTTGCATTGCCCTGAGTGGCATACATGTTAGGGGTTGCAGGATGTGTCCATGTCAGCCAGACGTGTGTGGGGGACCTCCACTTTGCCAGACACTGTGCGGTGTGGTGGACAGCTATCACATACTCCAGGGGTGTGGTGGTGTGTCTGGGGGGCTGGGTGGAGCACTGCTGGGTATGGGGTTGCACAGTGTGTGGGGGTATGGGAATGCATGTATGGCACTGCGGGACGTGTATATGGGCTGATCCCAGGTGTTGTGGGGGTTGTGCTATATGCATTTTGTATGGGCGTGGCAATGTACTGTCCAAGGTCTGGTGAGGGTTGGTGGGGTATCCCCACTTAATGTGGGCCCTGACAGAGTGTTATGTGTGTGACATGTGTTATGTTTCTGCTGCCACTTCCTTGCATCTACGTCATCATCCCCATGTGTTAGGCCCTTCCCTGTCAGTGGTCTGGGACATGTCCCTGGATAGGTAGGTGCATACAGACGTCATATGTGTTTTGGTGGGGTGTGTGGACTAGTTGTATGCCCCTCTTGTATGTCTCCCCCTGTCTCACTGTGTTTGGGGACTGGCTGCAGATGTGTGATGACTGGCTGTGACCTATATGCCAGATACTATATTAGCAAGTAGACCTCAGGGGGACAGACACTGCAGGAAGCTAATGAAGTACACAACCCCAAATGGGGTGGGCACAGACATTAATTAAATGTAAGCCCTCATAACCCATATGTGAGGATTGAACGCTAGAGAATTCTGGGTATGGTTACTCCAGTGGTAGAGGCATCTGACCTCAGTTAGTCCCTCAACCACCCATCCTTAGGAGGAAGAGTACTTAGAAGGACAGACTAGCCCTGTTATTGCATGAACTCTGCATACATCAGTAGCCAAACTTACCTATATGAAAGGTCCCAAGGGTCCAGCATCACAGCCAGATTTCAGAGCACTAGAGAGCAACAATGTAGAGGTGATTCCAGGGGGTTATCTACATACTGTCAAATGATATCCCAATGTGGCTCATTACTGTTACAGTGCTGCTCAGGTATGCTGTGCATCTCGTTGATTACAGTGGGATATCATTATCCACTCCTCAGATAGGTCCTTTAAATCACTGTTACATTGATGATATGTGGTGCAGTAAACTGTTGCTATGCAGCTTTGCCCTCTGGGCTTTGCTTGTCTGTTGCCTGGACCATGGATGTATGCAGTGTAGAACCAGACATGGTCTGGTCTGTCATTCCCCCTGCTTCACCATTGCTTTGCAGACCTCAAATACGCTCAGGACTGTGTCTATCATGCATATAGGTCCAGGTACTTGTCACACACACCCGGTACCTACCCTGCCATGTGCTGCTGTGTCATCACCCCACAGTTGCCTGTGTTGGGGCACGCATGCTTTCAGGACATGCTCCGCCACCATTCCCCTCCATGTGCCACATGTGCTTGGGCGTGCCCTGTAAATGTGCTGCATATCTACTACTACTACTCCTACTACACCTACTGAGCATTTTAATGGACACTAAAAAGCGCACGCATCACTGTGAGAGTGAACACACAAAAAGACAATCCATGCTCAGTGGAGCTTATAATCTAAATAGACATAGCACTAACAGGTGTGGAAAGAGGTTTGGAGCAGGAGCAGAGAGACAGGAACAGGGGAGACAGGACAAAGGATGGTGGCAGGAACATTTGTGAGAGGCAGACAGAAACGTGCAATTTAAAAGGGGTGGAATGGGGAACAGCACACTCATGAGCCAAAGGCAGAGGCAAAGATATGAGCTATGAACCCAAGTGTGAGGAGGGACAAATAAGATGCCTGGCACCTAGACAAAGGGCGTTTATTCCACGCGTAAGGAGCAGCAAGGTGTAAGGGGCATACCTATCTACCTGTGGATGGGCGGTGTCCAGCGCTTCTGGCAGTCCACGCAGGTAGATGGGCCCAAGATGGTCTGCTAGCTCCTGCTCCAGGGGTGTGAGTGTTGGGGCAAAGGGGTACCCCCACCGGTGCCCATGGCATGCTGCCTCTCAGCCGCCATGTGTGCACGCACACCATGCTTGATATTGTTAAATCTTTTTCTCAGGCTGTCTAGGTCCCTGGTTGATCCCCCTGCCTGGGCTACAGCCTCCTGCACCTCCTCCCACACGTGTGTATGTTTTGCTTCAGTGGTGCTGCTGCTCAGCCGGCCATAGAGCACCTCATAATTCTCCAACACACTGGCCAGCAGGATGTGGTTTTCTTGCTGGCTGAATCTCACAGCCCTCCTCCGTTCCTCAGCTGGAACTGGTATATGCCTTCTTTTGGCACTGGGTGGCCCCTGTGTGGGCCGGGGCACACCCAATGTGCCTGAAGCCACCATCAAATGCCCAGCACTCCCTGCCATCTCTGGGTCCTGATGAACAGGTGCCCCCCTCCTCCCCTCCTGCCATGCCCTGCTGCTCCCTCCCCCTGCCATCTGTGCCCTCTCCCTCCCTGTCACACATCCCGGCTCCTCTGCTACACCTCACACCTGCTACTCGCCCCACCTCCTCTCCCTGCTGCCTGCTCCTCAACTCTGATGCTGTATCTCTAGACTGCTCTTTGCCTCCCCTCCTCTCTCTCTCACCTGCTTTGCCTCCACACCTCTCCACACCTCCACCACTCCACACCTCCACCACCTCACACCTCTGCACACCTCTCCACACCACACCTGCCTCTGACACTCTCCACCACCACTCATGACCCAACCACTCTCCACGACACACCTGCCTCCTCTCTTCACTCAGATGGACACTCTCCTCACTTCACCAACAACGCACACCTTCTCTCCCTCGTCTACACAAACCCTTCAATGTGAACCAGGTGTGCAGGTGTATTTATAGGTTCATTTTACTTAGCACGCATTGCGCATGCGCCATGGCATGAGCGCGTCAGCTGTACACATTGCACATGTGCCACAGCATGAGCGTGACAGCTGCACGCGTTGCGCATGCACCGTGGCACGAGTATGTCTGCTGCATGTGCATGTGCTGCGGAGACTGTAAACGGGGGCGCTGGGTGAGAATGTCCACAGTCTTGGCAAAGGCAAGTACTATTATGACTTGCAAAGGATTGTGGGGAATGTAGTCCATTCATACCAGAATCAGCCGTTCACAAAATAATGAGTTGTGTTGCTCAAGTGTAAGCAAAGAAAATATATTTTATTTATGGGGTTATTTCTCCCACGCAGATTTACTTGGTAACACAAAAGGATACTTGCTTTCAGTATTATACTTAGGAAAAACAAATCATGATATCAGCAACTGAACTTCTTAAGCAATCAATCAAACAATAAAGACCTTGATGGGAAACAGAAAGGTCTTTCTGAGGGCTCCTGCTAATACCATTTAGCAGCGCTCCAAAGCAAAACAAAACCCAAAAAGTAACCAAAAACTGTTTTTTTCAAGGATAACTTTCTTGTATTTTCACACATAAACAGTAGTTTCCTTTCAGAGCTCACGTGCAATTGTGCATGGCTTAATTGCCAACAATTAATCAGCTGCAAACCCCTTTGCCTGTTTACTTTTTATACGTGGCTCAAATCCTACCCTAAAGCTTTCTTGTAAACTTTTCTGGGTAGATAAAAGAACAAGTTATATTTCTTTTTGATGGTTGTTGTATTTGTGAAAGTATTTTACCACAGCAGCTTATTCAGAGAGCAATCCATGTATTCATTCTGATCATTTAAAATATCTCCTTCTTCTTCAACTATCATAGAATCAATATCATGGTCTGGCTCAGAGGAATTCCTTAATGGAGCACTCTCAGGACAATACTTGTTTCCCTGCTGTCTTCCAAGTGAAGAGCTAGGGCATAGATCAGTGTTCATACCTGAGCTTCCTTTGTTGTTAGGTTTCCTCTCCAGATATCCTGGCCAGTAAGTAATCCAGTTTTTATGTCCAGCCTTCCAATCCAGACCCCTGGACACTGGGTCTCTCTTCACATACCTTCTTGCACTGGTCTTAGGGCCCCTTCCAAATGCAGCCATCTCCCTCACAGGTGCCGTCCGGGGATTCCTGGCTCTGTAACCCCACTCCTCTGGCATCCTCCAGTCCAATGGAGTATGCTTGCCTCTGGAATGACTCCCAACACACGTACTGCTATGGGCTCCTTCTTTAGACCTCCAAGATGTTTTTCTCTTCTTTCTTCCACGTTGTGGCTGCTGCTGCTTCCTGATCCTCCACTCCATCTGATCCTGTGTAGAATCTGTTTTACTTTTAACCTGTTTAGAGGGATACTCCACCCTAGCACAGCTCAGCTGTGCTGAATCAAGCCCTGCCCTTGGAGATGAGTGATTGGGGATTACCTCATAGCTCTCCTGATTGAACACACGTTTCCCCACTTCAGCTCTTCTAGTGGCTGTTTGAAACCTGGTGCATTCTGGGACTGGTAGTCTTTTATGAAAACATTCTGTTTTATTATTTCTACCAGCAAAGACAGGTTGCTTGTTCAGAGCCAATTCACCTCTTTTATAGCTCCTTCCTGAACTATGATAAGCTTCCTTATCACAAGACACAGAAGTTGCGCGTGAGGGACACCATCTTACACACGCGCTGTGCGTGAGCACGAGGCTTGGCGCATGTGCCTCACATCATGCAGCACATGCGCATGTGTAACATAGTGTCCCGTGCGTGCACCTTCCGCGTATCCACGGTGCATGTGCAACATGTGCAGCTCACGCGCTTGCACCGTGGCGCATGCACAATGCATGCAGCAGGCAGGCTTGTGCTGCAGCGCATGTGCAATGCACGCTACGTAAAATTAACCTATACACCTGCACACCTGGTTCACGTTGAGGGGTTTGTGTAGGCAAGGGAGAGAAGGCGTGCGTTGTTGGTGAAGCGAGGGGAGTGTTGGAGGCAGGTGTATCATGGAGAGTGGCTGGGTGTGTGAGTGGTGTGTAGTGTGGCTGGGTTGGTGTGTGGTGAGGGAGAAGTGTGGCTAGGTTGGTGGGCCAAGTGTCTGTGTTGGAGTGAGTTAGAGGAGTTGGAGGGGCGGAGTTTATGGCGGCCTTTGTGATTGCTGCATGTGCAGTGGGAGATGAGCAGGGGTTGTGGTTGCCTGATGGGAGAGATGGTGTCCATGGGGCTGAGGCACAGGGCATGGGTTTAGTCCCGCTGCAACACAGACCTGCAGCTGTGGGGGCAGGCCAGGCAAGGGCTGTGACGGCATGGCACAGGAGGCGTGCAGAGTTGCAGGCTTGCCAGCCTCGCCTCTACAGGCCCAGGGCCCAGCTACAGGGCATTCATGCGGACCAGGTCATCTCCCTCTACCGCCTGAGCATGGGGGCTATTAGGGAGCTCTATGAGGATCTAAGACTTGACCTCGAGCCCATGACTGGTCGGTCACATGCCATACCAGGTTTGGTCAAGCTCCTTGGTGCCCTACATTTCTTTGCCTCTGGCTGTTTCCAGTCATCAGTGGCTGCAGTGTGTGGCATGAGCCGCCCAACCTTCTCACACTGTCTCCACCAGGTACTGAGTGCCATGATCAGCCGGATGGAGAATTACATTGCAATTCCCAACACTAGGCAACAGTGATGGATGCTGAACCAGGCCTTTGAGGCGTTTTCCGGGATACCACACGTGATGGGATCTATTGATTGCACACATGTTGCCCTGGTCCCGCCCAGAGACAGGGAGGTAGTGTTCCGCAACCACAAACACTACCATTCCCTGAATGTTCAGGTTGTATGTGATGCAAATATGCAAATTCTGAATGTGGTACCTAGGTTTGCAGGATCCACCCATGACTCCTATATCCTGCATCACTCGGCACTATTCGGACAATTTGAGGCAGGGCAGTATGAGGACTGTATACTGCTGGGTGCGTATTTCACATCTCTGACATGCACATGGTGATCCTGTGATTAACCGTATGTGCACAAGTCTGTCTTTGAGGTGTATCCCTAGTTATGTCTGTGTCTCATTTGTCTGGGTGTGACCTAATATTGGGGGGGGGGTGCCCTCCAGCTCTACCTTGCTACGGTGCTGTGTGATGATGGTAGCATGGATGCTAGCAGTTGTGTCGTGTTTACAGATTATGTTGATTGCAATCCGTACATCTACCCCTTGTTTTGTGTGTCATAACTTCACACGCTGATGCATATTTGTGGTGTTCCATCATGTGCTGTCATATGTTTCTGTCAGGGTGTTTTGTGTATTTGGTTTGCATGTACATACTTGTGTCCATTTTGGTGGACATCAGCTCCTGCTTTAATGTTCCACATTTCTTTCTGCAGGTGATGCAGGATATGGGTGTCACCCCTGGTTGCTGACCCCTGTGTGTCAACCACGGACACGTGCATAGATGAGGAACAATGAGGCCCATGCCTACAGCCGCTCCATCATAGAGCGCACCTTCAGGTGTCTGGATAGGACAGGCGGGGCCTTACAATACAGACCACAGACTGTAGCAGAGATAATTATAGCCTGTTGAATCCTGCACAACATTGCTCTCAGGCACCATATCCCTTTCGAAATTAATGAGGATCTGGAAGATGATCCTACGTGCCCTCCTGTACGTGCCCGTGGTGACACATGTGAGGGCACAGCAGTCAGGCGGCAGATGATTGAGATGCTCTTCTCATATAGGTACTGCATATGTTACCACATACATTTGTTTAGATATGTGTGTACTACTACTACTACTAGTGAACATTTGTATCCCAATGGTAGTAGGCTGCAACACTGCACTGACATGTAACAGACACTACCTGGCCATCCCAGCTTACAATCTAGTCATGAGTGAAACGCAGAAGATGTGAGCAGGGTACAACAACGGGTGGTGGTGGATTATGTGTGTCGGGAGTAGTAGGCTTGTGGGAAGTGTTAAGCTGTCATACCTGATTTATGGCTGGTTGGGATAGGGGCTGCTGTACAGACACAGGTAGTTAGTTTGCAGCTTAGGGTGCAGCAAGGTGAAAGGCGTGTGGTATGGGGTATACAGTAGGAGAGCAGACCATAGATGGGACCAGTTGCCAGGATGTGTGTGTGTTTCACAGTTTTTAGTTTGAGCTGATTGGTTGTTATGCTCTGATGAGCAGGGACTGTGTGTTATTTGTTTCTGTATATCGCTACATGTGATACGTAGCACTATATACATGCTGAGTAGTAGTTGGATTACTGGTATTTGAGATCAGTAGGGGAAGTTACTGCAACACCACAGTGTGCCTGTATGTATAGGTCAGCACATAGCCTTGACATGGATGCGGAAACGGATAGGGAACCTGTGAGGTGTCCTGACAGGGGGAGTATTAGTGCCATTATGTGTGTGGCTGTAGAAAAGCCAAGCAGTGCAGTGTTGCATATTTTCAGGCAAACAGAGATGATTCAAGGCCAGATCAGCAAGGTGTTGGTTACAGTAGGCAAGCCAGGAGCTGATTAAGGGGGGAGGGATTTGGGTTTTAGTTATGTTTTCAGGGAGGACTGGAGAGATCTAGCTGATGACAACTAGACATAAACCACAAGCCTCAACTACAAGCTGGGTATTTGTGTAGAGGAGGAGAGTGCAGTCCACAACAACACCTACATTGCGGACCCTAGAGAGAGGAAGTTTTGGCCACACACACAAAGACACTCTGATGGGAGGGGAGGGTTTATGTGCAGATATAGGATATCCATGCTTTGCAATTATCAATTTCACACAGTGGGATGACATGCAGCCATCAATGTCATGTAGAAACTGGACATCGGGATGTAGTTTGGCAGACATAACTCAGGTGTGGAGAGATATATTAGCAACACATCAGCACACAGCTGTTAATGTAAGTCAAGGTATGAGATATACAGACTAGGAAAATGTATATGGACAGAGGATAAGGGTGGAGCCCCTGCATATTTCCCTGTGTTACAGGAACTGACAGCGGTGTAGCAGACAACATTGAGAAACCAGATCACACACTGAAGGGGCATTGGGAGTGATATGGGGGACACAGGATAGTACTGCGTGCTTAGAGCCAAGCAGGGACACGTTAGCGAGGAGCTAATACTGTTCCACAGTTTTTACAGCAACAGAGAGGTGAGGAAGGGGACAGACAGAGTACGGACCCTTGTTGTTTGCCACACACAATTCAGTGATAACTTTATCATCAAAAAATCTGTACAGTGTGATGGGGAACAGTCAGTCTGTTAGGGATCTTGGGGGGTCTGCGAGCTGAGGACGTGAAGGTGCAGTGTGTGTTGCACAGCTCCAACATGACATATGTATGTTTCTCTTGTGTTTCTCAATCCACAGGACATACTTGGTGACCCTCCTGGTGCTGTGTTGCATTGGCAGGTGACTGTACATCATTCAACATGCAGTGGTCTGGGGTAGGTGGACCTACAGCTACTTTGTCTGTGACGACATTCAGGAGGAGCACATGTCTGCAGTGATCTGTCATATTGTACATATGTTGTTGTTCACCTCTTTTCCCTGCACCCCCATACCCCAAATGTTGCTGTTGGCACACATATCCACCTGTGTTCCTGGCCAGTTTCTCTTCTCCGCCGACGACACAAGGAGCAGGAGACGTTGGATGAACAGTTGAGTCTTTATTTGATAGGGACCCCAACACGTTTCGGCAACGCCTTCCTCAGGGGGATTACAACTTGAACAAACATTAAAACAAAAATAAGAACAATTAAAAACAAATAAAAACAAATAAAAACAATAGGCATGATATTAAATATATATACAAAACTTTAAAATTAACAACCACATAAAATGCTCTGTATAATAAGACAGTTAAAGCAACACGGACAAACGTAGGGCTGAGGAACACAACATAAATAAATAAAAATATAAATGAATTAAAATATACTAATCATCACTATAATTGAACAATTATAGCTTAAAAACGGAAAAAACGGAAAAAACAAGTGAGAAATAAAGATTACTATATATAAATATAATAGTAATAAATAAATAAATATATACTACCATGTCTAAAATATAGCAGATAACGTAGAAATAATACACCATATAAACTCATGACAGTTGAAGAGATTAATGTGTGACAAATAGAGGAATATTAATGCATGAAGTGGATAAAACAAAATGGTATACTATTGTATAATTAAATACACTAAACTACCCACTGATGGAATTTGACACATATTTGGCCACATATAAATAAGGTTAAAAAAGGGGGGGAATTAAAAAAAGGAGGGAATTAAAAAATGTTCTAAGGACCAGACTTTTTAAAAATAATGTAGAACACACAGAAGCATGAGCACTAGACTCTAGCACCGTTCATCGTGTTCATCTGTTGAATGAGAACAGCAGTTGTCAACGAACCCGTTGTGTTTTAAAACTATAAGGATAAGAAAATACTAATTATAAACGGTCCATGAGTGTTACCTGCCCTTTTATGTGAGAACTTCATGATTATACATAAACAGATAAATGAATACGTATAAATTTAAATACCGTTCAAATGCTCAACTACGGGAATGTGTGTTATAGATGTCTATCTCTCGTTCTTGTTGTCCGAGTCGGTAGGAACAAACACGTTTGTTCTACAACTATATTATAAAAACAGAGTGCATGTGTGAAGATAATCACTAGAGAAAGAAGATTATATAAAATGAATAGAGAACTTCATGGTACACTCACAAACCGGTCACTCAAAATAACGTGAAGTGCAAGTCACAGGAACTCTTCATGCGGATCGCAAAGCATTGAAAGGAAAACATTCAACCAGGCTGACTTAAGAACGCCACTTTTGGCGCCAAAATTAAGCTCACCTGAGTTTGGAAACAGAATGACAAGAACAAAAAGGTTCTAGATGTGATTGTGGAAGAGAACTTTGCACCAACCGGTGGATCGATTTTTGAACGATCTTTAAATGTGTTTTCCAAGTTAGAGTAGGGCTTTTAACAGAAACAATTAAAAAATAAATAATAAATTAAATAGAACCATGTTATGAAGTACAAAGAGTATTAAATAATTAAATTTATATTTACAACCTTAAAAGGTGCTTTAAAGATACTTTACTAAGACTTGTTCCATAGCACTACATCATGTGTAACAACATATGGAAAAGTAAATATAAAGAAATTATTATAAACATTGAAGGAAACAAATCAGAAACATAATTGAAAAATCAATAAATGGATAGAATTTAATATATGAACTATGATAATGAAATAAAATAAAATAATATATTATAATAAAACTTAAAAAAGAGAGATAAAAATATATTTTGAACCAAAATGGTGTAAAATATAAAATATAAAATATAAATCTTAAAAATTTTAATATATAATAATAATAAATAACCATTAAATAATTAAAACCTTAGCAAAGTATCTAACACATGAAAAATATTTTTATATTAATAAGCAAATGAAATTACTAGAAAATGTTATAATGGGAATTCGATCTGAACTGGACATTATTAATAAGTAAATCTGAGAACATTGTAATTAAGGAATGAATGAACAATAAATTAAAAAAACATTGATTAATAAATAATTATAAAAAAACTGTAAGATCCGTTTCTAGATTCAAACCATATGGTTCTAAGGACTTAAACTCATAGATAAAACGTTGTTCAAACTTCAGAAGAGTATTGTCTATATTGCCACCTCTCCAATGGGGAACTACTGTTTTGAGAACTACAAATTTGATATCACTAATGCTATGGTTATTCTCTAACCAGTGAGCCACTAGGGGTTTATCTGACTGCTTTCTTTGTATATTACTCCGGTGTTCAATTATGCGGGTGCGAATTTGTCTTAAAGTTTTACCAATGTATAGTTTATTACAGGGACACTGAATTAAATAGATAACATGAGTAGTCTTACAATTTGAAAAATGATTAAGAAAGTGTCTGATACCTGAGGGAACATGAATGAAATCTTTTTTGACTGTAATGACATGTGTGCACACTGAACAATTGCCACAGCTATAGTGGCCCTTAACTGTGAGGGGAGGTTTCACTATAGATAGTGCAGAAGGAACAAGTGAATTCTTCAGATTGGAACTCCGTTTGTAAGCTATCATCAGGGGTATGGGATTGGCGGCTCCCGATATCTCATGAGCTTTTATTGCAGGTTTGTGCGGTTTTACCGCAGGTGGCGGCCTCTGGTTTCGAGGCGGTACTGTTTCCTGCGCTGTTTACTACGGCCTTTTTCGGCGCCTTTCGGGTATCCGAGCTCGTCCCTCGGTCTGCTAGAGGTGGGGCTTTTGGCGGGCTCGACTTCGGGCATGTCCGTGTGGATCCGGCGCGCGTGCAGATTTTCTTATCACGGTCCAAGACAGACCAGTCCGGAAAAGGCGGGTGGGTCCTGCTCCGTGCTATCCCCCCCTTGTTGTCTTGTCCCGTGCGGGCTTTGGGTGCGTACGTCCAGCAGCGACCGGGGGCGCGGGGCCAATTTTTTCATTCACGCGGACGGCAAACCAGTGACTCAATTCCAGTTCACGGCAGTGCTACGCTTAGTTTTGCGTGCCTTGGGTTGTCTTGAACGGAGCTACGCTTCGCACTCATTCCGGATTGGGGTGGCGACTAGCGCGGCAGCCGCGGGGCTGGACACGCGGGTCATTCAGCGCATTGGCAGATGGAGGTCGGGGGCTTATGCTGGTTATGTTCGCCCACCGGCCTCCGGGGGTGACGCCTAGTGCCTTGGGAGCTCTGCCCAAGGGGGGCGGTGCGGAGGGGTGGGGCCGGGGGGTACTAATCATTTTCTCCCTGTTGCAGAATAGCTTGCTGGTGGCGGTCCGCTCTTTTCTGCTTTCAGGTGGTGTGTCCGGTGGTGACTGGTGGATCATCGGGCACTCCTTTGTCTACTGGGCGGAGCGTCGAGCGGCGGTTCGGCCGTTGGGGGTTCACCTTGGTCTTGCTGCGGCTGGAGTGCGCTTGTGCTGGATGGGCCATCGCGGCCTGCACTGGGGATAACTCCTAGATCACGTCCATACGGAACTCGGACGGCGGCAGCGGCCAGTCGGGCTGCTGCTCCACCTGGCGGGCAATGACGTTGCTGGCTAGGCTTGCCTGCAACTTATCATGACTGTTTTGAATGACATTGCCCGGCTGCGGGAGGTCATCCCTGGGGTGGCCATCATATGGTCGGACATTATTCCTCGCCCTGCCTGCTGGACCCAACGGCGTTGGTCGAGGGGTTTGTGCAAACTCAACCGTCAGATTGGGCGGTGGGTACAGCAGACAGGCGGGTTTCATGTTCGGCACCCGTGGGCTGATGTCGCCTGTGCCGGTCTGTACCGGCTCGATGGGGTTCACCTGGCCCCGGTGGGGCAGGACCTGCTTCTCAATGATTGGCAGGAGGCATTGGAGTCTTGGTGCTGGTCGCAGCTTTCTTTGGTGGGGGCGGCTCTAGGATAGCGTGCTACCTAGTGCCGGTGGCGGGGTAGCGAGCTGGTGCTCGTTGACCCGGTGCCTCAGGGCAGCCGTATGCCGCTTTCTGGTGAGCGGCACGGCTCGACAGGTTGGGGGAGACGTCCCGGCTGGGGTCTCTACCCGGAAATAGGCGACCCCCTCAGCCGGCCTTTGCTATAACGGCTAGGCGGGCGCGGGGGGGGGTCACGGGGGGGGGTTTGGATGGTGCTCCACTTTGCTACTAACGGCTGGTGGGGGGCACCATCCGGATGAAGGGTGGTGGGGGGGTTATTCGGTTATTCAGTTACTGTTTGTTGGATTACAGAATTGGCCCATGTTGGGCCGGTATTTTTACCATCAATAAAGCTGCGACCAAGCAATGTTTGAACCAAACCCTTGATGTCTGTGCGCTTTGTTATAAGGTGGGGGGGGGTGGTGGAAGGAGTGTGAAATGGGGGAGGGGGGGGGAGGGGGATGGGCCCAAGCCAGGTTGGGCATCCGGATACCTCGGTTATGAGGGGCTGGACCGCCGGGCCCCGGTCCCGCGGCCGTCCTGGTAACCGGGTTCCGGGGCCCGACTTTGCGGCTGGCCGTGTTTTGCTTGGGGGGGGGGGCGGCGCGTTGGCGCGCGTGCCTGCGCGCCGGGCCTCATGCTGCCCGGGGGGATTTCTGATTGGTCCGCGTAGGCGGACACGTGGACGGCAGCGCGAGCAAGGAGGGTTCGCTGGGTGGTGATCCCTCTCTTCCTCCTTGCTCGTGCTGGAAAAAGGTTTCCCTCCCTCCCTCCCTTTGTCTGTGGCGGGGGGGGGAGAGGTGGAGGTCGTTGCAGCTGGTGGGGGGGGTGGCCCCCTTTGGGTCGGGTGAGCGGGGTAGCGAGCTGGTGCTCGTTGACCCGGTGCCTCAGGGCAGCCGTATGCCGCTTTCAGGTGAGCGGCACGGCTCGACAGGTTGGGGGAGACGTCCCGGCTGGGGTCTCTACCCGGAAATAGGCGACCCCCCTCAGCCGGCCTTTGCTATAACGGCTAGGCGGGCGCGGGGGGGTCACGCACGGGGGGGGTGGTTTGGATGGTGCTCCACTTTGCTACTAACGGCTGGTGGGGGCACCATCCGGATGAAGGGTGGCGGGCGGGTTATTCGGTTATTCAGTTACTGTTTGTTGGATTACAGAATTGGCCCATGTTGGGCCGGTATTTTTACCATCAATAAAGCTGCGACCAAGCAATGTTTGAACCAAACCCTTGATGTCTGTGCGCTTTGTTATAAGGTGGGGGGGGGGTGGTGGAAGGAGTGTGAAATGGGGGAGGGGGGGGGAGGGGGATGGGCCCAAGCCAGGTTGGGCATCCGGATACCTCGGTTATCACATCTAGAACCTTTTTGTTCTTGTCATTCTGTTTCCAAACTCAGGTGAGCTTAATTTTGGCGCCAAAAGTGGCGTTCTTAAGTCAGCCCGGTTGAATGTTTTCCTTTCAATGCTTTGCGATCCGCATGAAGAGTTCCTGTGACTTGCACTTCACGTTATTTTGAGTGACCGGTTTGTGAGTGTACCATGAAGTTCTCTATTCATTTTATATAATCTTCTTTCTCTAGTGATTATCTTCACACATGCACTCTGTTTTTATAATATAGTTGTAGAACAAATGTGTTTGTTCCTACCGACTCGGACAACAAGAACGAGAGATAGACATCTATAACACACATTCCCGTAGTTGAGCATTTGAACGGTATTTAAATTTATACGTATTCATTTATCTGTTTATGTATAATCATGAAGTTCTCACATAAAAGGGCAGGTAACACTCATGGACCATTTATAATTAGTATTTTCTTATCCTTATAGTTTTAAAACACAACGGGTTCGTTGACAACTGCTGTTCTCATTCAACAGATGAACACGATGAACGGTGCTAGAGTCTAGTGCTCATGCTTCTGTGTGTTCTACATTATTTTTAAAAAGTCTGGTCCTTAGAACATTTTTTAATTCCCTCCTTTTTTTAATTCCCCCCCTTTTTTAACCTTATTTATATGTGGCCAAATATGTGTCAAATTCCATCAGTGGGTAGTTTAGTGTATTTAATTATACAATAGTATACCATTTTGTTTTATCCACTTCATACATTAATATTCCTCTATTTGTCACACATTAATCTCTTCAACTGTCATGAGTTTATATGGTGTATTATTTCTACGTTATCTGCTATATTTTAGACATGGTAGTATATATTTATTTATTTATTACTATTATATTTATATATAGTAATCTTTATTTCTCACTTGTTTTTTCCGTTTTTAAGCTACAATTGTTCAATTATAGTGATGATTAGTATATTTTAATTCATTTATATTTTTATTTATTTATGTTGTGTTCCTCAGCCCTACGTTTGTCCGTGTTGCTTTAACTGTCTTATTATACAGAGCATTTTATGTGGTTGTTAATTTTAAAGTTTTGTATATATATTTAACATCATGCCTATTGTTTTTATTTGTTTTTAATTGTTCTTATTTTTGTTTTAATGTTTGTTCAAGTTGTAATCCCCCTGAGGAAGGCGTTGCCGAAACGCGTTGGGGTCCCTATCAAATAAAGACTCAACTGTTCATCCAACGTCTCCTGCTCCTTGTGTCGTCTTATATTGCTTGCAGGAGGCCTGCTCCTCCTTGTGTTTCCAGTTTGTCTTCTCCAACACTGTCTCTGGGACACATCCAACAGAGCCGCGTGTGTGTGCAGGTCCTAGGTGTTTGGGTGGTGGAATGCACGTACACCCTTCCCTAACATTGTAGCATCAGCCAACAGCAGGGTATCATTGCATTTAACAGGCCTTTATCTCCACTAATCTCCCATTATGCACATACAGGCCATATGCTACTGCTGCCACGCTCACCTTAGCATACTCTGTGAGTGGGTGCTTTTGGGTTGGCTGTGTGATGATACAGTGTGCAGGCATTTTGCATTATCATGTGGTGTGAGGGGTGTGAGGGGTCTGTACAACTGGGGAGCGATGGTGACTGTGCTATCTCTACCTTACTGCTATTTACCTTGTGGATATTGTGGACATGTGTTGTGTGTTGTGGGCTGACCTATCTCTTGTGTGCTGACAGACCACTGCGCAACAGCATTTGTTTATCACAGATATCGGCATAATGTGGACATTCATCAACAGTAGCTGGACATGGGGACATGGGGACATGGGGACTCTACACATTTCAGTGACATCTTCTCCCTTGACTGTGACTGTGGTAGGCTATGGCCTATAATAGCCTGAAAATGTATGAGAGGCCTGTAAGCTAGGCCTGAGTCCCCACCCCCACCAGAGATTAATAGTGCTGAAGAAAAACCAAAGTCAGTAGAAGTTTGAGAATCCGCTTTTAACTGCTTTTGATAAGTTTGTATGAATCCTTTATTAAAATGCTGATGATAGATATGTTCCAGTGTTCTGCATTCTCACCTTCTCTGAGCTTAGAAATGACCTTGCAGTAGAGATGTATCCATGTCTAGAAACTGTACCATTGTTAGAATAGCCTGGGAAGGGGGAACAGGGTGCTAGTACAAGAGAGGGTCCCCGATTGGACGGGTGCAGGGGGCGTTGGGACCAATAGAAAGTCTGCATGTATCAAACTGAAAAGAAATGTATAAAATGAATGTTTCTGTAAGAACTTAGCTCAGTCCTTTTTGATGCTTGACTGTCTGAGCCTTGTGCACAATAAATTGGCTTGGATCTTTGAACTGACTCCTGGTATTATTTATTGCATGCTTATCATCTGCTACATATTCTTGGAGCGTTGTGCCAGGAATGTGCGAGTAGTGGATGGTATTCGAGTGAATATACCACTTACTTTCGCCTCCAGGTTTGGTCCAGCTGGAGCCGCACCTGACTGATCGCAGGAGAGCCTCTGGCACCACCGGTCCTCTTGTATCGGAGAGGGCTCCTCCTTGCCTCCGCAGGTTGCTGGTTCTGACTGGCCAACACCTCCGAACCCGAGGGGAGTCCAGGATCCAACCCATGAACTGGTTTGGTATCGGGAACCGGATCCGGTGAGTAGACATTTTCTTGTTCGATAGTCAGTGAGGCCTGGGGAAAGTCTTGCATGAGTATGTGAGACTAATTTGGTATAGACATTTTCTTGTTCGATAGTCAGTGAAGCCTGGGGAAAGTCTTGCATAAGTATGTGAGACAAATTTGGTATAGACTAACTGTGAACGTCTTGCATAAGTGCGCAAAGACGAGAGAGCCTGATCACCTCTCATAAGGGCGGTCCTAGTACGCTTCACATAAGGGTTAGCGGAGCCGAAGACACTGACCCTTCGGGATGAGTTAGTCAGTAAAACCTTGGTCATTTGAAAAATAATTTCTTGTTGCTGGTATGATTGTCTGTGTGACTGAGAGGTCTTGAAACATATAGACCAAGTGAGAGCGGACTCCTGAGTAGCACAGTTCCTGGCCGGGCGACCGCGCCCAGGTTGCGAAAAGGAGGAAGCGTTTGGTGTTTGTCTCCCCCATTGTTCCATTGTCCTTACTGTTTGTTGTTTGTATCTGATTTTTGTTATTTGTTGAAACCGCGGGTTTCCCTTCTGGTATAATGTAAGATTATTCTGTTGGGTAATTTGTGAAACAGTTTACTGATTAAGGAATAGTACTAAGAAAAGAAGAAAGAAGAGGGAAAAAAAAACAACAACTCAGGAGTCACTTCTAAGTACAAAGACAGCTGTCTCACTGATTTCAGTTTTTTTTCCAGCACAGTGTGAGTCTCTAGCAAGCAGAGAGAGAAGGGGTGTGTCTTTCACACAGCCCGTAGAAAGGGATGTTTTAGTATCCTTTAACCCTCTGAAGGCTTACTTTCAATTTTTAATCCACATTCTGCAGCTGGGTTAATTTGTGCTTATTTCAGGAAAATTGTACCTGTCTTATTCAATATGTTCTAATAGTGATGTTCCTTCTGCTATGGTCATGTATTATATATCATTTGGTAGGAATATTTAGTCAGAATTTTGGATCCCGACAGTTTTGGGCTCAGCCTGGAAAGGGTTAAGTTCTTATTAACCCCTTTCGATCTCCTCAACTGTTCTTGTTATATCTCAGCCCTACTTGTCTTTTATGGTTCAAACAGAAATGATAGAGAAATTAAGAAAACTGCTTTTGTTTTTCCTTTGACCTTCGAAGTAGAGGTTAAGAACCCTGACAGGACTATGAAGCATCCCGAGCCAGTAGTTACCAGATCGAGACTTGAAAGTGATTTAAATCCTGAGTGAATGAGGAGTTAATCGTGCTTGAATTTTAATTCCTGATATATATATACATATATATATATTTTTTTGTTTGTTTGTTTGTTTTGACTGCATATGCTATTGAGCAAAATTAAAAGTAAAAACGAGATTTTATATACTGTGGCAAGCACCTCATAGAGGACATACTTATTGTTTATAAAAAAAAAGGGGGGAGTATATGCATTCCAGATATCCACCCACTTTATGAAAAAGTACCCGTTTCATGTCCTTTGAATATCTGCTTTTTCAACTGTAAGATTTAAAGTAATTCCTTTGCATTATTCAGCTTAGTACTGACGACGGCTAGCAGTTAGTTTCATGCCAAGTATTTTTACTCTAGTCATACGTAACATATATGTGGCCGTCATGTTAGGAGCTATAGTTCTTTCTATTGGGATTGTTGTTATAGATTTATATTTTAAGGACTTTATCTAAATTGTTCCTATTTAGAATGACACACACATCCATTATGTTTATTACAACCAATCTAAGCTTATGCTTTCTGCCTACCCTTTGTTTACCGCAATAATAAGTTTTTTAATAAGTGCACCCAGAAGAATATTGTTGCATAGTTCTGACTCATAGTCCTCAGGAAAATGCAGCCTGACTGCCCGCCCCCTCTGTCTGTTGTCAAGTACGTCACCATGGGAGGGGTCGGAGTCCACGCAGATTCTGTTGAAATGTATGACTAGGAATTTTAGCAAGGGATTTGCTGGAGACTACAGAATTAAAATATTTCCGTCCCTATTAGGAATGCTCTGTGAAAGGGAGTGGCCAGTGTTGGTCACTTCATGGCCCCGTGAGGGCACCTTTGATATTAGTATAGTTTCCTGTGTTTATCAGGTTGTACAGAAAATGTTCCCTGATCAATTCCCCTATATAGATCCCTGGTTAAGTGTTTGTGAAGGGGAAAAAAAGCCCTCCTGGATAAAGTGTTGCTATGAGGAACAGTGTAGGAGATTGGTAGCAACCACAAGGGGGGGGGGCCCGGAAGTCTGGGAAAAAAAAAAGCTGCCTGTTTATTCTGCCCCAGAATCTCCAGACATTCCACTCTGTCCATCCCAGTATCTTTATAGGCCAGTCCCCTCAGCTCTGCCACCACCCCGGGCAGAGCCTGGGGTGGGGGGGGGGGGACACCTCCCTGCAGATGTACCACAAGTAGTTCACCAGCCACCTCCGCAGCAGGAGGACGCGCACCCCCTCTTGACCGGAAGCCCCGGCTCAGTTCAGAGTGCCTCGGGAGGACCATAGTCCACCGATGACACTGCCAGCAGGAATTCATTTGCCAGTTGGGGGTCACTTACTGCAGGCAGCCAAAGCCGGGGAGCAGAATTTCAACAATCCAGACCACCTTATACTTTCAGAAGTACAACAGCAAGTCAAAGGGATGGTAACCTTATGCAATTGCGTCAAGTACCTGGTATACTTATCCTGAATGAACAGGGCCAGATGGCGCCAGGACCAACCAGTCTAATCTATGTACCCTTTTCCACTACTGAGTTATTGAACTGGAAAACGCATTCTGCATTCCTATACTGAAAAGCCCCAAGAATTGACGGAGTTAATGTCTAGTATAATGCAAACTCATCAGCCCACCTGGTCTGATTGCCGCCAGCTCCTGTCCACTCTCTTTACTACCGAGGAGCGAGCGCAAATTGTGCAAGCAGCTATCTGCTGGTTAGAAGAAAATCCCGTAGAAGGGGGGTAAATGAATCTCCCACAAGCAGCCGCCACAGCTTTCCCAAATGAAGATCCTAGATGGGATCCGAATAATGAAAGGGGGGGGGGGGCGACGGCCCTAACTCGATTTCGCCAGGCCTTGATGCAGGGCCTGAAAAAGGGAGGCCAGAAGGCTATGAATATTGGGAAGGTATCAGAAGTTATCCAGGGTCCAAATGAGAGCCCAGCAGCCTTTCATGGGCAGTTGTCTGAAGCCTATAGATTGTATACCCCATACGATCCAGCAGCCCAGGAGAATTTGCGTATGGTAAATGCAGCCTTTGTCAGTCAGTCCCAGAGAGATATAAAACGAAAATTATAGAAAATGGATGGATTTGTGGGCATGAATACAACACAGTTAATGGAAGTTGCTCAGAAAGTGTTTGTGAATCGTGAAAATGAACGTAACAGAGAAAGTGAACGTAAAATGAAGAAGAAAGCAGATCTTCTTGCTACCGCTTTAATTGAACGATGTGGAGGAAGTTTTCCTAATCGAAGGAGCAGAGGACGTGGAAGGGGTCGTGAAAAATAATTGGACCCCACTGGGTGCGAATCAGTGCGCCCATTGCAGAGAAGAAGGACATTGGAGAAGTGAATGCCCGCATCTTGACTCCACCCCCAGGAGGGGAGGAGGGAGTCCCTGGAGAACAGGAAGTCGATTTCAGAGTCGTGGAGGAATGACTCGAGCACAGTTCCAGCGAAAGAGGGAAGAAGCTATTGAGGGAGTGGCAGTTGCAACAGGCTATGACATGGATGAAGACTAGGCCAGACCAGGCTCCAAGTTCACCCTGGGTCCCCAGGAGCCTATGGTCAGTTTGAAAATAGGGGACCAATATATGGACTTTATGGTGGATACAGGAGCAGAACACTCAGTGGTGGCAAATCCAGTAGTCCCTTTGTCTTCTCGATGCATCACCATTGTCGGAGCTACTGGGGCCAGGGCCACCAAGCCTTTCCTGCAGAACCGCATGTGTGAACTAGGGGGACAGAAAATAACGCACCAGTTCCTGTATATACCTGAATGCCCTATTCCACTTTTGGGCCGAGATATGCTTGCTAAGCTCCAGGCGCAGATATCTTTGCTGAAGGGGGAGAAATGCAAATGACTGTAAACTCAAAAATCTGCTGGATTGATGGTGCTGACTGTCCCCCGAGAAGAAGAATGGCGGTTCTATAATGTATCTCCAACCAAGCCAGCTAGTTCCTGTATACCCACCAACCTTTTAGCCCCGCCTGAAGTACGGGCAGAAGATAATCCACCTGGCCTAGCGAAGAACATAGCCCCTGTCATTGTCGCCCTCAAGCCAGGAGCAGAACCAGTGCATGTGAAGAAGTATCCTCTTCCTCGACCAGCTATTGAAGGTATCCACTGCCATCTGATGAAACTACTGAAGTATGGACTTCTCAAGGAGTGCCAGTCACCTTGGAATACCCCCCTTCTCCCAGTCAAGAAACCTGGGACAGGGGATTACCGCCCAGTACAAGATTTGAGGCGGGTAAATGATGCAGTGAAAACTTTACACCCAGTGGTACCAAATCCTTATACTCTCTTGGGACTGATCCCCGCTGAGGCTACTCATTTCACCATCCTGGACCTGAAAGATGCCTTCTTCTGCATACGCCTAGCCCCCACCAGTCAACTTTTGTTCGCTTTTGAATGGCAAGACCCCACAACAGGAAGGCGGGACCAACTCACCTGGACTCGATTACCCCAAGGATTCAAGAATTCACCTACTCTATTCAGTGCTGCTTTAAATCAAGATCTCTCAAGCTACTGTGGCGGTCGCGCCCCTCCTAGGCGGTTACCTAGTAGGGACGGGAGTCCATCTTGTATTCCTTTGTTCCAAAGGTGTAGTTGTGAACACAAAGTAAAACCAAGTGGATGTTTAAAGCACACAGGAATTTTATTGGGTTCCGTTTAAGCCAACTTGGTTACAGCCTTTAAAGAAACTTTCACTCTTAGCAAAAAGAAACAAGGATAAACTTCTCCAAAATAAAGAACATGAAAACAGTGTTTCAGTGGAATTATTTACAATAGCTTATTTTCCTCTTTTCCTTTAAAAGGCTTCTTGCTTTAGGGTTAACACAGGAACATGTAGATACAACACACAATCAAGATCAGCAGTGCTGCCAGCTCTCTCTCTTTGCTGCTTGCAATCAAACAGTTTCAGCTGTCTAGCACAGACTTGATTGCTCTATCCACTTTTCTGTAGGAAAGAATCTTATTGCTTCAACATAGGATTCCTTCTCCCTTTTCTTGGTGGCTTTCAGCTATGCCAAACTGATAACAGCTTCCTTACTTCTTCCCACTATTTTGGTTTTTTTCAATTAGCACCAATGCATACAGCACACTCCATCTCAGAACATGTGGATTCCTGGTCACTCTCCCTATCATCTACTTCCATGCTTTCGTCTGAGCTGGCTGCTGGGGAATCTTGGAACTGCTCAGGTACTTTTTGGTTAATGTCTTTTAAAAGCTTAAACAGCCTATCCCACTGTACTGCCTTCCCTTCCTTTGGCAGATCCCTAGCAGGCTTTCCTTGTTCAGCTTTCTTTAAAAACCCCTTCCTTCTGTTCTGGGTTTTTCCAGATATAATCCTCTCCTCAGAATCTGAGCAAGAGATACAAACATTAGCTCTATCTGGTTTCTTTCTCCTACCTTGGAGTTTTACTGTGGGAGTTTCATGACTGGAGTGCCTGCTGGCTGTAGCTCTCTCTGCCTCAGAGCTAGTCAGGTAATCATTGTAGGATTTCCTCTCAGCTACCCGAGGTTTCCTCTGCCTGAAGACACGCCTTTCTTCAGAGGAGTCTGAGCTCTCTTGCCTTATTTATTTATTTAACAGTATTTCTAAACAGCCTTATCTTATTAATCAAGGTGGTATCACAGCAAACAATCGGGTAAAGTGAGTGTGTTAAACATGCAGTGAGGGAGAAATTTAGTTGAGTGTGTGTTGTATTGTGTGCTAGATTGGGTTGAGCTATGTACAAGGTGTGTTGTATTGTGTGCTAGAATGGTTTGAGCTATGTACAGTGTGGGCTATATACAGTGGTGCTACAAGACATTTTCTATAGAGGCGGTATCATGTGCTGTTATACATTCTCTTAGGTTATGTGATGTGTCCATAGTGTTCTATGAACAGCATGGTTTTTAGCTGTTTTCTAAAGTCTTTGAGGTCTGTAGTTGCCCTTAAGTCGTCCGGTAGTTTGTTCCATATTGTTGGAGCAGCCATGGAGAGTGCTCTGTCTGTTGTGTCCTTGCGTGTGTGTTTGAATTCACCTGGGGTGCTGACTTGGCTGTGTGTTTGTTTCTTCTAGGACGAGTGCTGGTGTCTGGTTGAATGAGGGTATGTAGGCTGTTGGCTGATGTGTGCTGATTTATCTTAAATAGGTTTATGATAGTTTTGTATCTGATGCGTGCACCGATTGGGAACCAGTGTAAGTCCTTTAAGGTAGGTGTGATGTGGTCCTGTCTTGCAGTACCGGATATTATTTGTGCTGCAGTGTTTTGTGCTAGCTGGAGTGGTTTGAGGGCTTGTTTCGGTAGTCCAAGGTATATCGGATTGCAGAAGTCCAGTATTGGGGTTATCAGTGCTTGACAGACGGTACGAAAGTGTTCTGGTGCAAGGAGTGGTTTCAGTCTCCTGATGATTCGCATCTTGTAGTAGACTTTTTGGATTGTTTTGTCTATGTGTGGCTTGAGGTTTAGTTTATTGTCCAGAGTAACTCCGAGGTATCTCACTTCTGATCTTATTGGTATAGTAGTGTTTTGTATCTTGATATTTGGCGGGTGTATGAAGCTTTGGTTCCGAATGATGATTAAAGCTTCGGTCTTGTTGTAGTTTATTGCGAGGTTGTTGTTTTGACACCAACTCGTCATTTGGGTAAGGCAGTCTGTTATTTTGGAGAAGTCCGGGTTGTCGATTGATATCGGGGTGTATATCATGATGTCGTCTGCATATATTGTGTATTGAATGTTGTTCTCTTTCATGATGTTGCATATCGGTTGGATGTAGATGTTAAATAGGAGTGCTGAGAGTGTGGATCCTTGAGGTACTCCTTGACGGACATTTATGGGTCGGGAGGTGTTGTGTCCCACCTTGACCTGTAGCTGTCTTTCGGTTAGGTATGAGTGGAACCATTTCAATGTGATACCATGTATACCAGTGTTCTTTAGTCTTTCCAGGAGTGTGTTGTGGCCCACTGTGTCGAAGGCTGAGGAGATGTCAATGAAGATCATTATGATTCCCTTCCTGGTGTTGTCAATTATTCTTAGGATGCTGTCGAAGAGGTAGATCAGTAGCGTTTCGACTCCATGGTTGGGACGAAAGCCGTGTTGGTTGTCGTCGAGTGTTCATGTTTGTCGATGTGTTCCTGTAGTTGTAGTTGTACCGTTTTTTCGATGATTTTTGCCAGGAAGGGTATGCTGGAGATTGGTCGGTATGCTGCTGGATCTTTTTTGTCGAGAGTTGTTTTCTTTGTGATTGGTCTTACTGAGGCAAGCTTTAGTTGCTTTGGCATGAGTCCTTGAGTGAGTGAGTTGTGTACTATTTTATGTATGGTGTGAATGAAGTTTGATTTGGTGGCTTTGACCCATGATACTGGGCATGGGTCTGTAGGAGCAGTGCTTGTGTTGATTGTAGAGATGATGTGGGATATCTGCTCTGCTGAGGGTGAGTAGAATGTGCCCCAGGTTTTGGTGTGTATGTCTGTCCTGGTGGTCCCACTGGGTGTTGTGCGCTCTGTGGAGTGAAATTTGTCTTTGATGTGGTCGGCGAATTCTTGTGGATCAACTTGTACTTCCCCTTCTGTTGTTTGCTCTTTTGTGAGGATCTTGACTATTTCGAAAAGCTCTCTAGGTTTGTTGATGGAAGTATTTATCATGTTTGTGTGGAATTCCCTCTTTGATTGGTTGATGTGTTCATTGTATTGTTTTTGTTTTGTTAGGTAAAGATGTTGGTCGGCTGTTGTTTTGTTTTTTCTCCATCTCCGTTCAATCGTCCTGAGCTCCCTCTTTTCCTGTCTTATTTTTGCTGAGTACCATGGTTTGTTTTGTCTCCTGTTGTGGTGGGTGTGTCGGTGTGTCCTGTTGTGGTGTGCCTTGGCTTCTCCACCACCAACCTTCTGTGTCTCTCCCTCTTGCCACTGCGTTTGGTCCTCTCCTGGGAGTGTTGTCTGCTGCTCTCTTGGCTGCAGCGCTGGCTAGCTTTGCTCTTGTCCTGGCTCTCCGTGGCCTCCTTGGCTTCCTTGCCTTGCTTGCTTGGCTTGCCTCCCTTCTCTGGCTTCTCTGGCTTGTCTGGCTTCTCTAACTTAAACGCTGAGCAGGGCACCTCCCCTTCTGACTCCACCCCCTTGTAACTCCTATCCTTACCTAGGGTTGCTATGGAGTCTGGGTGGGGCTTTAGCCTAGCTCTACAGCTGTGATTTCTCTCACTGCCTTTAGTTTGGTATATGTGTTCAGGTGCACCCATCCCCCGCAAAGATGAAAAAGTCCCTTTTCCCTTTGTTTCTCCAGGCTGGGCTGCCCTCTCCTTACCACACTACTCAGTGAACCCAGGACAAAGGGTTCTTCTTCAGTATGTGGACGACCTGCTCATAGCCACAAATTCATAAAGTGAATGTCTACAAGCCACCAGTGAACTCCTGCACCTTCTAAATGAGGCTGGATACAAAGTCTCAAGAGCCAAGGCGCAATTATGTCAGACTGAAGTTAAATATCTAGGGTTGTCTAGCGGGATTCGACGCTTGTGACCAGAATGCAAAGAAGCTGTGTGCAGTATTCCAACTCCAACCACTAGGAGGCAAGTAAGAGCCTTCCTGGGGGCCACAGGGTACTGTCGCATATGGATCCCCAATTTTGCTCTGCTAGCAAAACCATTGTATCAAGCTACCAAAGGAATGGAAAAGTCTCCATTGGAGTGGGGACCTGAACAGGATGCAGCATTTCAATCTCTAAAAACCGCTCTGATGCCATCACCAGCTCTGGGTCTACCAGATGTCCAGAAACCTTTCCGTCTCTATGTTCATGAGTCTCAAGGAAATGCTCTAGGGGTGCTGACTCAATTTCTTGGATCTTGGCAATGGCCAGTGGCCTATTTGTCAAAACAGTTGGATGTGGTAGCAAAAGGTTGGCCCCTTGTTTGAGAGCTGTTGCAGCTACAGCCCTTCTAGTGAGCGAATCAGATAAGCTCACTCTGGGACAGAATCTTCAAGTTATTGTACCACATTCTGTTCTGACCATCACGGAACACAAATTCACGAATATTGAAGTATCAGAGTATGCTGTGTGAGAATCCCCGGCTACAATTGATGGTCAGTCAAGCTTTGAATCCTGCTACGTTGCTCCCAATTGGTCCTGGCCCCCCTGATCATGACTGTTTAGAAATTATGGACACTGTATTCTCAAGTCGCCCGGATCTGACTGATGTCCCTTTGGAGGACCCTGAACGGACTTTCTTTGTGGATGGGAGCAGTCTCGTCATCAATGGGCATCGTTGTGCCGGGTATGCAGTGGTTACCCTTGATCTGGTAGTTGAGTCCTCAGCTCTGGCCCCGGGGGCTTCAGCACAGAAAGCTGAACTGATAGCTCTCACTAGAGCACTGATAATAGGAAAAGGGCTCCGTCTAAATGTGTACACAGATTCCAAGTATGACCTTACAACCTTGCATGCACATGGGGCCCTGTTCTCAGGAGGCAAGTCCATTAAGTATGACCCCGGGATATTGACACTATCAGAAGCATACTGCCTACAGACCTCAGAATTTAGGAAAAGTAGAACGTATGAATAGAACCCTGAAATCTCAGTTCTCTAAACTTTGTCAAGAAGTTCACCTGAAGTGGCCCCAGGTTCTTCCTATAGCCCTTCTTAGGATATGCTTAGCCCCTACTAAGTCTTTAGGAGATTCCCCTTTTGAGATTCTGTATAGGCGACCCCCGCCTATTGTATAAGGAATAAAAGGAGATATGAAACAGATTGGATCTGAAATTACTAGATAAGAACTATTGGTTTTAAGTTCTGTTTTGCAGAGTCTTCATACATGGGTACAAGATCAGCTGCCCATCCATCTAACAGAACCCCTGCATCCTCTCAAGCCTGGAGTCTCGGTGTGGATTAAAGAGTGGAAAAAGACACCGTTGGTACCGCATTGGAAGGGACCTTATGTTGTCATCTTATCAACCCTAACTGCAGTTAAAGTTGCAGAACTCGAACCCTGGATTCATCACAGTCGAGTAAAGCTAGCAGCCATTGATAGCACTGTAGAACGGAAGGCAGCTATGAAAGTTTTAGCTATATGGCAATATTACCCTATACCCCAACAGAATGATGTGACGCAAGTATAATGTGTGATTTAATTCCCACCCTTTTTAACTTGCGGGTGAGAATAATCAAAGGGGGGAATGTGGTAGGCTATGGCCTATAATAGCCTGAAAACGTATGAGAGGCCTGTAAGCTAGGCCTGAGTCCCCACCCCCACCAGAGATTAATAGTGCTGAAGAAAAACCAAAGTCAGTAGAAGTTTGAGAATCCGCTTTAAACTGCTTTTGATAAGTTTGTATGAATCCTTTATTAAAATGCTGATGATAGATATGTTCCAGTGTTCTGCATTCTCACATTCTCTGAGCTTAGAAATGACCTTGCAGTAGAGATGTATCCATGTCTAGAAACTGTACCATTGTTAGAATAGCCTGGGAAGGGGGAACAGGGTGCTAGGCCCAGAGAGGGTCCCCAATTGGACGGGTGCAGGGGGCATTGGGACCAATAGAAAGTCTGCATGTATCAAACTGAAAAGAAATGTATAAAATGAATATGTTTCTGTAAGAACTTTGCTCAGTCCTTTTTGACGCTTGACTGTCTGAGCCTTGTGCACAATAAATTGGCTTGGATCTTTGAACTGACCCCTGGTATTATTTATTGCATGCTTATCAGCTGCTACATGACATGTTATGGCCTTTGAGAGCCTCAGGGGATCCCAAACATACACTTGCTGCAAACACACGGTAGGTTGCACCTTTGGTCTTTTGTGAATGACATCAGCCTTTACATGTTAATGATTTACTGTTTGTCTCATAGACATTTCCTGTTGGGTCTGTGTACACGAACGCTGATGCACATGGGGTGGAGTTGTGAAACGTCTGTGTAATATGGGCATGGACATGACCATATCCATGTGACACCCTCGTCTGTGGTTCCAATTCAATATGTCCCCAACATGCAGTGTATTCTGTGCTGTGATCATGTTATGTTTGCCTGTGTGACGTTTCCTTACGTATATATTGATGTTTTACTCTCTGCAATTTGGGCTGATGTTGCAAGCAGCATACCACTACATTGTTTATCCTTTTCTGACACACAAAGCACATTTACTACAGTGCATCCGGTGTCACCATCACCCACCTGTTGGAGGACACAACAACACCATGGAACTATCCCTGGGAAATGGTGCCATAGGATGTTTGACCTCTGCGAGTAGGACACATGCCTAGGATGGACAATATTAATGTTGGACTGCTACTTTGTGCATGACAGGCCTGTCCAACACACCGTTGCTGCTGTGCTCTGGCTGGGTGTCATGTTCATCGCAGGAGGCACACATGGCCTTTCCAATACTGTGGCAAGTGGACTGGCATACTATTATTTGAATGACATTCTTTGAGTGACATTTTGGAGGTTTCCATCGAGGGTTTCTCTATGCAGTGGGATTCCCTCTGATTGGGTTTCCTCTGCTTTTTGATTGGTGGCTTCGATTTTTCAATGGAAGGTGACGTTAGACGCCGATATCTATTTGGTGGGTTATACCCCCGTGGTTTCTCATTCATGCTTTCCTTTTTGCCAGTTGTGGATGGACCTGAAGCAGGGTTCTATAACACTTTTGATGAAGAACCCGAAACGTGAGCCGCGTCGTCATTGTTGAACTACTGGCATATTTCAGCTGCGTTGGATGGCACTCTTTAAAAGCTAAGTTTTGGATTTCTATTTTTTATCCACAAAAAACGTCTTAATAAAAGGAGCTGCCACAGTGGTGCCTGGATTGGTTTCCCTGGTACTGTGCTGGCGTACTCCGACAAAAAGAATTGTATATTTGGGGGGTATTGAACATTGGAATCTTTTGGTTTTGGGCTTTCCAGTACTGTGGCATATTGGGATGTCACACTGGACTATGCATGCCCAGGGTTTCAAGGACAGTTGTAACATGACTTGTTGGATTGCAGACACCCTTTGCACTTTGGAAACTGTGTACTGGTCCCCACATGTGCAGCAGGGACTAACATTGTCACTGTATGTTGTACATCCGTCTGACATTGTGTTGTTGTGTTTTGCCCATGTGTGTGACATGGAATGCAAGATACTCTCATCTGTTTGGTTTGACATGAGCATACAGCCATGCGTGTGGCACAGGGGGAACACTGGAGAGGTCCTCTTGTCCATGTCCACCTAGCCTCCACTTGGACATGACACAGTATTTGCCACAACACCACTTTACTGCACACCAGCATCTTGGGTTGCTGTTTGCAATCACCAAGGGTGGTACAGTGCATGTGTGGCATCACTGTATCATGTTTCAACGTACTCGGTGCATGTGCATGTGACTGACTATGTTGGTGCAACACAGCAGGTTGCAATATGGCTTCTGTGTGGGTTACTGTAACATGTTTTACCTTTCTTTCCATCTCTATATACAGTTTATTGTGTCTGTTTACTGTACAGACGTGATGCTCTGCATTGATTTACAAACCTAGCATTGCATGTCTGTACAGTCCTATTTATCCCCTGAGGTAACGACACTCAAATTGCCCCGTTATATTTCGAGTGTGGCAGTGTGTCAATTTTCTTCCTTAATTAGTGCATTCCATGTACCGTGATATATGTGTAAGGACACTTTATCCACACCAACCAGTGCAGGGGGGACCTTCTGCATAGTGTCATCTCTGCATGTTTCTGAAGATGGTTTCTTTTGAATTCTCTGTGTTCATGTGCCTCTGCTACCTGTTAGCATATCCTCATTGTGCATTTGACGATTGTTTAGGGTTACATTGTTGCAGCTTTGATTCCTATATCAGGCATTATGTGACAGATGTAACATAAATTTCGATATGTGTGTTTAAACTTTCAAACTTTTAACAACATATGCTGTTTCATTTGTGTTCCTCCAGTGTTGGCAGAAAAATATGTTTTAAGGAACAGATCATGATTGATGTGTATTGGGCCCTCATCATGCACTGCCTACTGTCTTCATGCACACATATGTCACTAACACATTTGGGGCATGCAGCAGCATGTGGGGGGTGGGGGCCTAATGCATACTGCACACCATGCACCTGATGCACATTATCTCTCCTGCCCATCATTTGTAGATGGACCAGTGACATTTCTTTAAGATGTGGGTTGCTGCCCTGCAAAATGTGTTTCCGTATTTACTTTTTATTTATTTATTTATTTATTTGAAATCATTTCTATACCGCCTTTCTAAAATTCAAAGTGGTGTACATATAACAAAGTCTAACAGTACATTAATGCATGCTATTTTACAGAGAACTGAACACAAGAAAATGTAGGACATCAACATGAACATTTGTATATAATTAACTTAAAACATCCCATAACTATGTACAAATTATGGTCATTACTTGAACAATCCATCTGTCAGGCTAGGATTATATAAATGTGTCCAACTGTCCATCATAAGTAGCTGGGAGGTGATCCGGTTCAGTGTCTGGCTGTAAGTTGGTAGTTAAGTCTGGCTTATAGTGGTCCTGTAATAGGAAAGTTGTCATTTTTTTGTGAAATTCAGTCATGTAATGACATCCTCTTAGCAATGGGGATAATATGTTCCTTATTGATGGGGCAAATAGTGACAGTGCGGAATTACAGGTTCTTTGCTTACTTTTAGCTTTCTGTATGGGTATGGCAAGGAGATTAAGGTATGGCACTTATCCCACCTAGAGCAGGGAAGCACTACCTGTTCCATTACCAGAAGCACTACCATTCCCTGAATGTTCAGGTGGTGTGCAATGCAAACTACATACTGAATGTGCTGCCCAGGTTTGCTGGGTCAACCACGATTCCTACATCCTGCAATACTCAGAACTGATCCAACAATTTGAGGAGGGGCATTATGGACATGGCTGGCTACTGAATGAGTGACCTCTCATTATTTTATATTTGCCAGCAGTGGAGCACACATGCCAGGCTGGGCACCTGCAAAGCTAATATGAGAATGGGCCTAGGGTAGCCAACTGGCTCCAGAATTCAGGTATAACCTGATCCAGTCCTGGTTTCTCCAAGGAAATCCAGGTAGCAAGTCCATGCAACTGGTAAGGTAAAACCAGGAATGGATCAGGATGTCCCTAAGATCTGGAGTCAGTTGACCACCCTAATGGGGCCTGTTATGGGAAATAGAGCCACACAGTAAATGTACTAGGCCAAGCTGGGCACCCGAAAAGCTAATATCAGAATGGAGCTGTTATGGGAAAGAGAGCTACACAGTAAATGTACTGGGCCAGGTTGGGAACCTGAAAAGCTAATATGAGAATGAGGTCTAAGGTGGCCAACTGCTAGCACCCTGAATGCCGGAACGCCTACTCCCCACCCCGTCCTTTAATGCACAATTCGTAAATGCTGCGCCCTTAGCGCCATTTAGTAATCATGCCCCATATTGTCAGCAAGATAAACCTCAACTCTATTATCTCATGCAAAAGTATTGCATACATATATTTTCATAGCTACTTTTCTAAATATTGTTCTAATAATTTCAGTATTACTTTGACATTTTTTGTTTCATACTGCAAGTTAGGTAAAATACCCAAATGTATTAGGCAATGAAAGAATTGTTGACTAATAGAAGGGTTTCATATCTAAATTAAATTAGTCATTATTTATTTAATTTGAATGAGATCAGAAGTCCTCCCAAAACATCACTTCTTCACCCAAAATGATGCACAGACTAATTCAAAAAATGTGGCCAGTTTCCAAGTGGCTATGGAGCTATTTTAGAAACCCTATTTGTACTTTGGATCTCTGAAAATGGGCATAGAGACTTTCAAAGCATGGAAACGTCTCCAGAGCCATTTTGGAAGTCATGGATGTTCCCAGCATGAGAACATCACCCCCTGCCTACTTAGATGTCCCTTCACTGGAGATGTTTTTAAAAGTCATATGTGAAATGGCTCCAGAGACATCTCTGTGATTTGGACGTCCATATGCATACCTTTGGAAGTCCAAATCATGACTCAGACTTTTAAAATGAACCCCATGGCAGCTGATTGTGGTACAGATCACCAAATATTAGTATGCAAACTCAGGCTAAAGTTGAAAAAGAGCAACCCGCTCATAAATGTAGCAAAATATGACCTTGAGAATATACCACTGGAATTTAAAGACTGCCTGCAAAATCGATTTGCTGCTTTAGATACAAATGACAGAGCTTCAGAAGAGTTATGAGATGATATCAAAGAGGTTGTGTTTGAAGAAACTTAAACTTCTCTACAAAAGGTGAAAAATTAAAAATGGCCAAAATGGATGACCAAAGAACCTCTGAAAATTGTTCAGAAAAGCAGAGAAGCTAACTCAACAGAGATTTCCAACATGCAGCAAGACAAGACAAGGAGAAGTACTACAATGATAAGCTGATAAGGATAAAGCGGAATTGCTTAACAAATATTTTTGTTCTGTGTTCACAGATGAAGAACCAGGAGCAGGACCTCAGAAAACACCCACAAATAGGAACAGAAGCGAGGGACATCTTGAACAATTTTCAGAAGACTGTGTTCGTGAGAAACTAGCTCAACTTAAAGTAGACAAAGCGATGGGACCGGATGGGATACACCCTAGAATACTGAGGGAACTTGGGGACGTTCTAGCAGCTCCACTGACTGACCTTTTCAATGCCTCGTTGGAGTCGGGAGTGGTGCCAAAGGACTGGAGAGAGGCTCATGTGGTGCCTTTACACAAAAGCGGAAGTAAGGATGTGGTTGAAAACTAGAGGCCGGTTAGCTTAACTTCGGTGGTGAGTAAATTATTGGAAACACTGCTGAAAGAGAAAATAGTGAGGTTTCTGGAGTCCAGCGGATTACAGGATCTGAGGCAGCATGGATTCACCAGAGGCAGGTCTTGTCAGACAAATCTGATTGATTTCTTTGACTGGGTGACCAGGGAGTTGGACCGAGGGAGAGCTCTAGATGTGGTGTATTTAGATTTCAGTAAAGCCTTTGACACTGTTCCTCACAAGCGACTTATAAACAAACTGAGCACCCTAGGGATGGACCCTAAAGTTACTGCTTGGGTTAGAAATTGGTTGGGTGGGAGGCGACAAAGAGTACAAGTAAATGGAGCTCACTCTGAGGAGAAGGATGTTACCAGTGGTGTGCCCCAGGGATCTGTCCTTGGTCCGATTCTTTTTAACATCTTTGTTAGTGATATAGCGGAAGGGCTGTCGGGTAAGGTTTGCCTCTTTGCGGATGATACCAAAATTTGCAATAGAGTAGACACCCAAGAAGATGTAGATAACATGAGGAGGGATCTAGCTAAGCTTGAAGAATGGTCTAGAATTTGGCAGCTGGGATTTAATGTTAAAAAATGTAAGGTCATGCATTTGGGATGCAGCAATCCAAGGGAGCAATACAGTATAGGAGGTGAAGTACTTTTGTCCACTAAAGAAGAGCGGGACCTAGGCGTGGTTGTGTCTGATGATCTTAAAGTAGCTAAACAGGTAGAAAAGGCGACGGCAAAAGCTAGAAGGATGCTTGGGTGCATACGGAGAGGAATGGCTAGCAGAAAAAAGGAGGTGATAATGCCTCTGTATAAGTCTTTGGTGCAACCTCATTTGGAGTATAGTGTGCAATTCTGGAGACCGCACCTTCAAAAGGATGTGAACAGGATGGAGTCGGTGCAGAGGGTGGCTACTAAAATGATTAGTGGGCTTCATTATAAAGCATATGAGGACAAACTTAAGGATCTTAATATGTACACCTTAGAGGAAAGGCGGGATAGAGGTGATATGATTGAGATGTTTAAATACCTCCGTGGCATAAATGTTCAGGCATAGAGCCTCTTTCAATTGAAAGCAAGTTCTGCTACATTGGGACATGGGATGAGGGTGAAGGGAGATAGATTCAGGAGTGATATGCGGAAATATTTCTTTACAGAAAGTGTAGTGGATCCATGGAATAGTCTCCCAGTGGAGGTGGTAGAGATGAGGACAGTAACTGAATTCAAAAAAGCATGGGACCAACACAGAGGATCTCTAAAGGTAAAAAGTGGACTGTTGTAGTTGTTGATATGGAAGGACAGACTAGATAGGCCATGTGGTCTTTTTCTGTCATTATGTTTCTATGTTTCTATGTTTCTAATGATGCAAACAAGGAAATATAATAAGACTGGCTCTAAAGCTACGAGAGTTAAATGAAAAACTCCAGTCTCAAACTGGAATGCTACAAGGAACCATGTTGAATGATGCTGAGAAGATCAAGAAAAGGTGGAAAGAATATACAGAGTCATTATACTATAAAGATCAAGTGGACCAACAGCTGTTTCAACCTGTACCTTATGATCAGGAACCATTAGTGATGAAAGAAGATGTTAAAGCAGCATTGAAAGCCTTATCAAAGGACAAGGCACTGGGAATTTATGGCATTCCTATTGAAATATTACAGCAAATGGATGCAGCAGTTACCATACTTACAAGACTCTGCCAGGAAATTTAGAAGACAACATCACAGCCAACTGACTGGAAAAGATCTGTGTTTATACCAATACTAAAGAAAGGTGATCCAACTGGCTGTGGAAATTTTCATGCAATCACTCTGATCCCACATGCCAGTAAGATTCTACTCAAGATTATTCAGCAGAGACTACAACCATACAAGAACTGCCTGAAGTGCAAGCAGGGTTCAGGGAAGGGTGAGGAATGAGAGACATCATTGAGGATGTAAGATGGATCCTTGAAAAGACTAAAGAATACCAAAAGGATATATATAGGTATTTTATCGACTACAGTAAGATTGTGTAAACCATGAGAAACTCTGTGCCACACTAACAAGCAAGGGCATAACAGAACACTTGCTAGTTATCTTACACAACTTTTACATTGATCAAGAAGCAACAGTTTGAATGGAACAAGGAGAAATAGAATGGTTTAAAATCAGCAAAGGTGTATGACAAGACTTCATACCATCTCCCCCCAGCTGTTTAATTTATATGTAGAACAAATTATCAGAAAAGCAGGACTGTATGAAGACAACTGAGGTGTGAAGATGGCTGGAAGAATCATCAACATTCTTTGCTATGCTGATGATACTACATTACTGGATGAAAGTGAAGATGATCTGAAACATTTGCTTCTCAAAATCAAGGAACATAGTCTTAAAATGAGCCTGAACCTTAATGTAAAGAAGACAAAGATCCTGACTAGCAAAAGCAATAAGATCATCCTTGATGGAGAAGAAACTGAAAAAGTTGACAACCTGAACCTATTGGATCAACTATCAATAAAGAAACCACAAGCAGTCAAGAAATCTGACTACCCATTGCTTTTGGCAGAATGGCTATGAAGGACCTAGACAAAATTTTCAAGAGCAGAGATGTCTCTCTCTCTCTATATAGAAGCTATGGTATTTTCAATAACATCATATAAATGGGAAAGTTGAACAATGAAAAGATAGACAGGAAGAAATTTAATGCCTTTGAATTATGATGTTGGTATATTTTATGTACAAACCACTCAGTACTACAGAAGATCAAACCTAAGATTTCTTTAGAAGCTCACGTGACATAACCTCAACTTTCATAATTTAAATACATCATGCAAAGAGAGACATCATGCTTGGGAAGGTAGAAGGTCAACGCAAAAGAGGAAGGCCGACAATGATATGGATCGATACAATAACAACAGCTATGGGTGCCACTCTATCAACAATGAGCCGCCTGACTGAAGACCGAGCACAGTTTAGAATAGCTATCCAGAGGGTCACCATGAGTCGATACCGACTCGATGGCACTTAATAAGAACAACAATGATGGCCGCCAGGATCATCAGGTCACAGGGGCATTATTTTCCTCTATATAATGCAACTTGTGAGACTGAACACAAGTTGCATTCATCATTTACCACAGGAGTTACCTGCAGAATTGAGTTAGCATAGGTTAGTGACTCTTTCAGTAAATGAAAGGAGAGTCATTTTTAATGCCATTTCAATGTGGAGGTTTCTAGGCAGCTGTGTGACTAGTCCTGAAGAAGCCCGTTAAATCAGATTGAGCAAAACTCAGCTTTAACATCTTGTTATTTTCTGAGATGGTTCTTTCATTACAAGCTAAGGGCCTAATTCCATCCAGGATGTACAGGCCCTCTGTGTGCCTGGTTGGAACTGGAAGCACAGAGAGAATCACGATTCTGATTCCACGGGCACATCTAGCCCCACGGGATCAGAATCGCCAACAGGCCTGTACGTGAAGGCCAGGACCACGATTCAGCCTGGCCTGCACGTACAGGCCTTGCCTGGCTAACCCAGGGGTTTTAAAAGAAGTCATGGCACCATGGCACCGCAGCTCTATTTAAAAGCCGCAATCCCTGGCCACCGGCTCCCAAAGTGCTTTTCCTGCAGCCCGACCCCCGATCTGGTCTCCTAGGGCCAGGGTTGGGCTGCAGGGAATGCCCTCTGCCCCCTGCCGCCCCATCCCAGCCCCGGTCCTGCCATTCCTGCCACATCAGGGAAGTTATTCCAACTCAGAGGTGGAATAACTTCCCCATTCAAGTTGCCGGCCCCAGACATACAAGGCCGATATTAGAATCGGCCCTGTATGTCCTGGGCCGGCGACGGCCCACTGCCTGCCCTAACACAGCCCCCAAACCACCCCTTTCTTGCCCCCCATCTAACTTCCCTATACAATGTGAGGGGAAGAAGGACGGGGCTGGGAAAGGGCATGAATAGCATGAATATTCGTTGCTCAGAATGACCCGCTAAGTGTTTCAAAGTTTTTAAATGCATTTAATTGTTACAACAAACTTCAGGAGCCTATGAATGATATAAGGGGAGAGACAGTGTATGTTTATATGAGGTAGCGTAGAAGTATGCTTCCATGGTCACATGTACCCCCAGTAACTGAGTTCCTTACCATCTCAGTAAACCTTATAATCGCAGCTAAATTACTGTGGATAAAACAGAACATTACTTGCATAAATGGACTTTTACAAAATTGTCTGTCCTATGTGTACCTAAACTTATGTACTTAACTGAGAAAAGGCATTCAGAGTTAGTTACAGGCATTCATTTACATACTGACATTAGTATTTCAAAAGCACATGTGTAAAATTACCAGAGAAAACATTAGTACATCAGTGTAGGTAGTTTTCCATGGGGTGAAAATATGTGTTTATTTTCATTTTCAAACTTAACAAAAAATCTGTGGGAGGAATTTACCCATTGACTTCCAGCTGTATACATATAAGAAGGATAATCTTATAACAGACCGCATAATTCGTGTTTATGGTTTATTAAAATTTGATATACCGCCCTTCATACCAGCAGAGCGGTATACAATGAGCAAATTAAAAACAAATAAACAAACTCCATTAAAATTATAGGCAAGCTAAGGAGGGCATAGTGAGGGAGTGGGAGGGGAGGAGTAGGTGCTGGGAGCAAAAAGATAAAAGGTCAGTTGGAACAGGTGAGTTTTCAAGGACTACAATTTAGAGTATGAGGACTCAAGATGAAGGTCAGTAGGGAGGGAATTCTATAGACTGTTTCCTAGGAAATAAAAGGCCGAGTGCCATGTGGATTTGAAACGGGCCTGCGATAGTGAAGGGAAATGCAGGCAATTTTCATGAATCAAATGGAGGATTTGAGGAGGGGCATGCAGGATGAGATAAGAGGATAGATATGTGTGTGTGTGTGGGGGGGGGGGGGGTGCCAGAGTGCATGATCTTATGAGTGAGAAGTTTTAAGTGGATCTGGCATGTGAGAGGTAGCCAGTGTGACTTAATGAGCAGGAGAGAAACATGATCAAAATTAGTGGTGCGATGAAGTGGATGAATAGCTATGTTCTAGACAGATTGGAGGTGTTAAATTGATAGTGCAGTAAACTGGAGTAGATTACATTGCAATAATCTAAGTGGGAGTTGACCAAAGCCAGGAGCAGTGTGATGATGGAAGCAGCTGGCAGGAGTGACCAAATAGAGTGTATCTGACAAAGAGCAAAGAAGGAGCATTTCACTACCTCACTGATTTGATCATGGAAAATGATGGAGGTGTCAAGAATAACCCCAAGATACTTAAGAGAGGAAACAATGGGAACAGGAAATCCATCAAGCGAAGGGGACAATGAGGGGTGAAGTTGAAGAACCAGTAAGCCATAAAGCAAAGGTTTTGGAGGGATTCAGCATTGTGGAACCTGTGTCTTCTGGGGGAACTGTTAGGTACTTGTGACCTAGATTGGCCACTGTTAGAAACAGGATACTGGGCTTGATGGACCTTCGTCTGACCCAGCATGGCATAGCTTATGTTCTTATGCAACCAGGGAGAAACACGAGTTAATAATGGAGAGGTGGGATGAGTGTGCAACAGCAGCAGGATGTCATCCACATAGTAATATACAGATACACCCTTCTGCTGAATCAGGGTGGCCAGAGGGGCAAGGAAGACATTAAAAAGGAGGGGAGCCAGAACCAGTCTTGAGGGACACGGCAAGATAGAGGGAAGTGAGTGGATGAGGAATCCTGAAAGGGCACATAGTAGGAATGGTCAGTAAGGAAAGAGTGGAACCATTGTAACACTAATCCACATAAACCAGCAGCATGAAGTTAGGAAAGGAGAAGAGAGTGATTGATGAAGTTGAAGGCAAAGGAGAGGTTTATGGTTTAGGCACCTGATATATCAAAGCAGTTTACAGATATTTTCTAACAGGCACTTTTTATTCCCTCATGTGCTCACAATCTAAGCATACTTGAGGCAAGGAGTGGCCATGGGATTAAAAGCCCCAGTCGCACCAGCCTGAGGTTACTTATCCCTAAGTGGGAATTGAGCCCCTGACCCTCTGACTTGAGGTAATCTGTCCCAATCACTGATACATTACCCTTATCCAAGGATTCCATGTTTCCTTCAGAATAAATAGAAGCATGGTTTCCATACTGTATCCAGCACAGAAGCCAGATTGTCTGGGGTGTAGGAAGTTGTTTTTATTTTGAGATGACCAGAGAACTGGGTAAAAACAAGCTTTTCTAAGATCTTAGAAGGAAAGAAAGGTTAGAAACCAGATGGAAGTGAGCGGGAACAGAGGGATATAAAGTAGGATTTTCTAAAAGAGGGCAGACTAATGTGGTCTTACGGCACTGAAGGAAGACACCGGTGGATAGACTATTGTTGAAAAGAGTGAGGGTTCAGGGGTGGAGGGCCAAAGAGGCCTCTGGAACCCAGGAGAAAGGAATAGGGTCAGTAGCACAGGTGGTTTTAGAGGAAGTGGTGACATCTTTGGTGAGTGATTCCATATGGGTAGGATTAAACTGGGACTAATTATGCGATAGGGTGTGACCAATAGAAGGATCTCCATCTACAACAGGAGCAGAGGGATACTATCTAGGAGATGAAGGGGGTTCAATATGGTCAAAATCAAGTTGCAGCTGGAGGATTTTATCCTGGAAACGTCAGGTGGGTATAAGGAATATGAGGTTGGAAAGGGTGGAATCTGTGATGTGGTGCGGGAAGAGCTCTAGGGAAGGTGACAATGTTTGTGCCTGCAATGTATGCATGTGGTATACCACTTACACTAGCATTTTATAAAGACAGATTGGCACTATTAGCCTTTATGAAATTGAAATAAGCACCTACTTTCACTTAAAATAAACACCCCTTATAAAATCAAGCCCATGCAGGACATATACACATAAGATTGAGTGAATATACTCCAGACAATTTTAAAGCGGGCCATTTTTCCATGGAACATGTTTTATCCACAAAAAAACCTTTTAGAATTATCCCCTTAATAAGTAACAATCACAAGCTAGAAATACATACACAGTGTTGCATATGAACAAATCTAGTTCATGTTTGAAATATTTTCCTTTGTATTTTTCTTTCAGTTGAAGAGCAGTTAAATATTCATTGCATTTTACCATCCTCTATATACTCATCAAAAGTTTGGATTGGATGAACCTTTGCTCTTCTTTCAATCTGACCAATAATATGACAATTAGGCCTTCTGAGGAGAAGCTGCAAGTATTTGATTAGCTTCAATGCCTCTTCAAATGTATTGAGAGAAACAAGAAAAAGGGAGAAAGTCATTGTTTTGCTTGCTCTTTTCTTAATGACCTGTGCTCCACTATAAATATTGTATTAGGCATGTGCATTTAAGGTTTGTTTGGGCATTTATCTGTGTACTTAAAAAATCACAGTGAATGCAAATTGCTTGTGCATGCATATACCTGTACATGCACACAATAAATTTGCATATGCAAAAAAATCTATAGAACAAATAGTAAGCATGCAATTGAGATGAATATGTTTAAGGAAAAAAAAAGAAAACATACGAAAATTCCTAAAACTTTATTTTAAATGAGTCCAAACTGAAGATATTTTAGGACTTGTACATGCCTAATAAATATAGGTTTCAAATAATCCCATACTATAAATTTTCTGTATAAAAAAGGTTTGGTATACAACACTAATCTACTACACCGCCTTTTTTTTTAGCAGATTGTACAATTTGAAATTTTATAATTAATTTATCTCTACAATGATTCACTGTAATTCTGATTAGAAGAAGCACATTTCTCTAACAGAAATCCTAAGGGGCCCATATTCAGTTCAGCAGAAACTGGAAAAGTGAATCAAAGAACTTTATCTAGTTAACTTTGTCTGGATTTTCAGTTGTATGTTCATGCTACTGAATATAATGAAATAAAAATAAGCAGATGAAGATACTCGGTTAACTTGATGATAGCCATTGCTAGTGCTCAAATTTGTCCTGTGCTCCTAAAATGCCTCTCGTTCCATTTCCTTGATTTTTGTCATAACTAACAGTTAGGGGTATGTTTACTAAAACCCCGGTAATGTGCGGGCCGCGCTAGTGTGCGGGTGCCATATAAGGAGTGGGCGTTTCTTTCTGAAAAAGAAAAAACGGGATTTACATATGCGCTAAGGTGCGCGGCGCCCATGTGCACCCCGCACATTAGTGCATGAGAAAGCTGCGCGGGAGGCATAAGTGGCGCGCTGATGTGCAAGCCTCTCCCCTCCCACTCTCCACCCATTGATCCCGTCCCTCCGCCCCTCGGGAGCCTTCCTCCGCCCTCGGAATGCCTTTCCACGCCTCTATCGCACTTCAGCGCGCCGTGCACTTGTGCGGGCCCGTTAGTGCAGCGCGCACGTGTGCGGGGCACAAAAATGCACAATTGCGCGGTTTAGTAAACATACCCCTTAGTATGATAACATGTTAATGTCAGAAGGTTTTAACATGTGTTAATCAAATTAACATGCATTAAATATCCAGAGGCCTTTTATTTCTATGGGTAAAGTTGCATTTTATGCATGTTAACCTATTTGGTTCTCCAAAGACGTGGCTGCACAAATGATGGCAAAAAACACAGATTTCACAAAATTCAAAAGTTTGCAAACAGGAACACCGAAAAGAATACAGGATAAAGCTAAAAGAGACAAAAAGAGAAATAAGGATAGCAACATCAAAGGCAGAAGAAAAGATGGCTAAAGATCCAAAGTGTGATGACAAACGTTTTTTAGGTATATTCAGGAAAAGAGGAAGATCAGAGGTGGAATTGCTAGACTCAAAAGTGCCAAGAACGGATTTGTGGAAAGGGACGTTGAAAAAGCAAAAATGCTAAACAAATATTTATGTTCTGTTTTTACTAAAGCAAATCCTGGAGAAGGACCTCGTGTGATTGACAAATAAACAAATGGGAATGGTGTAAATACCACACCATTCACAGAAGATGATGTGTTTGAACAGCTTTCAAAACTGAAAGTGAACAAGGCCATGGGACCGGATTGGATACATCCCAGGATACTGAAAGAGGTCAGAGAGATTCTGGCAGGGCTTTTAAAGTAGACGAAGTGATGGGACCGGATGGGATACACCCTAGAATACTGGGGGAAATTGGGGGCGTTCTAGCAGCTCCACTGACTGACCTTTTCAATGCCTCATTGGAGTCGGTAGTGGTGCCAAAGGACTGGAGAGAGGCTCATGTGGAAGAGGAAGTAAGGATGTGGTTGAAAACTACAGGCCAGTTAGTTTAACTTACGTGGTGAGTAAATTATTGGAAATGCTGTTTAAATAGAAAATAGTGAGGTTTCTGGAGTCCAGCAGATTAGAGGATACGAGGCAGCATGGATTCACCAGAGGCAGGTCTTGTCAGACAAATCTGATTTCTTTGCCTGGTGACCAGGGAGTTGGACCGAGGGATAGACTTATAGGCAACTTATAAACAAACTGAGCACTCTAGTGATGCACCCTAAAGTTACTGCTTGGGTTAGAAATTGGTTGAGTGGGAGGCGACAAAGAGTACAGGTAAATGGAGCTCACTCTGAGGAGAAGGATGTTACCAGTGGTGTGCCCCAGGGATCTGTCCTTGGTCCAATTCTTTTTAACATCTTTGTTAGTGATATAGCAGAAGGGCTGTCGGGTAAGGTTTCTCTTTATTTGCTTTATCTTTATTTGCAAATTTAATATACCACTCTTTACCGGTGGCATCAGAGCGGTGTACAATGGAAAAATATACAGGCTGCTGAAACAGAAAGGAACGCCAAAAATTTAAAGAGCAGGATAGAAAGAGGAGATAGAGCAGGCAGCAGAATAATACAACAGGAGGATGAAACAGAGGTGGATACAGTCAGGGTTAACGGGGTGGGGGGGAGAGGGGGAGAGGGGAGCAGGTTGGGGGGGAAGGTTAAAAGCGGTGCAAAAAAGGTGGGTCTTTAATCTAGCCTTAAAAGTTTTATAAGAAGGTTCTAGGCGGAGGGCGACGGGAAGCGAGTTCCAGAGTTTCGGGCCTAGAAAGAAAAATGCTGAGGAGCGGGTGGACTCCAGATGAGCCTGTGAGGGGGAAGGAAGGGACATGCGGTTCAGGTGAACTGATCTGAGGGAACGATAAGAGGAGTGGAGACGTATTAAATTGGCAAGGTAGAGAGGAACACCGGTGTGGATAGTCTTGTGGACATAGATAAGGATTTTGAACTGTATGCGGTAAACAAGGGGAAGCCAGTGTAGATGAATCAAGATGGGGGTAATATGGTCAAAGCGGGAAGCGTGAGTGAGAAGGCGTGCAGCTGTATGATGAACGAGTTGTAGTCTTCGCAATTGAGTTTGAGGGAGACCGGCGAGGATACCAAAATCTGCAATAGAGTAGACACCCATGAAGGTGTAGATAACATGAGGAGGGATCTAGCTAAGCTTCAAGAATGGTGTAGAATCTTTTAAAAAATGCAAGGTCATGCATTTGGGCTGCAGCAATCCAAGGGAGCAATATAGTATAGGTGGTAAAGTATTTTTGTCCACTAAAGAAGAGCGGGACCTAGGCGTGGTTGTGTCTGATGATCTTAAAGTGGCTAAACAGCTAGAAGGGAGAGGAGGAGTAGCCTAGTGGTTAGAACATTGGCTTGGTAACCAAGCAATCAGGGTTCAATTCCCACTAGCACTCCTTGTGGCCTTGGGCAAGTCACTTAACCCTCCATTGCCTTGGAAGAAAGGCCTCACCAAGAATTAAAGCCACCAAACCCTGTTGAAATTACCTTAACCCAATAATCTACCAAATTCCAACATGTGTAGAACCCTAAACCTATCTATTTTTTGTTTATATTTTTGTCGGAGTTGGTCATCCAAGTGGGTGGAAAAATAACCACGCACCGCCACGACACCTCCCTTTTATTAAATATAAGAATAAAACTTTTTGCACTTAGCTCAAATATTGATCTTCCAAAGATGATGTGCCAGAATATCAAAAGCGACGTGCTACACGTCTCGGGTTGTCTTCAGAAATTATTCAACCCTGCTTCAGGCCATCTGAAACTGGCAAATCCTTGATGCAGAATCATAGAGCTTGTGCTTGAATGAACCGAGATGAGGGCTCTTATAGCTACTGCTTTCTCGGCATCTGACGTCACTTACACCAGATGGGTATGAGCCTCCAAACATGGTGAGCTATGAAACACAACACTCCTCCCTGTTTCCTCAGCTCACAACCTTGTGGTCATCTTCAATGCTACTCTCTTTCTCTGCACAAATCCAACAGAAAGCTAAAACCTGTCACTTTTTTACAACATTGGCACAATTTGTCCCTTTCTTTCTACACGCACTACTAAGACACTTATCCACTCTTTAGTCACCTCCCATCTAGATTATTGCAACCTCCTCCTTGCTGGTCTTCCTCTGAATCATCTCTCTCCCCTTCAATCTGTTCTAAACTCAGCTGCATAGTTAATCTTACGCCAGCCTCAATATGCTCATATAACCCCTCTTCTCAAGTCATTTTACTGGCTTCCTATTTGTTTCTGTATCCAGTTCAAACTTGACCTATAACTGTACTCATTCTGCTGCTCCTCACTACCTTTCCTTCTTGTCTCTCCCTACACCCCTTTTCAGGAACTCTGCTCTTTTGGCATATCCCTTATATCTGTGCCCTGCTCTTCTACTGCCAACTCCAGACTTTGATTCTTTCACCTTGCTGCTCCTTGCACCTGGAACAAACTACCTGAGTCTGTGTGTCAGGTTTTATAGCTGGCCCTTTTCAAATCCAGGCTAAAAATTCACCTCTTTGAGGCTGCCTTTGTATTCTGATCTGCTTAGTCTCCTATGTGTTTTCTTACCATTCCCCTACATATATCCTTGTCTTCACATGTTGTGTTGCCTATCTTGACTAGATTGTAAGCTCTCATGAGAAGGGATCATCATGTGTCTGTACAGTGCTGTGTACACCTTATACTACTATACAAATGATAAGTAGTAGTAGTAACTCAGCCAACAAGGGACGACACGCTACCTGCTGGTTAATCAGCTTCACCACATCCATGCTGTTAGAATATACTATCATTCAAAAATGCACAAAATGCTCCCCTCACGGTATCAATGTAATCCACACTGGGAAGAATGCAACAAAGGCTATGTTACAACACCAGCCTTTCCCTCTCCAGGTCTCTGGCCATGCCTACACACACCAAGTTCCCAGGAAAAAAGATTCTAGAACTGTGTCCACTGGAAGCATTAGAAAAGAACTCCAACTCCTAATTCCTGCCAAATGTGAGATCCATTAAACTGCCTCAAAAAGGAAACTCAGACTTCCATATCTTCCCAGACCCCCTGAGCCCCCCGCACTAAGTGATGCTTCCTAACAAGCTCATGAGTCAAGTGTTCCAGGTGATACCGAAATGTGTGACTCATGGGCATCACTGCTTGCAAAATTGAATTTGCAGCAGCAAATACTGAACCTGATGCAACATGAGCTTCCTCTTACACTTACCTGCCTAAGCACCCCCAGAAGGGTTTCAACCTTCTATTTTGGTAGCCTGGACTCCATCCTGAATGAATACAACTCAGTCCCCAAGAAGGTAAGTCGTGTACACGTCCCTTCAGATTTTTCCTTAGTGAATGGGGCACCCAGTTCCAATGCCAACCTCCAAAAAGCTGCAACCAACTGTGCACACTCATCTGAACCCACAAGGCCTCCCTGTGATGGGGAATATAGAATGCTACCCATCTCTCTTCAAAGGGATTATCAACAGTCCCCTTTAAGAGAGACTGTAGCCCAGAGTTCAGGGCTGGAAGTGCATGGCTCAAAGGGAGAGGTTAAGAACCCAGCAGAGTGTAGGAAGGGGGAGAGGCCTGTGGAGTCAGGAATCCTTCCAAGGCAAGATGTGCAAAGAAGTCCTGAGGTAGGAATTACAGCAAAGGCTAGAGGAAGGGCTGGGAGAACCAGCTTGTGGAGGTTTAACAAGCTGGGACAGAAGTAAAGCTGCTTTTTTTCCCCATAACTGTTGTTTGTTCTAGGTTTTGCTTTGTGGAGGTTTAACAAGCTGGGACAGAATAAAAACTGTTTTTGTTTTCCCTGAACTGCTGCCTGGCCTATGTTGTAAAAAAAAAAAAACCCTTTCCACCTCATGCCACACTACTACTTATGGTAGCAGTGATGTGATTTCCTCTAACCACATGACTGAGGGCAAATCCACGTCCATCCAGGAATGGGCCTTTACAGCAGGTCAACATTTTTTTATGTTTGTTTGTGTGGGCTAAGAGGGTTAGCCTCACTCTAGTTAGGGAGCTCGAAGACGTTCCAGTCAGTGCTAGACAGGCAGGGTTTTGTTTTGGCATCTAGAGGCCAATAAAGGTTTATTGGAGCTGAAAGGCTGTGGAGTTAACTCAGCTGCAGAAGATTGAGCTGTAGTTGTGTTTGCAAGAAAATAGTGATAAGCTAGAATGGAGAGGCTCCTCCAGATTTTGGTAGAAGGGCACCAGTAACAACAACAACAATGTCAGCAGCAGTTAAAACGTGCTCTGCTCTATGGGCAGCAACAACAGCAGCAACAAAAACAGACTCTTGTTCAGGTGCAAGGGGAGCTACAGAAAAGTTCCCTATAGCTCAGTTGATTCAGGCCCTACAGAGACCACAGCTTCAACCTCCAGCTCCAGCGCTGCTTAAAATGACATCAGAAGATGAACCTGATTACTTTTTGGTGAACTTTGAATGAACCGCCCGCATGGCTGGGTGACTGGAGGCAACATGGACTACTTATCTGGGGAATCTGCTGATGGGTAGCAGTCACGCTATAATACAGGATGCCAACCCTGATGAGTGAGCTACATATACAGCTGTCAAGGCCATTCTATTGAAACAAACTGGGCCTGAGATAGCCAAGATTGTGCTGCTGGAGCAATTTTTAGAGGGCTTGTCTTACCTGATGAAGCAGTGGGTACATCAGCACCCCAAGCTTGCATCGGAGAGTTCCATGGAAATAACAGAAGGGTACCATGAAGCCCAGATGGTGATGGACATGGGAACTGAGAAGTGAATAAGTTACCCATTAACTCAGGAGGATAGAAGGGGAAGCCTAAACGGATGTTGGCTCCCATGTTCCGACCCCCAAAGTCACCTAATAGGTGAGGGCATAATCCCAGCCATGACCCCTCCACCTGTTTTAGGCATGGAGCCTGGGGACACTTTGCTTGTTTTTTATTTTTTTTTATTTGTCCCCTGTTAAATATCTTCAAAACCATACACAATCCATCTTCAACTTACTTAAAATCAATCATATAGGCAGCCCCAAGCAAAAGAACCAGAAGACACTGCACACAAAACACATTAACCTTACCTTCAGAGTTTATTAAGAGCAACCAGACCACCTGCAAAACAACGTTCTTGCTCTATGCACCCAGCCTGTGTAATTCCCTCCCTGAAAGAATAAGAAGCTTATCTGATCTAACAACATTCTGCAAAGAACTAAAGACCCCCCTTTTCACAGAACACTTTGAATGGGATCCAAACTACCCACAAACCAAACCCAATTGACAGCTCTACCCCTCCCTAATCTGGCCGTGCATGTGTATGAAACCTAAACAATATTTGTTCCTGGTTAACATAAATCCTTATTACTCTATTTATTATTTTAAAAAGGTTCTATGGTTCTATCAGTTATTGTTAAAAACGGTTTCTTGTGCCTATTCCATGTAAACTGTGTGAACCCTCGCTCACCAGGAAATCATAACCAGATTTCAAATTGACTAAGCAAAGACGGCCTGTGTGCATGGAGACTAGATGCAATATCCAAAGGCACAGGTTTCACTTCAGACTCTGACAGGGCAAGACACGTTCAAGGTCATACTGCTCCCCTGGCTTCCATAGCCAGTGGTGATCAGCCGAGACTACCAAAACTTCAGACTGATATGAGCCCAGCTAATTGACGCCACCTTTGTCGAACCAGGAAGATTTCCCAGAGATTTTCCCTCTGGAAGACCTGGATCTATATGTCAAGAATCCCAAGTCAACTAAGTCCCAGAGTAGGCATCGCTGTGAAAAGCTACACTACCAACAAAATCTGGGGTGGCTTTGGGGGAGGGATCCAGGGAGGGAGATCCTATAGAAATCCCTGGGGATACTTCAGGGCTTAGCAGTGGGGACCCAAATACAATTGTTCCCTTCCCAGAGTGGGGGCTGGGGGAAGATCCAGGGAACTTCAGGAGGGTCCAGAAAGAGGATGAGTCCCTTAAGCATGCCCGAGAGTGGGTTTTGGAGGTGGATGGTGTTCCAGTAGGTAACGGAGAATCCCCTTCAAGAACCTTCCCTATTTGTGCTAAAGGGAGATTTGTTGTACAAAGTGGCCTAGAGGAGGAAGATGTGGAACAACTGATAGTTCCTTGGCCCTATCATCAGCAGATTTTATCTTTGTCCCATAGCCATTAATTAGGAAATATTTATTTATTTATTTATTTGTTTGTTGTGTTTTTCTATACCACCCCTTCCAGAGATCAAGGGGAGTTTACATAAAACTTTACATGTTACAAAAACTATTTGTAGCTTTACATTATAACATTTAACCTTGAACATTATAAATTTATATATTATAACATTTGGCCTTGCACGTTATAACTTTATACAATATAACATTTGGCCTGACACAATATAACTTTGTACATTATAACATTTGAACCTTTTTCCTTGTAACTTTATACATTATAACATTTGAGCCTTTTCTTGTGAATTTCTGCATTTTGACATTTGACTTCTTTCCTTCTAGCTTTATACGTTAGCACAGTGTGGTCTTTTTACAGTATAGCATCTGTGCTATATGCAGTCTTTATTCCGTTTGGGGTTATGTGGGTGCATGGTTTGTCTGTGGGTTTGGTTAGAGTTGGGTTGTGTTTTGTGTTCCGTAATGTTCTAGAAATAGGTATGTTTTTAGGGCTTTTTTGTATTGTTGTAGGTTTTTAGTTGTGCGTATTGATAGGGGTAGAGTGTTCCATAGTGAAGGTGCTGTGTATGTGAAGGCCCTTGAGCTTGTGACCTCCTTTGTTTTCCTGATTGTGTTGGGGGTTACAAGTGAGTGGAGGGCATTTTCTCTTCTGGTTCTTGATTGTGTGTGGGTTTGTATGAGTGTTGTGAATATGGATGGGGTGATATCGTTGATGAGCTTAAAGGTTGTCATGATTATTTTGAATTCTATTCGACTCGTTATTGGGAGCCAATGGAGATGAGGTAATGTGGGTGTGATGTGGTCAGTTAGCGGTGCTTTACAGATAATTCTCGCTAGGATGTTTTGCGCTCTTTGGAGGACATGGAGGTTTTTAGCAGATAGACCCCGTAACAGACTGTTACAGTAATCAAAGTGTGGGGTGACAATTGAGTGGACCACTGTTCGGAAGTCGTTTTCTTCCAAGAATGGGCGTATGTGTTGGATTGTCTTTAGTTTGTAAAATATTGTTTTTGCTGTTTGCTTTAGGTGGGGGAGCATGCTGAGGGTTTGATCCAGGATGATACCAAGGTATTTGACTTCGGGTTTTTTGGGGAGGGTGGTGGAGTTTATGGTGATGTTTTTGGGGAGTGTGTGACTTTGGCTTTTAGTGATATACATGGCTTCTGTCTTTTTGAAATTAATACTGAGGTTGTTAGATTGTAGCCATGCATTTGTTTCGCTAATGCAGTTGGAAATGTTGTTGAATGAAGGATTATCTGTGTGTATGGGGATGGATAACATAATATCATCCGCGTAGATATAGTAGTTTATATTGAACTTTTTGAATATGTCCGTAACTGGCTGTAGGTAAAGGTTAAATAAGAGGGCCGAGAGGGCGGACCCTTGGGGGATGCCTTGGCCTTGTGGGTATGTGACTGGTGTCTCGTTTCCTAGTTGGATGCTTAGTCTACGGTTTGAAATGCATGGTTTAAACCACTAGAGAACTGTACCGCCTATTCCAATTTGTGCTAGTCTGGAGATAAGGGTGTGGTGATTGATGTTATTGAAAGCTTCAGTGATGTCTATGAAGATTAGGAGGAATGCGGATTTTGTGTTATCTAGGCCTCGGTTGAGGTAGTCAAGTAGTGATATAAGCAATGTTTCGACTCCGTGATATGATCAGAAGCCGAATTGCTGGGCATCTAATGGAGCAATGGTGTCTATGTAATCTTGGAGCTGCATTTGGGTGATCTTTTCAATGATTTTGGTGACAAATGGGATGCTTGCTATTGGTCTATATGAGCTGGGGTCACTCCTGCTGAGTGTGCTTTTTTTTTTAGTATCGGACGTATGGAGGATATTTTCAGTTCTGCGGACATAACACCTTGTTGCAGTGATTGGTTTACTATTTGGATTAAGTATGGGGCTAGCTCTGTTTTGGTATGCTTAATACAGGAGACCGGGCATGGGTCTGGGGGTGAAGAAAACACTGGGACCACTGTTCCCTCTAAGCTGTGCGCGTGTGCACACACACACACCTCGCTGAGCGAGCGCACATACTTTACAACAGAGTGCACAAAAATTACGGTTCTGATTCTGATAGAAAACAACACAGACGTCTTAAAATTGAAAAGTTGTTGTGCATTTCCAGTTTTCACAAGTTCTACAATATTTTCTAGTGCAATCAATGTGGTGTACATACTGTATTCTGACATGTAGTCAAATTTTAAAGTATATAACTCCGAGAGTCGTTATGTGGCGTACAAAAATTTAACCTTCCTTCAAAAGCTGCACAGCTGATATTTTATGCGCACACAGCCTACAGAAAATTAGAGGGAACATTGACTGGGACATGTTTTAAACTATTTTTTTCTGACCCAAGGTCCATAAACAGGTGCAGTTATATTGTCTATCATGCTCCACTTGCCAACTTCATAAACTTAAACTAAAACATGATACACTCAAAAGTCACCATAAGCAGTAGATAATACTTCTCCTGAACAGAGTTCTCTAGTTTTTCAAAATACGTTTCAACACCCGGATTCAGAAACTAAGGTCTCAGACTCATCGGCGCTGAACTAAACTATTAAGCTCAAGCGCTTCATTAGCATCAGTGACCTTAAAATTACTTTTATATATATATATATTACTTGTGTCCCAGGGTGTGAACGTTTTCAAATTCAAAACACTTTCTTTGCCAATGAAATGAGGGGATAAAATTGTTCTTATCTTAGTATCTAATTCATCGCAACAGAAAGAATTTCTTCCCCAACGCCGTCAAAAAGCACTGCTGTCGCGTTTCACTGCACGTTTCTTCAGGGGTTTAATAAGCAGGATACTACTCGTAAATCATACCAACATCATATAGCAAATCTGTTATGAACCAAAAGTGATAGTTATTACAGTTCCTCTAATTCCCAATAGATATCTACCACCTCCCAATAATTAAAAATCCACACTATATCTCCAGCCGCTAACACACATAGTTAACTCACCCCAAATTTTAGAATGCTGCCCGCGCTCAACCTACACAAGTCAGGACTAAGTCATTTAACAGAAGTTTTACTAACTGGAGATGCCACGCATGCGGTGTCAGGTCCTCCCTCCTATTTTTAAATGCCTAAGGGGACCTACTCTAAACGAATTGGCGTAATTCCTCCACTCTTATCCTTTTTAGGCCATGAGAGGGGGAACCCCTAACCGGTCCACTATAGCTAAGAACTTATAAATGGGGCCAAAACTATTCATTCTTTAGCCACACCCACAATCGGTTTTCTTAAAGATGGTTTAAAAATAAATAGTATATAACTAAATTCATGAAATGCAGGCCTTCCAATCAAGGTGCCCATTCAGGCCGCCCGGCGCCATTGACTTCAACATAAAAATCCACCTCTGTTCTTTAATAATGAGCCATTGATCAATGGTTTTGCCTAATTCACCCCTAGTTACCGCTTCTATGCAAAAGCATTGAAGATCATCAAAAGTATGCTGCAGAGAGAGACAGTGTTGTACTATGGGGGCTTCAATGATTTTCTGTTTCAGCCTGCTCCTGTGTTCCCCCATATTCCTGATTTCTCTCTACCATTTATTGTGCAAGCTGATGCCTCAGAAGTGGTCCTAGGAGCTGTTCTAACCCAGGAAGTTAGGGATGAAAATCATCCCTTAACCTTCATCAGCAGGAAACTGCTTCTTCGGGAGAAGTATTATGCTGTGATAGAGAAGGAGGCCCTGGCTTTCAGGTGGGCGCTTGAAACCTTCAAATGATACCTGCTCAGCCGTCTGTTTCTGCTGATAACGAATCACCAACCCCTCAATTGGCTGACTCAACATAAGGAGTCCAAAAGCCATATTATGTTGTCCCCTCCCTTAACTTGGAATGGGGGATGGCAGTGCATATACACAAAGAGAAAGTGTTTTCTGCTATCTGCTTTCAATGTAGTATTTTGTAGCTTCATAACTTGTCCCCTAGTCCTTGTATTTTTTTGAAAGAGCAAACAATCAGTTCATATTTGCTTATTCCACTCCGCTAAGATTGTTATAGACTTCTATCATATCGCCCCTCAGCCATCTCTGAGATGACATTGAAGAGCTTGTGGATGTTATTTAACTTTTTTTATATCACTCCATTTCATTTCCCCATGCATCTGTTAAAATAATGAACAGAGTACTGATGAGATACATGATGAATATGTATGTTGTACTTGATAATATATACCAATGGCATGATTAAAAAATAACATTTTTAATATAGTGAATTTTCACTGTGTGATCATTTAAGGACAGAAAAAGTGTTAGAAAGTAATTAAAAATAACATAATTTCAATCAAACTAGTTCTAACTTTTGTTATTGCAATTCTTCAATAATTTATCTTTTAGTAAACCCAATAAAATCAATGCAAGTAATTTTATAAGAAGACATCTACTTTAAGCATGAAAATATTTTTAAAAGTTATATAGGTGCCCTTGTGTGTATAAAATACCAGAATAAGTGGCGTAATGAGTGCCTGGATCAGCTGTAAATGTCCATGCCTATAAGCCTATAATGGATCATTACGTGCATGGATTACCATATTTTATAATCTGTGGATCAGGTTTACTGAGGCCTGTACCAGTAACACATGTGTTGGCCATGTTACCAGTGAAGAGGGGACTGTGCTATTTTCAGGGGCATGATATCCATCTCTCTGCAGTTAGCACAGGCTCCAAATGCACACTGGGCAACCTGGCATGTGGTCTCACTTAATGCCACTAAGTGTACCAATGCTAATGGCAGCATGCATGGTTAGCATTAGCTATTAATACCCGCACTAACTGCACCGTGCTTTCAATGTCTCCAGTTTGCCAATGGCTCACCTAGTCCCTGCCCCATCACATGCAATCTGGGTAGCATGGGATTTTTGGTAGAGGGATCCACATTATTATTTAGTGTGATGCCCAAATGACATGCCTCTATGGGCCCGATTCTGTGACATGGGTTGTGGGGCTGCATGTCCCAGTGGGATATGCAGCCCCCCAAGCTGTCTAGGCCTGACTCCCCTTCTGACTCTCTCCATACATCCTGAGCAGCAGGACAGGGAGAGCCGGAAGGGGGAGGAAGGGGGAGGGATCTGGGCAGAGTGAGAGTGTGCCAGCCCGGCAGGACGTACAAGGTAGATTCCGATCACGGCCCTGCATGTCCTGCCAGGACAAAGGATATGTGCTGTTTATTCCACCTTGAAGGTGGAATAAGCAGCACCAACCCGGCAATCGGGTCCGCGGATCCCCCCGCTGGGGCAAGGCCAGCCTTGGGTCGTGTGGTGGAAAAGAGGGGGCTTAAGCCATGGGAATTGGGGACGCCTGCAGTGAGTACATCCCCGCAGGTGGCATGGGCACGCTGAGCCATCCATGGGCCTGATTCTGTGCACCGCAGGAACGTTTTCTTCCCCTGATCCAGGATAGGGTCTTAATGGGCCAATTTTGCTTGGGGACATCCGGATGGCCCAGACATTCCCCTTTGTGAATCGTACTCTATGTGTATATGTGCTACACATAACCTGCCCTAACTCTGACCATGTGTATGCCTACTGACAAATGATGTACCATCATGCTAAAGTGTGTACTCTTATACCAGTTGGCATTTTTAAGAGACCATTTCCAAATGTACTTAGCCACTTGACACAGGAATGACGTTATAAAATTACTTCCTAAATGTTAAAATAATATGAAGACTGCCAAGTTGAGGTTTTAGGTTTGATTTCTAATTTTATTGATGGGCAGCCTAATTCAAGTTCAATCCTCATACAAAGGCATGAAAGCAAAGAGGGCAATTTTAGAACAGGCTGCTTATGTGTGAAGACCAAGTAGGTATCTATATAAAACCTACTTTATAAAGACACATAGGACTCTATAAGGCAAATTTCAGTTAGTATGTGGAGATTTTAATTGAGAAACTGAATTTGGGATGCACAGAATTCCACCAGTATTTTAGAAAAGGCCAGGGCTTTTTTTGAGGTGCTATATGATGGCCAGAGTGGAGGAGTAGCCTAGTGGTTAGAACACTGGCTTGGTAACCAAGCAACCAGCGTTCAATTCCCACCAACAGTCCTTGTGCCTCAGAAGAAAAGCCTGGCAATCTACTTCCAGTGACACTGCCAAGAAAACCCGGGAGCTTCTGGGTCACCAGGAGTCAGGACTGACTCAAAGGCACACATTGCATATGGTACAGAGTATGGCACCTTCTTCATTGCCCACTAAATTTCAGCCATGTTCCTCATGTATTAATGAAAGAGCCCTGCTTTTGAGTACCAGTATTCTTTTTTCTACGAAAAATGCCCTAGAAAAGTCTCTGCTGAGAAGCATGACTTTTGGAAAATGCCTATAAGGACGTGAAGGAGTGCTCTGGTATTTGCAGATACTGTACATAGAACTGAAAAAGCCATTTTACAAATCTGCATGTGGGAAAAATCAGTGGAGGCAAAACTGGATCTTATAAATGTAAGACCCAAAATTTACACATGTAAGTTGGCATTTTGAAAACCTATACATATAAATGCTGCTACACAAATACAGCGATGACTGAATAATTCCCACCCTGCAAACAATTATTTTTTTGTCGGAGCTTAGTCAGCCCAGTGCCAGGGACTCCACCCTCAGCACCAACGTGACCACTCCATTTTAATCAAGAATAATACTTTTAAAGAACTAAAAGTCCCAACTTAGCTGTTGCAGCGCCAAAATGCCGAGACTGTAGTTGACGACGTGGCTCCACGTTTCGGGTCTGCCACCTTTCAGCACAACAACCCTGCTTCAGGTCCAAAGAAAGAGCAAATGGCAAACGTAGCAGCTTATAGCAGTAGGAACATGTAACGTACTTTTAAGTTCACCGCGTCTGACGTCAGAAGAGCAAACCACCAATCACAATTGAAATAACCCCAAGCATCACAAGGGACACCCACTGCACAGGGAATCCCCCGAGAAACACTCAGGCAGCTAGCAAAATCAGAGTATAGTGTACCAGTCCAATTGAAGGTTAAGACCATTCGGCTCCACTGAATTAAGAAGATGAATCCAACGTTGCTCTCGAAGTTGAAGTTTTTGTAAACGATCACCCCCACGCGGGTCTAACGGAATAAAGTCCAGCACCCTCCAGCGAAGTGAAGAAAAAGTATGAGCCATACGTAAGTGATGTTCAACCATCGGTGCTGACAACGATCTTGTCCGGAGACGGGAGGCATGTTCAGAGAGACGGGCTTTAACCGCCCGGGTGGTTCGACCCACATAGTAAAAGGAGCAAGGGCAAACTATCAGATAGACCACATACTCTGTGGAACAATCTGTGTGCCACCTAGTTGTATAAATCCTTGACGTGTGAACGTCTTCCCAGGCGGAACCCTCAAGAGTCTGGGCACAGTAAGTGCAAGATCCACAGGCAAAGTGGCCAGCATCCATATGACTGTGAGGAGGCCGATCAATCGATGCTACAGTAGACATCAATTTATCCCGTAGATTAGTATACTATACTCTGATTTTGCTAGCTGCCTGAGTGTTTCTCGGGGGATTCCCTGTGCAGTGGGTGTCCCTTGTGATGCTTGGGGTTATTTCAATTGTGATTGGTGGTTTGCTCTTCTGACGTCAGACGCGGTGAACTTAAAAGTACGTTACATGTTCCTACTGCTATAAGCTGCTACGTTTGCCATTTGCTCTTTCTTTGGACCTGAAGCAGGGTTGTTGTGCTGAAAGGTGGCAGACCCAAAATGTGGAGCCACGTCGTCAACTACAGTCTCGGCATTTTGGCGCTGCAACAGCTAAGTTGGGACTTTTAGTTCTTTAAAAGTATTATTCTTGATTAAAATGGAGTGGTCACGGTGGTGCTGAGGGTGGAGTCCCTGGCACTGGGCTGACTAAGCTCCGACAAAAAAATAATTGTTTGCAGGGTGGGAATTATTCAGTCATTTCGGATTTTGTTTTTCTTGGGCTATTTGTCTAATCCGATTGGATTCTTTTTTGTTACACTCAAATACAGCGGCCACAATCATTATTTATTTTCAATTTTGAGGGGGAAATAAACAACTGAGGATTAAGGAAAACAATACCCTTAATTGCTCTTGTAAGGAGCTGGTTAAAATTAGCACTTTTTAAACAACTATATATGCTGGGGTGCGGCCCTAACACCTCCCTGATCCCACCCTGAATTTGCAAGTGCAGACAGCTCAGATTTTACCCTCTAAAAATACAAATGTAGATTTCTGACTCGCCCAGGTCATGCCCAAGCCATGCCCCAATATTTCCTCTTGCAATTTCTGCATATTATGGATACCCCTGTATAAAATAAGTCCTTTCTAAAATCACCATTTACATGTGGATGCCATTGCTACCTGTCAATGCTGGAATTTTCACATGGAAATTGCAGATAAGGCTTCTAAAATAACTCTTTTTGTGTCTTTATAAAATTATCCCAACACTTCATTGTTCATGTCGGAATGGGACGCCCAGGAGTAGACCCGATTCTGATCCCGTGGGGGCTAGACATGCCCCACAGGATCAGAATTGGGCTAGGGACTGTGCATGTAGCCCAGGACCCAATTCTAATTGGCCTGCACATACAGCCACCTTTCCGGCTACCTCATTCAGGGTCCGCGATCCCTGGCTGCCAACCACAATCTTGTTTCCCAGCAGCCCGATCCCCAATCTGGCCTTCCATGGCCAGGGTCAGGCTGCTGGGAATCCCCTGCACCCCCCCCCTTCACCTTTCTGCCACTGTCTGGACCTGCTGTCCTCTGATGTCCAGGGGACTTATTCCATCTCTGAGGTGGAATAAATCCCCTGTCCAGTTTGCCGACCCCAGACAATACAGGGTCAACCTCAGAATCGGGGTCATGGACTGCCCATGCCCCTCCATTTCTCCACCTCCAGAACTCCCTCTCACACCCCCACGCCTCCCCATACAAACACCTTGTTCACCTGGGGAGACTTTTGACGGGGATGGCAGAAGGCGAATAGTGGGGATGGATGTCCCAATGGACGGAATAGACCCCATTGCATATAGATTATCTTGTTCAGCATCTCCTTCATGCTTCCCCCTCTGCCTTTCACTTGGTTGCTATGTAAATTGTTCAAAGTTGCTATATAGACCTCTTTGATTTTAGGATACGGTAGTATAGAAAACCAGTTAATAAATAAATAAATGTGGTTATTGTGAGGTTCAGCATACACAAAACACCTATGGTAACTGCTACTGTGCACCAAGTGCAGGCAGCGCAGGGTAAAATCTGTGATGTTTGTACTTGTAGATTCAGGGTGGGAATGGAATGGGATTGGGAAGGTGTAGGGTGTATATATATATATATAGGGTGTGTATATATATATATATAGGGTGTATATATATATATATATAGGGTGTGTATATACACACACTATATATATATATATATATAGGGTGTGTATATATATATATATATATATATATATATAAGGACTGGTGACAGCTAGTGCTTGACATTGCTGTTTGCTAGCTGTCACAACTGCCAATAGTGAGGCTGCAGTTACCTCCACTTCAGAGGCGGAGGTACTGTAATTGCAAACGCACCTTTGGCAGCCTGATAGTACAGCTGCAGCCAATACAACTGAAGATCAGTGGCAACGTCCCCCTCCATGATCTTTCCAATCATGCTCTTCTCTGCGATCACTCCACCGAGTAAGACACTCCCCCACAGGTACAATGACTCCCCCTAATTAAGAATAGTAGTGTAAAGGAAATAGTGTAAGAAAAAATTGTGTGTTATCAAGAGAGGAGTAGGTTGTTATTAAGAGCTTTTTTTGGGACTTGCATGTACTCTATGTATGGTTATTTGGGTAGTTGTTTGAATGCATTACGACCATGGAGGTCCTGAAGAGGGGCCATGATCGAGGGGCCAAAATAAAAATAACAAATTAGAAACAAACATAGAAATACAAATATTTTAAAATTTTAATTGGATTTTGGTTATGGATATTAAAATTAAATGAAATTGATAAACGTATTAAGAGGTGTTTTTGGTCTGTGATGTAGTAACAAGGCATTTCTCCTTTTGGCAGAGTTCTCCTCTTTGTTTTTTCTGAGTTATATGTTTCCAGTCAATTTTTGTTATACATTCAAGAAAACACTCTTTCAATAAGTAATGTTCACAAATTAATTTCAATGCTTATTTGGTTTTACAAGTTATTTGTTTCAGGTCATGAAGCAGAGGTCCCCAGTGGGTGCCAGTAATTGGGTGCCTGGTTCAGGAGTCTGTGGCCTGAGCCAAGCGGTCATAGGAGGGATGTTAGGCCAGGGTTTTCCAGGGGAGGTAGGCCTGGGAAGTTAGCTGCGGGGTGGGGGGGGGGGGAGGGAGAGTGGTTCAAATGTGTGGACTGCTAGTTTTGAATTTAAATCCCTTACCCGGCTCTGGGGATGGGATTTCATTGGCTTAGGAGTGGTTTGGTGGCTTAGGAAGGCCTAGCAGAGATTCATTTATCACTGTGTTGAGGAGGATTTGGAGGACCAGGACAGGGAGCTAAATTCTGGGTGGCAGCAGCATCTACCACCCATCCCCTGGGGCCAAGTAGGGGGGGGCCTTCTTGGGGGGGCCATGAGGTTGGGGGTTGGGATGGGAGCAACAAAGCATGGTTCCGCTCCCAGTGTGTGGGGGCCATGTGAGGAATGGTGGGCATGTAATGGTGCAGACATTGGGGCCCCGATTTTAGGCAGGCATGTGTGCCGGTTGGATTCTGGCAGCAGCCGAGGGGGATTGGGCAGCCTGGAGCAAATGTGTGGGAGACAGGTGCACTTCCAGGGATTGGCCTAGCTGGCTGGTTGGACCTGCAGTTCCCTGGCCATTCCCTGTGGCCCATGGCTCTGCTGTCTCTTTTGTTCCCTCGCAAGTGGGACCTGACTTCCAGCAGCAAGTCTCAACTGGAGGGAAGCTAGTTGGAGGGTGGGATCATACTGGGCCTGCTGGCTTGGAGCCTGGAGTGTAGTGAGAAGGATGGAGGGCAGTGGATGAAGCTTATGCTGGCCAAGAACTGGAGTTGAGGGCCCTGATGCCCAAGGAGCCCAGCAGAACTGCAGCAACAGGTGAGTTGATAGTGGGGCCTCTGGCGAGTGGAGCGCAGGGAGCGGCTTCAGTGAGGTATGGTGGTGTATTTAAAAAGGCAACTAAGAAGCACAAGCACAAGCAAGGGGGCAGGGATTTGTTCTCCTCTTCCTCTACTTCAGATTCATCTTTGTCTTCTGGATTGGATGAAGTTGCGGTGCAGGATGCAGTTGTAGCTAATCAAAGTGGGTCAGAGTTTGCGGAAGCACCAGCATTAGTCACATTCACTGGGCTGTGGAAAGTGTCCCAAATGCATTGAATTAGAAAGCACAAATAAATTAACATATTGCATTTGCTGGAGGGGAGGAAGAGGTCGGGTGAAAGTAAGAAGAAGTTGGGGATGTGGGTCTTCTTACACTTGACAAGCGTTTGGGGCATCACTCGCCAGGACAGTATGGTCTTCTTTTGGCATATGTGGACTCAATTCATGAAGCTTTTCAAATCCATGAGGGCTGGGCATGGTTGAATTATAATGAGAAATTCCACGATAAGATGAAAAGAACATTCATATGTCTTGGAGTATGCAGGACATCAACTTTTGGCTCACGCAGATGTCAGCCAGGTTGAGCACACAAGGTAGAATGAGCAGGAAGAGTGGGGCAGTGGCAGCTCTGGGTGGGAACCGGTCCTTTCATTTGGGAACAGGGAGTACCCCACCAGTGAAACCAGTGGGGGTTGGAAGTGGCATGTGCTGGAGATTTAATAAATTTTCTTACTCCTTCCTCAATTGTAAATTCAGTTATGCTTTCTCCATGTGCAGAGGGAGTGAATTCCACCACCAAGTGCAGTTGGAAGGGCCTCCCTGGGGTCCTTTCTACAGGTAAGTAGTGGCACACTGTTTAAGAGAGCTTTCACCTTGGTATGGGTAGAGGCTATGCGGGTCATTCTATCCCGCGAATAGAGGGGATGGAAGTACCATTGGGCAATGGGACACCATGGCACTGCGCCGGGGAAGTGGCTGTGCATGCAGGACAATAAGAATCAGGTCTCAGCCTGCAGGTTCAGGCCCTAGACCCGATTCTTATCCCATGGGCATGTCTAGCCCCCATGGGATCAGAATCGGGTCTACCTCTGGGCATCCAAATTCCAATCAGCCGCACAGGGGCCTGGATGTCCACATTGGAATGTGCCTCTATGTGTCCTTGGTTGGACCACTATCCAAGGAATGACGATAGCAGGATTTTGTGATGGGGGTTTACTGAGACCTTTTAAATTCCTTTTCAGGACAGGGCGGCAGAAATGGCACCTCATAATGTGTCTTCCATTTGCCATTTTTCAGAGGTGGCGCAAGTGAAACTCTGAGTGGAGAGTGAGCTGGGAAGGATTGTGGGCCCCTTTGTGGAATGCCATTGGGTGTTGTTCCAAAGAAGGAGTCAAGGAAATTTTGGCAAATACATAACTTCTCTTTCTCGCTGGAGGGCTTGGCTTTCTCAAAGTAGTGTTTTTAAGCTGCTAAAACAGAAAAATGCCTATATAATTAGACCAAAACACTTAACCATATTCTAAATTAATGTTCATATAATAAAAAGCTCGCCTACTAAGTGCCTTAGAATTTGTTATAGCAGTGCCTGGTAAGCCTCCAGAACCCTCAACTAAATTTAAAACTCCCCATGTTTGGCATACCCAGCCAGCGACCAATCAATCACACCCCACAAATTCTCTCAGCTAGTCAACGCTCTAGCTCTGCCATTGGATACAATTTCTGTACTATAGCCAATCACAGCAATTCAATCACTCAAATAAGATATCAACCTATTGTAGGAGTAGCCTAATGATTAGAGCACTGGCTTGGAAACCAAAATACCAGGATTCAATTCCCACTAGCAATTCTTGTGGCCTTGGGCAAGTCACTTAACCCTTCATTGTCTCAGAAAAATCTAAATTATCACAATAACGTAGTATATAACAGCAGATAAAGACCAGTATGGTCCATCTAGCTTGCCCAGCAAGGCGGCAAGAGTAGGTGCATCTGCCACTCTGTGCAGGTCACCTCTCTCCAAGTCTTTGTTTAGGGGTGTACCCACCGCTCCATGTAGGTCACCCCTATTTGTTCAGATATAAGAGATAGTTATGCTTATTTTTATTTTATCCTCGTGCCATAAAGGGATCCACTATGTCTGTCCCATGACATTTTGAATTATGTCACTGTTTTTTCCCCCATGACTTCCATTGGGAGGGCATTCCAAGCACCCACCACCCTTAAGTGAAAAAGTATTTCCTGACATTGCCTTTCAGTTTACCCCCTTGCAGATTCATGTTATGCCCTCTAGTTATACAGCTTCCCCGTCTTTGGAAGAGGTTTGTTTGTCCATTAATACTCTTTAAATATGTAAAGGTTTGAATCATATCTCCTTTGTCCCTCCTCTCCTCCAGAGTGTACATATTTAGGTTTTCAAGTCTCTTCTCACAAGTCTTCTGACGCAGGTTCCAAATCATTTTGGCCGACTTCCTCTGAACCGCTTCCAGCCTTTTTATATCCTTTGTGAGATACAGTCTCCAAAACTGAACACAATATTCCAAGTGAGGCCTTACCAGCAACTTGTACAATGGCATTAGCACCTCTTCCTTTCTGCTGGCAATTCCTCTCTGTATGCAACCCAGCATCCTTCTGACTTTTGCCACCGCCTTGTCACACTGTTTCGCCACCTTGAGATCTTCAGAAACAATCACACCGAGGTCTTTCTCTTGGTCCATGCACATCAATCTCTCGCCCCCTATCGCATACAATTCCCTTGGATTTCTGCTTCCCAAGTGCATTACACTTCACTTTTTCACATTAAATCTTAACTGCCAAGCATTAGCCCATTCTTCCAGCTTTTGTAGATCTTTTCTCATGTTCCCCACTCCCTGAAGGGAGTCCACTCTGTTGCAAATTTTGGTGTCATCTGCAAAAAGGCAGTCTTTTCCATTCAGTCCTTTGGCAATATCACTCACAAATATATTGAACAATACCGGTCCCAAAACCAAACCCTGGGGCATACCGCTAATCACCTTCCTTTCATCTGAGTGAGTTCCGTTTACCAACACCTTCTGTCGTCTGTCAGTCAACCAATTTCTGATCTAGTTCTCCATCTTGGGACCCATCCCCAAGCTGTTAAGTTTATTGATAAGCCTCCTATGAGGAACAGTATCAAAGACTTTGCTGAAATCTAGGTAGATCACATCCATCCCATGCCCTTAATCTAGTTCTCTGGTCACCCAGTCAAAGAACTCAATCAGATTTGTTTGGCAAGATCGTCCTTTGGTAAAACCATATTGCCTCAGATACTGCACCCTGTTGGTTTTGAGGAAGTCCACCATTCTCTCTTTCAGGAGCACCTCCATTACTTTTCCTGCCACTCAGGTAAGGCTTACTGGCCTGTAGCTGGTCACTTCTTCCCTATTACCAGTTTTGAGGAGAGGTGCCACATCAGCCCTTCTACAGTTCTGTGGAACTTCTCCTCTCTCCAAGAAACTATTAAAAACATCCTTTAAAGGCCCTTCAAGAACCTCTCTGAGCTCTTTCAGTATCCTGGGATGTATCCCATCTGGTCCCATAGACTTGTCCACTTTCAGTTTTGCAAGCTGTTCTAACACATTATCTTTTGTGAATGGTGTGATATCTACTCCATTCCCATTTGTATATTTGGGAATCACAGGTGGTCCTTCTCCAGGATTTTCTATAGTGAAAACAAAGCAGAAGTATTTGTTTAGCACTGTCGCTTTTTCAATGTCACTTTCCATGAATCCGTTCCCAGCACTTTTGAGTCCTGCAAATCCACCTCTGATTTTCCTCCTCTCCCGAATATATCTGAAAAAAAGTCGTCACCACACTTCACATCTTCAGCCATCTTTTCTTCTGCCTTTGATTTTGCTATCCTTATTTCTCTTTTTGTCTCTTTTAGTTTCATCTTGTATTCTTTTCTGTGTTCCTCTGTTTACGAGCTTCTGAATTTTGTGAAAACTGTGTTTTTTGCCTTTATTTATGCAGCTACTTTTTGGAGAATCAAATAGGTTTCCTTTTCCTCTTATTTTTATTTATTTTCATTATGTATGTATCTGTTGCACCTTTTATTGTGTTTTTTTTTAGTTGAGCCCATTGCAAATCCACTTCCCTTAACCCCTCCCACCCTACCAACTCCTCCTTCAGGTACTTGGCCATTTTACTGAAGTCAGCATTTTTGAAGTCCAAGACTTTGAGTTTGCTGTGATTGGATTCCACCTTGGCTTTTATCTCAAACCACACCATGTGATGATCGCTGCTGCTCACATGGGCACCCACCTGGATATTCAAAATGCTATCTCCGTTGTTGAGCACTAAATTCAGCACAGAGCTATCCCTAGTTAGTTCCATCACCATTTGTTTAAGTAATGCATCTTGGAAGGCATCCACAATTTTTTTACTTCTTTCTAGATTTGCAGAAGGAACACTCCAATCCACATCTGATAGATTAAAGTCACTCGATATGATCACATCCCCCTTCATGGCTATCTTTGCAATATCAATAATCAATTCACTATCCATTTCTTTCGTTTGAGTTGGAGGACTGTAGACCATACCAGTATGGATGACAGTGCCATCTCATCTTTCCTAAACAATCCAGAGTGCTTCTTCTTTTCCCCATGTCTCCTGCATTTCAGCAGCTTTAATATTACTTTTAACATACAGGGCTACTCTTCCTCCTTTTCTACCCTCACTGTCTCTTCTAAATAGATTATAGCCAGCTATGGCTATATCCCTTTCATGTGACTCCTTAAACCATGTTTCTGTAATGGCCACAAGGAAGTTGCAATATTCATGACAGAAGGTGACTAAAACATGGACAAGAGCCTTAGTAGTGTGTTCATAGAAGAAGGGATAAATTTAGTTAATGTTGTAGAGAAAGAAATAACAGTTTTAGCTATATGTTGAATATGTGTGGAGAAGGAAAGAGAGGAGTCAAAGATGACCCCAAGGTTGTGGGTTGAGGAAACAGGATGAAGAAGAATATTTTCAACTGTGATAGAGAAAGAAGGAAGGGGGAGGAGGGTTTAGGGGGAAACAAAAGAAGTTCAGGTTTTTTTTTGTTGTTAAGTGGCATCGAGTTGGTGTCGACTCATGGCGACCCTCTGGATAGTTGTCCTAAATTGTGTTCGGTCTTTAGTCAGGCGGCTCATTGTTGACAGACTGGTACCTGTAGCTGCTGTTATTGTATTGATCCATCTTATTGCTGGTCTTCCTCTTTTGCATTGGCCTTCTATCTTGCAAGCATGATGTCTTTCTCTAATGATCTCTCTCTTCGCATGATGTGTCCAAAGTATGAAAGTCAAAGTCTTATCATCTGAGCTTCTAAAGAAAGCTTAGGTTTGCTCTCCTCTAGTACTGACTGGTTTGTTCTTTGGGAAGTCCATGGTATACTCAGTATTCGCTGCCAACACCATAATTCAAAGGCATCAATTTTCTTCCTGTCTATCTTTTTCACTGTCCAACTTTCACATGCATATGATGTTGTTGAAAATACCATGGCTTGAACGAGTCAAATCTTTGTATGGAGAGAGACATCTCTGCTCTTGAAAATCTTGTCTAGGTCTTTCATAGCCATTCAGCCAAGAGCGTTACGTCTTTGGATTTCTTGATTGCTTGTTGCTTCTTTATTGATGATCCAAGTAGGTTAAAGTTGTCCATGATTTCAATTTCTTCTCCTTTAATGATGGACTTGTTGATTTTGCCAGTTGTCATGATCTTTGTCTTCTTTACATTAAGGTGCAGGTCCATTTTAAGACTATGTTCTTTGATCGTGGGAAGCAAGTGTTTCAGATCATCTTCACTTTCAGCCAGTTATGTGGTATCATCATCATAGTGAAGGTTGTTGATTGAGTCTTCCACCAATCTTCACACCTCTGTTGTCTTCAAACAATCCTGAAATTTTAGGTGGTGGTGAGACATCCAGGAAGCGATGTCAGATAAGCAAGTGGAGAAACAACTTTGGAGTGAAGGAGAGATGTCAGGAGTAGACACAGATTTGAGAGTCATCAGAATAAAAATGATACTGAAAGTCATGACAAGAGATAGGTCACCAAGGGACTGGGTATAGAGAGAGAAAAGGAGAGGGCACAGAACAGACCTTTGAGGTACACCAACTGAGAGAGGGATGGCAGTAGAGGAGGAACTTCCAGAACAAACACTGAAAGAATGATTGGAGAGATAAGAAGAGAATCAAGACAGTACAATGCCTCTAAAACCAAGTGAGGATAAAGTGTCAAGGAGGAGGAGGTGGTCAACAGTAACAAAAGCAGCAGAAAGATTGAGAAGAATGGCAACTGAGTAAAGGTCTTTGGACTTAGTGAGGAACAGATCACTGGAGACTTTTGCAAGAGCCGTTTCAGTAGAATGAAATGGATGAAAACCTGTCTGAAGTGGATCAAGGAGGTCTTTAGAGGAGAGAAATTCAAGACAGTGGCAGAGAACTGCACATTCAAGAATTTTGGAAGTGAATGGGAGAAGGGAGATGGGTTGATATTTAGAAGGACAAGTAGGGTCAAGTGAGGGTTTGGTTTTTTTATTAGAGGAATGATTACAGCATACTTGAAGGTTTCAGGAAAGGCTGCAGTGGAAAACAAAAGACTGAGTATATGTGAGATGAAAGGAATGACAGAGGAGGAGATGGAGTTCAAGAGATGGGTGGGCATAGGATTAGAAGAATAAGTAGCAAGTTTAGAGGAGGAAAGAAGAAGAGAGGTTTCCTCAACAGAGATTTTAGAAAAGAATGAAAGGGTAATAGAGGTTGATGGAAAAAGTTGGTAATGGAGAGGGAGAAGAAGATTTCATGGGGGATTGAAGAGTAATCTTATGCACTTTGTCATGGAAATAGTCTTCTAGGGTTTGGGCAGAGACAGAAGGAGGGATTGGAGGTGGAGGTGCCTTAAGAAGAGAATTGAAAGTAGAAAAGAGAAAGTGAAGGTCATAGGCAAGATGGTTAGTCAGATGTAGAATATAGTTTTGCTTAGCGAGTGCAATTGTGGACTGGAAAGAAGAATGTATGAATCTGAAGTGAAGAAATCAGAGAGAGCAGGATTTGAGCCAAGTTTGCTTAGCTGAGCAGGCAAAGAAAGATAGGTAGTGGGTAGTTGAAGACAACCAGGGCTGAGGTGAGGTGTGCCTCACAGAATATGGACTAGGCGGAGCAAGGGTATCCAGAGTAGAGGAGAGAGCAGTATTATAGGAAGCTATGGTTTCATTAACAGAATTAGAGGGCAAAGCAGAAGAGAGAAGAGATGAGACAGTAGTGGATATAGTTAGAGGAAGATTACTAAAAAAGATAGAAGGAGATTGGATGAGATTGGATGGGGGCATTAATGAAGAGTGAAACTTAGCAGTTGATGGTCAGGTAAGGGGAAGAGCAGAGGTATGGAAATTAGAAGGTAAATAATTAGAGTATAAAACAAGGTTAAGGCAGTGAGCAAGCTGATGAGTGGGGGCAGAAGAGAAAAGCTGGAGGTTGAAAGAGGAGGTAAAGGAAAGGAGCTTGGATATGTGGATGCCAATTAGGAGATCTGCATGTCCAGGCTGTCCAGACATCCAAAAAATGGATGGGGCACATTTGTACCCAATTCTGCAACTGCAGGACATATACGTTCCTCTGGTTGCAGAATCAGGGCACTTAGATGGCCTGGCGTGCAGCCTATTCTGGTGGGGGAGATATCTAAAAACTTACCAGGCAAGACCGCCTAACGCTCTAGCTGGTGTGCCGGTGCCATTGCATTCCATCGCCATGGCACCCGCACATCCAGCCAGGGGAGTGGAATCGCCAGACCCCGAGCTGCCCCATAAACCCTCTGCCCAGCCCCCTCTTGGGCCCCCATGGCCAGGATTGGGCAGCTATCTCCCAAAGTGGCGTGATGGGGCAGTGGGGGCTGTGGGCGTCAAAGTAGCTACCAGTGGACGTAAGGGCTCTGACATAAATAGGCCCTTTACATCTGGGTGCTTTGGCTTGCCCCCTCTCCACCTCCACCCTTCCTCTCCTGCCCCCGTCCTGTTCTCCTCACACATCAGCCCTTTATGTGCGGGGGCGTAATGTGTGGAATATAGTCCCACCCTAAACAGAGGTTGGATGTCCAACCCAGACATCCAACCCCACTATTTATGGCTCAGAATCGGGCCCATGGGGTCAGAGGAGTTATCAATATGAAAATTAAATATGGAAAAAGAGATCATGGGTAAAAGGAAGTTTATTAGAAATGAAATGAGCATTCCATAAAGCACATGAGAAGGGGAGAAAGGAGGAGGAAAGGAGAAGGATGTGGATGAGATTAGGGCAGTGGAGAGAGGAACTAATAAGGAAGTGAGAGAAAAGGGGGACCAGAGTTAGGATTAATGTCACCAGAGGACAGAAGGAGAAGGAGAAGAAAGTGCGAGGGAGAGAGGAGACAGCACATCAGAAATGGGGATAAGGTTGTTTTAGAGAGGAAGGAGAGGGATAAATGAGAGGAAGGAGAAGGTGAGGCTCAAGAGCCAAGGAAAGGGTGGAGGATAAGATGGGGAAGGAAATAGGGAGGGTGGAGAGACGGTGAGAAAGATGGGAGATATTAAGTTGGTGGCCTGAGAGAAGAAGGTTTGGGAAGATCAGAAAAAGGAGCAAAGAATGATGTGGAGCCATAAGAAATGTCAGAGAGGGCAAGTAAAGTTAGAAGAAGGAGAGGGATAATAGGAAATAAAGGTAAAATAAATGAAATAAAGTCGAATAAATAAAATAGAATAAGATACAGCTAAATAAAAGTCTTAAAATACACTGAGATTATCAGATAGGGAAACTTATTAGCAGAGGAAATAATCAAATAACAGTGGGTACGAACAATAGGCAGGCAAGTCTTATCTCATGCAGAAAATAAGTCTATAAAGTATAAAATATAAAATGATTAGAGACATCAGAAATGGATCAATTGACGTCATTTGAGCATCCTCAGTGCAATGGGAATAAGAGTCTCCAGCCCAGAATGGATGCAATAAAGGAAACAACAAATATGACCAGGCAATGTGAAATAAACTATATCTTAGGACTTTTTATAGCAGGTAATGTGAGAAAGTTAAGTAATTGCATCTTTCAAAGTGTATGTGTGTGTGTGTGTGGGGGGGGGGTTAGTAGCTTCTAGATGCAAGGGTTCCCTCTTGTTTTCTTCTGTCGATGCTGCTTGTGCTCATTTAGGTGATGGGTAAGCTGCAGACTTCGTAGTAGCTGTGCAGAGCAGTTGTGGAATTCGGTATTACCAAATCGGCTAATAAAGTACCCAGCCTTGATCATATATGTAAAACATAGATGGACAGGAGGTCATGGTTACCAGCATTCAGAGGCCACTCTAAGGACCATGCCTAAGGGCCTTTTGGTGTGGCCCTTAGACCCGGGTGTGCCTGTAGCCCTTTAAATTGAAACAGTTTGTTGGGCTGCTTGGTTGGAGGAGCAGAGGAGCAGGAGGAGGAGCCCACTTCCTTACTCTCTGTTACGTCTGAAGGGAGCTCTGACAAAGAAGAAGCTTTGGCTCCTGTTAGCCCTTTAAATTGAAACAGTTCATCTGGCTGCCTATTTGGAGGAGAAAGTGAGCGGGGAAGGAGCTAATCTCCCTGCTCTCTGCTGCGGCTAAAGGAAACTACCAGCTACCAGATTTGACAAGCCTTGAACGCCCTCTTCAAAGTTTATTTTTAAATTTCCGCTAACATACTTGTTTGGATTTTCAGCAGGGGAGCATTGCTACTTTTTGACCTTCATGACAACTGAGGACAACTGAAGGACATGTAGCTGGTAAAGAATCAAGCAGAGAAACAACTTCAATAGGAAAAATTGCCGCCAATTCTTCAGCTGTAGTTAACACTACCTGAAAGACTACTTTAAATGAGTTAATAAACACTCATTCTACTAATTTTTAAGTATGTTAGAAAGGTATATTACTACAAAACTAACCAATTTCAGTAAAAGCAATTTAAATCAAATATATAGAGGAAGAGACTTTGGAATGACTGCGATCTGAAATACTTTTTTATGCAAGATGGAACATAATCGATCATTCAGAAGATCATCATATCAATCATATTTTTTTGTAAATTAATAGCAAATGTAACTAAGCACTTTCTGCTCTATAAAATTTATTTTGCATTAGCATATAGTTGAGAGGAAATAGTAATTTGTTAAATTTATTACAGCATGGACATGTTCAGGTAGGATAGACATCTCATATTCCATTGCTTAAAATGAAAGCTATGATGTACAATGACACTGTTCGAATTTCAGTTTTTAAGATTAGATACCATTTATAAGCTACAATACAAGTGGAAAACCTATCAATGAAATACATGACTTTAGGTTTCAAGTATTGGCTAAACTAAAGCCAAGTTTCAATATTTGCAAAATTAAATTTGAATGATTTTTCAGCACCTCATCAAATTATGCAGGTGTGTGATGAAACCATTTCTAATTTATTTAATGAGCCATTCAAATATATCTGCAGCTGTATTTGCAAATGCAGAGTTATGGGGTAAGTTACTTAAATAAGGAGAGTGAAAAAAAATCCCCCCCCCCAAAAAAAAATTCTTCTGATTGGCATAATAGAATCCCTTGTTCATGTCAAATGCGGTGTCGTGTCTCAGTTCAAACAATATTTTCTCATAATTCATTCTAATTAGGTAGCTTGTAAAGAGGTCAGTTTCTGTAGAAACCTTTTACAAGCTAGGAAAGTCAGACAAGTGCAGCTTTTTTTTCATAGTTTGACAAAAATGGAGTAACAAGTGTGATTATGATTCTCTTTGTTTCACTCCCTAAAGGGCATACAACATGTTGTTGCTTCTGTTTTGCCCTTGATTGCAAATGTATTCAGAAAATTAATGGGAACAAATAAAATATTTCAGCACAGTCAAGATTTAAGATCAAAATTAATATTGAGCTCTTAATTAAAACAGTCTCTTACGTTTAGAGTTTTAAACTGCCAGATGGATTTAGGACTAATATTACCATTATTATTCTTATCATTGGGTCAATATTCAAAAGGGTTTATTATGGGGCGGAGCCTGATGTCCAGCGGGATGGTCGCATAACGCTGAGGCTCCCGAGAGGCCTACTCAGAATCCTGAATTAACACCGTACATACTTGGAACTTTACTCTGATCTTGCTGGGGCACATTGATGAGATGGCGGGGACCAAACCCACGCGCCTGGAATTTGGATCTCCAGCGGCTTCTCACGGCAAACGTTCCAAAACTGAACCCCCGTCCCCGCAGAAGGGGCTGGCCTTGCGCGAGGGCCCCGAAATGCAGCAGGAAATCCTCGCAGAGATTAAAGGGGTAAAAAACCTCGTGCAGTCAAACGGTGAAGCACTTCGAGCGCTGCGGGAAGATCTTGGTGTGCTGCAAAGCAAGCTAGAAGGGCTTTCTTCGCGTCAGGACAAAATGGAGAGCATCTTGGACTCCCATGCGGCCCGGTTGTCCAAACTCGACAAAGTTGAACGTCAGGTGCGGGCTCTACAGAAAGAAGTGGAAGATGGCAATAATAGAGCGCGTCGCAACAACATACGACTCGTGGGCATACCGGAGGGAGCGGAATCGGGAGACATGAAAGAGTTTTTACGCAAAACCCTCCCTTCCCTGCTCCGAATCACCTTTACCAAGGATTTGGAGATCGATCGCGCTCACCGTGTACCATCAAGCATAACGCTCAATAGGAAGACCCCGCGGCCTATCATCTTTCGACTTTTGAGATATCAACACGTGGAGCAAATTTTAAGTGCCTCTCGGGCAACGGGCCATATGGAGTTTGAAAGCCACAAGATCTCCTTCTATCCTGACTTGGCTAAACCCACGGTCGACCGCCGAAAGCGCTTTCTGGAATTTCGGCCGAGGCTTCAACAACTACAAGCACGCTATGGTCTGATGTACCCGGCCAAGCTCCGAGTCACGCTTCACAATCAGACAAGAACATTTGAGGACCCTGATCTACTAGCGGAGTTTTTGGATTCCAAAGAAGCCGACTTGATGCGCTGACTTCCAGAATATTCCTGCAAGCATTCTCATATCCGCTGTATTTGCCATATTGGATCTGCCGCAGCCCAGCAAAGAGTCTGGCGAGGGCAGTTTGTTTGCCTTACTTTTGATGATATCTGTGACCCGACTCCATCTACCCACAGTAGCCTCGATGAATATCAGAGACAGTGTTAATTATGGACTCTGGTGTTTCTTCTCTCTTCTTCACGTCTTTCTATTCCTCTCTAAGGCCTCCTCCCGCAGACATCTGGTCGCCATATTCTTTGGGGGTTTTGCTTCTTCTCTAGGATACCATGTACATATTTTTCAATATGGGGTGTATTAGCCAGCATCCTCGGTGATTATGTCATTGTTGCACAGATTCTGATTATGTTGTATGTTTCCAAGCGCCCTACTTAAAATGTCCCTTACTGATTCATGGCACCATGTAAGATTTTCTCATTGAATGTAAAAGGAATCAATAATCCGATAAGACGGAAGACAATCCTAAGCTACCTAAGTCAAGAAGCTGCGGATCTGATTTTCTCCAAGAAACGCATTTAAATTCGAAGGTAATTCTTAAACTCAATATTAAACTTTACATGGTGACCGCCTATTCCCCAGCCGTTTCCAAGTAATGTGGGGTTGCCATACTGGTTAGTAAATCTTTGCATGCTACTATTATTGCGACTAGCTCAGATACAGAAGGTGGACGGTCCAGAGTTCACCTCAAGATAGGTAGCCTTGAAGTTACATGTATATGCCTTTACGCTCCTAATGGGGATGACCCTGCCTTTTGCTACCATTGCTCAGGTTCTGCAGGCCTCTGCTGATACTTTATTGACAATTGGGGGGGATTTCAATCTAGTCCTTGATCCCCTGATTGACAAACAGCCGCCTAGGACACGTGGTCCCCCAAGAGTCACACCACGCTTACCTCCCTGATCAAAGATCTAGCCTTAGTTGATCTATGGAGGTACTACACCCCAATGAGCTTGACTTTACCTTCTTCTCTTCCCCTCATAAATCCCAGTCTCGCATAGCACGGCCACTTTCAGAGCTCAACAGGCCTGGGAGTGCGAACTGCAAATCACTTTAACTCCTGTGCAATGAAGCGTTTTTTAGAGCAAAGTAGTGCGGGTTTCCCGGTCTGCCTCTGTTACCCAAACTCTCTTCTTCTTACACACAGATGCTTTTATACCCCAGAAAATAGCCAAATGGAACATAACTGCTGGGGACCAGCTGGTCTTTCCATACTGCTGTGGGAACCTTCGCTCATGTTATTTCTGAATGTCCTCAACTACAGGTTTATTGAGGGTGGGTTTGGGGTTGTATTCAATTTCTCTTATACCTTCACGAGCCTCTCTCTTGGAAGATTGTGGGACTCCGCTTTGTGGCGGAGGTCCCCTCTCTTCCTAAGAAGGGTCGCTTTCTCCTTGATTTCATGCTGGGTACAGCCATATGCTCAACCTTGAGGCATTGGAAGGATAGCTCTCGACTTACCGTCAATGAATGGAGGAACCTCGTCTGCTTATATAGTAAATATGAGCAGATACCTCGGAGAGCTATTCCCCAAGCCCAAACTCACTCTCGCTTGTTTAAATCGCAGCTGCTTAATGATTATGTACAATTTGCTCATTGTTCCAACTTGCCTGTATAGTGTGCACTCATCATGTTTTAGATCATCGCTCGGTTTTGTAACACAATAATGTAAGTATACGCCCGCTTCGGGAATGATTAGTTTTCTAGAGAAGAAGCAGGGGGGAGGGGGGTGGGAGGGGTTACTTTGGTGTATGTATTATACTTTATGTATCTGTCTTTTAGTTGTATGTCTTCCTTTTCCTTTGCTGTTATAAAACGAAAATAAAGAATTTAAAAAAAAAAAAGGGTTTATTATGTGGTTTGCAGGACCTGCAAGGACATAAATCTCAGTGATCCCAATATTCAGCAGCACTAACCGAGTGGTGTAGCTGAATATTCCTAGACTGCCCTGAAAACATCAGGTTATTTTTGGGGTGCTCTATGGATGGAAGTGGGGCAGTTCCCGCAGCTACCCAGTCAGTGGCAATATTCAGCCATTATTTATTTATTTATTTAACAATTATTTCTATACCGCTCTTTCACAAGTATCAAGTGCGGTTTACAATGAACAGTATTTTATATGGTATGGATAGTATCATACCAAGTCATTTTACATAGAACAGATGAACTAGGTACAGATAACAGTATAAAGTTTAAACAGTAAATTATTAAACTATTATAACATATATACATAGTAAATATATACAAATTGTATCATATGTCACGTGTGGTTGTATACTTTATATAAGCTTCAGACACGTGGATATATGTTGTTTGAATTGTAGTAGGATAAGTGGATAACTAAAGTTAATTAATTAATTAATTAATTAATTAAGTGGATAACTAAACCACATAAAGGTAGGGCAGGTCAATAGCTGTCCTAACCATGTCGTTTTTCTGCCTGGTTAGAGGCCAAATATCACCGCTGACCGGATGGCAATGTTGGACACTCTATAGGCTCCGCACTGAATATCTGGGTTTAGTTTCAGTGATGGCGGCTATGTACTTTAAAAACACTGACCACTGCCTCTGAATATTGACCCTATTATTATTATTATTATTGAATGTATCATGATGTATAATAATAGCTCATATAAGTAAACTGAGATAGCACAATGGTTCTGTAAAAGTAATGGTCTGCTTCCATGTAAAGTTCCATGTAAAGAGATCATCGAATTCCGCAAAAAAGTGAAAACCTATCTCTTTTCTAAACATTACAACAACTCAGATCATCCCTCAATAGACTTAGATAATGGCTAACCAGTTTTTATCTAACAAATCCCAAATGACCTACACATACAATTCTTCATAGCTGATACTGTACTTTGAATAACGCTTAAGTCCCACATAATGTGTATTTTTACATAATGTATTGTGGTGAGGAAAGCACTGCTGAGCATAGAGATACACAGGGAAATGAGTCCTATCACTTTAATTCAGAAAGTATCAAGGGTTTCCCTAGTAACCAGGAGTCTCTGACTCAGAACCTAGTCATCCCTAAGCCCCGCCCACAGCAGCACGTCAGGGAGAAGCTTGTCCCTAATCACATGTGCTGGGAGCAAGGTGTGGCTCAGGAAGAAGGAAAGTTTAAAAAGCTGACTTTCAGAAACACAGATAGAGAAAGGGACGGAGAGGGAGAAAGAGAAGGAGCTGGAAGTGAAGCAGCAAGAACAAGGAACGCAAAGAGGGAAGCGAGAGCAAGTGAGAGGGTGCTTGCAGAGAATGAAAGACAGTGTGAAGGAAACACTGGAAGCCGAAGAGAGAGAACTGATGAGAGATTGCCAAGCACAGCTGAGAGAGCAAGGAAAGAGAGGCTGGTGCAAGCAAACGAAGTGGCTGCAAACGGAAGACAGCATGACTGGCTTGCAGGGCAGAGAGAGATTCTGAATACCTCTGAAACCAGGCAAGTGTGTCCTTCTCAGTTCCTAACCAGTAAAAGTTTGGGAGAATTAGCTTTAGAGTTAAAAGCTGATTCCAGCAATAAGCCAAACCCCAGGATAAAGAGAGACTGTTTATCTAAGTATCAAGTAGCTCATATAGCAGACGAGCTAGTGCAGAAACAAGCCCTGCTTAAGAAATTGAGTGAACTGATTAAGAAAGAGAATAGCAAGCTCTCCCCTCAGATGTCTTTGGATGTGTGTGAGAATGATAGCGTTGAAGATATGGAGATAACAGATATGGAAGACAGTTCCTTTGAAATGCAATGTGCTGTATGTCAATCCTCTGACGTAGAAGAGAGCTGAGCCAGAAAGCCATTGAATGTATGCCTGCTTAGGAAGCAGCCTGAATTGTGAAGACGTCACAACCGAAGAAAACAGCTGAGTGCTAAGCTCAACTTATAAGGTTGAAAGCTGATACTAATGTTCAAGGGACATTTAAAGAGTTGTTTTGCTGCAAGAGTTTTGTTCCTGTAAAGAGGAGAAACATTTAAGAAGTTGAAAGTTTTTGGAATAAGTGATATTTTGATTTACAAGCAAAGTTGTGCCTGTTTCTTTGCATTTTTGAAATACAAGCAAAGTTGTTCCTATTTCTTTTGAAGCTGTAGCGTGGGATTAAAAATCCTATATTTGATTTTTCCACTTGTGTCCTGTGTATGAAGAACCCCTGATTACATTAAATAAATTTTCTCTGTCTTATGCCTAACCCTCGGATCACAACTCATTTGCTTTAAGATAGGACTACAATTCCCAGCAGCCCTCCTGGCAGCCATTTTGAGGGAAACTGATTTTAAAGCCAAAAAGGCGACCTCACCTGGTATCAGATATCTACCTGGCCAGGCGGGGGCGACAGAGTGGCGTAGTTGTTTGGATGCGGAGTGGGCCACGCCACAGATGAACATAGTTCTTTGGATTGCAACTGGAGTACGACTGCGCACCAGATTAACGCGAGCACAACGGATTCCAGAGCTCGACAGGAGGACGCCGGAGAAGTGCAAGCGCCTGAGACAGAGAGTCCAGAGTTCCTGCAAAGCCGGAGGGTCCGGAGACCTGCCGAGGTCCTACGCTGTTGCTGAGCGAGACGCACCACTAGTAACAGGTACACTGTATTTAACTAGGGAAAGTTAAGGATACCGGTACTGGGTGGGGGCGATAGCAGCAGACAGAGGGGAACACATACCTAGTGTTGGGTACCGCACTTGGGTGTTCTGTGTTTTCTCATTCTACAGGAAAGGAGACGACGATGGAGACACAAGATATCCTTGCATGGGCAGCGGCGGAGCTCAAGCGGCAAAGAGACTTGTCATTAGAGCTTCAGGAGCAAGCGACTTGTCAACTGCAGGCCCAGCAGAAACCGCTGGTAGAGCTTATGGAGGCCTGGGTGAAGGAACATAAGAAACCACCAGAGCCTGATCCGATTACCACAGGTTTTTCATTGGGATTAGCCCATACCTTTGGACTCGGGTCCAAAGAGACCCTTAGTTTTGGACAACTAAGAGATGGAGAAAGTGTAGACGCATTCTTGGATGTGTTTGAAAAAGTGGCACAAATAGCCAGGTGGCCACCCGAACAGTGGGCGGTAAGGTTAGCTGTCTCACTTACTGGTGAGGCCTTGGCAGCCTACCAGACCGTTCCCGCTGAGTTGGCCAATGACTATTTGGAGGTCAAGAAGGCTATAAAAGATAGGCTTGGCCTAACTCCTATAGTCTACAGACGCCAGCTTAGAAATGCAAAATTGCGCGTGGATGAGACACCACGAGCGCTTTATCATAGATTGAAAATGCTGGTAGTTAAATGGCTAGAACCAGAACATAAGTCAGTGGAAACACTGATCGATGAGCTCATTCTGGAGCAGTATTTTGCAGCAGTACCTGAAAGGATGCAAAATTTCTTGATGTTACAAGAATGTAAGAACACCAGAGAGGCTATAACTATGTCAGAGCGATTCCTAGAAGCTGAAGTATTAGCTAAGGATAGGTCTGTAGCCTGTACTAAAATGTCTGTAGCTAGGTTGAATGTTGATAGCAAGAATGTACAGAATGTTTGTGTTCCCACCAATAGAAGGATGCCAGGGAAGCGTGCATGTTACCGGTGCGGAAGTGAACAACATTTAATGCGTGAGTGCAAGATGAAAACAGCCCTAGTGTTGAGCGACCCTAGTAAGAAAGGAGAAGGCTTTTTACTAGAGGTGACAGTACAAGGTATACCAGTTAAAGCACTGCTTGATTCCGGATCGGATCAATCGATGCTTTCCAAACGATTATGGAGAAGGTTAACAGTCCCAGGTTTAAGAACACCTCAGACACCCACGGGCAATGTAAACATTCGGTGCGTTCACGGAACGGCGTGTACCTATCCTGTTTACTCTGTCCGCATAAAAGGATTAGGTATAGAGAGGGAGGTCCCGGTCGCTATTGTTCCCCGATTACCCCAGGAGGTAGTCCTCGGGAGGGACTGGCCCCAGTTTCAGCGAGGTGTGCAACAAGGGTTGGGTGTTAAGAAAGGCTTAGTGTCCACGCGAGCCCAGTCCCAAGCCCAACAGGTCCTAGAGGAGGAGCCCCTAGAGGAGGAGGCGAAGGTTCTACCCTCTCATGAAGCTGTAGGGACAGCTCCTATAAGTAAAACAAGTAAGCCCAAGGCAGGTGCTACAATGGCATTCTTAAGGCCTTTGTTTGCGAAAGGTGGAAAGGGAGAGAATCACCCTGAGAAGCGAGTACAGTCTCAAAATAGGGATGAGATCCGAGCAGATATAGATTATCTTGGGTTCCCGAGGAGTTAGCGGCAAAATTCCCTTCTTTTGCGAAAGCTCAGAAGGCAGATCCTGCTCTGGATCACGCTTTCAAGTTTGCTAGAGAGGGATGGGAGAAGTTGCCCAGATTTCTAACAGACCAAGGCATTCTGTATCGGGAAAGCCGAGATCCCTTTACTGGGGATACTCGGAATCAATTAGTAGTCCCGAATACCTTTAGGACTGTGGTCCTAAGGTTAGCCCACGATCCTCTAGTAGGGGCACACGAAGACATTCAGGGTACTTTAAATCAGGTTTTAGCCCGGTTTTATTGGCCCGGAGTCTATAGAGAAGTGGCCAGGTTCTGTGAAGCCTGTCCGGCTTGCCAGAAGGTCACTACAATTAGACCCCTAGAGGTTCCCCAAGTTCGTAGGGATAGGCGAGGACGCTTAACGCGGGCCTCACAGTTGGCAGAAAACAATTTAAAGGAAAGCCAACAACGACAAAAAGTGTATTACGACCGTAATACGAAACCACGCCAGCTAGAGCTGGGAGAAAAGGTCCTAGTGATGATAGCTGGAACCGCTCCAAAGTTTGAAAGCCAGTGGAAGGGTCCCTTCCGGGTGGTTAAGCAAGTAGGCCCTGCGACCTATCTAGTACAGACCAGACGAGGGCGCCAGCAGTTGTTTCATATAAACTTGCTCAAGCCCTGGCATGAACGAATGGCACAAGTGCAGGTGGTCACCAATACCCAGGGTAGGCAGGTAGGACAAAACAACAAAGAGTCCTATAGGAGAATTACGTGCTGTGATTTTATGAGAACCCCAGCCCGTAATGTCTTAAGAAGGGGAATATGTGGTGAGGAAAGCACTGCTGAGCATAGAGATACACAGGGAAATGAGTCCTATCACTTTAATTCAGAAAGTATCAAGGGTTTCCCTAGTAACCAGGAGTCTCTGACTCAGAACCTAGTCATCCCTAAGCCCCGCCCACAGCAGCACGTCAGGGAGAAGCTTGACCCTAATCACATGTGCTGGGAGCAAGGTGTGGCTCAGGAAGAAGGAAAGTTTAAAAAGCTGACTTTCAGAAACACAGATAGAGAAAGGGACGAAGAGGGAGAAAGAGAAGGAGCTGGAAGTGAAGCAGCAAGAACAAGGAACGCAAAGAGGGAAGCGAGAGCAAGTGAGAGAGTGCTTGCAGAGAATGAAAGACAGTGTGAAGGAAACACTGGAAGCCGAAGAGAGAGAACTGATGAGAGATTGCCAAGCACAGCTGAGAGAGCAAGGAAAGAGAGGCTGGTGCAAGCAAACGAAGTGGCTGCAAACGGAAGAGCATGACTGGCTTGCAGGGCAGAGAGAGATTCTGAATACCTCTGAAACCAGGCAAGTGTGTCCTTCTCAGTTCCTAACCAGTAAAAGTTTGGGAGAATTAGCTTTAGAGTTAAAAGCTGATTCCAGCAATAAGCCAAACCCGAGGATAAAGAGAGACTGTTTATCTAAGTATCAAGTAGCTCATATAGCAGACGAGCTAGTGCAGAAACAAGCCCTGCTTAAGAAATTGAGTGAACTGATTAAGAAAGAGAATAGCAAGCTCTCCCCTCAGATGTCTTTGGATGTGTGTGAGAATAATAGCGTTGAAGATATGGAGATAACAGATATGGAAGACAGTTCCTTTGAAATGCAATGTGCTGTATGTCAAGCCTCTGATGTAGAAGAGAGCTGAGCCAGAAAGCCATTGAATGTATGCCTGCTTAGGAAGCAGCCTGAATTGTGAAGACGTCACAACCGAAGAAAACAGCTGAGTGCTAAGCTCAACTTATAAGGTTGAAAGCTGATACTAATGTTCAAGGGACATTTAAAGAGTTGTTTTGCTGCAAGAGTTTTGTTCCTGTAAAGAGGAGAAACATTTAAGAAGTTGAAAGTTTTTGGAATAAGTGATATTTTGATTTACAAGCAAAGTTGTGCCTGTTTCTTTGCATTTTTGAAATACAAGCAAAGTTGTTCCTATTTCTTTTGAAGCTGTAGCGTGGGATTAAAAATCCTATATTTGATTTTTCCACTTGTGTCCTGTGTATGAAGAACCCCTGATTACATTAAATAAATTTTCTCTGTCTTATGCCTAACCCTCGGATCACAACTCCTTTGCTTTAAGATAGGACTACAATTCCCAGCAGCCCTCCTGGCAGCCATTTTGAGGGAAACTGATTTTAAAGCCAAAAAGGCGACCTCACCTGGTATCAGATATCTACCTGGCCAGGCGGGGGTGACAGTATATAGTTTACACTGTTCTATACTGTTCTGTATTAACACTGGTTGTTTATCTTATTGTTTTTGGTCACATGATGTTATATGTAAAACAAACTCCGATTTGTTAACTGTTGTTTATTGTGAACCGCAACTGAACTATGGAAGATGCGGTATATAAATCATTGTTAAATAAATAAATAAATAAATAAATAAAGTTGCAATTATAGATCTGCACTCTGCGTGCCTGACTGGCTAAATCTAGGGATGCTGAGAAGGCAGTATTTAATTTTTTTCTGGGGGAGGACAGAGAAATTACACTCAGCATCAAGGAAGGAGGGAGAATTGGTGCATCAGCAATTGTGATCCCTGCAGGTCCCAGAAAGGAATGCTTACTAAACCATGTTAATGATTACCATAGCATTTACCATGTGCTAAGCCCACCATGAGTGTAGACAATGACTGCACTTTGTGGTTAGCTTGGGCATTATTAGTAATAGCAGCAAATGGATTAGTGTTGGGGTGGCAATGGATGCACGCTAACTTCATGGAGACATGCCATGCATGCTCTATTCATTAGCATGGTCTAATTTATTTATTTATTTATTATTTATTTATTTATTTAACATTTCTTCTATACCGCGCTATTATAATCAGCGCAGTGTACATCGAACAAAAACATACTACAATGCATACAAGCAACATTGAGTTTACAATGAACAGGAAATTAAACATGGGATAAACCTGGAAAACTATGTACAAGTTAACTCGATACTATGTACAATGCTCTAACTCATTTGGATGTTGCATGTGCTTTTGTGGGTGGATGGTACACGTATGATGATTAGTGGTTGAGCTTATGTGTAGGCTAACCATTTTCTGTTTGTATTAAGGTGCTAGGGCGGCTGGGGCATGTGGGAAGCTTGCCGGGTGTGTGTTTGCCTCGGATGGTTTCTGGGTAGCATTTTGTGAACAGATGGTGTTTCAAGGCTTTTCTGAATAGGACTAGGCTTTTGATGCCATGGATTTCATGGGGAAGGGCATTCCAGTTTAAAGGAGCAAATGTAGAGAAGGCCCTGTTGGAGGTAGCCTTTGTACACTTAGTTATCATCTTGGGGACTACTAAGGTGTTCATTGCAGTGGGCCTCCTGTTTCTATTTTCCAGGGTACCGTGGATTAGCTTGCTGATTGGCGTAGGGGGGTAGTTATTTAGGGCTTTGAAAGTAAGGACTAATGACTTGTATTGGGTCTAATGCCAGCCTCACACTAAGCTTTGGTGCTGAAGGTGTGGTAAACTACCGCATTTTAGCCAACATATCTTAGAATGTGTTATATACACACAGAAAAGGATGTATAGCCCTCAGAGTAATTTCCTGAATATACATTTCCAATAGGGAAGAACTGGTTGTTAAGGAAAAAGTCTTAAAATAATTAGAAAAATTCTTCATATCTTGTCTCCTTCTATCACGTTGAACCTATATTTAAAATCCATTCAAGAAGACAGAAATCTAATAAATATTATTAGTTGAAGGTAGTAGCCTGGTTCGCAAAGCTAAACTTGGGAATTGTTGGATGCTTCTATAGTTGAAACAGGAGAAGATTTGCCACAGGAGAAATGTATTAATTGAATGAATGAAGAAAACATTTTACAACACCCATTTACTAATGTGTTGCAAAATTTAGTGGCTACCCCTGATTATTGGCTGAAATTAACACATTGTAAATGTGAAGTCTCTATGTTAACTGTGGGGGTGTCCCCAACATTGTGTCATTCAGTTAACACAGAAACAAGTACTTTAACGTGTGTGAAGCTAATGTCAGAGAATGCAACACAGCTACTCCTATCCAGACAGTGTTAAAACAATTAGGGGCTGACCTCCAGATATGCATGGGGATAAGGCATTTGTATGCCAAAAAGGGAGGCAAAACACTAAGCATGATCTTAAAAAGTGTGGAGGGCAGAGAAAGGACATGCACTGGGCATGTCTGAAAAGAACGCACAGATGATATATTCCAAAAGCGGCATGCATGCATGTGTCAGAAAAAGCCTGCACCAACATTTATGCCTGTTATGTTTGTTTATGTTTATTAAAACTTTCTTAACCGCTCTTCACAGCAGGGTGGTGTACAATATAAAAAACAAAGCTAAAAGTAACCAGAAAAGACCTCCATAATTCAAAGGCAAGAGAGAGAAACATTCACATAGGAGAAGGGAAACAGAAGCCTCAGGGTGCAAGGTTAAAAGCCAGGTTGAAAAGGTGAGCCTTTAGATGAAACTTAAAGGAAGTATAGGAGTTCTCTAATCTAAGGACAGGGGTAAAGATTTCCAGAGGGAAGGACCAAGTACATAAAAAAGCAGAGGAACGCGTGGAAGATAAATGGGCATGTGAAACAGAAGGGAGGTGCAGACGATTGGCATGAATCTCTCTGAGGGCATAGTGAGGAGCATGGGGGATAAGAAAATTGGAGAGATAATTGGGAAGAATAGCATGCAGGGTACGATAAACCAGGATGAGTAACTTGAACTGAAGTCCGAACTGAGCCGGAAGCCAATGATGATGAATGAGGAGTGGTGTGACATGATCTGCTTTGGAAGCATGAGACAGGATACGCACAGCAATGTTTTGAATCATCTGTAGATGATAAAGGTGGTACTGAGGTAAGCCTAAATACACAATATTTCAGTAATCAAGTTTTGATATCACTAAATAGAGAAGCAGAATGGCGACAGAGTGAGATGAGAGAAATGAGCGCATGGCGCGTATTTGCTGAAGTGAAAAAAACACTGACTAGATAGGGAAGAAAGATGAGCCTGAAAGGACAGAGCTGAGTCTAGAAAGACACTGAGATACTGAAGAGAATCAACCAAGGGAAGAGGAGAGTTCAGGAGCAAGGGGACCAAAGAGGGGGGAGAACTACCAAAGTTGAATCAAATAGCTTCAGACTTAGAAGAGTTGAGTTGAAGGAAATTAGTTAACCAGTTTGAGACAGCTGAGAGACAAGTGTTAAGAGAAGAGATGTCAGGGGCAGCCAGGCTAGTGTGGTGAAGCAAAATGACATCATCAGCATAGAAATGCACTGAGAAACCATGTTGTTGAATAAGAAGTGCTAAAGGAAACATGAAAACATTGAATAGAAGAGGAGCAAGCACTGAACCTTGTGGTACACCACAGTGTAAGGGAATGGAGACAGATGGAAGAAGGGCAAGAGAAGGTGTGGAGAGTCAAGAAGTGGGGAAGGGGTTAATTGGGGAAGTAGTCTTCCTCAGTGAAGTGAGAAATTTGAGAAGCTCAGTAGAAGAAATCAAAATGAAGGATGACTAGGTATGAGACAGCACTGTGCCAGCCTGGACAGGAGAAGATGTAATATTAGAAGACACAAGAGGAGAAGACGGTTGTAAAGGAGAAAAGGGCGGAGAACAGTCCATAAAGGAGGCATGTAAGGTAGTAACCTTGGAACTGAAAACAGTGACAATGATCTGTGGAGAGGTTAACAGTCAGTAGAAGAGGACCGACAGGTGGAGGGCGTAGAAAGGGACGACAATACCAAATATAGGCAGCAAGAGGAGTTGGCAGTAGAAGAGATGAGATTTGAATATTAGTTTTTCTTAGCCAGGGAGATCTGAGAACGACAGTACTGATGGGACAATTTATAGTCATGGAGAGTAGATGGCAATGGATATTTATGCTACTGGCATTCAGAATGACAAAGTTGTCAGTGTGGCAGCAAAAGACCTGAATGAAACCACAGATGGTTATGCCTAGAATTCGTATGAATGGGACGAAGAGGGGCAACTGAATCCAGAGTGGAAGAAAGTGAGGAGAACCAGAGATCAGCCTGCGAATTTGCAGAAAGAGAAGCAAAGTCCTGAGGAAATAAGTCAGGAGCCTTAGGGAAATATTCAATAGTTGCAGATGACAAATTCCAGGAGAATACCAGATCTGATGAGAAAATGGGAGTGCCATGAAGAGAGAGTGGTGTAGGATGAAAACCAAAAGGAAAAGACGATACAGAGGTGATCAGACCAAGAAACTGGGAGAGAAGAGAAAGAGGAAAGGTCAGAAGAACAGGTATGGGTGGAGATAATAAGGTCAAGAGTGTGACCAGCGGAGTGAGTAGGAAAGGATATTAGCTGTTGGAGGGAAAGATCAGAGAATAGTTGATATAAGGATTTGTCCCAAGAGGAAAAGTAATGGGCATTAAAATCCCCCAGAACAATGAGCTGAGGATAAAGAAAAGAAGCCTCAGAGATAAAAAAGAGAGTCCCATAGATGGGGTCACATAGTTGGAGGGGCATAGACTAGAAAAAAAGTGAACAGGTGAAGAACCATTGTGACAAGCAAGGAGAACCTTTGGGTAAGATAAGGTAGGAGAAGATACCAATATTAGAGGAAGAGTAGCTCGGGCCATAAAGGTGCCACCCCCACCGGTGCAACCCAGCCGGGTGGGGGGTAGAAAAAGCGACTTAGGCGGGAGATAACGGTGAAGGAGGGGATCCTTGCCCTCCATAAACCACGTCTCAGTTACAAATAATAGATCAAGGCTATGATATTTCAGAAAATCATGAATAAGAAGGGTTTTTGCCCTAAGGAAGTGGCAGACTAATAAAGCAAGAGACAGCAGGAGAGGTGGAGAGACTAAAGGGGGGACAGGAGAAAATGACAAAAGACAAACTAGCAAGTTTGCAGGTGTCCAAGTAGACCCAGGTAGAACAAAAGGTGTCCCCCAAAGGGCGTCTTTCACAGAGAACAGACTAGAACAGGGACCAACTAGACCAGGGGAAAGGCATCTCTCATGACCTGTGGCTGTGATTGCTGGATCTTGTTATTGCTGTTGGCATTCCATTTCATGGTCAGTCCTATATCCCCCTCACAACCAACCTTCCTAGTGCATCCACCTGACCTAAATCCTATCTTCTGCTGCCACTTCCATCCACCCTGACATCACAAAGCCCTTCCCTTGCAGACCCACTACCTATTCAGCCCCCAGCCCTTCAAAACCTCCTATGCCCCCCACCTCTGCCCCACTGTGCACATATTGTCACATCTCTCTGTGGTCCTCTCTCTCTCCCTTTCTGCCTATGCCACTATGTGTCTGTGCCTGTGTGAGTCTATTTCTGTGTGTAAGTCTGCATGTGTGTGATCCAAGGCTCTGTGACTGTCTGTGAGAGGGTGTCCCTGTGCTCGTGTCTGTGTAGCAGTGATGATGTTCAAGTGTCTGTGTATATGGATGTGTGTCACAGGCCCATTGTGTGTGTCTGTGCAGTAGTGTCTCTCTGTTCTAATGTCTGTGTTTGTGCATTGCCTTGTGATAGTGAGTGTTGGTGCTACTGGTGGTGAGCGTTGGAGCTGCTGGTGATGGATGTTGGAGCAGCTGGTGGTAGCTGCATCTGAAGGAGCAATAGGCGATCAGGAGTATTGGACAGTGGTGGCTCTTGTATGTCCTCATACACAGGAGAGAAAGACGTAACAGAGAAGGAGGAGGAGGTAGGCACTACAAAGTGTATACAGGCCTAGAACATTTGTAATCTTAGTGGTGATCAATTGGAATGTTTACGCAGGGTGGTGAGCACTGCAATCATTGTGGTGTGATCTAAAGTATTACAACTGCATGGACATGCTTTAACTTACCAGTGGCACAGGCAGCCCAGAACATATGGCACAGAAGAACTCATACAGATGTACATGCATACCAGCTATACAGGGGTAATTGGACTGAGATGGAGGAAGGTGGGTTGTGCACAGGGTCAGAACACTGGGCTTTCTAAGCAACTGCCCAAGGAGAATGCAAGGTGCCACCCAAGGCTATAAATACCATGTTGCCTGGAAGTGTTTGGTTGGTTCACTCCAGATAGTGTGGCTGGGTCATAGGTAGAGAGCACCTTCTGCTCCATAGCTGTTAGTGGCCAGTGTTGTCCAGAGCCTTGATTGGAGTGCTCTGCCAGCTTCTTCATTGTACTACTGTGTAGGTCATGCCACTTTTTCTTATCATCCTCTACATTACTATTATTGTGGTAAATAGCATGCAGCTTACCACAGATTTTACACCACAGAGATAATTTATGGTAGCAATTGACCTTGGTGCCTGTGGTGCCATAGATGATTGCATAGTGGGCCTGTATCTCTTCTACTAGAATTCAGAGTTTTCCAGGAGAGAAGTTATGCTTTATATGGTTAGGGACACCTTGTTCCACTTTTAATGTAATCTAGAGCTGTAGGAGTAGAGGATGCCTATTTTATAAGAGGGCGCGTAAGTGTCACAATGTATGCTGACCACATTCTTAACCATGGTGTTGTTATTAAGTGTCATTGAGTCAGTGTCGACTCATAGCAACCCTCTGGATAGTTGACCTAAACTGTGTTCAGTCTTCAGATAGATGGCACCCATAGCTGCTATTTTATTGATCCACCTCATTGCTGGCCTTCTTCATTTATGTTCACCTTCTATCTTGCTATGCATTATGTCTTTGTCTAACAATCTCTTTCTTCACATGATGTGCCCAAAATATGGATGTCAAAGTCTTGTCATCTGAGCTTCTAAGGAACACATTCCATTTCATTCTTGACTACCTCCTACTTCCCTTGGTTCATGCTTCATACGTTCCATGTCCCAATATGTATGACATCTTTGCAACTTCTGATTCTCATTTCATGCATAGCTACATCAGTAGTCAGACTTCTCAAGGACTTTGATACAACCACATCATAAATGCTGACTTTACTCTGAGAAGTCTTCAGCTGACCATACACAGAAGAATTTATTGAGCAATGGTGTCTGCATGGTGTCATGCAGCCACATGTGTCCTATAGGTATGTGGCTGGGTCATAGGTAGAGAGCACCTTCTGCTCCCTATAATGAGCCCCATAGCTTTCCTTTTCAGCCTCATCTATGATGCCATCAACCTAAATTTCCAGTTTTTATGGTAAGCCCTTGGCACTTGCCCTGAAGGTTGAAAGACTCATAGGTTGAACGGAGAAGGAAATGAAAATCCGGGTCACGCCGCACAGGCTGGCAGCCATCAAGGCTAAACAGGCAGCAGTAATTTTCGATGCTGCCAATTTAGCTCCAGCACCTTAAAGATAGGTGAGGGTTTTCCTTGCCTATCTTTAAGGTACAGAGTGCTAAGTGAGCAGCATCGAAAATCGCTGCTACCCACTTAGTGCCATCCCCCACCTCTGCTCTGCACCCACGTAGGTGCCTTTGCAAAATCCCAGTTAAGGCATTTACATGGGTAACATGGGCTTTACCCATGTAACTGCCTTCAAAAATTGGGCCCACACTGTTTATCTTGAGGTAAACATTAAACTAAGACCCTATAATGGGGTACATAGAATATTACCTGTCCCTCTCCAAAGAGATTATCAACAGTCCCCTTTACAATAAGAGAGTCTGCAGCCCAGAGTTCAGGACTGGGAGGGTGTAGCTCAGAGGGAAAGCTTAAGAACCCAGCAGGCTGCAGGATGGAGAGAGGCCCATGGAGCCAGGACCTTTCAAGATAAGATGTGCAAAGGAGCTCTGGGGTAGGAAATTTAACTGGGGCTTGAGGAAGGGCCAGGAGAACCAACATGTGGAGGTTTAATAAGCTCAGACAGAAGTAAAGCTGTTTTTATTTTTCTTGAACTGCTGTCTGTTCTGGGTTTTGCTTTGTGAAGGTTTAACAAGCTGGGACAGAATACAAACTGCTTTTGTTTCCCTGAACTGCTGTCTGGCCTGTGTTTTTAAAGAAAACACCTTCCCACCACGTGCCACACTACCACAGTCCCTTAAACATATTTGGTATATTTATATTGATTCAAGTATCCCTATTTACCTAGCAATGTTAAATAACTGAACACATTTAAATAGATAAATGTGTCATTATAACTAAGATGCAGACAGCAGTCCAGCAGCGAGATTGAGGCTATCCAGATTTTTGTACTCTTTCATTTATGATTATCTCCCATTTGGAGAGATCTTATATGTGCACTAAATGCAAAGATATCCTTGTTCACAGGGAATGAGTCTGATCTCTGGATGTTATAGTAGTGAACTTGGAGGAGCTGAGACAGAAAGAGAGGTATATAGAGAAGACCTTTAGGTACATAGTAGAGAAAGCTCACTCCTTTCTAGCAGACTCTCTCTTGCAATAGAGGAGATAGGTCAATCTAAAGCAAGAGTATATACTTGGTATAGCAGGAAGTGATCCTGTAACTAGACTCTTCCATCCAGAGGATACAATATCCTCTCACAATGAAGCTGTGTCTCCAAGAGATTCTGCCCAGGAGGGATGGGTTAGGATGGCCATCTTAGTTGGGGATTCGATCATTAGGCATGTAGATAGCTGGGTGGCTGGTAGGAGTGAGGATCATTGGTTTCTTGTCTGCCTAGAGTAAAGGTGGCAGACATCACACCAAACCTTGGGCCGAAAGGACTGGGATTTCTAGTTCCACAGGTGTTCCTTGTGACCTTGGGCAAGCCACTCAACTCTCCATTGTCTCAGGTACAAAAGCATAGATTGTGAGCCCTTCGGGGACAAAGGAAATATATACATATGGTACCTGAATGTACACTGCTTTGACTTGTAGAAAAGCAGTATAAGCCTAGTTAAATAAATAAAATAAAATAAAAACCTAAATGGGATTTTAGACAGTGCTGGGAAGGAAACAGCTGTCTTGGTACATCTCGGTACCAATGACATAGGAAAATGTGGGAGGGAAATTATGGAAGCCAAATATAGACTTTTAGGCAAATGGTTGAAAACCAGGACCTCCAAGGTAGCATTTTCAGAAATGCTTCCTGTTTCCATGCAGAGGATCCAAGAGACAGGCAGGGCTCTAGAATCTCAATGAATGGGCAAGAGGAAAAAGGTTTTAGATATCTTAAGAACTGGGCTACATTCTGGGAGAGAGCCTGTTATGCAAAGATAAACTTCTACTTGACTGGGGTGGTAGCAGGTTGCTGGTGTTAATGTTCAAAAAGAAGGTAGAGCAGCTTTCAAAGTAGAAACTGGGGGGTATGTTTACTAAAAGGCGGTAGTGGACTCCATGCAATATCAATGAGGCCGCAGCTCCAATATCACACGGAGTTCGCTACCGCCATTTTATAAACATAGTCCTTGGAGAAAGCTGACAGTCACTCAGGAGTGCATGGTTCAGAGTAAGGTATCTATGAAGGATACCATCAAAACAGAGAAGTTATGGCATCCTGATAGAAAGTTTGAAATAAAGGCTGTAGTAGCCCAGGTGCCTTTAAATAAGGAGCAGAAAGAGACAAAAAATTGCAAATTAGCCTTGTCAACTGCTATAAAGATTATAAATTTAAACAAAGATATCTTGAAATGTCTCTGTGCAAATGGTAGAAGCCTAAAAAATAAGAAAGGAAAATTAGAATATATAGCACTAAATGAAAAGATAAACAAAATCGACATCTCCGAGATCTGGTAGAAGGAGACTTATCAATGGGACACTGTGTTCCAGGGTATGAATTATATCACAATGATAAAATGGACAAATCGGTGGAGGGGTGGTACTATATGTTAAAGAGAGCCCTGTGTCAAATAGAATGCAGTTTTTGCAGGAATGAAAATGTACCATTGAATCCTTATGTATTGAAACTCTATATACGAAGGAGAAGAAAACAGTGATAGGGGTTTATTACCATCTTCCTGGACAGAATGAGCAGATGATGACATGTTATAAAAAAGTAGGGAAACTAGCAAAGTTGGTAACACAATAATAATGGGTGATTTTGATTACCACAATATTAGTTGGAAAAATGTCACATCAAGGCATGATAGGGAGATAAAGTTCATAGATGAAACAAATGTTTTATGGAACGGCTGGTTTGGATACGGACTAGAAATGGAGTTTAGATTTAGTCATTTGTGGAACACAGGATTTGGTATAAGTGCTAACCATGTTGGAACTATTCAGCACTAGTGATCAAAATATGATCATATTTGACTTAATAACTAGCTTGAGTGTGGAAAGGAGATCTACTATACAGAATAGAGAGGGATGCAACAGAAGATGCACAGATTTTCTTCAGTAGAAATCACAGATTTTGATGCTTTTAATATTTTGTGTTATTGATATTGTTTTTGATCATCTTGAATGGTTTTGGAGTAGATTACTGGTTAGAGCCCTGGATTTATAACTAAGAGACCAGGGTTTGATTCCTACTAGCACTCCTTGTGTTCTTGGGCAAATCACTTAGCTCCCCATTGCCTTGGAAGAAAGGCCTGGCAATCTACTTCAGGTCACATTGCCAAGAAAACTCAGAAGCTGGTGGATCAGCAGGAGTCAGCATTAACTTGAAGGCATGCTTTTGCATAGAGTGGTTTATGTTTTTTACTTTTGCTAATTCTCTTACTACAATACTCAAGATTACATGTTTTACATCCATATTTAGAATAATTATGCAATATTCATCAAGAGAGTGTCCTATACATATGGTTTCAGTTATTTATTGTGTATTGCTACTTTTAACATAATTGTTTTGTGAGTTTTATGTTTTCTAATATTCTCTGTTATTAATAGTATTATATTTGCTCATTTTATTTTTAACAGTTTCTTTGTTTTAACAATTGTATGATCTGAAGAAACATGGTTTTACCAAAGGACAATCTTGCCAAACAAATTTGATGGAGTTCGTTGACTGTGTGACCAGAGAACTAGATTAAGGCATACAATGGATGTCATCTACCTAGATTTCAGCAAAGCCTTTGATATTGTTCCTCATAGGAGGCTTAGCAATAAACTAAACAGCTTGGGGATGGGTCTCAAGGTGGTGAACTGGATCAGAAATTGGTTGACTGACAGATGACAGAAAGTAATGGTAAACAAAACTTACTCAGATGAAAGGAAGATGATTAGCTGTGTGCCCAGGGTTTGGTCCTGGAACCGGTACTGTTCAATTATTTGGGAGTGATATTGCTGAAGGACTGAATGGAAATGTCTGTCTTTTTGCAGATGATACGAAAATTTGCAACAGAGTGGACTTCCCTGAGGGAGTGGATAACATGAGGAAAGATCTACAAAAGGTGGAAGAATGTCCTAATGCTTGGCAGTTAAGATTTAATGTGAAGAAGTGCAGTGTCATGCATTTGGGAAGCAGAAATCCAAGGGAATTGTATGCAATAGGGGGTGAGAGGCTGGTGTGCATGGTTCCTCGGAGTGGACCTTGGAGTGACTGTTTCTGAGGATCTCAAGCCAGAAGGATGCTGGGTTGCATACAGAGAGGAATTGCCAGCAGAAAGGAAGAGGTACTAATGCCACTGTACAAGTCAATGGTGAGGCCTCACTTGGAATATTGTGTTCAGTTTTGGAGACCATATCTCACAAAGGATATAAAAAGACTGCAAATGGTTCAGAGGAAGGTGACCAAAATGATTTGGAGCCTACATCAGAAGATGTATGAGAAGAGACTTGAATACCTTAATATGTACACTCTGGAGGAGGGGAGGGACAGGGGAGAAATGATTCAGACATTTAAATACTTAAGAGTATCAATGAACAAACAAACCTCTTCCAAAGACGGGGAAGCTGTAAAACTAGAGGGCATAACATGAATCTGCAAGGGGGTAAACTGAAAGGCAATGTCAGGAAATAGTTTTTCACTGAAAGGGTGGTGGATGCTTGGAATGCCCTCCCGATGGAAGTGGTGGGGGCAAATACAGTGATAGAATTCAAGATGGCATGGAACAGACACAGTGGATCCCTTTATAGCAACAGGATAAAATCAAAATAAACATAATTATCTCTTATATCTCAACAAATAGGGATGACCTACATGGAGCGGTGGGTACATCCCTAGACAAAGTCAAGGGGAGGGGTGACCTGCACGAAGCAGCAGGTGCACCTCTCACCACCTTGCTGGGCAGACTAGATGGACCATACTGGTCTTTATCTGAAATCATATACTATGTTATTATTTATGTTACTATGTATTTCCCCTTCCTTATGTGTTTGCCGAAACTCAGTCAAGTTGGGTCCTTCCAATAAATTTCTACTGCAGAACATCTGGGCATCTTCAGTTGTGGTCGCTCTCTGTTCTGTACTTCTTGGATCTGGACTGACCTAATGTGGAGAATCCCTTCCTTCTTTGTTTTGAGGGATAGCTATTGTGTCAGGGTTTAATTTTCAAAAGGTAGTGTACTATAAAATGAGGAAAATGGTTAGAAAAAAATAAATGGAACAGCTGTAAAGATCAGTTTACAATGATATGGACATTTTTTTAAAATACAACCTTAGAAGCCCCTGGAGTAAGAAAAGCAGAAGGAAGGGCAAACAACAACTAGTTTGTTTAAAAGGTGAGGTGAAAGAAGCTATTAGAGCAAAAAAAAAAATCTTTAAAAAATAGAAAAAGGAACCAAATGAAGACAATAGATGACAGCTTAAGCACTGGCATGTTAATCGCAGGACACTGGGAAGGCAAAAAGAGAATTAGAAAAGAAGATTGCCATAGAGAGAAACTTATAATAAAAATGTTTTAAGGTACATATGAAGCAAAAAGACAGGTAAGGAGTCAGTTGGACCATTAAATGACCAAGGAGTAAAAGGGGCACTCAGGTTGGACAAGGATATAGTTGAGATATTAAACAAGTTCTTTGATTTGGTCTTTACTGAAGAAGATGTGAGAAAGCTAGCCAAGGCAGAAAGGGTATTTAACAGTGATAAGTCAAAAGAGCTGAATTCTAAGTGAACCTGGAAGAGGTAGCAGAACAAATTGATAAACTAAAGAATAGCAAACCACCTGGACTGGATGATGAAATGTTAGAAAAAATTAGGGAAACTACAAAATAAGTCAACATAATAATGGGTGGAGTGGAGGAGTAGCCTAGTGGTTAGAACATTGGCTTGCTAACCAAGCAACCAGGGCTCAATTCCCACTAGCACTCCTTGTGGCCTTGGGCAAGTCACTTAACCCTCCATTGCCTCAGAAGAAAGACCTGGCAATCTACTTCCAGTGACACTGCCAAGAAAACCCAGGAGCTTCTGGGTTGCCAGGAGTCAGGACTGACTCAAAGGCACACATTGCATTGCATTTGCAATAATGGGTGACAAATTACACCCAAAGGTGCTGACAGAACTCAAAGATGAAAATGCAGAGCTACTTTTAGTGATTTTTAATTTATCTTCAAAATCATCTTTGGTACCAGAAGATTGGAGGTTGGCCAGTATAATGCTTATTTTGAAAAAGGACTCCAGGGGTGATCAGGGAAACTACAGAACAGTAAGCATGCCATTGGTGCTGGACAAAATGATGGAAACTATTATTAAGAACAAGATTACTAGAGCAGTACCGGAGATTTTGATAAATGCTGTGGTGCTGTTTCACATCATTGCTACCACTGCTGGTCTATGAGTGGTGCAACAGTGGTGACAATGGGATGCCTTCACACCACTGGCACTCTAGATGACCACTTAGGGGTATGTTTACTAAAGGGCGCTATTTGCGCTGCTGTCACGTTATCACACGATAAGGCACCTTATCGTGTGATAATGGCGCTTTACTGGGCGATAAGGCACCTTATCACGCGTTAACGTGCGCAGCGGCGCAAATGAGCGCTGAAGGCGGAGAAAGGCTCCCGGAGGGTGGAGGAAGGCTCTCCAGGGGCAGAGAGAGAGGGTCAATGGGAGGAGAGTGGGAGAGGAGAGGCTCCCTGCACACTAACACTGTGGATTCCTGGGCTGAAAACTAACACAAGTGAAACCCTGGTGTTAGAGCAGATTTAAAGGGAAGAGAAACCATTTCCGTCAGCAATATACAGCAAAGCCAGGTATCCCTACAAAAAGTGATAAGTGTGATACATGTGCACGGAACAAAAGGGCAAATAAACATTGAAAATGACCTGAACAAACTGGAAAAAAAACCTAACCAAGCTGGGAAATAGTGATATTAATGGGAAACATCAAAAAACACTACTGGGAAAGCTCCACAAAAAGGATATCAATTTTGGAAGGGGCTATGCTCTGAGACTGTGCACCACCAGCACCACCAGCAGAAGGGCATGTCAGCATGGCGACAGAGGGGTACTGGTGGTGGAGGGGGCAGTGGCAGCTGCCCACAGCAGACTATGGCCTAGCCCTGTTTAGGTGGGTGCCATGCACTGCAACAGACAGGGCCTGTCTGACGAACAGTCATAGTATCCCCAGGGAATGAACTGTCCCTGTGGCAACAGTGTGGTGCAGTATGCACAGGCAATGTGTTCAGGGGCAAAAGGTCACAAGTTCAAGTCCCAGCTGTGGCTCCCACAAACCCAGTCCCCATATTTTACCCAGTACTAAACCATGGTAATAAAGAGGGAACCTTTATTTCAGATAACATAAACATGCCTGAAAGGTCTATATTTTACCCTACAAAGCACAGACACCATGCACTATTCTGGGTGCATCACAGCCTATAAGGGCTAGACATGACTGAGACATACAGATGGACATAGACGTATCCTAGGTGTGTCTGCAGGAACTACCTATCATACACACTAGCACTGATGGGGATCTGCAGCATGGCATATTTCAGCCATGAAAGGTGCTGTGGACCTTCTGCTGGACACCCCACCTCAACCTCAGGATGAGCACAGTACCCACACAATGTGACGGTCTGTAGCTACTCTGTGCCAGTAACACACACGGTCAGTACCCCCTACCAGACTGAGGTGCTGTGGGGGTGTACACGGTCAGTTCCCTCTACCAGGCCGAGGTGTTGTGGGGGTGCATACCCCATCTTGTGATCATCTGTAGACTGCTGATTTGCATGTGCAGTGCATCATGGGTATGGGTGGGTTAACCTTATCCTGGTAACCACAGCAGTTTGTGTGGTGACCTGTAGTCCTTCTGTAGCCAGCAAGGGGCTTTCTAGTAGTTGTAGAGCTGTAGCCCACTGGTTACTTCACTGCCTGTGGAGCCAGAGGTCATGGGTTTGATCCCACAGTGGGGTTATTCAATAGGGCTGTCTGAGGCATTTTCTTTTTTAATTTAAATAAGTGCTGCCAGCAAAAATGCCCTCACAGTGCTGTAGCCTTAAGGTGCCTCACAAGGCACCCTCTAAAGCGCTCTATAAGGTGCCTTATAAGGCACCCTATAGGGAACATTATAAGGTGCCTTGGCGGACAGTGCACTTTATAATGTGCCCTCTGGAGTGCCTTATAGGGCGCCTTATGCGGCACCTTAGGTTACGGCACTGTGAGGGTGTGTTTGCTGGCAGCACTAATTTAAATTAAAAAAGAAAATGCCTCAGACAGCACTGATTTAAAGTAAAGGGTAATGTCTCAGACAGCCTTACTCATTAAGCCCACTGGGGGATCAAACTCATGACCCCTGTTTTATCAGTCAATGTATTAATCATTGTGCTATTCCTCTGATGCTGTGTTTGCAGGTCAGCGCACCTAATTAAGGTTAACGCGCATTAACGTGCCACAGTTCCCTCTATCACATGATAATGCACCTTATCGCACGATAACCCTGAATACTACCTTAAGACCGGAACGCCCACTACCTTATATGGCATCCTGCACACTAACGCCGGCTGCATGTTAAGACTGCTTAGTAAACATACCCCTTAGTTTGCCTAATTTGCATCAGGGAAAATCAAACTTTTGAATTACCTTTCATTTATCACTTATATCACAATCCTCACATCTCAGCAGTATTATTCTTCACTACAACAATCTCCATCCAACATGGCTCAACTTATGCATCCAATCTCAGTGTTTGATGTCGTTTACAGAACCTCCTCAGTCAAGTGACCTTCGCCACCAATCAATATATTCGAATTAGAGATCATCATTCCAATTAGATATTCAGCCCAGCACTTTAAGGATCTACCATTTACAGTTATGATGGTCAAATATAGAAGTGCCTTTTAAAAATGAACCTCTATATTCTAATTTCTCTTCCGGTTTGAAAAATCTACTTTGCTCATTATTTCCATAGTATCAAGCTGCATCGTGGAAGTCTCAGTAAAGGTATGTATAGTGGGTACTCATTAAAGGTTTGTTACTAGAAGCAGTTATCTAAAGGGGCCACAGAAATGCATTTAACACGATATCAGAAAACAGAGCACCAACATATCATAATAATTTAACAGGTTTTATATGCTGCTTTATCATTTCAATCAAAGTGGTTTACATTGAAACTTAAACTTGGCAATGTGCAATAAACAGGGACATTGATAACTTGGATTTTTCTGAGGCAATGGAGGGTTAAGTGACTTGCCCAAGGCCACAAGGAATACTAGTGGGAATATAACTCTGGGCTCTAGGTTCCCAAGACAGTGTTCTTAACCATTAGGCTACTCCTCCACTCTGGGATATGATGCCTAATTTGTACTAAGAACATTTAATGAAATCCAAGAAAGTTGGTTTTACAATATTTTTTATTTTCATTTAATACTCATTAAAGATCTTGAATGATAACATCAAATTGATTCTGCACTAAAATTCTATGATGCCTTGCAAAGTTAATGTAACGATGCCATATTGTAAAGATTTGGGGTATCATTAATGCAGTAGCACATTATGGGAAGTAGATACTTTCTAATGAACAGTTCTTGAAATGTAATAAAGCATACGCCATTAAAACTATATTATTAGAAAGTGCCAAAGATAGTAACATAATTAGATGTCTGTTATGGGCTATAATATGGGAAGGCAGCAGATGTATTTTACTAGGACCTTTTGCTGACAATGTCTCAGACATGAATGGAGCTGTTGTAATTATGGCCAATAAATGTATGTTAGTAACACAAGAACATTACAAATTCCTTGATTTAAGAAAAAGTTGGATGGTGGAACATATGCTGAGTACATCATTAAAAAAACACTCTTCAAAAAAAGCTCACTTCCAGAAGGTGAAAAAATCTTACAAATACTAAGAGCACACTTCAACCAAGCAGAATCATCATGGTATAAACATAACTTGGGCACACTGGAAAATAAGTATAAATATATAATTTTATTTCATTTATTGCATTTTATCCACCAATCATATATGCTTCTTAGCGGTTACAGCAAAACACACATAAGTAGTGCCTCCTCATCACCTCCTGGGGGGGGGCACCATAACATGGCTGAGCTGGGCCAGAAATGCTGGGGAGGGGAAGGGGAGGAAAGGAGGGGCAAGAGGAGAGGAGCTGATGTGGGCTGTGTTGGCAGGTGGAGAATGGATGGCTGACCAGGGAATAAATGGTGAGGGAGTAAGGGACTGGGCCATAAATTTGTCAGGTAGTGTGGGAATGTAGGGGAAGGTAGTGGGGGTGGCAAACCTGTTTTCCTAGCCCTCTTGCCCTCAGGCAAGGTGCAGGTGCAGGTACCAAGATGTTTGAAACCACTGACATTTGCCTAAGCAACAAGTTTATGCTGAAAAAGAATACTTGAAGGATGCTGTCAGCATATTTTTTTCAGATAGGTTTAAATTTGGTTTTATGTGCAATTTAAAAAACAGAACTACTGGACAGAATATAGAGGCCAGTGATGATATAAGAGCAAGCTGTCACAGAGTCATCAATTTGCTGTTAGTAAGCTGCCTTACTGAGGTCCCTTACATAATTATATATTTATACTTATTTTCCAGTCTGCCTGAGTTATATGCTTATAATACGGAGACTGTGCATGGCTGAAGTGTGTTGTTAGCAAGTATATTATAAAAGAACCATTATATTTTATTATGACAATGACAACTATACCTTTGGTCTTTAATGGAGCACTGACAAACCCCATAGTGCTCATGAAATGAATTTCTATCCCAAAGAGTTCATAGTATCAAAGGTTGCCTGAGGCAAAGGTAAATAAAGCTGCTTGTCTGAGGTCAAAGCATGTTTCTACGAAAGAATAACAATTTGAAGACAGATACTGTATAAAAACACCTAGGTCTTTATATTAATCTCATCCTTCTGTTGAAACATAAAATAAATACAAATACAAAGTGTGCCCTTGAGTCACTGCTGGCTCCTGGTGACCCAGCAGCTCCTGGGTTTTCTTGGCAGTGTAATTGGAAGTAGTTTGCCATGGGGGTTATTCTGTGTTACGAATAGTGGGGATGGACGGCCCAATGGGACATCCATCCCCACTATTCGTGCCGGCTCCTGCCCCTGTCTAACTTCCCTGTCGGTTGTGCGGGGAAGTTAGATGGGTCGGGGACTGTATGGCCCAGGGACGGAGTCTGGGAGGGCAGTGGGCAGTCGCCGTCCCTGGATGTACAGGGCCGATTCTAATGTCAGCCCTGTTCGTCCAGGGCCGGCAGAATGTCTGGGGAAGTTATTCCACCTCCGAGGTGGTTCAGACCGGACACACAGAGGGGATCTATGTGCGGGACGGAATCAGGACCCATGCCTTTCTTCGGAGGCGCTAGAGGGTTACGTGAGTTTCTCATGGCCACAAGGAGTGCTATTGGGAATCGAAGGAACTTGTTTCTGACAAATTCCTGAATCAAATAACTAGGTGAATATTATGGGATATTGTATTTTCTATCAATAATTCCTTTCGATATAGAGACAAAGCTATTACACAAAAGTTTTTTCAGAGGCTAGTAGCCATGTTTGTGTTATTTAGCTATAGAATGCATATGGTGTCCTGGCTCATTTGCATCCCCTAACTAAATATCGTAAAATGTTTTACTTGTATTCCCCACTTCTGAGAAGTTTCAACATTACCAGCTATGGGAGCTCAACTATCTCTCTCTCTCTCTCTCTCTCTCTCTCTCTCTCTCTCTCTCTCTCTCTCTCTCTCTCTCTCTCTCTCTCTCTCTCTCTATCTATATATATATATATATATATATATATATATATATATATACCCCTTTTACAGTGCTGAAGCAGAAGGCTCTTACAGGGATTACTAGCACCATGTTAGAGATCTAGCTCCCACTTGACTCACACCCAGCAAAAATTCCCCAATGACCTCTACCAGCAATCTCACAGTACCATGGCAGAACCTCAAGGTTGCCACTAGAATTCATAGATGTGATTTTGGAACCAAACACCATAAAAGCAGGAGCAAGTGGGCATCATTCCTGCTTCTGCTAGATACCATGGACCCTCAGTAAGGCCAAGTATAGGGATCTGGGTAGGGGTGAGGGGCTGCTAAGGGGGTTCAAGGGAGTTTCTATTGTCAGGGAGTCAGGTGAAGGTATTTGTATGGAGTGGTTTGCTTGTGGGGCGATTAGATGCTTTGGGGGTAGGGGGGGTCAGATCTAGTGGGAAGGTCAGGGAAGGGATCTGATGTGTTAGCCTCAATCAGGGGGAGATTAAGGCTGGGGGTAACTAGGGGGAAGACCAAGCTCAGGGATGATCGAAGTCAGGGTGTCACCATAGAGCCATTGAGGTTGGGGGGGAGGAGCCAGAAGTACTGCAATGGGTGTCCGTTCACAGCAAGAGCAGTTATTTTAAGAAACTTCTCCCAAGCATATTTGGGGAGGAGGGGTATTTTAAGTTTTTCCCTCATGAGCAGCTTGTTAAAACTCATTGCTCCCACTGGATGTGGGGAAACATACATATGCAAACCTGCACCTATTTTACAAGAGAACACTGAATAGCTAGAACAGATCATCACCAGAATAAATACAACAACATCTCCACTGGATCCACGTCCCATTAGCTGGATAAAAATAACCAGAGCAGATGTTATGCACGTAATACTTAAAATAGTCAATCTATCCCTAAAACAGATCCTTAGAGATCCCTAGATCATAAAACCAGATACCAAGTCCCCAGACTAACAACCAAGAACACCAAATAGCAGTGACTAACTCACCCCACAAGGAGCACACCATCCAACATGGAACAACGACCTCTTCACTACCTTCCTACAAAAAAAAGCAACAAACTCCTTTACGGACAGCAAATATACAAAAGAGCATTCATCCAACAAATGTATATTATACTAATTCTTACCCTATACTCTTACCAAACAAATGCATATTACTACACTACCTACTTCACAACCTTACAACCCCCCCCCCATATACAGTATACATACCTCCCTACCATAGACCAACCTATATACACATCTGATTACCACAAACCTAACAGCAAGGAACCTACCAGACGCACTCAAACAGAGCCATGGTCACAAACATTCATACCTCACTCACACTCTCCACACACAACCCACATAACCATAGGCTTGATAAATGCACACTCTCTATGTAACAAAACAAACACTATTACCGACTACATCCATGAAAACAATCTTGACATCCTATGCATTACTGAATCATGGCTCAATAATACAGACCAGGTAATACTGAACCAAATAACACCACCAGCTTTCACTGCATACAACTGTCCCAGAACCCACAAACAAGGAGGCGGAGTACTAATCATTGTACGAACAGACTTGAGGCTCAAGACGGCAACCTCCAAAAGCTCCGAGCACTGAGAATTCATCAACACTCAAAACAAACATCTATCCATCTGCCTGATATACTGACCACCCAACGCCCCAACAGAAGACACATCCAACATCCCACAGGTGCTCCTTGTGGTCCTGGGCAAGCCACTTAACCCTCCATAGCCCATGTTCCCTGTAAAATAGTTATCTCCAAGTTATAATGCCCTGTTCAATGTAATTTCAGTTTGTTCAATGTAAACCGCACTGATGCAGAATAGCGCGGTATATAAGAGAATGTAAATAAATAAATAAATAAAAATAAATAAAAAACATCCTGAATATGATATATGCAGCTAACTCACTACACAAGACGCTCATCATACTAGGAGACTTAAACCTCACATCTGCCACAACAACAACTGAAATCGCTTTTCACAAAGCAATGGAATCCATTCAACTCAAGCAAGTCCTATTTGGCCCATCCCATCGCTCTGGCTCTACACCAGATCGCATATTCGTACCAACAAACACCCTAGAACAAAGTCTCATGACACCACCTAAACCCACACCAATACCATGGTCAGATCACCATGCCATATCATCCACCACTATACCCAACAAACAGCTTGGAAAACGGAACAGCCAACCAGACACTTCAAAGATTTTAACAAAGAGCATTTCCTCAAAGATACCATACAATACCTACCCCAAGATTTCACTGACCTGGACGATGCCATCACCGCATGGAATACCACCATCCTCACCACATCTCAACTCACACCTCGAATGAATTCAAACCACAACAAAAACAGGCCAAGATCTACACCATGGTACTCTAACACAATAAGAAAATCCAAAAGAAAATTACGATAACTGGAAACTCGCTGGAGACGTAACAAATCAGAAGCTACATTGAAATAATACCAATAGATGCTAAAAGATTACAATAAACTAATAAATAAACATAAACAACAATACCACACAAACCTTGTACTAAAAGCCTGCAATAAACCCAAAGAACTCTTCAACATAGTTTGTACCCTAACAAATGACCCAACCATGAAAGACGAAAGCAAGATGCACCCACAAACCTTTGCTGATTATCTAATCATCAAGAACAGTACCACCACACTGCACAAGAACATCTACCTTAAGGACACACCAACTACAGATGCCTCCACAACTAGCAATCAATGGAAGTACTTTAGCATTCCATTGACTAAACATATAGAACAAACCATCACTGCTCTAAACACCACCACTTCTCCATTGGACCCTGCCCAGTGACTTGGATCAAATCCACCAAAGAAGATTTCAACACATTGATCCAAAAGGTAGTAGGTGCCTCCCTCTCTCAGGGCTACATGCCAAAAGCACTCAAGCAATCTACTATCCAACCCACCCCTTCATCCAAAAGCACAGACCCTTCAATCTACCATCCAATATCCAGCCTCCCATTCCTGGCTAAAATAAATGAAACAATTGTACAGAGACAGCTCCAAGATCATATTGACAAATTTGCCCCACTAGATCCCCACCAGCATGGATTCTGTCCAAAACATGATGTTGAGAAACTCCTCATACAACTATTCAATAACATAATCAAAGGAATAGACAAAATAAAACGGGGCTTCTTATTAATATTTATCGATATATCAGCAGCCTTCGACATAGTTTCCCATCACATCCCATTGAAATGCCTAATGGAGATTGGACTACAAGATACCACCATTAAATGGTTTCAATCATACCTCAAAGACAGACAGCAGAAAGTAAAATAGGGTAACCTCACCTCAGAACTCTTCAGGACTACTCAAGGAGTTCCCCAAGGCTCATCACTATCAGCTCTTCTCTTCAACATCTATATTCAGTCTATAAGCAAAATATTTAACAAATATAAAATATAATATGCCATATATGCTGATGACATCATGGCATATAACCCTATTCAACTGGACTCCCCAGACTATACCACCATATCAACTTGCATTCAAGAAATGATGACCTGGCTAACTAATAGTAACTTAAACATCAACGTAAAAAGCAATCATCATCACGAGAGACTCCACATTCATTCCTCCTACTTCTATCAACATAGAAACATAGAAACATAGAAACATGACGACAGAAAAAGACCACAAGGCCCATCTAGTCTGTCATTCCATAACAACAACTACAACAGTCCACTTTTTACCTTTAGAGATCCTCTGTGTTGGTCCCATGCTTTTTTGAATTCAGTTACTGTCCTCATCTCCACCACCTCCACTGGGAGACTATTCCACGGATCCACTACTCTTTCCGTAAAGAAATATTTCCGCATATCACTCCTGAATCTATCTCCCTTCACCCTCATCCCATGTCCCCTCGTAGCAGAACTTGCTTTCAATTTAAAGAGGCTCTCTCCCTGAACATTTATGCCACGGAGGTATTTAAACATCTCAATCATATCACCTCTATCCCGCCTTTCCTCTAAGGTGTACATATTAAGATCCTTAAGTCTGTCCTCATATGCTTTATAGTGAAGCCCATTAATCATTTTAGTAGCAACCGTCTGCACCAACTCCATCCTGTTCACATTCTTTTGAAGGTGCGGTCTCCAGAATTGCACACCATACTCCAAATGAGGTCGCACCAAAGACTTATACAGAGGCATTATCACCTCCTTTTTTCTACTAGCCATTCCTCTCCGTATGCACCCAAGCATCCTTCTAGCTTTTGCCGTCGCCTTTTCTACCTGTTTAGCTACTTTAAGATCATGAGACACAACCACGCTTAGGTCCGGCTCTTCTTTAGTGGAGAAAAGTACTTCACCTCCTATACTGTATTGCTCCCTTGGATTGCTGCATCCCAAATGCATGACCTTACATTTTTTAACATTAAATCCCAGCTGCCAAATTCTAGACCATTCTTCAAGCTTAGCTAGATCCCTCCTCATGTTATCTACACCTTCCTGGGTGTCTACTCTATTGCAGATTTTGGTATCATCCGCAAAGAGGCAAACCTTACCCGACAGCCCTTCCGCTATATCACTAACAAAGATGTTAAAAAGAATCGGACCAAGGACATATCCCTGGGGCACACCACTGGTAACATCCTTCTCCTCAGAGTGAGCTCCATTTACTTGTACTCTTTGTCGCCTCCCACCCAACCAATTTCTAACCCAAGCAGTAACTTTAGGGTCCATCCCTAGGGTGCTCAGTTTGTTTATAAGTCGCCTGTGAGGAACAGTGTCAAAGGCTTTACTGAAATCTAAATACACCACATCTAGAGCTCTCCCTCGGTCCAACCCCCTGGTCACCCAGTCAAAGAAATCAATCAGATTTGTCTGACAAGACCTGCCTCTGGTGAATCCATGCTGCTTCGGATCCTGTAATCCGCCGGACTCCAGAAACCTCACTATTTTCTCTTTCAGCAGCGTTTCCAATAATTTACTAACCACCGAAGTTAAACTAACCGGCCTGTAGTTTTCAACCACATCCTTACTTCCACTTTTGTGTAAAGGCACCACATGAGCCTCTCTCCAATGCTTTGGCACCACTCCCGACTCCAACGAGGCATTGAAAAGGTCAGTCAGTGGAGTTTCTAGAACGTCCCCAAGTTCCCTCAGTATTCTAGGGTGTATCCCATCCGGTCCCATCGCTTTGTCTACTTTAAGTTGAGCTAGTTTCTCACGAACACAGTCTTTTGAAAATTGTTCATCATGTCCCTCGCTTCTGTTCCTATTTGTGGGTGTTTTCTGAGGTCCTGCTCCTGGTTCTTCATCAGTGAACACAGAACAAAAATATTTGTTAAGCAATTCCGCTTTATCCTTATCAGCTTCTACATATTCCCCCCCTGCACCCTTGTGTCTGACAATACCACTTTTGCCCTTCCTCTTCTCACTAATATATCTGAAAAATGTCTTATCCCCCCATTTTATTGCATTGGCTATTTCCTCCTCCTTTTGAATCTTTGCCTTCTTGTCTACTTTGCTAGCTTCTCTAAGTTTTTCCAAATACAGATGCCTGTCTTCCTCTCTCTGTGATCTCTTGTATTTCATGAAGGCCTCCCTCTTTTTCTTCACTTTTTCAGCTACTTCCTTCGAAAACCATAGCAGTCTCCTGTTCCTTTTGCCTTTATTTACCATTTTAACAAAAGGTTGGTTGCCTTTAAAATACCCCCTTTCAGGTTTTGCCCACTGTTTTTTTCTACATCCCCCAGCTGTTCCCATCCCACTAACAACTCCCTGAGGTATTGGCCCATCTTCGCAAAGTTAGTCTTCCTAAAGTCTAAGATCTTTACCTTGGAATGGATTCTAACAGCCCTAGTCCTAATACTGAACCACACCATCTGGTGATCACTGGATGCAAAATGATCTCCCACTACAACATCAGAAACACTTTCACCATTGGTAAGCACAAAGTCCAGTATGGCCCCTTCACGTGTGGGGTCTGTTACCAATTGCCTGAATAGTTCTCCCTGTAGAGAATCCAGGATCTCCTTACTTCTAGATGATACTGCAGCAGGAATGTGCCAATCAACATCTGGCATATTGAAATATCCTAGCAGTAGCACTTCCCCTTTCCTAGCAATGCTGCGTATGTCTTCAATTAACTCTCTGTCCACCTCTTCCTCTTGTGAGGGAGGTCTGTATATCACACCAATGCAAATAGATTTCTCTTTCCCTCTTTCTATTTTAACCCACAATGCCTCCTCTCTCCCTTTTAAGCTCTGTAATTCCAAAGCTTTAATAGTAGTTTTTACATATAGTGCCACTCCTCCTCCCCTTCTTCCTACCCTGTCCTTTCTGAATAAAGTATAGCCAGGTTTAGTTACATCCCAGTCATGATTTTCTGTGAACCATGTTTCTGTAACTGCCACTAAATCCAAGTCAGCCACTCCCACCAAAGCTTCAACTTCATGGATCTTATTTCCCATGCTACGGGCATTAATACACACTGCTTTCCATATATTACCCCTGTTACCCATTTCCATAAAGGTATTTAATGTATCACCTACCTGGGGGCTTTCACTGGGCTTTCTTCACCCATCCCCAACAAATCTAGTTTAAAGCCCTCTTCAGTAGATTAGCCAGTCTACTACCAAAGATGCGTTGACCTTTCTTGGACAGATGGATGCCATCTCTGCTCTGCAACCCTTGGAACAGCATCCCATGGTCTAGGAAACCAAAACGCTCTCGAAGACACCATCCACGCATTCATCTCCAGGATGCGAGCCTCTCTGCCTTGGCCTTTACCCTCAACAGGGAGGATTGAAGAGAACATATCCAATATACCGATCACAATAAAAGATGAAGTACGATACCTTGGAGTGATTCTAGACAAGCAACTCACCCTCCAACCACATATCAACAAGATATCAAAAACAGCCTTTTTCAAACTTGCAATGCTCCGGAGACTAAAACCTCTCCTCAATAAAGAACATTTCCGCACAGTATGCCAAGCCATCATTACACCTATACTGGACTACTGTAATATACTATACCAAGGTCTACCGAAACAAACCACCCGTCCTCTACAAATAGTCCAGAACACCGCTGCTCGCATTATTAAACAGTAAATGTAAATAGTTAGCTAACTTGTAAATAGTTGCCAAAGCAATCTGGTCACTACAATATATCCAGACTTGATTGCTCAGCCTGAATATAGTTACCCCCGTTGATTCCAAGTTACAACACCTGTTCAATGTAAGTACAGTGCAAGTTCCACCTGCACTGTACAAGTTAATGTTACCTGTAAACTACACTGATTCTGAAGAGCGCGGTATAGAAGAGACTTTTAAATAAAATAATAATAAATTACTAGCACTTCAATACAAGACCACATAACTCCAATACTATATGATCTGCACTGGCTACCAATCTCATCACGGGCAAATTATAAATCAGGACTCACCATCTTTAAAATTAAAAACAACATGTCAGCAGAAATACTACAGGAACTCATCAAAACCAAAACAAGCAAAAGACCAGACAGAAACTGTACCAAAAACTACATACCAACACCCAGTCTATTCACAAAAATCAACAATTCCACATCCATGCGAGCTTTCTCTCTTGCTGCCCCTGCTATCTGGAATGTCCTCCCAGACAAACTGAAATCAACAACAGATATAAAAGAATTCTGAAAGCTACTCAAAACCACCCTATTCATCGAACAATTCAATGAAAACCACCAATCACCCAAATCACCCCACAAGCCAACCTCAGTCACGACAACCACACCAAACAGAACACCGCTGCTCGCATAATAGCTGGTTTCACAAGGCGTGATCACATCACCCCCATCATGATCCTTCCCCATTGGCTTCCAGTCTGATCTAAAACCATACTGAACATTCTCAAAATCAAAGAGGACCTCTCATTGAACAGTCTACAGTCCATCATCAGTCTCGACTCAAACCCCAGACCCAGGAGGAGAGGCACCACGGACACCATCACAACCCCCAAAGACTTCACCAAAAAGAGGCAAAACACCTCAAGGAGAACAATATCCCTGGCAGCGCCCACCCTATGGAACTCACTCCCTGCTGGCTTAAGATCAACGGTGGACATTAAGGACTTTGGAAAACTTCTCAAACTCCTTTGTATATAGCACTCACTTTGTATATAGGATATTGTAAATAGCTCACCCTGTATATATTGCACATTGTAGATATCTCACCCTGTATATATTGCACCTTATAATCAAGTTGTACCTTTATTATACCAACACAAACACTACGATACAAACACTGCATGCCGACACCTCTGCACTTTGCTTTTGATTCGTTTGAAGTGAAAACCGCTTTGTAGTATAAAGCTGGATATAAATCCTTTTAAATAAAAATAAAAATAAATAAAAAGAGCAACCATTTGTTTCATCCTAAAGCATAGCTCCTTGGATAAAACATGCCCTAATTGATATAGACCAAAATCCACCCTTCCTTTCATCGCTAAGATAATGGAGAAAATTGTACAATTACAACTTCAGGACTTCATCCATGCACCTCAATACACACCAACACGGATTCAGGCTGGGCCATGGTGTGGAAACACTGATAATTTCATTACTTGACAGGCACTTGAAGGACATTGATAAACACAGATAATACCTTATACTAATATTCTTGGACATCTCAGTCACTTTTGATTCCATCAATCACAATACCCTCATAACCAGGCACCAACAGATTGGAATCGGAGAAACCACCCTACTCTGGTTTAAATCATACCTATCAGACCATGCCCAATAAGTCAATATAGTTTAAGACTCATCAAAATCCTACAGGTAACAACAAGGCATAACACAAGGCTCTGTCCACTCTTCATTATTATTTAATATATATCTTCAGCCGATATGGAATGTATTTTGCAAACACAAAGTAAATTTTCACATATATACAGTTGACTTTATGTTTTACCTCCTATACAACCCTGCCCAATCTAACAACCAACAAATAACAACACTATTCAGTGATATTTTCAGAATGGCTTAATTCTGATAAACTGAAGATAAACTTACAAAAGACTGAAGTTCTGTTCATCTCCAAAGATATAACGTCATCCCACCACCACAACTGCAGCTCAAAGAAACTTCATTGATAGTAAAGAATGAAGTAAGATACCTAGGCGTAACCTTGGACCAAAACTTGAACTTAAGGGCACACATTGTTAAAATTACAAGAACAATATTCAATAAGATACGAATCCTCCAGCAGCTGAGAGCCCTACTTTCAACTAATAACTTCCGCACATCATCAGTACTTCAAACAATGATATCACCACACCTGGACTTTTGCAACAGCATCCTGAAAGGCCTCCCCAAACTACCTCTGCAACAGCTACAGATGGCCCAACATATTGCAGCACATGCCCTACTCAAATTACCAAAATCTGAGCACATAACCCCCTTGCTCCAAAGGCTACACTGGCTAACTATTGAAAGCAGAATTCAAATCCATAACGACCATGTTCAAACAACTAAACAACCTGTTTTCCAATAACCTAAGTTCTCCCATAACCACCATGCCAAATAACAGACAAAGATAAGGTGCTGAACAGAACACACTATTTTTAGCACTTCCTGTATTCCTCAAGATTATAACTTGAGGAACGTATCAAAAGTGACTTCATGGCTCTGGGACAGAGGGTGAAGCAGTTAGGTGCACAGGTAGTGTACTCTTCAATCCTCCCTGTTGAGGGTAAAGGCCAAGGCAGAGAGGCTCGCATTCTGGAGATGAATGCATGGCTGCGTGGATGGTGTCATTGAGAGCGTTTTGGTTTCCTACACTATGGGATGCTGTTCCAAGGGTTGCAGAGCAGAGATGGCATCCACCTGTCCAAGAAAAGTCAACGCGTCTTCGATAGTAGACTGGCTAATCTACTGAAGAGGGCTTTAAATTAGATTCATTGGGGATGGGTGAAGAAAGCCCACAGGTAGGTGAAAGCCCCCAGGTAGGTGATACATAAAATACCTTTATGGAAATGGGTAAGAGGGGTAACATATGGAAAGCAGTGTGTATAAATGTCCGTAGCATGGGAAATAAGATCCTTGATGTTTAAGCTTTGGTGGGAGTGGCTGACTTTGATTTAGTGGCAGTTACAGAAACATGGTTCACAGAAAACCATGATTGGGATGTAACTATACCTGGCTATAGTTTATTCTGAAAGGCCAGGGTAGGAAGAAGGGGAGGAGGAGTGGCACTATATGTAAAAACTACTATTAAAGCTTTGAAATTACAGAGCTTAAAAGGGAGAGAGGAGGCATTATGGGTTAAACTAGAAAGAGAGAAAGAGAAATCTATTTGCATTGGTGTGATATACAGACCTCCCTCACAAGAGGAAGAGGTGGACAGAGAGTTAATTAAAGACATATGCAGCATTGCTAGGAAAGGGGAAGTGCTACTGATAGGAGATTTCAATATGCCAGATGTTGATTGGCACATAACTGCTGCAGTATTATCTAGAAGTAAGTAGATCCTGGATTCTCTACAGGGCTATTCAGAAAATTGGTAACAGACCCCACGCGTGAAGGGGCCATACTGGACTTGGTTCTTACCAATGGTGAAAGTGTTTCTGATGTTGTAGTGGGAGATCATTTTGCATCCAGTGATCACCAGATGGTATGGTTCAGTATTAGGACTAGGGTTGTTAGATTCCATTAAAAGGTGAGGATCTTAGACTTTAGGAAGACTAACTTTGCCAAGATGGGCCAATACCTCAGGGAGTCGTTAGTGGGATGGGAACATAACAGCTGGGGAATGTAGAATAACAGTGGGCAAAACTGAAAGGGGATATTTTAAAGGCAACCAACAGTTTTGTTAAAATGGTAAATAATGGTAAAAGGAAAAGGAGACTACTATAGCTTTCGAAAGAAGTAGCTGAAAAAGTGAAGAAAAAGAGGGAGGCCTTCATGAAATAAAAAAGATCACAGAGAGAGGAAGACAGGCATCTATATTTGGAAAAACTTAGAGAAGCTAGCAAAGTAGTCAGGAAGGCAAAGATTAAAAAGGAGGAGGAAACAGCTAATGCAATAAAATGGGGGGGGGGGCAAGACATTTTTCAGATATGTTAGTGAGAAGAGGAAGGGCAAAAGTGGTATTGTCAGACTCAAGGGTGCAGGGGAGGAATATGTAGAAGTTGATAAGGATAAAGCAGAATTGCTTAACAAATATTTCTGTTCTGTGTTCGCAGATGAAGAACGAGGAGCAGGACCTCAGAAAACACCCACAAACGGGAACAAAAGCAAGTGGCATCTTGAACAATTTTCAGAAGACTGTGTTCGTGAGAAACTAGCTCAGCTTGAAGTAGACAAAGCGATGGGACCGGAAGGGATACACCCTAGAATACTGAGGGAACCTGGGGATGTTCTAGCAGTTCCACTGACTGACCTTTTAAATGCCTCGTTGGAGTCAGGAGTGGTGCCAAAGGACTGGAGAGAGGCTCATGTGGTGCCTTTACACAAAAGCGGAAGTAAGGATGTGATTGAAAACTACAGGCCGGTTAATTTAACTTCGGTGGTGAGTAAATTATTGGAAACACTGCTGAAAGAGAAAATAGTGAGGTTTCTGGAGTCCAGCGGATTACAAGATCCGAGGTAGCATGGATTCACCAGAGGCAGGTCTTGTCAGACAAATCTGATTGATTTATTTGACTGGGTGACCAGGGAGTTGGACCGAGGGAGAGCCCAAGATGTGATGTATTTAGATTTCAGTAAAGCCTTTGACACTGTTCCTCACAGGTGACTTATAAACAAACTGAGCACCCTAGGGATGGACCCTAAAGTTACTGCTTAGGTTAGAAATTGGTTGGGTGGAAGGTGACAAAGAGTACAGGTAAATGGAGCTCACTCTGAGGAGAAGGATGTTACCAGTGGTGTGCCCCAGGGATCTGTCCTTGGTCCGATTCTTTTTAACATCTTTGTTAGTGATATAGCGGAAGGGCTGTCGGGTAAGGTTTGCCTCTTTGCGGATGATACCAAAATCTGCAATAGAGAAGATACCCAGGAAGGTGTAGGTAACATGAGGAGGGATCTAGCTAAGCTTGAAGAATGGTCTAGAATTTGGCAGCTGGGATTTAATGTTAAAAAATGTAAGGTCATGCATTTGGGCTGCAGCAATCCAAGGGAGCAGTATAGTATAGGGGTAAAGTACTTTTGTCCACTAAAGAAGAATGGGACCTAGGCGTGGTTGTGTCTGATGATCTTAAAGTAGCTAAACAGGTAGAAAAGGCGGCGCCAAAGCTAGAAGGATGCTTGGGTGCTTATGGAGAGGAATGGCTAGCAGAAAAAAGGAGGTGATAATGCCTTTGTATAAGTCTTTGGTGCAACCTCATTTGGAGTATAGTGTGCAATTCTGGAGATCGCACCTTCAAAAGGATGTGAACAGGATGGAGTCGGTGCAGAGGGTGGCTACTAAAATGATTAGTGGTCTTCATTGTAAAGCATATGAGGACAGACTTAAGGATCTTAATATGTACACCTTAGAGGAAAGGCGGGATAGAGGTGATATGATTGAGATATTTAAATACCTCCATGGCATCAATGTTCAGGGAGAGAGCCTCTTTCAATTGAAAGCAAGTTCTGGGTTGAGGGTGAAGGGAGATAGATTCAGGAGTGATATGTGGAAATATTTCTTTATGGAAAGAATAGTGGATCCATGGAATCGTCTCCCAGTGGAGGTGGTAGAGATGAGGACAGTAACTGAATTCAAAAAAGCATGAGACAAGCACAGAGGATCTCTAAAGGTAAAAAGGGGACTGTTGTAGTTGTTTATATGGAAGGACAGACTAGATAGGCCATGTGGTCTTTTTCTGTCGTCATATTTTTATGTTTCTATAACTTGTTAGCCAAACCTCTACCAGTTCCTAGAGTTTTATTTTGTTTTCTCTTGTTAACTATGGGGTAGATTCTGGCCAGTGAATTGCAGAGTTGTACGTCCGTGTTGGACGTATAGCCTCCACTGTTTGCTGGGATCGTATTCAACTGCCAGTGCTACCTGCAAGCACAGAGTTGTTGTGTGGGGAGTTCTGGACGGGAGAGGGAGGAGAAGGCCAGAGGTGGAGAAAAGGTGGAGCAGGTGCAGGCCGAAGCACCCAGACGTACAGAGCCTATTCTGGTCAGAGCACTGTACGTCTGGCAGCCTCACTTTGGATGCTTGACTTATTCCATCTTGGTGGTGAAATGAGTGACGCGTGCCGTTGTGATCCAGGATTTCATCCCCCCAGGACAATGGGGTAGCTATGGGAGAGCCTCCGCCTCCTGATCCCAGCCATGGCTGTTCCCTCTGAGGGTCAGGTAGCGGGGCCATGAGCATTATCTTCTGTCGGGCATTGTTTGCTCCTCCTGGGCATCCTGGTGCCATGGCAATGGGATGCTACAGCACCGATACACCAGCAGGAACACTGAGCGGTGGAAACGGGCAGCATGCTGTATGTCTCCTCACTCAGAATAATGTGCGTGCTGGCCCGTCCAAGCTCCCCTGGTTGCAGAATCAGGTACAACTGTGTCCCATCCATTTTTTGGATGTCCAGAGAGTATGGAATCAGCCTCTATATGATCACTCAATAACAACAGATCACTCACAAAACAGATCACTCAGCAAGAGCGAACCCAGCTCATACCGACCAATAGCAAGCTAAAATCATAAAAATATCATCCAAATACAACTTCAGGACCATGCAGACTTCAACGCCCCTCTAGACAACCATCAATTTGGCTTCCAATCTTTTCATGGAATTGAAATCCTACTGATGTCCTTTTTTGACCACCTCATCCGTGGTCTAGATAATCCCAAATGTACCTTCCTTTTAATTTTCTTAGACATTGCCTCTTCTTTCGATAACATCAATCACAACACCCTCATAGCCAGACTAATACAAATTGGAATAGGAGGAACAGTCCAACAATGGTTTATATCCTACATCTCGAACCGCAGATTACGCATACAACTAGGTAATGAACCTCCAGTTACCCTCCCACAAGACCAAGGTATTCCCCAAGGATTTGCCCTATCAGCCTATTTAACCTTTACCTACAACCTATCACCACCTTATTCAAAAAATTCAACATAAAGTACTATATCTATGCAGATGACATCATGTTGTCCATCCCCATAGATACGAATAACCCTTCCTTTAAAAACCTACTGCATTAATGAAACTGAACTATGGCTCAATACAAACAACCTCAATATTAATTAAAAAAAAATGGGAGCCATGTACATCACAAAAAACCCAAACCACACCCTCTCACAAAACATCACCCTGAGTTCCGCTACCCTCCCAATCAAGAATGAGGTCAAATACCTCGGTATAACCTTTAATCAAACACTCAGCATGCTCCCCCACCTGAAACAAACAGTGAAAACAGTGTTTTACAAGTTAAGAACAATTCAACAAGTATGGCCATTCCTAGAATAAAATGACTACAGATCAGTAATCCAAGCGATTGTCACACCCCACTTTGACTACTGCAACAGTCTGTTGCAGGGTCTACCAACCAAAGAGCACAGAACATCATTGTGAGAATCATCTATAAAACCTCACTAAATGACAGCATCACCCCCATCTTATATGACCTCCACTGGCTCCAAATGGCAAGTCGAATAAAGTTCAAAACACTCAACACTACTTCCAAACTACTGAACAATATAGCCCTATCCATTCTCTCTACACTCATCTGGATCCCCCCAAACACAAGAACCAGAAGAGAAAATGCACTGCACTCACTTGAGATCCCAAACACATTCAGGAAAATGAAGCAAGCCACAAGCTCCAGGGCATTCACTTTCACCGCCCCCTCCCTCTGGAACTCCTTACCTCTATCAAACCGCTCAATCAAGGATCTCTAGCAGTTTAAAAAATCACTCAAAACATACCTCTTCACTGCATACTACGGAACGCAAAACACAACACAAAACACCTCCAAGAACTCACAGACACACTAATCGCATACCCCAACCCAAAGTACAGGCAACATTCACCTTTAAACAGCATAACATAGTTCTAAATAATATGTTAAGTTGTTAAGTGCTACAAGTTTTATGTAAATAGTTCTAAAAACAACTGTTCTATGTAAAATGTTAGTTATATGTAAACCGCCCCTGATCTCTGGAAGGGGCGGTATAGAAAAATGTGACAAATAAATAAATATATGCATAATTTGTTCTATGGAGTTTACCTTGTTCCATGTACAATGCTCTTGCATGTTGTTTAGTTCAATGTAAACTGCTTTGATTCACTGATAAGGCAGTATATAAAACAAGTAAATAAACTAAATAAAAATGTTTGGCATACCTTCTTGTAAAACTCTATAGAAATTGTCATATGAACTTAAGAACTGCCATACTGGATCAGACCAAGGTCCATTAACCCCAGTATCCTGTTTCAAACAGTGGCAATCTAGCTCACAAGTACCTGGCAGGTTCCCAAAAAGGCACACAGGTTCCAAAATGCTTGTCCTGGGGTAAGCAGTGGATTTCTCAGGTCCTCTTTAATAATGTTTTATGGACCTTTTCTCAAGGAACTTGTTCAAAATTTTTTTAAAGCTAGCTACACTAACAGCTTTCACTACATCCTCTAGTAACGAATTTCAGAGTTCAATTACGCATTGAGTTAAAAAATGTTTTCTCTTATTAGTCTTAAATGGGTTACATTTCAGCTTCATTGAGTGCCCCCTAGTCTTTCTACTTTTTGATGGTGTAAAAAACAAACAATTTATGTTTACCCATTCTACTCCATTCATTAATTTAAAGATCTCTACCGTATCTCCCCTCAGCCATCTCTTTTCCAAGTTGAAAAGCCCTAACCTTTAAAGCCTTTCCTCATAGGGGTATCCTTCCATCCCCTTTACCATTTTGGTGGCTCTTTTCTGTACCTTTTCTAATTCCACTATATCCTTTTTAAGATATGGTGGCCAGAATTGCACACAATTTTCAAGATATGGTCATACCATGGAACAATATAGTGTAGAGGCATTATAATATCCTTGGTTTTATTCTCCATTCCTTTCCTTATGATTCCTATTTGCTTTCTTGGCTGAAGCTGCACACTGGGCAAAGGGTTTGAACGTATTATCCATGATGACACCTAAATCATTTTCCTGGGTGGTGGTTCCTAATGTGAAAGCTTGCATCATGCAACCGTAGTTTGGGTTGTTCATTCCTAGGTGCATTACTTTGCACTTATCCACATTAAATTTCATCTGCCGTTTAGATGTTCAGTCTTCCAGTTTATTAAGTCCCTCTTGCAATTTTTCACAATCCTCTTGGGTTTTAACAACCTTGAATAATTTTGTATCATTTGCAAATTTGATCACCTCTTTCATTATTCTCATTTCCAGGTCATTTATGAATATGTTAAAAAATAGCGAGCCTAGCACAGATCCCTTGGGTACTCCACCATTCACCTTTCTTCACTGAGAATATTGACCATTTAGCCCTACTCTCTGCTTTCTGTCTTTTAACCAGTTCCTGATCCACTTTAGTACACTGCCGCCAATCCCATAAGTTTTTAATTTGGCCAAGAGTCTCTCATGAGGGACCTTGTCAAAGGCTTTCTAAAAATTCAGATATACTAGGAGGCACTATGAGGAACCGGACATACAAAGGTAGATAGGATTCTGATCCCACGTGGCACGTCTAACCCCCACGGGATCAGAATCCCATCTAAGCCTGTACATGCTTGCCCACACCTGATTCCGGTTGGCTTGCATTTACAAGCATCTGCCTGGCTAACTCAATCGAGGCTCCTGAATGGAGCCACGGTGCCATGGGGTCCAGTTGTCATGGCACCACAGCTCCATTCAGTAGATGTGATCCCCGGTCGCCAATTATTTCATTCTTTCCCCACAGCCCAACTCCTGATCTGATCTCCTATGGCCAGGTTCAGGCCACAGGGAATCTCCTGCACTACCTCCAGCCTATGTTGCCACCCTATTCTGCCATCTAGGGGAACTTATTCCACCTCAGAGGTGGACTAAGTTCCCCGTCTAGTCTGCCAGCCCAAGGCGAACAGGGCCGACATCAGAATCGGCCCTGTACATCTACAGCTGTGGACCATCCACTGCCCACCCTAACTCTGCCTCTGCACTGCCCCTTTCCTGCCCACATCTAGGCTCCCCATACAAACTCCTTGTTCATATGGGGAGGATTGGCAGGGCAGGAAAGGCAGATGAATAGACCCCCTATGAGCCCAATTCAGAAAGGGGCACATCTGGGCCCTGTGTATGTCTCCAGAGAGGACATGCTTGCACAGCAGAGATTCTACAACCCATTTAGACAAGCACATGGGGATGTAGAATTAGCATGTGGCCGTTCCAGGAGAAGCAAGCCTAACTGGTGACCTATCACTCTATCTTGAGCCACGCACATATGTAGGCTATATGCACACTGCCCATATAGCTACAGCCACCCTGTGTACCTGCAACCCTGAAAATGTCCCCAACCCCATGTCCTGCAGACCACATGCAATTGGAACCAGGAAGAAAGCCCCCCCACCTTTCATAATGCATACATAAACATGACTACCAATCAGCCTAATTTCAGTGAGATGGAGACGGGACTGCTGGTGACCATGATCCTGGAAAAGGAAGAGACTCTCTTCCAGCAGGCAGAGGTGGCCAACCCACACAGGAGCATGCAGTGGCTGAGAACACATCAGGACCACACTCAACCAGTAGGTACATCATAACATAGACAAACAAACCTGGAAGCAGAGAGAAGTGGGCAGGCTAGAGCAGCACACAAGCTGGCACGAAGACACGCATGCACCAAGATGGAGAGGAAGGGCAGGGAAAGCTAGAATCTGACCCTTTCAGAAAGCAGTCAGGCTGCACAGTGACAGCACAGCAGAGCACAGACAGAGCAGCCCCACAACAGGGGCCCAGGAAACAAGAGAGAACCGGATGCAAGCAGGCCCACAATGAAAGCACAGAGGGACACAGAAACAGATGGAAGGGACACACATAGCAGAGAGCAGTCCCAGAATGTCAACCACAGCCCTAGGTCACACAGATGCCCTCTGAGGAAACAAAAAAAATGGCCCTATACTTGCCCCCCAGGTGGGAAGCAAACTCAGCATCCTGAGTCAGGCATAGAACCACCAGGCTAGAGCTGTTTGTGTTCCCAGGCCCTAGGAAGTGAGAGCAGAACAAGTCAGAGGGGAGGCATGGTGTGAATGGTATGGGTGCAAAATGAAGCAGTACAGGCCCTGAAGTGGGAGGCAAACCCAGTACTCTGAGTCAGGCACAGAATCACCAGACTAGAGCTGTGAGTGTCCCCAGGTCCTAGGAAGCGAGGGAATGGGCCCTGTGCATGTACATCAAATGCAATGAACAGACACTAACCTCCCCCCCCCCCCGGCATGGCATGACAGGTGACACTCCACCAATAGTAGATATGGACAGGGCAGATGATGCACATGTGCAATGAGTTGGGAGGTCTGTGCCCTGGTATAGGAGAATGATGAGGTGTGTCTCTACCTCACAGGCATTTCCAGATCCTGTGTGACACAGAGGCATACCGTGTGTGTTAATGTACAATCCGCCACACATTGCCGCAGCTGATAAGGCGTATCCAGCAGCAGCTGCAAGAGGAGCAGGATGAATAGCCATGCAGTTACCCAATTTTAGGAGCAGGCCGACAGAGTCCCTAACACAGAGGCAGGGCACCAGATGTAACAGTGCATACTGCTGTGACATGAACACCACGGAAACATCATGCCCCCACACCTAGGTTCTACAACACATAGTCCCTGCCCACACTGCCCTACCCCCTGAAGAGCATGGACATGTTGGAATACCCTATGTGTGTGCCCACCCCAAGGCAGCCACAGTAGTGCAGCAACAGGAAGAGTAGGGTGTGGACATTTGTGGCACAGCTACCACGATATCCCACATAGAAGTATGGGCACTAAGCATGTTAAGATGACACAGAAGCCTGCCTTCCCCACCACAGTGGCAGTGACAAGAACACTGTCTAGTAGTTGACACAGGAAACACATACCTGATGAGGGCCACACATGGGCCTGGAATGACAGGGTCCTGTGCCTCTGGCACACCAGAAACCCAGCTGTCCATGGATGACATGTCAGACATGCAGCAGAGACACCACAACCATGCAGCTAACCATGACCTCTGTCACCAGAGTGGCTGCACAACAGGAGGAGGACCCCTTACGGCGTTCCCTGATGGGTCCACCCCTGACACCATGGAGGATGCCAGTGCAGATACACCCCCCAGCCCCAATGGGAGCAGCAGCATGACCACCAGTAGGGGAAGCAGTAGCGCAGCACCAAGCCCCACCCTCCTATCCTACTCCATCAGAATGATGAGGAGGGCCCAGCAGGGGAGGCAGTAGTCTCCCCTCCACTTTCCCTGAAGGGTGCAGAGCCTATGGCAGTGGGAAGGGGGACCTATGTCCCACACCACACCTGGGAGAAAATGTATAGCAGATCAGGTCCCACTGGTGCCATGCACAGGTGCTGCAGAGACAGGGAGTGACCTCTGGACCCTCATCCTCCAGCTCCTGGTGGAGGGGAAGTGTGGTGTGACAGGGAGGATGGCTGTGGAGGCCCCATGGAGTGTTGTGCGGGAGTTTGTAGCAACACAGGCTGAGGGGTCAAGCAGGGTTGTGAGAGGGTGGCAGTTGAGTGCATGGGGAAGGTGACTGACTGGAAGGTGGTGATGAGTGTGAGGGGATGGACCGCATTCAGGGGGAACATGTCAGGGTGTGTGAGTGGCAGGAGGGTGGGAGTGAGGGCAAGGGGATAGAGCACATGTAGGGGGAGCACGTGCGGGTGTGTGAGTGGCAAGAGGGTGCAAGTGAAGGTGAGGAGTCAGAATGCATGCAGGGGAGCGTGTGAGTTGCAGGAGAGTGGGAACGAGGGTGAGGGGATGCAGGACATGCAGGGGGAGAGTGTGGATGAGGATGGGTATGCAGAGTAGATGAGGGGTTCTGAGTGCAGGGGTGGGGGTGGGATGTGACAGTGTGGCTGGAGGGGGATGCAGATGGTGAGGAGGCTGTGGGGGGCCCAGTTTATGAAAGCTGTGGTTGTCAGGAGGCTATGGTGGTGCCTGGTCATGGCAATGATGAGGACAGCGATGTGGTGGAGGTGCCTGTGGCTATGTGCATGTGGGATTGGTGTGCCTGTGTTGGTAGACCACGAACCCCACTTCTATCTGATGTGGAGCCCAATTAGGGGGCCCAAGAGATAGGTGGAGGTCCCAAAGACATACCAAGCATGGCCCATCTGGAACGCGTCCTTGCAAGTGGCCTTGCACAACTGTGCAGGCCCCTCTCCAACCTCTCATGCCATGTGGAGGGCCTCAGGGGTGAGGTGTGGGGCCTGAGGATCAAGCTCAAGGGCCTGTGACTACTGATGGAGGCCTTTCTGCAGCTCCCCCCCCCCCCAGTCGTCGCACAGCAGGCAGCCCTTTGGGGCACTGAGGGGACCCTATCTGGGAGGCGCGCAGTGAAGACTGGCCGGCAGTAGTAATGGCCCTGTACATACAGCAGGAGCAGCGGTTGGGTACTGTGGGGCACACCTATTAGCCAGTGTATGTTGGCACTGTTTGCCCATATTCTGTGTCTGGCCCATGCATGTTTGCTGGGTAAATACAATTTTATGTTGTTCTACATGTGTGCCTATATGGCTGTCATTCACAGCATCCCTGACCAATAATGGCCCCAGTCATATGTGTAGTGCTACAGTGGAGATGCCGTGCTGCATGCCACACGTTCATGGTAGGTCATTCATGCCTGAGCCAAATAGCCAGGTAGACTGGCCACTACAGTAGCAAGAGACAGAGCAAACACCCAGGGGGAATGGGAAGGTGCCACATGGGAGCGGGGGTGCAATGAACATGTGGCAGCAGCACAGCCATCAGTCCACAGATGTGCCACGATCTAGGGCGGTGGGGCCGGTTGCAGCACATATGCCAAAGGTGCATGCCATGCAGAGGGGACAGCATAGGGAGAGGGGAACAACCCTGAGTAGGCAATGAATGTGCAGATCCAGGTCACAGGGGCAGCCCAGATGTGCAGGTACCTCCAAGGAGGGATGTGGAGGGACCCATGACAGGGAAGGTAGAGAGGCACAGTGGACAGGCTGCACAGTCAGGGCTGCATGCAACAGCAGTCCTGGACGTGGAATCTGGTTGGGAGCTGGACATGCTGCATGTGGTGCATGGTGATGGGTAGGACAGGACCTGCAGCTGACCAGCCGCACTGTGCAGTGTCAAATGGATAGAAGGGGGAAGAGCAGGGGGGCCTGGGATGGTCCACCAATGCTGTCAGCTCAATAGGTATGGCAGGGATGATGGTTGGGTGCATGGGGATCCAAGGCATGTGACACATGTGGACTGTGCAAGCCAGTGGTGTTGTAGAGCGGCCAGCTGCAGCATGGTGGATCTGGTGGCAGCATGTTTACACTAAGGGCAGAGGCCACATGCTGCCACAGACACCTGTCCCATGTGTGGGACCACCTGTGCTGCATCCTCGCCACCCCATGGTGAAAGGAACAGGCCTGTGTCCAGGTGTTTAATGACTGCCATGCATGCTCTGTGTGGCTAGACAGTGTCATGCTGGGGGTACCATGTTTATGCTATACACCATGTGCATGACCCCTCCCCCCCCATTACAGCTGCCAAGTGTGTGTGGCACTGGCATTGGGCAATGGACAGATGGTAGACACACAAAGGACAAGTGGACTATGTGATGTGTGTGTCCCAGCTGTGGTAGCTGTGGGTGCCATGCCATGGATGCACATGTCAGGACATGTGGGCCCCTACACAGGGCACCATTGGAAGACGCCACTGGTCACATGTCATAGCACATATGGGGGCTGGGGGCACAGCATGTGGCCGGGTAGACACTGCACCCCTAGCACATGTCAGCAAAAATATCAACAGGTGGGCCCTGAGCCCTGGAACCAGAGGCAGTCCCCATACCAGCAGCCCACAATGACACACTTCTTGCCGTATATCTTAGGCAGATGAAACAAAACTCAATCGGTCAAATCATAGAGCAGTTGCTATAGCAAAAATGTAATCCGTTTATCTGCTCATGCACTAACCACTAGAAACATGGAAAATTGTGTGCACCCACAACAAGTTTCAATGAAAATAACAAAATAAGGTCTCAGTCAAAAACACAGCGTGTCCATTCAGGGCTAGATAAATTCTTTGCCCTTCCAATGCGCTGCTGTTAACATCAATGACCTTTTCTTATATAGTTTTTTCTTATTTTACTTTTAGTTACTTGCTTTTCTAATATTGCGTGCAGTAAACTTTTCGCAAACAATTAGTGAGTCCATTAATTACACAGGTACACTACCAAAAAACTGCCTCCAGTTTTGCAACTGATTCCTATAGATTTTGGGGTGCTGAATCCAGGAAAAATAGCCAAAATGCTCCATCACGTCACGTTTTCTTGCAAAATTAGATTTCTTACCCATATAAGGAATGTTCACATAATTTCCTTTTAGCCGACTGCAGTTTATTTTCTTGGCCCAAAATAGAGGTTGTAATGGTTAACTAACTAGAAACACTCCCTCATGATATTTTAGAGTGTTTTGTATTCATTTTATAGATTAACAGGACAATTGGGAGGCGGGGGGCTAAATACAGTACTCGCGCTGGCGCATGTTCTTTCCTGTTCGCCTCGCCTCGTTCGCTCGCTCGCTCAAACACGGTGGTTGCGACATGAACGTTCCTGTCAAATTTCAGTTTCTTGCAAGTTCATTATTACCTTTTGTTTGCTCAGTCGTAATCCAGCTTTATTCCGAAGTGGTTCACTACAGTTGTAGTTTGCAGTGCTGTGTATTTGTGATGGCTCACAGAGCCAGAGGTTGCGTCAACTCTCCGGACAGTTTTTGTTTTATTTGTGGGGAATATATCGTGAAAAAGCGGCAGAGGAACATTTCTGCATTTATTAAAAAAGTATATTTCGCCTATTTCGGTTTGAAGTTAGGCGATCAAGACAAACCGTGGGCTCCTCACAAAGTGTGCAAGACATGTGAGGAAGATCTACGCTTATGGATGAAAGGTAAAAAACAAGCATTTCATTTCGGAATACCTATGATGTGGCGTGAACAAAGAGACCACAGCAGTGACTGCTATTTTTGCTCTTGCATTGTGAAGGGATACAACTTAAAAAATAAGAATGTAATAAGTTACCCCAACCTTCCCTCAGCAATTAGGCCTATGCCTCATAGCAACGAAGTACCTGTGCCTGAACCACCAAAATCTTTGGATCATATTTGTGTGGACGGTTCTGATCATGATGAGACTCATCAGATGGCTTTTCCCGATGAGTCCAGTACTTCCGAGTTTGAAACTGAACCAGATCCGAAACCTGAACTTTTCTCTCAAGCTGAATTGAATGATTTAGTCCGGGATTTAGGACTCCCAAAAGATGCTGCCCAACTGCTAGGTTCTCGGCTTAAACAGAAAAATCCATTGTCACCAGGAACAACTTTTTATTGGTACCGCAACCGCGAGACACAATTTTTGAAGTATTTCAGCAAAAGAGGAAGATTTGGTATTTTGCAACGATATATACGGAGTGATGGAAAAGTTTAAACTCAAGTATGATCCTGCTGAATGGCGGCTGTTCATTGATTCATCAAAAGACAGCATAAAAGGTGTTCTTCTTCATAATGGCAACACATTCGCTTCAGTTCCTATTGCTCACTCTGTTATTCTCCAAGAAAAATACGAGAATTTGGCCCTGATTCTTCAGAAGATTCGTTATGATGAGCATAAGTGGATGATTTGTGGAGACTTTAAAATTCTATCCATGCTATTAGGGCAGCAATCCGGTTTCACCAAATATCCCTGCTTCCTTTGCTTGTGGGATAGCCGGGCCCGCGACCTACACTGGGGGAAAAAAGACTGGCCAATTCGAGAGTATTTGAGACCCGGTGAGAAAAATGTTCTTCATGAGAGCTTGGTACCTCGTGATAAAATTCTATTACCACCTCTCCACATTAAGTTGGGTCTCATTAAGCAATTCATCAAGTCCCTTCCAAAAGATGGTGAGTGCTTTCGGTACCTTTGCTCAAAGTTCCCCCGACTTTCTGAAGCAAAGCTAAAGGAAGGAGTGTTTGTTGGCCCTGATATAAAGGAAACTCATTTCAGATGGAGCATTCGCTGAAACGATGTCTGAGAAGGAAAAAGAAGCCTGGGATTCCTTCGAGGATGTTGTTCTCAAATTCTTGGGGAACAGGCGGGATGAGAACTATAAGGATATTGTTGCCAGGATGCTCAATGCCTTCAAAGAACAAGGCTGTAACATGAGCCTGAAAGTCCATTTCTTGCACTCCCATGTGAACTACTTTCCCGAAAACTTGGGGGCGTACAGTGAAGAACAAGGTGAAAGGTTTCACCAGGACATCAAGGACGCAGAGAGAAGGTACCAAGGAAGATGGAACACCACTATGATGGCTGATTTCTGCTGGTTGCTGCTGCGGGAAACGCCAGATGAAAAATACGCCAAGCAGCGCACCAAGAGAAGCATTCGGGGGAAGAAGAAACGGGCCCACCAGGAGATTGATTGACCCAAGAATGACTTTAAAATCTAAACTGTGTTGACAAATATCGTGTTTTTACTAAACTTTGAAATAAAAATTTGCTAGTTATTACCACAGTGTCGGATCTCATTTATTAGAATTTTATTTTCACACCATCGGGTGTTTGTCTTCATGTATTGCAATGGTGCGGTTTGCGTTTTCTATTCTTACATACATACCTGTACAACATTTTTTGCACATTTCTTTGCTTTGTGTCTAACCTCGCTCTTATATGCTCAATGTTTGTGCACAAGTATGTGGCTGTTTTAAGTGCAGACAATTTTGCTACCATCACAGTGTGTTTTGTTGACATTACTCTATTCTTATGTGCTGCCTTGTTACAATTTTCTTTATTCTTATTTGAATAACTACTAAACAATTAGTATAAAGAATTCATCCAAGAAACTTTTATCTCGATCACACTCAATCTAAAACGTTCACCTCAAACTGCTAACCCAATGTAGCAAAAAATCTGTACGTGATGGAGCAAATTGGTTACCAGATTTGGATTCAGCGCACCAAAAAACGTAAAAATCAATCAAAACATTAGAGGCAGTTTAAAAAAAAATTTTTTAGTGTACCTGTGTTATCAACTACTGGCACTTAGCTTCCCCTCCATGGTGGCTCTTATAACTGGCTGGTGAAATTTTTAAGCTCAGGAGTCTCTTCACAAATCCCAGAGGTCCCTTTCTGAATCCCGACGCCGTAAATCTAAGGCACCCAAGCGTTTCACACAATCTGTTTCATCAGGGGATTCATATCACACATCCAACCGTAAAGTTGGTGATCATCAAAATAACATAAGGGAAAAAACCTCCAACCACTGGATATTCCTTCCCACCTTTGAAGAAAAATGCCACGCCAGCCAGTCTGGCTTATTTGTCCCTCTCTGTTTTTTTTTGAGTATTCCCTTTATTTATACAACTTATAAGTGCCAATCTTAATTAGTTTTTTTCATATAATCATACATACATTTTTTATATATATTTTTATATCATACTTATTATTATAATATATATATATATATATATATTTTATTTTTTTTTAGTATTCTTCTTTTTTAGTATTCTTCTTTTTGGTTGTAAAAGGTATAAAAGTATGATTCTTCTTTCCCCCCCTTTCCCTCCCCCTCCCCCTCCCCCTTTTCCCCCCTCATTCCCCCTCCCCCTCCCTTTTCCCCCCCTTTCCCCCCTTTCTTTCTCTCTCCCTCTTCCCCCTCCCCCCCTTTTTTCCCTCTCCCCTTCCCCCCCCCTTTTTTTCCCCCTTTCCTTCTCCTCCCCCCCCTTTTAAAAGCAAGGGGTTTTTTGCAAGTCTGTTAAGTTTTTAAAAATGATTCTTCAGGGGGGGGCGGAGCCTGATGTCCAGCGGGATGGTCGCATAACGCTGAGGCTCCCGAGAGGCCTACTCAGAATCCTGAATTAACACCTCACATACTTGGAACTTCTACTCTGATCTTGCCGGGGCACATTGGTGAGATGGCGGGGACCAAACCAACGCGCCTGGAATTTGGGTCTCCAGCGGCTTCTCACGGCAAACGTTCCAAAACTGAACCTCCGTCCCCGCAGAAGGGGCCGGCCTTGTGCGAGGGCCCCGAAATGCAGCAGGAAATCCTCTTAGAGATTAGAGGGGTCAAAAACCTTGTGCAGGCAAACGGTGAAGCACTCCGAGCGCTGCGGGACGATTTTGGTGTGCTGCAAAGCAAGCTAGAAGGGCTTTCTTCGCGTCAGGACAAAATGGAGAGCATATTGGACTCCCATGCGGCCCGGTTGTCCAAACTCGACAAAGTTGAACGACAGGTGCGGGCCTTGCAGAAAGAGGTGGAAGATGGCAATAATAGAGCGCGCCGCAACAACATACGACTCGTGGGCATACCGGAGGGAGCGGAATCGGGAGACATGAAAGAGTTTTTATGCAAAATCCTCCCTTCCCTGCTCCAAATCACCTTTACCAAAGATTTGGAGATTGATCGCGCTCATCGTGTACCCACAAGCATAACGCTCAACAGGAAGACCCCGCGGCCTATCATTTTTCGACTATTGAGATATCAACACGTGGAGCAAATTCTAAGTGCCTCTCGGGCAAAGGGCCATATGGAGTTTGAGAGCCACAAGATCTCCTTCTATCCCGACTTGGCTAAACCCACAGTCGACCGCCGAAAGCGCTTTCTGGAATTCCGGCCGAGGCTTCAACAACTACAAGCACGCTATGGCCTGATGTACCCGGCCAAGCTCCGAGTCACGCTTCACAATCAGACAAGAACATTCGAGGACCCTGATCTACTAGCGGAGTTTTTGGATTCCAAAGAAGCCGACTTGATGCGCTGACTTCCAGAATATTCCTGCAAGTCTCCTTATATCCGCTGTACCTGCCATATTGGATCTGCCGCAGCCTAGCAAAGAGTCTGGCGTGGGCAGTCTTTTGCCTTACTCTTGATGGTATCTGTGACCCGACTCCATCTACCCACAGTAGCCTCGATGAGTATCAGAGACAGTGTTATTATGGACTCTGGTGTTTCTTTTCTTTTTTTACATGTCTTCTATTTCCTCTCTAGGGCCTCCTCCCGCAGACATATGGTCGCCATATTCTTTGGGGTTTTGCTTCTTCTCTAAGATACGTTGGTACATACTTTTCAATATGGGGTGTATTAGCCAGAATACTCGGTGATTATGACATTGTTGTACAGATTCTGCTTATGTTCTATGTTATCAAGCGCCCTTACCTAAAATGTCTACTACCGATTGATGGCACCATGTAAGATTTTTTCATTGAACGTAAAAGGCATCAATAATCCGATAAAACGGAAGAAAATCCTAAGCTACCTCAGTCAGGAAGCAGCGGATCTGATTTTTCTCCAAGAAACGCATTTAAATTCGAAGGAAACTCTTAAACTCAATATTAAACCTTACACGGTGGCCGCTTATTCCCCAGCCGTTTCTAAGAAATGTGGGGTTGCCATATTGGTTAGGAAATCTTTGCATGCTACTGTTATTGCGACTAGCTCAGATACAGAAGGTAGATGGTCTAGAGTTCACCTCAAGATAGGTAGCCTAGAAGTTACATGTATATGCCTTTACGCTCCTAATGTTGATGACCCTGCCTTTTTTGCTACCATTGCTCAGGTTGCGCAGGCTTCTGCTAATACTTCATTGATCATTGGGGGGGATTTCAATCTAGTCCTTGATCCCCTGATTGACAAACAGCCGCCTAGGACGAGTGGTCCCCCCAAGAGTCACGCCACGCTTACCTCCCTGATCAAGGATCTTGCTTTAGTTGATCTATGGAGGTTACTACACCCCAATGAGCTTGACTTCACCTTCTTCTCCTCCCCTCATAAATCTCAGTCTCGCATAGACTTCTTTCTAATCTCAAAACTGTTAGTTCCTCAGGTGGACACTGCAAAGATTCACTCCCAACATATTTCAGATCATGCTGCCATTTCCTTTCAATTACACACTACTGCACCCCAGGGAAACTCGGGAGCCTGGTTCTTTGATAGAGCCCTGTTAACTCAGCCAGAGTTCCAGTCAGAAATTCGAGTAGCCATACAGGATTACTTCCATTTTAATCTACCCCAAGATACTGCGAATTGGGCTTGGTGGGAGGGCTTCAAAGCGGCCATTCGGGCAACGATCACTAGCTATCAAATCCGCCTGCGGAAACAACGTAAACAGCAGCTGCTCATACTAGACCAACAAATAAAAGCAGGCGAACGAGTTCTAACTTCACGCACTGACCCATGTGTATTAATTCGATTACAGCGTCTCCGTTTTCAATACAATTCAATCCTCTCAACTGCAGCTTCTAAGAGTATTGAGCTTCAGCGAGGGACATATTATCGTGAAAATAACTGAGCCGGTCGACTTTTAGCCAATGCCTTGAAAGGTCAAAAAGAAGCCAAACGCGTTGCGGCCCTTCGAGCTCCACAGGGAGGGGGCATAGTGACCACAGACTCCGATATTGTAGAGCTCTTTCGGGATTTCTATACCCGCCTATATCAATCTGAATGTGAGTTCTCGTCAGAGACATTCGAGCGATTGCTCTCTGGCATTCAGCGGCCGACCCTCTCTGAAGATGATAGAGATGCGATGGATGAACCCTTCTCTACTTCAGAGATCCAATCTGCCCTAAAACGAACAGCCTCGGGCCGTGCCGCAGGGCCCGATGGTCTCCCGACCGAATTCTACAGAACGTTCAGTGCAGATTTAGTTCCCTATTTAAAACTCTATTTTACTGCCCTTGCGGTAGATACATCCTCTTTGGGATCCTTTTCTGCAGCTAATGTGGTTGTATTTGAGAAAGAAGGCAGAGACCCGCTACTGACCGCCAACTACCGTCCAATCTCCCTACTTAATGCCGACTATAAGATCTTTGCAACGATCTTGGCCACCCGGCTATCTGACATGGTGGCTACCCTTATTCACCCCGACCAATGCGGTTTTATACCCGGCAGATCAACTGCTGACAATGCTCGGACCTTGTGCCATGTGTTATCTAGTGCTGCCAATCTCGACCATCCATGGGTGGGTCTTTCCCTGGATGCCGAAAAAGCCTTTGATCGTCTAGAATGGCCCTTCTTATTTGCAGTTCTCCGATGGTATGGCTTTGGAGAGGGCTTCCTCCGATATCTCCAAGTCATGTACACTCAACCCGTCGCCAGTATTTGTGTAAACGCCATCAAATCTCAGCCATTTAACCTCCAAAGAGGCACGCGTCAAGGTTGCCCCCTATCACCAATGCTTTTTGATCTCGCTCTTGAACCCCTAGCCCTCCTTATTAGACAGTCCGCACGTATTCGAGGTGTCCCCTTTAGTCATAGGGAGATTAAACTCTCTGCATATGCAGATTTATTTATTTATTTTATTTATTTAACGTTCTTATATACCGCACTTTTATCATCAGCGCGGTTTACAGTAAACATAAAATACTCACCGATAGCAACAGGCTGTCGTGAGTTTACATATAACAGGAAATCTAATTGGATACAACATAGGGGAGAACTTTGTACATATAAGTTATATAACTATATACAATTGTATTCTTCTTGTTGTACAGATGACCTTGTTGTACAGATGACCTTATGCTCTTCGTTTCCCTCGATTCGGTTCCAGCTGTCTTGGATCTGATTGACGGATACTCACAATTATCGGGCTATAAAATTAACTGGACCAAATCTGTAGCATTCCCACTGAACCGCTGGGTACATGAGGCTGACATGCAGGCCTTTCCCTTCCTTTGGCAATCCCGCATGGTGAAGTATCTCGGGGTCCATTACTGTTCTCCTTTAGAAGACACTATCAGTTTTAATGCCAAAGAGGTAGTCTCCAAAGTCCGTGAACTCACAAATCGTTGGTCTCCCTTATCTCTCACATGGTGGGGCCGCTTAGACACTGTGAAAATGATGATAGTCCCCAAAGTGAACTACATTTTAGAAATGCTGCCATGCTTACTTCCGGTACATACTTATAAAGATATTGAGGGCCTTCTCGTCCGTTATCTCTGGCAGGGCAAGCCACCAAGGATAGCTAAACATAAACTGCAGTCTGCAAAGGAACGAGGGGGTACCAGATTTCCTGATTTTCTTAGATATCATCAAGCCTTTCTACTTAAGCAAGGTGCCCGATGGCTAGATACCTCAGCAGACCGCCGACCAGTTTGGCTTGACATAGAAGAGGAGCTTAGTAGCCCAATTCCGTTGACCCATCTCCCCGGTATGTCCTATCAAGTAGACACCCGCCATCCACCAATGATTGTCGATACTCTTGCGGCCTTTAACACTCTCATTCTATCACTGGGCCCGAATGTATGTCCTCAGGACGGACTCCCGCTATGGAATAACCCCAGAATTCAAGTCCTAAATAGAACAATAGCCTGGAAACCCTGGTACTCCAGGGGGATCTGGACACCCCAACAGCTTTTCTCTGCAGCTCGTTGGAAAACCTTTTCTGATTTACAAAAGGAATTTGCGTTACCAGCGAAACACTACTTTCAATTGATGCAGCTTCAACACTGCCTCAAAAGTGCTCGAATCCTGCCGCCCTCTGCCCCTACTGAGGATGGGCTATTAGAGATAGTTCACTCCATTAGTAGTACACATGGGGTAGCCTCTAATTTTTATAAAATAATTTGTCAGGGTACAGATACGGACACTTTTAGAGCCCAACAAGCCTGGGAGCGCGAACTGCAAACCACTATAACCCCTGTGCAATGGAGCTTTTTTTGGAGTAAAGTAGTGCGGGTTTCCCGGTCTGCCTCTGTTACCCAAACTCTCTTCTTCTTTGCACACAGATGCTTTTATACCCCAGAAAAAATAGCCAAATGGAACCCAAATGCTAGGGACCTGTGTTGGTCTTGCCATACTGCTGTGGGAACCTTCGCTCATGTTATTTATGAATGTCCTCAACTGCAGGTCTATTGGGGGCGGGTCTGGGGTCGTATTCAATCTATCTTACACTTTCATGAACCTCTCTCTTGGAAGGTCGTGGGACTCCGCTCTGTGGCGGAGGTCCCCTCTCTTCCTAAGAAGGGTCGCTTTCTCCTTGATTTCATGCTGGGTATAGCCATATGCTTAATCACGAGGAATTGGAAGGATAGCTCTCGACTTACTGTCAATGAATGGTGGAACCTCGTCTGCTTATATAGTAAATATGAGCAGATACCTCGGAGAGCTATTCCCCATGTCCAAACTCACTCTTGCTTGTCTAAATGGCAGATGCTTAATGATTATGTACAATCTGCTCATTGCTCCAACATGCCTGTATAATGTGCACTCATCATGTTTTAGATCACCGTTAGGTTTTGTAATACAATAATGTAAGTACACGCCCGCTTCGGGAATGCTTAGTTTTCTAGAGAAGAAGCAGGGGGGAGGGGGGTGGTAGGGGTTTACTTTGGTGTATGTATTACACGTTATGTATTTGTCTTTTAGCTGTATGTCTTCCTTTCTTTTGTTGTTATAAAACGAAAATAAAGAATTTAAAAAAAAAAAAATGATTCTTCAGTTTTTGTTCTGGGTATTGTTGTTCGTTAAGGTCTAGAGACCAAATGGTTTACAGTTTACAAGGTCTAGCTAGACCAAATAGTTTACAATTACCTTCTTTTAAATGCCCACCTGTGTGCACTCTGTTGAGTTATGGTGGGGATGTAGTGGTCTACAAATTTAATTATACCCTTTATTTTGATCTTTTATAATTATACATATATAGAGATTTTTCATTTATTCTTCAAGGTTCAAAAATTTGGTAATTTATATGTGGCATTTATGACCTTTTGGTTTGGTTTTAAATCATTATACGTTTCTTCAGAATTTGCATATGGGAGGTTTCATCCAACTCACACGGTATTTACTTGCTTCACTGCGCAGCCGCTGGCGTTTTTGGTCTAGTATGTGATACTTCTGTTTTCAGCACTACACCGGTGCTCTCTGTTGAGTGACGACTGACATTAAAGTGAGTGAAACGTTTCCGTTTGACCTTTATCGTTCCATTTGGTGGTTTATTTGGTTTATTTCATGTAGATATATACAAGCTGAAGATAATTCTAAAATGATGCATCTTCTTGAAGTTTATGATTGGGAAATAGAATCGTGGCCCTCCCCCCCCCCCTTTTCCCCCCTCCTCCTTGTTTCCCCCTTCTCCCCTCCCCCTCCCCTTTTTCCTTCCCCCCCTTTTTTTTAAAAAGGTTTATTGTTTAGAAGTAGAATTTACTTTTCCATTAGATGGGTTTTTGAAGTTCCTTTGAATAGTTAATTTTATTCAGTTCATGTTCTTTTTACATTTAATGGACTTGTAATTACAAGTTGGTTTTAAACTTGATTTTTGTATGGAGCGTTTCCCTAGTGAAATTTTTTGCTGCTTGACGTTTTGACTGTCGTTTGCTGATGGTTACTTACTTTTGTTGTGTATAATTCAGAGCGAGCCTCCTATCTTGGGGGTTTTATTCTTAATGTATTTATTGTTTTTTATATACATTTAATTACATACAATTTGTTTGTCTTGTGGGTAATGCTGCCCATAAGGTCTAGTGAAATACCTAGATAGACCAAATGGTTTACAATTATCTTCTTTTATATGGCCACTTGTGTGCACTCTGAGTTATGGTGGGGATGTAGTGATCTATGAATTTAATTACACTCTTGATTTTGATCTTTTATTATTATACACATATATATTCTCTATTCTTTAAGCTTTTAAAAATTTGGTAATTTATATCTAGCATTCATGACCTTTTGGTTTGACTTTCATTCATTACACGTTCTTTCGGAATTTGCATATGAGAGGTTCAATCCAACTCACACGGTATTTACTTACTCTATTGTGCAGCCACCAGTGTTCTTGATCTGGCATGTGATATTTCTGGTTGTTATAATTTAATTTCCCACTAGGTGGGTTTCTGAAGGCCTTTTGAATAGTTATTCTTATTCAATTCATGGTCTTTTATATCTAATGGACTTGTGTTTACAAGTTGGTTTTAAACTTGATTTTTATATGGAGTGCTTCTCTAGTAAAACCCATTCAGAGCGAGCCTCCCATTTTGGGATTTTATTTCATTTTAACTTTATTTATTTATATATGTCTAGTTACATACATTTTTATGATTGTTTTTATAGGAATAGCCTACTATTCCATCTGAAAGGTTCCCCTGGCACTATAGGTGTGATATTAATCAGGTAATAGTTTGTGTATGAAATTCCAATTATAACCATATTAAATCTGTTTAATATGCAAAATTTAAGTTTGCCTTTCATCATTCTCCTTTGTTTTTCTATGTGCACCTTGCTTATGGATTTTTAATTAAATTAATCCGTCCATGTTTAGCAGTATAAGTTTTTTTACGAGCACTCCCGCTTGCACTGGGTTTGGCATAAAATTTTCTTCCTCATCTCTTACGTCTAGCTTATTTGTCCTTCTTGTTTAAAGTTTGCCTGGTTTTATTAGCTTATTTATTTATTATTCTTTTAATTATGTAGGTGATTTTCCCAAGAATGCCTACTATTGCTGAGCAACACATGTCTGCCCTTTCCGTGCGTCTGGCCTATATGTGCACACATTTTGCTGCTCTGATCTCCCATACCCGTCATATCTCTCTGTACACCCCTTCCCAAGAACACTGCTAAATCCATGTTGGCTTTCTCCCATTAAAGCATGACTATCTACATGTTCAGTAATTTTATTCTTTATAATGATTTCTACCATTTTGCCCAGTACTGACATGAGGCTCACCAGTCTGTAGTTCCCTGGAACCCTTTTTAAAAATTGGCATTATATTGGCCATTCTCCAGTCCTCAGGTACTACAGATGATTTTAATGATAGTTCACTGATTACTAATAGTAGGTCTGCAATCTCATCTTTCAGTTCTTTCAGCGCCCATAGATGTATATCATCCAGTCAAGGTGATTTACTATTCTTTAGTTTATTAAGTACTTGTAATACATCTTTCTAGTTTATTGATGTTTTTTTTTTCAATTCTTCTGATATATCACCTTTAAATACCATTTCAGGCATGGGTAACTTCCCTACATCTTCTTCAGTAAAGACTAAAGCAAAGAACTGATTCAATCTCACCACTATGGCCTTGTCCTCCCTTAGCGTCTCTTTTACTCCTCTATCATCCAATGGTCCAGCTGACTCTCTCATAGTTTTTTTGCTATGAATATTCTTGAAAAAGTTGTTATTATACATGTTTGTCTCCATGGCAAGCTTTTGTTCAAATTTTCTCTTTGTCTGTCTTGCATCTAACTTGCAAGTGCTTATGTTTCCCATTTTCGTCATTTGGCTCCTTTGTTTATTTACTGAAAGATGATTTTTGGCTACAACAGCCGCTCTGACCTCACCTTTAAACCATGCTGACGATTTTCTGGCCTTCCTTCTACTTTTCCTAAAGTGTGGAATATATCTCGTCAGGGCTTCTAAGATAGTATTTTTAAATAATGTCCATACTTAATGTAAATCTTTAATCTTTGCAGCTTCTCATTTTAGTTTTTTCTCAAGTATTTTTCTCATTTTATCATAGTCTCCCTTTTGAAAGTTAAAGTAGTACTGTGGATTTCCTTGCTATCCTACTTCCATTTATTACATCAAATGTGATCATGCTATGATCACTATTGCCAAGTGGCCCCAACACCCATATCTCTTGCACCAGATTCTGTATTCCACTAAGGGCTAGATCCAAAATAGCTTCCCCTCTTGCCGGTTCATGAACCAGCTGTTCCAGGAAAGAGCTATTTATTTAATTTAGAAACTTTATCTCCCTAGCATGTCCTGCAGTGACACTGATTCAGTTGATACTGGGGTAATTGAAATCACTCATTATTACTGTGCTGTAACTTTTGTTAGCTTCCCTGATTTCTCTTAACATTTCATTATCCATCTGTGCATTCTGGCCAGGCAGTCAGACGCCTTCCCCTTTGACATGGAATTTCTATACATAGAGATTCTACAGTGTGTTTTGTTTCATGCAAAACTTTAATCCTATGTGACTCAATGACCTCTCTAACATAGAGCGCAGCGCCTCCACCAATTTGATCTACCCTATCATTACGATATAGTTTGTTCCCAGGTATCACAGTGTCCCATTGGTTGTCCTCATCCTGGCCTGGACATGTGAAGTCTCTCTCTACATTCTGTCTAAAATCTGCCTTAAGGTGTTTTAGAGAGATTTGTACTGCCTAGACTTTCCTCCATGATTCTTCAGTGTTGAAATTCAAACATTCAGCTCATTTTGCTTATATGACAATAAAAATGACCATTCCTTCTTCTTTTAGTTTATTAAAAATGTTTTTGTCTAGAACAAAAAAGAGCGTAGATCATGACAGCACAATCTGTCTTATTCTGCCTTACCACTATGCCTCAAACCTACTGCAGAAAGATTATCTCAAAGGATGATGACCTCTCTATTGAATTTATCAATAGCAGTACCAATTAGTGGTACTTTGTAGTCATGCTTTTTTGTTTGATGCCTGTCTATAGAGAATTGGACAAAGGGCATCATGTGATTTCATATAAAGCAACAAGCAGCTTTTAAATGGCAATAATTGGTCATTACAATCTCAATTGCTTTCAAACTCATTATGTGGCCATAAAAGCTGAAAATAAATCTATGCGAATCACGGGAGTTATTTAGTCCACTAAGTAGGGGCATGCTTACTAAACATTTAAGATACCCTGGTATCTAATCAGCAAGAAACATCCATTTGAAAACCTGAGCACATTGATTCAAAGTCTACAAGTACTTTTTACCCATAGGATGTGCATTGAGTTTCAAAAGAAAAGGTCATACATATTTTGGGGCCCTTTTACTAAAGTGTGCTAAGCAGTTAACATGAAAATTAGCATGCAGTAACAGTTATCAAGCAATGGAGTCACTTTGGATATGCTAAATCATGTACTAACTGCTTAATGATACATGGGCAGATTAGGAGGGGGAGTGTTATAGGCAAAGAGTGCATTGTAATTACCACATGCTGTCAGTGTTGCAATTAATGCAGCTGAAATCCCAAACTCAGTTTAAGAGCCTGTTGCAGTTTACCTTTTCAATGTGAAGATTAACATGAATGTTTCTTCTACAGTATTTACCTGTTATCACAGCTCTTTTTAAAACCCTTTCTTTATGCCTTTACCTATTCTATAATATTTTGAATGTTTATTCTCGTAGAGGCCTATTCCATTCAGTCCATTCAGTCAATAAGTCCCCCTGTATGGCCGGGAACAATCGAGCCATGCTAAGTTAGACCTGATTTTGATCCCGTGCCTCTAGAGCCTGGATGTACAGGCCGGGACCCGATTCTGCCCAGCAGTATGTCCCCAATACTGTTAAATTACTCTACTGTAACCAACTCACTCAGAAGAAAATGGGAGGGTAATACTGTATTCTACTTTAACTTCAAAGGATGAGCTATGAAATCGTCTCAGACTTAACGGCTGCCTATTGCTGGAACTTTGAAAATTCAGGTAACCAGCGGCGCCTATTGGCATCAATGACTGATTTCAGCTCTTTTTTTAGCTTTTTATACACCCCTCTCTCCACGTGTTATATATTTTTGAATCATAAGTCTCTGCTTATAGTGAAACAAACACTTAGCTCCTCCGTTGCTTCTCAGATTAAATCTGCGTCTCTTGTGCTTTCTTGGGCAGTATGTCCCGGCATCTATCCAGCTAACTCAGCTGGGCTCGTGAATGGAGCCACAGTGCTATGGAGTCCCATCACCATGGCACCACGGTTCCATTCATGAGCCGTGATTGCTGAGCACTCCGGAGCAACTCCCGTTCCCTGCAGCCCAACCTCTGATCTGGCCTTCCAAGGCCTGGGTCGGGCTGCAGGGAACCCCCTGAGCCCCCTCACTTGCATGCCCGTGTCCCTTACCACGTTCCCCTGCCATCCAGGGGGACTTATTCCACCTTTGAATCCCACCCCAGTCTAGGCCTCTCCATACAAACCCGCTGTTTGTATGGAGAGATTGGGATGAGGACAGCAGGGGGGACGAATATTTGTGGGACAGAATGACCCCCTTTCTCTCTGGAGTTTCGAGATACTTGCAATCATCTTTCTTTTATGGAAAATTTAACAACTCAGCATTTTAACTAAGAGACCCTTTTTACTAAAGTGTACTATGCAGTTACCACATAATTTGGCATGCATTAACTGCATGCTCGGTCTTGTGATAACAGCTACAGCAGGAACATGACAGTTAATGCATGTCAATTTTCTCACTAGCTGTCAATCACAAAATAGGATGCTGAATGGGCAGGTTAGGGACAGAGAGTGGGTGTGGTATGCATATTGCATTTAGTGCAGGGGTATCATGCACTAATGGGCCAATGCAGAAAAGCTTATTGCAGCATTTTTCTGGCTCTTTTCCCATGCTAAGTTTGCTCTCTAATGCAGAGAGCAAGCTTGTGCTAGAAAAATGCCAAAAAATCAACCCTACTAAATTGCAGCACCCTTTGAATGCAAATCACCTGCAAATTATTACATAATTAATTGGATGAGGCATAAGTAGAGTGAGAATCGGCTATACCTTTTCTGTTATACTCATATTTAGCTGTGGGTTTGTTTACTTGTCCTCAGCCTACTGGTTCCTAAGTGAAATCATGAGTCACAGAGAGCAAATAAACCAAAAACATCAGCATGTTTTTCCTTTTTAAAAAGTGCTAAACATTCAAATAGCAAAATGAGAAAATGGTGCACTTTCCTTGCTTATTGACCAACTATATTACAAGCTATTGTAGATCTCATTTAGGGAAAACCAAGCTAGTGTGAATATGATTTCTTAGTATATTGTCTTAGCATATTTTGGTGTCCCAGATATATTCGATTTAGCAGTCATTGTGTGGAAGCAATAAAAGTGGAAGCGATGATATCAGCATGACTCCCACTACTCCACTGCAAAAAAAAAAAGTATTCTTCAAAGTAAATTAGAAGCCATGAATTTGAGGATGGGATTTCTTCTTTATGTAAATCATGCCATTGTTTAATTCTTCAAAACCTTTATTGTGTGATACTGATTCTTCTTACCTGGTTTGCTCTTTGACACCCATAATCTAGATTTTCAAAAATAGAAAAGGGTTGCTTTTCTCTCCCACCAAATAAATCTTTGGAAATGTTTTGTGAATACAATTCTTTGAGGTGCATCTGAAGTCTAAAGGCAAGAATAGATACAAACAAGTCATTGGTTGCAAGATTGCGATAATTACTAAATATAAATGCAGTAATTCTTAAAAGGATCAGAACTGGGTTTATTTGTAAGATAATGCAATAACTTAATCATTAAAAAATCTATTGGGATAACTTAATAAAGGCAAAATCCTTTCTAACAAATCCAACGTATAAAAAAATCTTTTTAAAATAGCCTTCCATTTAAAGTAGCCAAACCCCAGGTGGAATTAATATGCTGAAACTCTTTATGTGCTTGCCCTCAAGCTCATTCACATCTAGCACAAATCATGCCACCATTATTCTTCCTGACAACAAGCACATAGGGAGGCAAAGGGTGGGCCTAGTACAAGGTGAATGGAATTCTTCCTTGTTCAAAACATGAGTTACCGATGTTAGATGTATGAAAGCACTGATAAGGCATCAACTCAAAAAAGAGGCCTTCGAGAATGTTTGTAATATTTACAGAGGAAACAAAAGGCAGACTTTTTAAGATAAATTGTACATTCAGAGTATCACCTGTCCATTGACTTGCCAATGTTGTAAAGACAAAAATGTATCCTAGTAAAAACTGGTGCGGAGCTGTAACGCCAAAGAAAGGGAGCTCTGCTAGAATTATATAAATTAAGCAATTTATTGATTTTGGCTGTCTATCTATCTACCTATCTATCTATCTATAGATTCAGCTTCTTTTTATATGATAACTTATAGAAAACATACATATCTTTATTAAGTTTCAATTTTTTTTATAGCCAACAATAATCTGGGCTGCACACCAGTTATGCTCTGAAGAATTCCTGGAATATAATCTAAAATGGTGGTGTAATCTTTGGTGGAATTTATCCTTTCATATGTTTTCAAATGTCAGACTAAATAATATATCTCAGTGTTACTGACAGGAGTTTAAAAAGAATTCTGAAAAAATAAAAGATTGCTTGTTTGGCATAGATACTTGATTTTCCTGCACTGCTTGAAAGGGATGATTCACTAAAGGGCTATAACCTGCACAGTCATTAACAGGGTTAATGTGCACAGGTTAGTGAATTGGCCCCATTAAATATAATGAGGCAGAGGCAGTTAATGCATGTGGGAACACTCAAAAAGGGTTAAACTGTTTAGTGCATTCTCTAAAATATTGTCTGTGGTTTATTTTCTATAGAAAACTTAATTTAAAAAATGAATAATGAAAGGGCCCTTTTGCTAAAGTGTATGAGGTAACTGTTACAATGGGCCCGAGCCTACAGTTAATGCATGCCAAATTATGCCTAGACTTAGGTTACAGTGCGTGCTCCCTGCCCTCCCCTCCAAATAAAAAAAGTGTATCACACAGTTCTTTTTTCAGTGTCTGATTTGCTAAGACTGTTTTCCCATTTTCTATAGGAAAATAAAATGCAAGAAATCAGGCCCTTAGTGTGCCTCCGCACAGTACCAATAGAAGGCAGTGGCCCCGCTCCCCCTTCCCCTCCTGCCAGCACCAGTGACATTTTATAGCTGCACCCAGGCAACTTCTCTTATGCTTCACATGTCACCATGGCCTCGTGACATCTAAAGCAAAAAAAGTCTCTCATAGCCCACATAACCTGCACTTATGCAGTCTCTCTCTTTGCTATCACCACGCCAGTATTCACATAGTTTTTTCTTTGCCATGACCCCCAGCCTTCATCCTGGCTTTCTTTTTCTTTGTCATGACCCCCTCAACTTTCACCCACTCCTTTTCTATATGCCATACCCCCCCCCCCCCCCAGCCTTCACCCAGTCTCTCTCTCTCTCTCTCTCGCTTTCATAACGCCAGACTTCTCCCAATCTCTCTCTCTCTCTCTCTCTTATTCTCATACAGTACCCCCCTTCAAAGCTTTGCATGTTTTTCTCCTTCATTCACTGATTCTACCTTGGTATAGCTGCTAGAAAATGCTGTTTCTGACTTTCTCACTGCTATCAGCTCTCTCCATGTTTGAGCCATGATCAAGAGTAGAGAGCTATTCACAGTGGAAACGTTTGACACATAGAGGGGAATTTTAGAAGGAACTTCCAAGTGCAATCTGGAACATCTGAGCTAGAATGGCTGAAATAAAAAAGCAGTCTTGCCCAAGTGCAGACATGATTTGACAAAGATGAACATGCCTGATATGGATGTCAGTGGGAGACATTCCATAATAGTATTTTAGAACCTGGACATCTAAGATAGCCTAATGGTTAAAGTAGTCAGCTAAGAACAGGGCAGCCAAGGTTCAAATCACACTCTTGCTATTGTTTACATTAGCTGAGTACTGCGGATGATGGAGTGCTATATTTTCTATACCCACTGGATGAACAAAGAACAGACATCATGTTTGTAACTGAATCCTGGTTCGCAGACACAGACAATGTCATAAGAAGATAACAACATAAGAAATGCCATACTGGATCAGACCAAGGTCTATCAAGCCCAGTATCCTGTTTCCAACAGTGGCCAATCTAGGTCACAAGTACCTAGCAGTTTCCCCAAAAGACACAGTTTGCGCAATGCTTGTATTCCAAGCAGTGGATATCCCGGGTCTCCTTTAATAATGGTTTATGGACCTTTCCTCTAGGAACTTATCCAAACCTTTTTTAAACCTGGCTATGCTAACAGCCTTTACTACATCCTCCGGTAACAAATTCCAGAGTTTGATTATATGTTGAGTGAAAAAATATTTTCTCTTAAACAGGTTACACTGTAGCTTCATTGCATGTTCCCTAGTCTTTCGATATTTTGATGGCATAAACAATTGATCTACGTTTACCCATTCTCCATTCATTAATTTATAAACCTCTATAATATCTCCCCTCAGCCGTCTCTTTTCCAGGTTGAAGATCCCTAACCTTTTTAGCCTCTCTGCATAGGGGTATCCTTCCATCCCCTTTACCATTTTGGTGGTTCTTCTCCGTACCTTTTCTAATAATGCTATATCCTTTTTAAGATACGGCGGCCAGAATTGCACGCAATATTCAAGGTGTGGTTGCACCATGGAACGATACAGAGGCATTATAATATCCTTTGTTTTATTCTCTGTTCCTTTCCTTATGATACCTAGCATTCTATTTGCTCTCTTTGCTGCTGCTGCACACTGGGCGGAGGGTTTCAACATGTTATCCATGATGATGCCGTAGGAAACACAAACAGGAGCACTGCTCGCAACCAAACTGAAAAACCACAAAAGCGAGCAGTAGTGGAAGTCACAGGCACTTTATTAATTAAACAAACCCCAACGCGTTTCGGCTGTTGCCTTCATCAGGGGGTATGTTGCACTTTTAGAAGCATACATTTTACTATTTTTTTAAGTACCAGTTCTTCTAGTTAATATCTGTAACAATGGTATCACATGTGTTTGTCTAATGATGTGTACGCTCTGTGTTCTGTATACATACAAAGTGCTCGAATAAGATATTTTAATGGACTATTGTTTTAAGGATCTCAGCTTATTTGCTTCTTCCGTTGGTCTGGGTTTTCCATTTTGTCTTCTTTTTGTTCAATGTTGTATGGTTGAATTGATGCTTTTAATTGTTCCAGTATCATATTAATGTTCTTTACATTGATTTTTTAGCATTATCCACCATTGATTGGTTTGTGCCATATCTTTATTGCTTTTGTGCACTTCATTTGTAAGTATGGTATACACATTTTACTATTATGTATTGCTGGTTTTCCAGTATATTTCTTATGTATTTATATATATATATATATATGTTTTATATATATATATTTGTTTATATATCTTTTTATATGTTTTAATCTTAATTTTTATGTATTAATTAATAATTATGATTATTCATATTTGTTGTTTATATTAATATTTTTTATGTTTTTATGTATGCTTATTTATATTTATTTTTATGTTATGTTTTGCTGTCCTCTAGTACCCCCTGATGAAGGCAACAGCCGAAACGCGTTGGGGTTTGTTTAATTAATAAAGTGCCTGTGACTTCCACTACTGCTCGCTTTTGTGGGTTATCCATGATGATGCCTACATCTTTTTTCCTGGGTGGTGGCTCCTAATGTGGAACCTTGCATTGTGTAACCATAGTCTGGGTTGTTCTTCGACATTAAATTTCATCTGCCATTTAGATGCCCAGTCTTCCAATTCATCCAAGTCCTCTTGCAATTTTCCAGAATCCTCACGGGTTTTAACAACTTTGAATAATTTTATGTCATCTGCAAATTGGATTACTTCACTTGTTATTCCCATTTCCAGGTCATTTACGGATATGTTAAAAAGCAGCGGAGCCAGCACAGATCCCCGAGGTACTCCACTATTCATCTTTCTCCATTAGGAAAATTATCCATTTAGCCCTAACCTCTGCTTTCTATCTTTTAACCAGTTACTGATCCACAGTAGTACACTGCCTCCTATCAAATGACTTTTTAATTTTGCCAAAAGTCTCTCAAAGGCTTTCTGAAAATACAGATACACTATATCAACTGACTCACCTTTGTCTACCTGTTTATTCACACCTTCAAAAAAAACCATAACAGATTAGTAAGACAAGACCTTCCTTGGCTAAAGCCATGTTGGCTTTCTCCCATTAAACCATGACTATCTAGATGTTCAGTAATTTTGTTCTTTTTTTTTATTTTTTTATTTATAGCATATACATTATAATCCAGAAAAAAAACAATCTGAATCTGAATCAAATATAAACTACAGGTAAAAATCAAAGGACTACCTAAATACATACATACATAAATACATAGATACATAGCCCTGAGAAATGCGAATAAACTGGAATAGACCACAACATATCCCACTATACGATCCAAGAATAAAGAAAATCAAAAGGGTTTACCCCATCCACTATGTTAAATCATAGGAGCCTGATATCTCTATATGGCAGCCGATACGGGAGCAACCTCAACACCGCCCACCTCCCCATTAACAAGAAATTGTTCAAGTTGGTTAGGCTCAAAAAACATATACTGTTTAGTCTGATAACTAATCACACATTTACAAGGATATCTAACTTTAATCTGCGCACCCAGAGCAAGCGTCCTCTGGCGCAAAGCCAGGAATGCTCTTCTCCTCTTTTGCGTTTCCCTAGACAAATCAGGAAAAATTAATATTTTAGAGCCTAAAAACTGAGTATCTGAAATCTTACGAAAATACAACTTAAGCACAATATTCTGATCTGACTCGAATGGAAAAGTTACCAACAAAGTCGCTCTGCTAGTCACTACCTCCAGAGAGCTCTCAAGAAAATCAGTTAACTCCATTAAAGGAGGACCCGATTCAGAGGCTAAAGCCCCCTTTTCGGTATCCAGTTTAGGAAAAAAAACATATTGAGCTCTCACTACCGAAGGGAGAGAATCAGCAGGCATCCGTAAAAAATCAGTAAAGAATTTCTGGACCAAGTGCATCGGTGCTAGCAATGGGGACCGAGGAAAGTTCAAGAATCTGAGATTGTTCTTTTGAAGTTGATTATCCAAATACTCCAACTTCCTCGCTTGAACAAGTCAATCCTGAACATTAGCTGCACCAAGTGTCTCAAGGCCCTCCACTTTTGATTCCAACTGAGATATTCTTGTAGACTGAGCAATCGCCTCCAAGCCAGATAAAGTACACTGGGCTTTAATTTCTGCCAAATCATGAGTAAAAGCACCCACCACCGGCAATAAGGACTGTTGCAGCGCCGAGATAGCTTCCCATAAGCTATCTAAAGTTACTACCGCAGGCTTTTCAACCCCCCCAGAAAACCGGAGCACTGGAAGGACTGAAGACCGACTGTTCCATACACTGACCAGAATTTGGGGGAGATGTTCCCTCCCGTTCACCGACGAATACTCCAACTCCAGCTCCAACAGAAGCTGCCGGTGACTCAGAACACTCAGGAGGAACCCCCGCCGCCAATCGCGCCTCCACCTCCATAGAGACGCCATCAGGCCGCACCAACCTGAGGCTGCTTCCGGGTTGCGCTGGGGATGCCTGCACGGCGCTAAGGAATACCCCACCGATGCTCCAATCCAATGAAGCATTCAAAGGATCGTTCGTTGCCATAACCACCGAAGGAGTACAAAACCCAGCAATAGACGTCTGGACCAACTTATCCGCCAGGGTCGAGGCTTCAGGGGGTTTCTGAGACCGTTGTTTTCTCTTCTTCCCCATTGAAAAGTAAGTTCAGGAGCCAGTACAGAGCACTACACCTCGGCGTCGCACTCCTCCGCCATCTTGGATCGCTCAATCAGTAATTTTGTTCTTTATAATGGTTTCTACCATTTTTCCTGGTACTGATATCAGGCTCACCAGTCTGTAGTTTCCTGGATCATCCCTGGAACCCTTTATAAAAATTGGTGTTACATTGGCCATCCTCCAATCTTCAGGTATTATAGATGATTTCAATGATAGTTCACAGATTACTAATAGTAGGTCTGCAATCTCTTATTTCTGTTCTATCAACACCCTCGGACGTATGCCATCTGGTCCAGTTGATTTGCTACTCTTCAGTTTATCAAATACTTGTAATTGATACATCTTCCCGGTGTATCAATATTTCTTTCAATTCTTTTGCAGCATCACCTTTAAATATCATTTTTCTCATGGGTAACATCCCTACATCTTCCTCAGTAAAGACTGAAGCAAAGAATTCAGTCTCTCTGCTATGGCCTTGTCCCCTCAGAAGTATATGGTGTGGATGTCCCCTGGGTGTGTGAGTGACTGAGGCATAAGCGAGTCAAACTGAGTGCTTTTAGATAGTGATACTCAATTATCTTTTATTTTAATTTAGATAGGGACCCAAATCATTATTGATCCAAGCAGGTTAAAGTTGTCCACTGTATCAGTTTCTTCTCCATCAACGATGAATTTATTGCTTTTGCCAGTTGTTGTTATCTTTGTCTTCTTTACATTAAGGTGCAGGCCCATTTTAATTGATCTCTAGAAAAAATGATTCATATTTCTTTCACTTTCAGTGGGTATCATCAGCATAACAAAGGTTTTTGTGTTGGACAGTGAAAAAGATAAACAGAAAGAAAACAGATGCCTTTGAATTATGGTGCTGGCAAAGAATACTGTGTATACCATGGACTGCTCGAAGAACAAACCAGTCAGTACTAGACAAGACTTGAATTTCATACTTTGGACACATCATGCGAAGAGAGAGTTCATAACATTGGCATTCATACTACCACCATCCGATCTTTCAAATCTTCAGTGTAAGAACAAACACATTCTAGGAGCTTGGCAAAACATAGCCACAACTTTATTAGCTCAACTGAAATACAGTATTATAACATGAAAGATTTCAACAATACTTGTATCCAATAAAGACCAACCGGTCATGCTAGATGGTGTCATCTAGCCCTATGCTGACCAGTGTCAGCCATGTATTCTCATCCCCCCGCCCCCTCCAGCCTATGGTGACACTAGGTTGAGGCTTACTTCAAACTGTGGGAGCCTTCCTTGTGACTTGTGCCATACATAGTGGTGACACTCATGTTGCGAGATGCCACAGTCCACTACTCCCCAGTCTTTCTCCCAACCTTTTAGGTGATAAATTAACAGTAGGGGGAGGTGTCCAACCTTCTCATACCTCCATAGATGGAGACTGCATCTTGCATGTCTCCACTACCCCCACATCCTCTGTGACCATAAGTGCCTTACAACACCCCTCCCAAACATCCTGAATGAAACTAATGAAAATATCCTGACCTATGCACACTGTCTGAGTGGTACAAACCAGGTCAGTCTGGAGAAATATATGAGCCAGGAATAAGCCATTTAACAAAACTATGGCATTCACCTTGGTATTCACCCGCTTGTGCAGGCGTTCCACAGCCTTTGGCTTAATGGCTCAGGGGAATTATCTGAAACCAAATACAAGTCACAACAGGAAAATAGCAATGTATTAAGAAAATATCATGCTTCATTTTTCGGATAAGGTCGACCCCTTTGACTCCACAAAGATCATTCCCTTCCAAATGAATAAAAACATTTTGTGGTTGATTATATTGTCAAGCCTCCAACAAAACAGGAAGAATTTGGAGCAATGCATTCCCCTCAGGCCCATCTACTGCAATAGGAAACCTCCCGCTTCTAAGCCAATATTCAGTCCTCTTCTTGACTCTGCCGCCCTCTTCTGGGCCCATAAGATGAATGAATGTCCACATATCCATACCAGGAATTCTCTCCTCCCTAGGTCCACAGAACAAACTGAAAAAGAAAACAATAAAGGGTCCACTAACAACCCAGAAATGACCAAATATAAAGCTTGAAAGCATTCAAATGCCAGTGATCAATGCACTGAATCGGCCGCGCAGGAAAGCCCTGAGAAGCTGCATATGTTGCTACCCCAGTCCAAAATAAGTGTGTTCCAAAATGCTTGCGGCGGGGGGGGGGGGGGGGGGTGGGGGAGCCTGCAGTCACCAAGCTACACTTCAGTATGGCAGTAAACTGTAACCTGGTGAGCGGACCCTGCCTCTCATGGCACAGCCAATACAGACCACCCCCAGACTTACCACCAAACAGGCAAAGGCCTGAGCAGAATGTATTGGACAAGTATCTAGGCCAAGTGCATGCAGAGGGCAAACCCAAGAGCCTCTGTTCAATTGATCAGCCTTATTGCACCGAATGTGCAACCACATTTCCTCCTCCACACAACCACATCATCGTATAGCAATCCAGGGTCATCACAGGAAGTCTTAGCAATTGCCACTAACTCACTAACTCTTGGAACAGCAAAGAAGGCAATGCTACCCTAGAAAGCCGTACCTCAAAAGAGGATGAGCAAACTCTTGGCAGAACAAGCATGAGCACACTGAGCATATCATGGCATAGCATGGGACAAACACAGAGGATCCTTATGGAAAAAAGGGGGCTTTTGTTGTGGTTGATATGGAAGGGCAGACTAGATAGGCCATGTGGTCTTTTTCTGCCATCATGTTTCTGTGTTTCTGTGTGGGCATTGTGAGATTGGTGATGCAAAGGCAGCCCAAAAAAAGGTATAATAAAACCCACCCAAAAACCCTCCCCTACAGGCTGACACCACCTCTGTCACTGTACTCTCCCTTGGGGCCTTTTTTGAATTTCATTCCATTCATCTGTTCTGTCCCTTCCCTCTTCGCATCACCATTATCCATAGACCCCCTGACAAGCCCTTTTCTTCTTTCCTTAATGACTTTGATTCTTGGCTCCCTTTATTTTTGGATTCATCATAGCCTTCTATTATTCTTGGAGACTTTAACCTTCACATCGATACCCCCTTGGATCCCTATGCAGAAAACTTTCTTTCCCTTACTTCCTCTTACAACCTCCAGCTTTGCTCAACTGCCCCTACTCATCAGCTTGGTCACTGCCTTGACCTTGTTTTCCATTCCAATTGCTCACCCTCAAATTTCCTTAACTCAATTCCTCCACTGTCTAAACCACTACCTCTTGAGTTTCTTTCTTCAGCATTCTCCACCGCCTTCTTGCCCTGTACCTCCTTTCTTTTTAGAAATCTTCAAGCTATTGATCCTCTGTCTTTTTCATCATCTGTCTCTTCTCTTCTTTCTTCTATACTCTCCTCCAAGTCTGTTTATGTGGCTGTAACTGCTTATAACTCTGCTCTCTCCTCCACTCTTCATTCCCTCACCCCCCCAATTTCAAGCCCTGTGAGGCTTACATTACCCCATTCCTGGCTTTCTTTTACAACCTGCTATCTATGCTCATGTGCCGATTCTGCCGAGTGCACCTGGTGCAAATCCCATGTCCACTCTGATTTTCTTCACTTTAAATTCATGCTCACTTCTTTTAATTCTGACATATCACTTGCTAAACAAAACTATTTCATCCACCTGACCAACTTCTTGGCTTCTAATCCTCGCAGTCTCTTTTCTACACTCTTCTCTACTTCAGGCTCCACCCCCTTAAAGTCCTCCTTCCCTCATAGCCCAATCCCTTGCCTTCTTTTTCCATGATAAAATCAATAAGATTATCATTCAATTCACTGATATTTCTTCTGCTCCTCTCTCACTTCAATTTCAACCATTTCCCTCAAACTCACCCTCTCTTTCTTCCTTTCCTACACTCTCTGATGTGGAAACCTTTTCTTTCTTCTCCTCTGCTAAACCTACCACTTGCTCCTCTGATCCCATCCACACTAATCTCCTCAACTCCATATCATCCTCCATTATCCCTGCCATTTTCCATGTTATCAACCTTTCTTTCTCCACTGCCTCTTCCCAGCTGCCTATAACATGCTTTGATCACTCCTCAAAAAAACATCCCTTGACTCTACTATTCCCTCTTGCTATCATCCCATCTCCCTTCTTCCCTTTATTTCCAAACTCATTGAATGGCCATTCTTTCTCACTGTTTTGACTTTCTTTCAACTCATTCCCTCTTTGATCTCCTTCAGCCAGGCTTGTGCCTTCTTCATTCAACCAAAGCAGCCCTTGCCAAGGTCTCTAGTGACTTATTCTTGGCAAGGTCTAAAGACCTATACTCAATTCTTATTCTTCTTGATCTTTCTGTTGCCTTCGATACCATTGACCACTCCCTTCTCCTTGCTACATTATCTTCTCTTGGCTTTAGAGACTGTTCTATCTTGGTTCTCTTCCTATCTCTTTAATCGCTCCTTCAGTGTCCGTTCTAAAGGTATGTCCTCCTTTGCTATTCCTTTCTCAGTTGGGGTTCCCCAAGAGTCCATTCTCAGCCCACTCCTTTTCTCTCTTTATACACCTTTGCTTGGTTCCCTTAACTCATCCCTTTACGTTCATTATCACTTTTATGTGGATGATTCTCAAATTTATATCCCCTCATCTAACCTTTCTCCTTCTCTCTAGGCACGTATCTCCACCTGCTTATCCGACATCGCCGTCTGGATGTCTCAACACCATTTAAAATTGAACATGGCTAAAACTGATCTTCTGGTTTTGTCCCCTAATCCAACCTCCATCTTCTTCCTTTCTCCATCACTATTGATAATGCTCCTATTTTTCCTGTTTCCTCTGATCATAACCTTGGGTCGTCTTTGACTCCTCCCTGTCATTCTCATCTCATATCCAACAAATTGCTATATCTTGTCACTTTTTTCTCTTCAACATTAACAAGATTTGTCCTTTCCTCTCTGTCTCTACTACTAAGACTCTTGTTCACTCCCTTATTATCTCCCGGTTTGACTATTGCAGCCTCCTCCTTGCTGGTCTCATCTTTTCCCTCTACAATCCATTCAAAACTCTGCTGCGCGGTTAATTCTTCACCAGCCACAGTACTGCCACATTACTCCTCTTTTAAAGTCCTTTCACTCGCTCCCTATCTATTACTGCATTCAGTACAAACTACTTATTTTGACACATAAATTCATTCAATCTGCTGTTCCTCCTTACCTTTCCTCTCTCCTCTCTCCCTATACCCCTCCCTGTGATTTCCGTTCTTCTTCTACATTCCTTCTCTCTATGCCATTCTCTTCTTCAGCTAACTCCAGTCTTCATTTATTTGACCTTGCTGCTCCATTTGCCTGGAAGAACTTGCCCCTGTCCCTGCATCAAATCTCTTCCTTCCAATCTTGACTCACCTCTTTGAGACTGCCTTTGATTCTTAAAACCCTCCCTTGTGTTTCAACTCCTATTGCCCTTATTCCTATCATATTATTTTGTCTTGTATGTTTGTCTCCTAGATTGTAAGCTCTTTCAGAAAGGACTATCTTCTTTTGTGTCTGTACATGCTGCGTATGCTTGGTAGCACTTTATACTGTAAATGCTTAATAATAATAATAATAATAATAATAAGTTGCACTGCTGTCCAGTTTGAGTAACCCCACAGCCAATAATCTAATGCCTACAAGTTAATGGGGGGTGGTGCCCTGTCCAGGGATCATTGCTGAAGATAAACCTGTTGACCTAACTGAACCTCCCCTTGATTGCCCACCTCTGCGTGTGAAGCAACAAAAGGTCAAGTGCCCTCTCTGCACATTGAGAACCTGTGCTTGATTTGACACACTGGCCACTCAGATCAACTAGCGTTGAACTGAAAACAAGTCTGGTCCTGTCCGGAACCTCAAAACCCCCCAAGGATTGGAAAACATCACACCCCCACCAATGGGCAGAGAAAGGCCCATCTACCACTACTGTTATCTCTCCCAACATTTAGCCCAAGGGCCCCCCATCATCTCTACAGCAGGTCCAAGTGGCCATAAAGCACTGACCCTTCCAAACTTAAACAGCCCAGGCATCTTCTCAGCAGCCAAATGTCCATGTCTCGAAACCCCAATCATTCAACTTGTCCTTGGCGACTCACTTCTGAAATTGCTCATAACTGAGCCAAGCCCAACCACCATACATCTGATGAGCTCTCAAAATCAAATTGGAATAGCGAAGGAGGCCTGGGTAAAGAGTTGGCTTAGCCATCACAATTTGGAAGTAAAACATGAAAGGCCTGCATCCAATTAATCGTTTTCGGCACTTTTCCCTTTCCTCTTATCACATCCTGATTCTTGGCCAAAAGAGAAAAAATATCAATATATCTCCCTCATAAATCTTTTGCACGCAGCTTCCTCAAAAAGTGACAGTCCAAAGGAGCTATCATATTCAAAGTGTGACGTCTGCCAGCTTCAAGAGCCGGCTCATTGGAGCAACTCTTGTTAGGGTCAGGGTAAGCCAGCCCCACTAGGTCAACTCACCTCAAGCAGCTAATTCCTCATCCGAATGACTATCACCTAAAGAGGATGTGTCAGACGAATCCCAAGAATCCAAAGTGTCCCAAACATGAATGGCAGACTCAACCCCCAACCTGCGTAAATACTTCTCCATACACATATGTTTTACCACCTTATGTGAGGTCCTTAAAAACTTTCAGTCCTGCAGAGTTTTTAATTCAGATTGTATCCTGTTTTCCATGCTGCGCCCCTTCACTATCCTAGCACTACTAGCCGCTGCAGTATCAAGCTTCCCAAGATACCAACCTGCTGCTTTTGCTACTGCTACAGGCCTGTCAGAAGTCTCTTCACCGGTGCTCTACTTCCCACTGTTCACTGACAAATGTTCTTTATCACTCTAGAGTCATCCAACTGCGCCACACTCAGGTAACTGCAACTCTGTTGCCATCCCTGATCCCCCTTAAGAGAACACGTTACTGCTACCAGTTTGGACTGCTGACCTGCCCTTATGCCTCCACAACCACACAGACCTCACTTCAGAGGCCTCATTGTGGCTGATGGGAAGGGCAGGCCCGTCCATTGAGCAAGAATGTTTTTTGCACAGGGCCCCGCATTTCAGGGGGCCCCGTGCAAAAAACATTCTACATTAGCACAAGCACTTAAAAAAAAAAAAAACGGCTGCTGCTGCCGCTGCCGCCGTGGCAGCGGCAGAATCAAATGTCCCTCAGCTCCCGAGTCTCTCCCAATCCGCGGGCTTTCAGAGCCGCAAGAGCTTCTCTGACCTCTCGCGGCTCTGTTAATCCCACCGGGGCTGATGGGAAATCCTATCAGCCCCGGCGAGATTAACAGAGCCGCGAGAAGAAAGGGAAACTCTCGCAGCTCTGAAAGCCCACGCATTGGGAGGGACTCGGTAGCTCAGGGAGGCTCTGCCGGGCAGGCGGGGCCCCGCGGCGGGACATTTGATTCTGCCGCTGCCACGGCGGCAGCGGCAGCAGCAGCAGCAACGGCAGACGGTATTTTTTTAAAATCTATCAGGGCTGATTGGGGGAGGGGGTTAGGACTGGTAATGAGCTATGGGGAGGGATAAGGACTGGAAATGGGCTATGGGGGGGCTAAGACTGGAAGTGGGTTGATGGGGGAGGGGGGTTAGGACTGGTAATGGGCTATGGGGGGGCTAAGACTGGAAGTGGTCTGATGGGGGGTTAGGACTGGAAATGGGCTGAAGGGTTAGGATCAAATGACCTATCGGGTCTAAGACAGGAAAATGACTGATGGTGGGGGGGTTAGGATGTAATGGGCTATGGGGGGGCTAAGACTGGAAATGGGCTGATGGGGGTAGGACTGGTAATGGGCTATAGGGGGGCTAGGACTGGAAATGTGCTGATGGGGGGGTAGGACTGGTAATGGGCTATGGGGGTGCTAAGACTGGAAATGGGCTATGGGGGGAAAGGACTGGAAATGGGCTGATGGGGGTTAGGACTGGTAATAGGCTATGGGGGGGGCTAATACTGAAAATGGGGTGATGGGGGGGCCTTAGGACTGGAAGTGGGCTGATGGGGGGCTTAGGACTGGTAATGGGCTATGGGGGGGCTAGGACTGGTAATGGGCTGGGGGTGGCTAGGACTGGAAATGGGCTGAGTGGAAGGAGGGCTTGAACTGCAAATAGCTGATGGGGACGGGGGCTTGGAATGGAAATGGGCTGTGTGGAAGAAGGGCTTGAACTACAAATAGCTGATGGGGAGGGGGGCTTGGAATGGAAATGGGCTGTAAGGGGAGGGAGCTAGGACTTGAAATGGGCTGATGGGGGTTAGGACTGGTAATGGGCTATGGGGGGCTAAGACTGTAAATGGGGTGATGGGGGGGCTTAGGACTGGAAGTGGGCTTATGGGGGCTTTAGGACTGGTAATGGGCTATGGGGGGGCTAGGACTGGTAATGGGCTGGGGGGGTGGCTAGGACTGGAAATGGGCTGAGTGGAAGGAGGGCTTGAACTGCAAATAGCTGATGGGGATGAGGGCTTGGAATGGAAATGGGCTGAGTGGAAGGAAGGCTTGAACTACAAATAGCTGATGGGGAGGGACTTGGAATGGAAATGGGCTGTGAGGGGAGGGAGCTAGGACTGGAAATGAGCTGAGTGAGGGGGGGACTAGGACAGGAAATGGGCTGATGGAGGGCTAGGATAGGACTGGAAATGGGCTGTTGGGGAGGCTGGGATTGGAAATGAGCTAATGGAGGGACTCGGATGGGGGAGCTAGGACTGGAAATGGGCTGATGGTGGGGCTAGGATAGGACTAGAAATGGGCTTATGGGGGCTGGAATTGGAATTGAGCTGATTGAGGGACTCGGATGGGTGAGCTAGGACTGGAAATGGGATGTTGCGGGGACTAGAAGGGAGCGGATGCTGGGTGGGGCTGGAACTAGAAGGGAGCTGATGTTGGGGGAGGATTAGAATGGGATGGAGTTGGGAGAGTGAAATGGAGAGGGAAAAAATATTTTGTGTGGGAGGGAAGACAAATCTACAATTGGCCGGATATTGGGAGAGTAAGTGGGGATTGAGGGTGGCGGGGTAAAATTTGAGTGGATGAAATAGGAATGAGGAAAGAGCAAAAGGAGAGAGATTAGTATGTTAAAGCAGATGTAGAGAGAGAATGGAAAAAAACCTAGAAGAGTGAAGAAAGGACAAATGGACAGCAGACGATGGAGAGTTAGCAGAAGACACGAAGAAACCAGAAGAAAGTGGCTGGAGCAATTGCAACTGAAAAAAAATGCACAAAAGGTAGAAAAATATCTCTTTATTTAATTTATTAACTGAAATATGCCAGCTCTGGGAAATGTGCATCATTAACGTCTGCGCTTAGTTTAGTACAAGAGGAAATTAATTTATAGTTTTATTTCTATAGTGTTGTTGGACTTTTGGGGTTCCCAGTTTAATTATTGTCTTCCTGTTTCTACACTGTGATTTCTTCTTTGGTGACGGTCTATGTTCTGCATGTGTAACTGAGCTGAGGTATTCTGTTTATATAATTCCTATTTGACATTGCCACTTGTTCTCTTTCCCCAGTAGGTCATGTATTGTTGTTCTTTGAAATGTATTGGTTTAATATTTGCAGTGTTGCCTTTTGATAAGTAGGGTCTGGTGCTTTCTGAGTCCTGGTAGTGCTGTTAGGATACGGCGGGTATGCTATGGGTTCTAAATGGGCAGTGTTTGTAGTAGTTCCTAATGTGCCTGGCAGTTGGCACTGGATTATAGTAATGTAGAAATCTTTTAGTCTTTTTTAATCCATACACTCATTAAGAGGCATGTTTACTAAAAGTTAGTGTATGGTAACATTATGCAAATATTTATGCAAATGAGGCCCCGCACCGAGTCTCCGCACATGGCCCTGCACCCCTCTTGGGCCGCCCCTGCTGATGGGATCCTCTGTTCCTCCTCGAGGAAATAGGCTGGTCATTTGGAAGACCGTTTGGTGCCACCCAGTGTCTGTACCACCACTGGTATCTTGCCCGCTCTGGCTCTCTTTGGGGCTATCAGAGAACTTCACATGCACTCCAACCCAGAGGTTAAGCAGTGACCTTTTACTTTTAACACTGCCACCGGAAATTACCCAGCGAATCTCCTCAAACACCCCCTCAAAACAGAACTCCAACCTAAAGTACCCAAAGCCACTGCCCCCCTCCCCTTAGACTGAAGGCCAAACTGCAGAAATCCACCCCAACACCTTCCCTCCACCTGTCACCTCCAATTAACTCCCTGCTCCTACAAGAAACCAGATGTCCTAATGGGCAGGCACTAGGACCCTGATGACACCCAGAAACACAGCACACCAGTAAACAGGAAAAGAAAAGAAACCCTACTGCAAAAACAGAGTCCCAGCACACACATGCCGACAAACCCTGGTTTCAGAGTTGCTTACTACTGACCACAAACCCCCCCAAATTGACTGAGCAAATCACCCAGACACACCACACCACTGAAAAAACACACCCCTCTGCTCCCCTGCAGTGCACAACACTCTTATCAATATGAGCCGCCTGACTGAAGACCGAATATAGTTTAGGTAAGCTATCCAGATGGTCACCATGAGTCAACACGGACTCAACAACAACAACAGGGGGTTATCTTAAAAGGAATTCTTTTAATAACTCAATATACAGATGTTATCAGGCATTAAGTTCTGTCCCTGTAAGGACCAATCATGTAAACTATACTCATTGTTTCTCAGACCCGGCCTTTTAAATAATTTGCTACAGAGGCAATTCAATCTACTATAATCATTCTAATTATAATAGTTTGCAAATGACCAGTACTGCCAAGACATTTCAGTCTCTACGACCTGCTCAAAAAGTAGTCAAGGCAGCCCAATTTCCCCAGCAACAGTCCAAATAAAAATCACCATAGTTTGTAAACTCTCACACTTGTAATAGGTTCTCAGTCAGTAGGGTTTCTTCAATAAGCTGTATCCTCTGAATTTCAGTAACTGCAGAGGTAACTCAAGCTTTACAGTAAAAGCTCAAACACATTCACATGTGATAAACCTTTGACACGGCAACTGATTATTTAAGTATAGGAACTGCTCCAAATTTGTAAGCTTTGGGAATTGTAATGGCTATTCAGTTCATCCAAGCAGCTAGTCTATTTGTATATGTCATTTTCGTCACATATGACTTTCAAAATGGTTTACATGTCAAAATAAGACAATCAAAGATTGAAATCTGGAAAATGAAAAGACAGATCAAGGTAGAGAAAATATCAGAACAGCAGTTCCATTACTTAAGATCAGTCCAACCATATAATTGATAATTTATTCTTCCACAGGAAACAATAAAGATTTTCTCTCTTACATACGATGCTGAGAAGGCATTCCATCACTCATTTTGTCCTGGGAATCTGTTAAATTGACTTGCTTTGTCTCACTCTTCCATCACTTCTGGGGTAATACAATTTGGAGTGTTCTGTATATGTCGGAAGTCTTCATGCTCTTTACTCTTTCTATATTCCACCTTTAGAGCCCCCTTACATCATCTAAAATATTACATCACCAGCAAAGGTTGCTGGATCAAACAGTACAGTTCAATAACACAGTACTTCTAGTTGTTCTGAGAGTCCTTATTACATTCCTACCTCCCCCCTTTTCCCCAACAGGGAATGCATATTCATCACACCGCAACACTAGCTATTCATGCCCCAATTTCCCCTGGCAAATGCATAGAGCCCGATTCCATAACATGCACATCCAGGCCACAGACACCTCTACATTATAAATGGGCCCCGTTTGGACCCAATTTTGCATCCATTGGTCTGGACGTGCCTGTGGGTCTGGAATTGGGGGAGGGGGGGGGGAGGGGTAGACATGTTCGGTGTGGCACGGGCAAAGTGCTATTCAGCTGCAATAGAATGTAGAAACACGTCCCCCGTCAATATTATCAGATGCATTTTGGATGTCCCCATGCCCACCATATTCTGAAACGTTACACGTTTTGGATTCTGCCCATCCCTGTGAGGTACCAGCGGACGCTATGCCCCCTCGGGAAAGAAATGCATTTGCTAAGCTGCTGCCAAGGCCAGACCTCCTCATGCTCTGAAAAGTGCTAGGTAATCCCAGTGCACCCTAATATGGTATAAGAAGCTAAGAAGTGTTAGCTCTGAGTGATGTGCTTTTCTGACAATCTGTATATAAACAAAATTTGTACCTGCCTCGATTCGGCAGTTTCGCAATAATAATCTTACCCGCTTCTGATCGCTGGAAGAAGCGGGATACAAATGCTTGCTAAATAAAATAAAATAAATAAATAAATAAGAGAATGTAAATATGAACATGCATATCAGGACATACCTTGCATGAAATGGCATTGGCATTTGGAAACAGTCCCAGTGATTCCTGCCTTGGTTATCTCTACAAAAACACTTTAAACTGCTAGGGATGGATCTTACCAAATGCCTTAAACCCGAAACTAACAGTGCAGTTCTCAAAAGGATGCATAAAATTACAGAGCAACAAATGTATGCCCTGTTCATGCCTATGGCCTATAAGTTCACTCATTCTGCTGCTCTGCACTATCACTCCCCTCTTATCTCTCCCCATACCCCTCCCCAGGAACTCCGCTCTTCTGTCAGATCACTTCTCTCTGTGCCCTTCTGTACTACTGCCAAATTCAGACTTTGCTCCTTTCACCTTGCTGCTCCTTATGCCTGGAAAAACCTACCCGACTCTGTATGACAAACTGCTACTCTGGGCCTTCTCAAATCCAAGCTGAGCACTCACCTCTTTGTTGCTACTTTTGGATCTCATCCGCCTAAGCTCCCTTGTGTTTTCTTACCATTCACCCTAAATGTATCCAGTCCACAGCTGCTGTGTTGTCTGTCTTGACTCAATTGTAAGTTCTGCTGAGCAGAGACCATCTGCTATATGTCTCTGTGCAGCGCTGTCTACGCCTTGTAGCACTATACAAATGATCAGTAGTAGTAGTAGTACTATGGCCTTCTGGCTATACCATCTGATTCCCACATATCTGGGTACTGGCATTTCTCTCAGCAGCTACACCTGTCACATCATGGCATATGCCAGTCTGTATACATCTGCTATCTGTGGGGCAACGCTGTCTGCCTTTCCATAATCAGCATTGTGGCTCTGCTCTCCTGGTGAGGCCTGCATGGGCATGGGAGGGGAGATCTCTGTGCCATCACACCAAAGTAGCCAACCTCCAGATATATTGCCACTCTCACAGCTCTCATAGATCCTGGACTGGGTAGGGATGTATGCCTCTTAGAACAATCTGGGGAATGTTGTCACAACATCGGTCATGTCTCCCAGTGCCTGACACAGCAGATGTATGGCTGCCCTATCACACTGCCAACAATATATGATCTTTTTAGAATATGCTATGAAAAATAATCCAGAAGGAATCTGCATAGGTTCCCTATACATGTCCCTGTCAATAATAAGGGATCCTCAGAATAAGATCATTCAGCAGTGCAAACAGCACTAAGACATGTTCAACAGCAACATCATTGGTCTCTAAAAATGTGCATTATGGGCATGTCATAGTGCTGTTTTCACTGCTGAATGCTTTTATTCTGAGAGTCCTTTATTATTGATAGAGATATGTTTTGACATTTAGCTATAGAGAACCTTCACTGATTTTGTCTGCCTGATCACAGTGGCACCTGGTGACGCTACGGTCATCCATATGGTCCAGGTACTGCCCAGATTTTCAGGCCACGCCCACCCCCCAAATTGCAGATGAGCACACCAGATACTCATGTGCACCCCTCACACACACACACATACACACATACTCTCACTTTCAGTCACAATAACATAATTATGCCAACAAGATGCTCTGAACCTAAATGTACATAACAGCTATGACATAACATAATAGCATAGGGTACCGGGACTAAAAATAAGATCTCTGTTTCTCACCCAAACAGGAATCCTTTCCTTACTCATACCCATGCTTTCCCTACATCAGCAGAACATGGGGATTGTTAGGGTCCCCTAGATTGGCTCCTTTAGAACAAACAGCACAGTTCCGCACTGCCATAATACACACTATTGTTCTTCTTAATATTTCTGTAAGGGTGTTTGTTAATGTTTCTATACCTTACAACATTTCCTCACCTCTGCTCCCTGTTCCTTAAAACTGCATCATGTGTTTCTCCAGAATGCAGTCACAATAGTTCAGAACAAACTTGTCATAACTGTTCTTCAATATGGGATGCATTGCAGAGAAGAGCAGAATTTTTTCTAAGTCCTGGCCTTATTCCAGTTTCAGCAGGCATAAAGTGAATGTTTCCTGGAAACACTTAATACGTACATGAGTCTTTCCTGAATACTCTTGATACATCTTGGCGGCTGACCACACCCCTGTTCCGCCCCTTCTGGGAATGTTCTGAGATTCCTGTGCTAGTGCCATGTACATGCATGATAGCAATGTTTCAGAATATGGCCGGGGACGTTTTGGGCACATAAACATCCCCATTGCACGTACAAACCCCTTATTCATGTTCCGGAATTACCTCCACAGTGTCTTCAGTCCGTGAAGCCCTAGTCCTTGTCAAAAATAAGCAGTAATTAGGCCCTTATTTTCCCATCAAAACTCTCATGCCTTTTCCACAAATCAGCCCCCAAGCCCATTTTCTCACCAAGGAAGCTCTCTCCATTGACATCCATCTCCTACCTCCCATGCCACCCCTTCGGACAGTCATAATAAAATTTAAGCAGAAGAGAATAGTACTCCCTCTTGTCTCAAACTAGACTTGTAGGAATGATTGTCAAACCATTTTTACAAAAACCCTTTTTCCTATGAACTAAACTGAATTGAACTGACCAAATGGAAAAACAACAGAGCACTAAAGCACGTGCAACTAACTTGCAACTTCTGAAGGAATATGACAGTGTGAGAAAAAATTATCATTATCTAACGCTAGGTGGCTTCCCTGCTAAAGGTTTTCTACAAATAAATACTATTTTCACAGCTGGTAAATGACTGAAACAGATCTGTCTCTAAATAAGGGCCTCTTTGACTAAAGTTCATTAGTTAGTTAACAAGATTTTAAAATGTAGCTACAGGCAGTCAGAAATACTAATGTTCAATATTGTCTGCCTTCGCACATGAAAATACATATTAATCTGAGAATGTGGGATGTGGATGAGGAATGGGGTGAAGAGTGGATATGGCAAGCACATTGCTGCTTGCACCAGGGCAATTGCTGTACACTCAGCGGCAATGTGAACCATAACATAGGTTCACCTAACAACTCCTCTATAGGAGTCATTAAGTGAACCCAACCTAGAGGAAAAACCTCTCTGCATTAACTGCCGGGGACACCTGACAGCTAACTTGTGGTCTTTGCCATTAATGTTTGTAAGATTGGCGTAATAATGGCAAATCCGTAACGAGCTTTAGTAAGTGGGGCTCTAAGTGTTGGAATGAACCTTAATATTAGAGTCTCAGCACAGAAGATTCAAGAGTAATAAAGGAATGAACCAATAAGAAAATCCCTGATTACAATACATACATACTGTATGTATTTTTCTATCCCTAAAAGCCAACCAAGGACTTTAGATGAATAACTTCTTTGACATCATCACCATTGCTGCTGCTTAACTGTTTTGATGTGTAGAATATATTTTATTTAGGCTTCCAAAATGGCCTTTTTAAAATAATGTCCTTGCTTCTGCAAAATTTGAGCATAATCACTTCCCGATGAGCTAGCCTGAAAGTGATTAAGTTATCAAATAATTGAATCTAAATTATTCAACAGATTTCTTCGTGTGACTAAGCTGTGGCATTTTCTTTATATTGAACAACATTATTAAGTAATCACTGGATCCCAAGCGTTCAATCACTATGACGTTAGAAATAGTTTAATTGCTTACAAGTACTAGATCTTTCTTTTTTAAAAATGTCTAATTTATTAGTCTTAAACAAAAGCAATTTACAAAATAAAGCAAGATTCACAACACTACAATTATAATGTGATTGCAATAATAACTGATCCAAGAAGAAATAAGAGCAAAATTAACCCAGTTAGAGACTAATTTGTTAAGCCAGAATACAGAAGCAAAAACATCACAAAGAGCTAAAATTCCAAATTAGACAGTGCTCCTTCATCCTCATTCAAATCCAAACCATGCGAGTGAGAATTCACAAACTCAACAAGTTGTTCAGGTTCTAAAAATCAGAGCATTTTACTTTTGGTAAGAGACCTTACATTTACATGCAGGGCCGGCCCGTCCATTGAGCAAGAATGTTTTTTGCACAGGGCCCCACGTTTCATTCTGCTTTTTTAAAAATTAAATTAAAAAAAAAAAAAGCTGGCTGCTGCCACCGCGGCAACAGCAGAATGGAGTGTCCCGTGGGGCCCCCTCTGCCTGGCTGAGCCCCTCTGCGATGGCTTTCAGATCTGCGAAGGGAGAGTGTCTCCCTCGCGTCTCTGTTAAGCCTGCGGGATTAACAGAGACGCGGATCTGAAAGCCATCGCAGAGGGGCTCAGCCGGGCATGGAGAGCTCAGTCGGGCAGAGGGGGCCCCGCGGGACACTCCATTCTGCTGCTGCTGTGGTGGCAGCGGCAGCAGCCAGCTTTTTTTTTTTTTTTATTTTCCCTGAGCTGTTGTGGGGGGGGGGTTAGGACGGGTAATGGGCTATGGAGGGGGTTAGGACGACTTGAGGTGGGCTGTGGGTTGATGGGGGGGGGTTAGGACTGGTAATGGGCTATGGGGGGCTAGGACTGGAACTGGGCTGCTGGGGGTTAAGACTAGAGGTGGGCTGATGGGGTTAGGACTGGTAATGGGCTGTGGGCTGTGGGCTGTTGGGGGGTTAGGACTGGTAATGGGCTATGTGGGGCTAGGACAGGAAATGGGCTGATGGGGAGGGGTTAGGATTTGAGTTGGGCTGTGGGTTGATGGGTGTTTAGTACTGTTAATTTCAAAAGACGGAAAACCACTCGACAACTGCTGAAGGGGGGTTAAGACTGGAGGTGGGCTGATGGGGTTGAGGACTGGTAATGGGCTGTGGGCTGTCGGGGGGGTTAGGACTGGTAATGAGCTATGGGGGGCTAATACAGGAAATGGGCTGATGGGGAGGGGTTAGGACTTGAGATGGGCTGTTGGGGTGTTTAGAACTGGTAATGGGCTATGGGGGGTTAAGACTGGTAATGGGCTGTGGGCTGATGGGGGGTTAGGACTGGTAATGGGCTATGGGGGGGGGCTAGGACAGGAAAAGGGCTGATGGGGAGGGGTTAGGACTTGAGCTGGGCTGATGGGGTTAGGACTGGTAATGGGCTGTGGGCTGTTGGGGGGGGTTAGGACTGGTAATGGGCTATGGGGGGGGGTTAAGACTTGTAATGGGCTGTGGGCTGATGGGGCCTGTCTGGAAATGGGGTGATGGGGGGTTAGGACTGGTAATGGGCTATGGGGGGGTTAGGACTGGTAATGGGCTATGGGGGGGGCTAGGACAGGAAATGGGCTGATGGGGAGGGGTTAGGACTTGAGGTGGGCTGTTGGGAAGTGTTAGGACTGGTAAGGGGCTATGGGGGTTAAGACTGGTAATGGGTTGTGGACTGAAGGGGGTTAGGACTGGTAATGGGCTATGGGGGGTTAGGATTGGTAATGGGCTATGGGGGGTTAGGACTGATAATGGGCTATGGAGGGGCTAGGACAGGAAATGGGCTGATGGGGAGGAGTTAGGACTTGAGGTGGGCTGATGGGGTTAGGACTGGTAATGGGCTGTGGGCTGTTGGGGGGTTAGGACTGGTAATGGGCTATGGGGGGGTTAAGACTGGTAATGGGCTGTGGGCTGATGGGGGCTGTCTGTAAATGGGGTGATGGGGGGTTAGGACTGGTAATGGGCTATGGGGGGTTAGGACTGATAATGGGCTATGGGGGGGGGGGCTAAGACAGGAAAAAGGCTGATGGGGAGGGGTTAGGACTTGAGGTGGGCTGATGGGGTTAGGACTGGTAATGGGCTGTGGGCTGATGGGCGGCTTAGGACTGGCAATGGGCTATGGGGGGCTGACTGGAAATGGGCTGAAGGGGTTAGGACTGGAAGTGGGCTGATGGGGGTTAGACTGGTAATGGGTTATAGGGGGGACTTAAACTGAAAATGGGGTGATGGGGGGTTAGGACTGGAAGTGGGTTGATGGGGGGCTAGGACTGGTAATGGGTTGGGGGTTTGCTAGGACTGGAACTGGGCTGAGTGGAAGGGGAGGCTTGAACTGCAAATAGCTGATGGGACGGGGACTTGGAATGGAAATGGGCTGAGTGGAAGGGGGGAGCTTGAACTGTAAATAGCTGATGGGGAGGGGGCTTGGAATGGAAATGGGCTGTGAGGGAAGGGAGCTAGGACTGTGAATGGGCTGATGGAGCAGCTAGGATAGGACTGGAAATGGGCTGTTGGGGGGAGCTAAGATTGGAAATGGGCTGTGGTGGGGGTTTGGAATGAAATGGACTCATGGAGGGGCTAGAACTGGAAGTAGACTCATGGGGGGGGGGCTTGGACTGGAATTGGGCTGAGTGGAGGGGAGCTAGGATTTGACATGGGCTGATGGTGGGGCTAGGAAATGACTAGAAATGGGCTGATGGGGGGCTAGGATTGGAAATGAGCTGATGAAGGGACTTGGACTGGAAATGGATGGGGGAGCTAGGACTGGAAATGGGCTGATGGGGGGCTAGGACTGGAAATGGGCTGATGCAGGGACTAGAAGGGAATGGATGCTGGGTGAGGCTGGAACTAGAAGGGAGCTGATGTTGGGGGAGGATTAGAATGGGATGGGGCTGGGAGAGTAAAATGGAGAGGGGAAAAATATTTTGTGTGGGAGGGATGAAAAATCTACAATTGGCCGGGTATTGGGAGAGTAAGTGGGGATTGAGGATGGAGGGATAAAATTTGAGTGGATGAAATAGGAATGAGGAAAGAGCAAAAGGAGAAAGATTAGTATGTTAAAGCAGATGTAGGGAGAGAGAATGGAAAAAAAACTAGAAGAGAGATGAAAGGACAAATGGACAGCCGACGATGGAGAGTTAGCAGAAAGCATGAAGAAACCAAAAGAAAGTGGCTGGAGCAAATGCAACTGAAAAAAAATGCACAAAAGGTAGAAAGATATCTCTTTATTTTGAATTTATTAACTGGAATATGAAAGCTCTGGGAAATGTGCATCATTAACGTCTGCGCTTTGTTTGGTACAAGAGGAAATTTATTTCTACAGTGTTGTTGTACATTCCAAGTTTGGCTTTTGGGGTTCCCAGTTTAATTATTGCCTTCCTGTTTCTAAATTGTGATTCCTTGTTTGGTGATGGTCTATGTTCTGCATTTGTAACTGAGCTGAGGTATTCTGTTTATGTAATTCCTATTTGACATTGCCACTTGTTATCTTTCCCCAGTATTCTCTGAAATGTATTGGTTTAATATTTGCAGTGTTGCTTTTTGATAGGTAGGGTATGGTGCTTTGTGAGTCCTGGTAATGCTGTCAGGATACGGCGGGTTTGCTATGGGTTCTAAATGGGCATCGTTTGTAGTAGTTCCTAATGTGCCTGGCGGTTAGCACTGGATTATAGTAATGTAGAAATCTTTTAGTCTTTCTTTATCCATACACTCATTAAGAGACATGTTTACTAAAAGTTAGTGTATGGTAACATTATGGAAATATTTATGCAAATAAGGCCACTTATGCAAATGAGGCCCCGCACCGAGTCTCCGCACATGGCCCCGCACTCCCCTTGGGCCGCCCCTGTTTACATGGATACTGTAGATCACAAATCACATTAGCGGTCTGTTTTTACAGAGTAAAATCACAATACCCAAAAAAACAACTCTGTATTCTAAACTGAAAGTAAGATGTTCTAGACAAAGGCTGTCAATGTAGATGTAAATGAGACATTATTTTAAGGCAACCATGTGGTCTCAGTATCTCGGGGTGCAAGTTTAAAACTTTAACTCATTACCCACGTTTATTACATCAATGACCACTATAACTCTAGCTGCCTTATTTTAAATATTTTTAAAGTGATGAATTAAAAATGTCTCTATTAATATCTATAACAAATCGCTTAGCTTTGTTTGATGATGGATCCTGGATTTCTTTCACAACACTTCTTTAATGGCAAAAATTAACTCCATCCATTGTTGAATATGCTCCTAAGCATATTCAACAATGGATGGAGTTAATTTTTGCCATTAAAGAAGTGTTGTGAAAGAAATCCAGGATCCATCATCAAACAAAGCTAAGCGATTTGTTATAGATATTAATAGAGACATTTTTAATTCATCACTTTAAAAATATTTAAAATAAGGCAGCTGGAGTTATAGTGGTCATTGATGTGATAAATGTGGGTAATGAGTTAAAGTTTTAAACTTGCACCCCGAGATACTGAGACCACATGGTTGCCTTAAAATAATGTCTCATTTACATCTACATTGACAGCCTTTGTCTAGAACATCTTACTTTCAGTTTAGAATACAGAGTTGTTTTTTTGGGTACATGGATACTGTAACATTAAAATTGCAGCTAGCCCTAACACCTGAGACCTTAATGCCAAAAACTTCTTACAACGACTTTCTGTTTCCCATGCCAGATCAGGATAAATCCTCACAACTTGACCCAAAAATTTACAATCACGCCGAGAAAATGTTGCTTTTTTTAAAATAACCAGTCTTGATCTGACTCAATGAGAAAAGTAATTGTGGCATACATACTCAAGGTTCTCAGCAGGGCTGTGGAATCATCTAAAGGAGGCTGAAGTTCGTTTCAACCCTTCTTGAACTACTTAGAAGGTAAACCAGAAGCCTTCTCAGAGGGGATAATGACAGGCCGATAATAGGCAGAAACAATGGGAGGAATTGCTGAATCAGGGACCTCCAATTTCTCCTTTAAGTAGTTAAAGAATATATCTTTAGGTTTACTTTGGAGAAATTGGGTAACCTGACAGTGCACCTCCAAGCCATATTTCTATATTCTCTACATGGTTGCCAGGGCTTCAGCAGAGCAGTGCTTTTGACGGGGGTGAGAGCAGGAGCTCCCCCTTCCTCCCTGAGCCTGCCAATCAGCAACCATGCCCAATGGCATAAGAACCACGTTGCCGGGGCGCGCCCGCGCCTTGCGCGTCTGTGCCTGAGGGCCTCGCCAGAGGGCCCTTTGGCGTGGCCCTTAGGCATTGGTCCGTGGCATCTGTTTCTGGAGTCTATATTGATGTCCTGCTTATATATCATGGTAACTTGCTATTCCATGTCTTTCTCTTCCTCTTATCTGTTTGACTGTCTCTGTCCTCTACTCTGTCCTATCTTATAAATAGCGTTCTATTCTTATTTCCCTAAATGATGTAGTATTGTAAACCACTCTAATACCTTTTGGTCTGAGCGGTATATCAAATTCAAATAAACATAAACATGAACATATGGTGAAAAAGAGCTGTCTCTGTCTTAGTTACTTGATGAAAATCATAAGAACATAAGAAATGCCATACTAGGCCAGACCAAGGTCCATCAAGCCCAGTATCCTGTTTACAATAGTGGCCAATCCAAGTCACAAGTATCTAGAAGTTTCCCAAAAAGACACACAGGTTCCATAATGCTTGTATTGGGGCAAGCAGTGGATTACCTGAGTCCTCTTAAATAATGGTTTATGGACCTTTCCTCCAGGAACTTGTCCAAACCTTGGCCTGTTGAGGGTAAAGGCCAAGGCAGAGAGCCTCGCATCCTGGAGATGAATGCATGGCTGCGTGGATGGTGTCATCGAGAGCGTTTTGGTTTCCTAGACCATGGGATGCTGTTCCAAGGGTTGCAGACCAGAGATGGCATTCATGTGTCCAAGAAATGTCAACGCATATGCGGTAGTAGACTGGCTAATCTACTGAAGAGGGCCTTAAACTAGATTCGTTGGGGATGGGTGAAGAAAGCCCCCAGGTAAGTGGAAGCCCCCAGGTAGGTGATACATTAAATATCTTTATGGAAATGGGTAAAAGGGGTAACATATGGAAAGCAGTGTGTATAAATGCCCGTAGCATGGGAAATAGGGAGGAGTGGCCTAGTGGTTAGGACAAGGTACTTCAGGCCGGAGGGCCGGCGGTTCAAGTCCCACCTGGGGACAGCAATCTCAGGCCGGAGGGACTGGGATTTCTAGTCCTATAGGCACTCCTTGTGGTCTTGGGCAAGCCACTTAACCCTCCATTGCCCATGTTCCCTGTTAGTATTAGCGTATGTGTGTCATATCCCCTCGTGTTAAATGTATCTCCCAATTGACCACTTTGACCCGGTGAAAAGCGGGATATAAATACAGATAAATAAATAAATAAGATCATTGATGTTGAAGCTTTGGTGGGAATGGCTGACTTGGATTTAGTGGCAGTTACAGAAACATGGTTCACAGAAAACCATGATTGGGATGTAACTATACCTGGCTATACTTTATTCAGAAAGGACAGGGTAGGAAGAAGGGGAGGAGGCAATATATGTAAAAATTACTATTAAAGCTTTGGAATTACAGAGCTTAAAAGGAAGAGAGGAGGCATTGTGGGTTAAACTAGAAAGAGGGAAAGAGAAATCTATTTGCATTGGTGTGATATACAGACCTCCCTCACAAGAGGAAGAGGTGGACAGAGAGTTAATTGAAGACATACTCAGCATTGCTAGGAAAGGGGACGTGCTACTGATAGGAGATTTCAATATGCCAGATGTTGATTGGCACTTTCCTGCTGCAGTATCATCTAGAAGTAAGGAGATCCTGGATTCTCTACAGGGAGAACTATTCAGGCAATTGGTAACAGACCCCACACGTGAAGGGGCCATACTGGACTTCGTGCTTACCAATGGTGAAAGTGTTTCTGATTTTGTAGTGGGAGATCATTTTGCATCCAGTGATCACCAGATGGTGTGGTTCAGTATTAGGACTAGGGCTGTTAGAATCCATTCAAAAGCGAGGGTCTTAGACTTTAGGAAAACTAACTTTGCGAAGATGGGCCAAAACCTCAGGGAGTCGTTAGTGGGATGGGAACAGCTGGGGGATGTAGAAAAACAGTGGGCAAAACTGAAAGGGGATATTTTAAGGGCCATCAACCTTTTTGTTAAAATGGTAAATAAAGGTAAAAGGAAAAGGAGACCTCTATGGTTTTCGAAAGAAGTAGCTGAAAAAGTGAAGAAAAAGAGGGAGGCCTTCATGAAATACAAGAGATCACAGAGAGAGGAAGACAGGCATTTGTATTTGGAAAAACTTAGAGAAGCTAGCAAAGTAGTCAAGAAGGCAAAGATTCAAAAGGAGGAGGAAATAGCCAATGCAATAAAATGGGGGGATAAGACATTTTTCAGATATATTAGCGAGAAGAGGAAGGGCAAAAGTGGTATTGTTAGACTCAAGGGTGCAGGGGAGGAATATGTAGAAGCTGATGAGGATAAAGCGGAATTGCTTAACAAATATTTTTGTTTTTATGTTCACAGATGAAGAACCAGGAGCAGGACCTCAGAAAACACCCACAAATAGGAACAGAAGCGAGGGACATCTTGAACAATTTTCAGAATACTGTGTTCGTGAGAAACTAGCTCAACTAAAAGTAGACAAAGCAATGGAACCGGATGGGATACACCCTAGAATACTGAGGGAACTTGGGGACATTCTAGCAACTCCACTGACTGACCTTTTCAATGCCTCATTGGAGTCGGGAGTGGTGCCAAAGCACTGGAGAGAGGCTCATGTGGTGCCTTTACACAAAAGCGGAAGTAAGGATGTGGTTGAAAACTACAGGCCGGTTAGTTTAACTTCAGTGGTGAGTAAATTATTGGAAACGCTGCTGAAAGAGAAAATAGTGAGGTTTCTGGAGTCCAGCGGATTACAGGATCTGAGGCAGCATGGATTCACCAGAGGCAGGTCTTGTCAGACAAATCTGATTGATTTCTTTGACTGGGTGACCAGGGAGTTGGACTGAGGGAGAGCTCTAGATGTGGTGTATTTAGATTTCAGTAAAGCCTTTGACACTGTTCCTCACAGGCGATTTATAAACAAACTGAGCACCCTAGGGATGGACCCTAAATTTACTGCTTGGGTTTGAAATTGGTTGGGTGGGAGGCGACAGAGTACAAGTAAATGGAGCTCACTCTGAGGAGAAGGATGTTACCAGTGGTGTGCCCCAGGGATCTGTCCTTGGTCCGATTCTTTTTAACATCTTTGTTAGTGATATAGCGGAAGGCTGTCGGGTAAGGTTTGCCTCTTTGTGGATGATACCAAAATCGGCAATAGAGTAGACACCCAGGAAGGTGTAGATAACATGAGGAGGGATCTAGCTAAGCTTAAAGAATGGTCTAGAATTTGGCAGCTGGGATTTAATGTTCAAAAATGTAAGGTCATGCATTTGGGCTGCAGCAATCCAAGGGAGCAATATAGTATAGGGGGTGAATTACTTTTGTCCACTAAAGAAGAGCGGGACCTAGGCGTGGTTGTGTCTGATGATCTTAAAGTAGCTAAATAGGTAGAAAAGGCGACGGCAAAAGCTAGAAGGATGCTTGGGTGCATACGGAGAGGAATGGCTAGCTGAAAAAAGGAGGTGATAATGCCTCTGTATAAGTCTTTGCTGCGACCTCATTTGGAGTATAGTGTGCAATTCTGGAGACCGCACCTTCAAAAGGATATGAACAGAATGGAGTTGGTGCAGAGGGTGGCTACTAAAATGATTAGTTGTCTTCATTATAAATCATATGAGGACAGCCTGAAGGATCTTAATATGTACACCTTAGAGGAAAGGTGGGATAGAGGTGATATGATTGAGATGTTTAAATACCTCCGTGGCATAAATGTTCAGGGAGAGAGCCTCTTTCAATTGAAAGCAAGTTCTGCTATGAGGGGACATGGGATGAGGGTGAAGGGAGATAGATTCAGGAGTGATATGTGGAAATATTTCTTTATGGAAAGAGTAGTGGATCCGTGGAATAGTCTCCCAGTGGAGGTGGTAGAGATGAGGACAGTAACTGAATTCAAAAAAGCATGGGACAAACACAGAGGATCTCTAAAGGTAAAAAGGGGACTGTTGTAGTTTTTGATATGGAAGGACAGACTAGATAGGCCATGTGGTCTTTTTCTGTCATCATATTTCTATGTTTCTATATTTTAAACCCAGCTACACTAACAGCTTTTACTACATCCTCTGGTAACGAATTCCAGATTTTGATTATGTGGTGAGTAAAAAAAAATATTTTCTCTTATTAGTCTTAAATGGGTTACACTGTAGCTTCATTGCATGTTTCCTAGTCTTTCTACTTTTTGGTGGTGCAAATCAATCTACGTTTACCCATTCCACTCCATTCATTAATTTAGAGACCTCTATCATATCTCCCCTCAGTCGTCTCTTTTCCAGGTTGAAAAGCCCTAACCTTTAAAGCCTCTCCTCATAGGGGTATCCTTCCATCCCCTTCACCATTTTGTTGGCTCTTCTCTATACCTTTTCTAATTCTGCTATATCCTTTTTAATATACTGCGACCAGTATTGCACACAATATACAAGTGTGGTCACACCATGGAACGATACAGAGGCATTATAATAGCTTTTGTTTTAATTCTCCATTCCTTCCCTTATGGTTCTTAGCACTTGTGATAAGGAAACTTATCATAGCTCAGGTAGGAGCTATAGAAAAGATGATGTGACTCTGAACAAGCAACCTGTCAGTTCTGGTAGAAGTAAGAAAACAGAGTTTTCACCTAAAAGACTACCAGTCCCAGAATGCACCGGGTTTCCAGCAGCCATGAGAGGGGCTGAAGTGAGAAAATGTGTGTGCAATCAAGAGAGCTATGAGGTAATCCCTAAGCACTCATCTCAAAGGGCAGGGCCTGATTCAACACAGCTGCGCTGTGTTAGGGAGGAGCACACATTAGGACAGAATAAGAATAGAGCTTATTCTTCAGATAACAGCTACATAAAGAGCTTCAGGAAAGGAGACAGCAACAACTTCAAGCTCAAGCACCAGTATCACCTGGAGAAACAGAAGCCAAGCCAAGCGGATAGAGAAAGAAGGAAACTCTCTGGAAGGAAGAGAAGAAAGCCCATTGGATGGTCTGGGAGAGTCCAAGGCAGTACCCATACTGGGAGGTATTCCAAGTGCCAGCAGAGTCCATTGGACTGGAGTCAGCCAGAGGAATGGATTGGCAGAGATAGGAATCACCAATGGCTACCTGGAAGAGAGAAGACTGCACGTGGAAAGGACTTTCAGACCTATGCCAGAAGGTATGTGAGGAAAGATCCAGTGTCCAGGGATCAAGATTGGAAGGCTGGACATCAGAACTGGATTACATACTGGCCAGGCTATACAGGGAGGAATTATGATAGCAGGAGAGGCTCAGGTATGAACACTGATCCAGACCCTATCTATAATAGTGAATGGCAGCAAGGGAATAAGCATTCTCATGATAGTGCCTTAATGAAAGACTTGTCTGTGCCAATGTATGATAGTGACCCTATGCTGATTGATGAAGGGGGAGATACAGCAGATGAAACTATTCATTACATGGACTGTTCTCTATCTAAATGCTATTGCTAGCTTTCTGTGAGCAAACACCTCAGCCATCACAAAGAAACCTAAGTTTGTTCTTTATTTCCACTGCAAACAGCTCTTAAAGCAGGATTTGGGTTCACACAGTAGCAGCCAGCCAGCTAAAGGGTTTCAGCTGGTCAATTGATAGTAATTAAAGCTGCACCTGATTGTGTGTGTGAGCAAGGGAGAATCACTGCTGGGATCTGCGTGGAAAATAAGCAGAAGTTAACCTAACAAGCAAAGTTCATTTATTTCTTTGTGCCTTTTTTTTCTTTGGTAATTATTTGCTAAGAAAACATTAGCTAATTGCCTGATAAGCTGAAGGTTGTTTTCTGATTTGCTTTGTGACTTTATGTTATCCATTTAAACACTGCAAGCAAGTAACCTCATTTATATTGCTACCAAGCATATTTGTGCTGGGTGAATTAAACCCCATCAATAAAAGAAGAATTTTATTGGCTTTACCACTTGGTTTCACAACTCAATTATTGTCTTCAGCTGTGTTTGGGAGTGAATGAACTACATTACCCACAATACCTTGCAAGAATCATATGAATATATGCATCATCAAGATTGTGTAAGTTCTCACTCTAGGCAGCCGTCTGACAAATGGCATAGTTTTTCGGATTGCTTTTGCACCAAGAGGATTTATTTGCTGTGGATTACAAATAAAATTCAAGTTTGAAGCTGAAAGAAGATTTTTTTTCCCTCATCTGCACTTTGGAGGAGAAGTGGTTGTTCCAGGAAGCTGTCCCAGAGGAAAAGACCCTGTGCAAAGTTGGATTCATCACTGAGACAAGGTAATATGTACCTAGGCATGTCTAGTGGTGGATGTGTGTAAGCACAGGGGGTAATTGAAAAAAAAAAAAAAGTTGAAAAAAACACACCTGGTTGGAAGGTGCTGCACTTTGGTTTTTTTTTTTTTCTTTATTTCTTGCAGGGGTCAAGATGGATCCGAGGGAGATGGCTCAGTGGATGGCAGCCCAATTTAGCAAGCAGCAGGAGCTATCACAGCAGGCCCAGGACACTGCTATGAAGGCCTTAATGGAACAGCAGAAACCAGTGCTTGATCTGGTGCAAGCTCTAGTTCAGCTGCAGAGCCAAAGTGGAACAGATGCAAGACCAGCAGTTAGTACTGGTACACCACATGTGGACAGTGTGGGGCTCAATCAAGGGATTGGGGCATTTAATTTTGGGAAATTAACTCCAGATGATAATGTTGATGATTTTCTAGAGTCTTTTGAAAGAGTGGCACAGGCTTTAGCATGGCCAGAGACCCAGTGGGCAGTAAGGCTGGCAGCCTCATTAACTGGAGAGGCACTTGCAGCCTACAGAGCAATGCCAGCAGCCCAGGCTTTGAATTATAAGGATGTAAAGGCAGCTATTAGAGATCGCCTAGGGTTGTCTATTTCAGAGTATAGGCGAATGTTTAGAGCTGTTACATTGAAAGTGGGTGAGACACCCAGGGCTCTGAGTCAGAGAATCAGAAGTTTAGCTGTAAAATGGTTGGAGCCTGAGCAAAAGACAGTAGAAATGTTATTAGATATTATAATGCTGGAACAATTTATGCTTGGGGTACCTAAAGATTTGAATGTTTTTCTTATACAGCAAAATTGCCAAAATCTTGGAGAGGCAACCATGCTAGCAGAGAGATTCTTGGAAGCCACGCAGGCTTGCCATAGATTGGGTGGCCCTCTAAAGATGGATGCTGAGGCTAGATGTGCTGTATCAGAAAAGGGAATAATTAAGAATGTTTTTGAAAATGAATGTACTGTATCAAACCAGATGACACAGTGGAATAGAAAGAAATGTTTCAAGTGTGGAAAATTGGGACATTTAGAGAAGAGATGCCAGACACACACTAGTTTAATGGTTCTGGATTTAAAACAACCCAAGGAAGGATTTCTTTTGATGGTTGATGTGCAGGGAATTACCACAAATGCATTATTAGACTCTGGGGCAGACCAGAGTATGATGTCAAAAAGGCTTTGGAAGAGGATAGAGGCCCAAGAAAGATTTGTGCCTAGAACCCCTGAAAGCCAAGTTCACATCAGATGCATTCATGGTGCTGCAACATCATATCCCACCTATAGGCTAAAGGTTAAGTGCCTAGGGGAACAAGAAGAAGTCCTATTAGCAGTGGTGCCTAGGCTACCCTTTGATTTGGTTCTAGGGAAGGATTGGCCAAGATTCAAGCAGGAACTAGTGAAAGGGCTAGGAAAGAAGGAGGGAGAAGGTTTAATAATGGAAATAGCTCCTGGGCCTTTCTTTGGAAGTCCTCAGTCCCTAGCTAAAAAGATGGTTAAGCTTCCAGAAGGCCAAACCATGGGTAATAAGAGGGGCCTTGTATCCACCCGCTCGCAGGCTAAGTTAGAGAGCCAGCAGAAGGAGGAGGGGGAGCAGGCAGAGTTATTAGGAGACTTACCCTCTCATGATGATTTAATAACCCCATCATCTGAAAAAGTAAGAAAGTTGAAAGCACAAAAGAGGCGGGAGAGACTTTGCAGATCACAGGGTAGGGCTGAGATATTAGCTGGTCAAAGTTTACCCTGGGTGCCAGCTGAGTTGGTGGCAAAGTTTCCTAACTTTCCACAAGAGCAGCGAGCTGATCAAGCTCTCACCCGAGCTTTTAAGTATGCTCAGGAGGTCAGGGAGGAATTGCCCAGATTCAGACTAGATAATGACATATTATATAGAGAGAGTCAGGACCCCAGAAAAGGTGCCATTCCTAAACAATTGGTGGTACCCACAACTTTCAAAGGGCTAGTACTTAGACTAGCACATGATCATCCAGTGGGAGGTCATAAAGGTATGCAAGGAACGCTGGATCAAATACTTGTGCGTTTTTACTGGCCAGGTATCTTCAAAGAAACTGCCCAGTTTTGTGCTGCATGTCCAGCGTGTCAGCGAGTTACAGCGGCTCACCCACCGGTGGTGCCGTTGATCCCCATGCCAATCATCACAGACCCAATTGGTCGCATTGCCATGGATATTGTAGGCCCATTAGTCAAAACGCCCCGAGGTTTCCAATACATCCTAGTTATGGTAGATCAGGCAACAAGGTTTCCCTGGGCCATACCATTGAGGAATGTTTCTGCAAAAACAATAGCTTTAGAGCTAGTAAAATTGTTTTGTGAAGTGGGATTCCCAAGAGAGGTGTTGACTGACCGAGGGTCCAATTTTGTATCCAAATATTTGGCCCAGGTCTTAGATGCCTTTGGCATTCGTCACGTGAAAACCTCAGCCTACCATCCACAATCAAATGGTTTGGTGGAGAGATTCAACCAAACTCTCAAACAAATGTTGAGAAGGGGGTTAGCAGGAGAGGTAAAAGAATGGGATATGTTATTACCCTTTGCCTTATATGCCTGCAGGGAAAGAATTCAAGTGTCCCTAGGTGTAACTCCATATGAGTTGATGTATGGTAGGGCTCCACGGGGTTTGTTGGATATTTTGAGGGAACAATGGATTGATCCTGAACCAGGAAGTCAGGAGGTGCCACTGTTTCAACGTGACTTGAGAGCACGTTTGAAAAGGACGTCGCAGGTTGCTGAGAGGAACCTGCAGGACAGTCAAGTTCGCCAGAAAGGGTGGTATGATAGAAAGGCAAAAAGCCACCAATTAAGCATTGGTGAAAAGGTTTTAGTTCAAGTAGCAGGAACTGCTCCAAAATTTGAGGTACAGTGGAAAGGGCCATGGGAGGTTGTTAAACAAGTGAGCCCAGTGTCTTATATGGTAGAAAATGCAAGAGGGCGTAGGCAGACCTACCATATTAATGTACTTAAGTCTTGGAAGGAGAGGCCTGTAAATAATGACCTTGAACCCAGTCAGGAAGTAAGTGAGCTTCAAAAAGAGAGCACTCTCGTAGGTATTACGGACTGTAGGAAAGCAGTTTCACCAGTTAAACCAGTCCGTAATAACTTAAGCAGGGGGGTATGTGATAAGGAAGCTTATCATAGCTCAGGTAGGAGCTATAGAAAAGATGATGTGACTCTGAACAAGCAACCTGTCAGTTCTGGTAGAAGTAAGAAAACAGAGTTTTCACCTAAAAGACTACCAGTCCCAGAATGCACCGGGTTTCCAGCAGCCATGAGAGGGGCTGAAGTGAGAAAATGTGTGTGCAATCAAGAGAGCTATGAGGTAATCCCTAAGCACTCATCTCAAAGGGCAGGGCCTGAATCAACACAGCTGCGCTGTGTTAGGGAGGAGCACACATTAGGACAGAATAAGAATAGAGCTTATTCTTCAGATAACAGCTACAGAAAGAGCTTCAGGAAAGAAGACAGCAACAACTTCAAGCTCAAGCACCAGTATCACCTGGAGAAACAGAAGCCAAGCCAAGCGGATAGAGAAAGAAGGAAACTCTCTGGAAGGAAGAGAAGAAAGCCCATTGGATGGTCTGGGAGAGTCCAAGGCAGTACCCATACTGGGAGGTATTCCAAGTGCCAGCAGAGTCCATTGGACTGGAGTCAGCCAGAGGAATGGATTGGCAGAGATAGGAATCACCAATGGCTACCTGGAAGAGAGAAGACTGCACGTGGAAAGGACTTTCAGACCTATGCCAGAAGGTATGTGAGGAAAGATCCAGTGTCCAGGGATCAAGATTGGAAGGCTGGACATCAGAACTGGATTACATACTGGCCAGGCTATACAGGGAGGAATTATGATAGCAGGAGAGGCTCAGGTATGAACACTGATCCAGACCCTATCTATAATAGTGAATGGCAGCAAGGGAATAAGCATTCTCATGATAGTGCCTTAATGAAAGACTTGTCTGTGCCAATGTATGATAGTGACCCTATGCTGATTGATGAAGGGGGAGATACAGCAGATGAAACTATTCATTACATGGACTGTTCTCTATCTAAATGCTATTGCTAGCTTTTTGTGAGCAAACACCTCAGCCATCACAAAGAAACCTAACTTTGTTCTTTATTTCCACTGCAAACAGCTCTTAAAGCAGGATTTGGGTTCACACAGTAGCAGCCAGCCAGCTAAAGGGTTTCAGCTGGTCAATTGATAGTAATTAAAGCTGCACCTGATTGTGTGTGTGAGCAAGGGAGAATCACTGCTGGGATCTGCGTGGAAAATAAGCAGAAGTTAACCTAACAAGCAAAGTTCATTTATTTCTTTGTGCCTTTTTTTTTCTTTGGTAATTATTTGCTAAGAAAACATTAGCTAATTGCCTGATAAGCTGAAGGTTGTTTTCTGATTTGCTTTGTGACTTTATGTTATCCATTTAAACACTGCAAGCAAGTAACCTCATTTATATTGCTACCAAGCATATTTGTGCTGGGTGAATTAAACCCCATCAATAAAAGAAGAATTTTATTGGCTTTACCACTTGGTTTCACAACTCAATTATTGTCTTCAGCTGTGTTTGGGAGTGAATGAACTACATTACCCACAATACCTTGCAAGAATCATATGAATATATGCATCATCAAGATTGTGTAAGTTCTCACCCTAGGCAGCCGTCTGACACACTTTATTTGCCTTCTTGGCTGCCGCTGCACACTGGGCGAAGGATTTCAACGTGTTATGCACGATGATGCCTAAATCTTTTTCCTGGGTAGTAGTTCCTAATGTGGAACCTTGCATCGTGTATCCATAGTTTGGGTTGTTCTTTCCTAGGTGCATAACTTTGCACTTGTCCATATTAAATTTCATCTGCTATTTGAACATCCAGTATTCCAGTTTGTCAAGGTCCTCTTATAATTTGTCACAATCCTCTTGGGTTTTAAGAACTTTGAATAATTTTGTGTCATCTTCAAATTGGGCTACCTCACTTGTTATTCCTATTTCCAGGTTATTTACAAATATGTTAAAAAGCAGCGGACACAGCAGAGATCCCTGGGGTTCTATCTTTCAACCAGGTCCTGATTCACAATAGTACACTGCCTCCTATCCCTTGACTTTTTAACATTGCCAAGAGTCTCTCATGAGGGATCTTCTCAAAGGCTTTCTGAAAATCCAGATACACTATATTGTTCGGCTCACCTTTGTCTACCTGTTTATTCCCACTTTCAAAAATATATAACAGATTAGTAAGACAAGCCATGTTGGCTTTGTTCCATTAAACCATGACTATCTACATGTTTAGTAATTTTGTTCTTTATAATGGTTTCTACCATTTTGTCCGGTACTGACTTGTAGTTTCCCAGATCAACCTCTGGAACCCTTTTTAAAAATTGGCATTATATTGGTCATTCGCCATTCTTCAGGTACTACAGATGATTTTAATGATAGTTTTCAGACTACTAATAATAGGTCTGCAATCTCACATATCAGTTCCTTCAACACCTTTGGTGCTAACCATCTGGTCCAGGTGATTTGGTACTGTTTAGTTTATCAAATAGTTGCAACGTATCTTCCCGGTTTATCAATATTTCTTTAAATTCTTCCGATGCATCACCTTTAAATACAATTTCAGTCATGGTTAACTTCTCTACATCTTCTTCAGCAAAGACTGAAGCAAAGAATTCATTCAGTCTCTCCGCTATGGACTTGTCTCCTCTTAGTGCCCCTTTTAACCCTCTGTCATCTAATGCTCCAACTGTCACTTTCACAAGTCTTTTACTACAAATGTACTTGAAAAAGGTCAACATTATGCATTTTTGCTTCCCCAGCAAGCTTCTTCTCAAATTCTCCCTTTGCCTGCCTTATCAGTGCCTTGCATCTAACTTGCCAGTGCTTATGTTGTTTCCAGTTTTTGTCATTTGGTTTCCATTTCCTGAAAGATGATTTTTTGGCTACAACAGCCTCTCTGACCTCACCTTTAAACAATGCCAGCAGTTTTTTTTATTTCCTTCCACCTTTCTTAAAGCGTGGAATACGGCTGATCTGGGCTTTGAAGATAGTATTTTTAAATAACACCCATGCCTGATGTAAATCTTTAGCCTTTGCAGCTGATCCTTTTAGTTTTTTCTTAACTATTTTCCACATTTTATCATAGTCTCCCTTTAGAAAGTTAAAAGGCAGTACTATGGATTTCCTTGTCGTCCTTTCTCCATTTATGAAATCAAACATGATCATGCTATGATCACTGTTGCCAGGTAGCCCCAACCCCCTTACCTCCTGCACCAGATCTTGTGTACCACTAAGGACTAGATCCAAAATGGCTTCCCCTCTTGTCAGGTCATGAACCAACTGATCCAAGAAGCAGTCATTTATTTCATCTAGAAACTTTATCTCCCTAACATCTCCTGCCGTGACACTGACCCAATCGATACTGGGGTAATTTAAATCACACATTATTATTACTATATTGTAACTTTTGTTAGCTTCCCTGATTTTTTTTGAGCATCATCTATTTGTTCATTCTGGCCAGGTGGTCAGTGGAACACCCCCACTGCCATCAGCTTCCCCTTTTAACATGGAATTTCCCTCTATAGAGATTCTACTGTGTATTTTCCTGCAAAACTTTAATCCTGTGTGACTCAATGCCCTCTCTAACGTAGAGTGCAGCCCCTCCACTAATTTGATTTACTCTGTCATTGTGATATAATCTGTATCCAGGTATCACAGTGTCCCACTGGTTGTCCACCTTTCGCCAGGTCTCTGAGATACCTGTCATATCTAACCTCTCAGTTAATGCTATATATTCTAACTCTCCCATCTTATTTTTTAGACTTCTTGCATTTCATACAAGAATTTTAGAAGTCATAGTTTATTCATATTAATCTGGTTATCAGTAGGCTGGGGCAATTTGAAATCTTTAAGCTCTGCCTGCTCTGTACTTAAGGACATTTGGGTTACTTTTGTTTTTATTGCAACCTCTCTGTTGATATTCCTTAACTTCAGTCTTTTGCTAGTATCCTTCATGGATACATCATTCCAAACCATGCGCTCTTGGGTGACTGTCAGCTTTTCCCTATTATATAGTTTAAAAGCTGCTTTATCTCCTTTTTAAAGGTTAGTGCCAGCAGCCTGGTTTCAACCCAGTTAAGGTATAGTCAATCCCTTTGGAGAAGCCCCTCATTTCCCCAGAATGCTCCCCAGTTCCTAATAAATCAAAAACTCTCTTCTTTCAAACATCGTCTCATCCATGATTTGAGACTCCGGAGCTCTGCCTGCCTTTTAGGTACTGTGTGTGGAACAGGAAGCATTTATGAGAATGATACCTTGGATGTTCTGGATTTCATCTCCCTACCTAAAAGCCTAAATTTGGCCTCCAGAACCTCTCTACCACACTTTCCTATATCATTGGTACAAACATGTACCAAGTTGATAGCAGACTCCTCCCCAGACATTTCTAACACCTTATCTAGGTGGCACGTGAGGTCTACTACCTTCAAACCAAGCAGGTAAGTTACCAGGTGATCCTCACATCCACCAGCCACCCAGCTATCTACATGCCTAATGACTGAATCACCAACTGGATCATCAACTGTAATGGCCTTCCTAACTCTCCTCTTATGGGCATATAGCCGTGGAGAATCCTCCGCAGTGTGAGATGGTTTTACATCACCTGGAGGACAGGTCATAGCTACAGGATCACTTCCTGCCACACCAGGGTGATGTTCTCCAGTCATGTGACCTCTCTCCTCCATGACAACAGGTAGGTTCTCAGACTGGAGATGGGGCTTCAGTACTGTCTCTGTAGGTCTTGTCTATATACTTCTCTGTCTTCCTTATGTCCTCCAAATCTGCTACTCTAGCTTCCAGAGATGGGACTCATTTCCTGAGAGCAAAGGGTTCCTCACACCTAGTGCACACATAAGACCCCTCACCAAACTGGGAGAAAATCATACGTGTGACACTCAATGCAAAAGATTGGAAAACTCGCTGCTGGACTGCTATCTGCATCTTACTTTTAAGATTTTGTTCAGATATTAAAGTGTATTACTTACTTAGGTTTGCAGGGGATACTTATACTAACAAAACAACACCTTATATGTTAAATGGAATTTGTTGACCTCAAAAATAATTAATCTCAAATCCTTAATAAATGTCTTCCTGATGAGGATAACCAGCTGCACCTGAAAGTTATTATGGGCACCTCCCCCCTTTAATAGTTTTAAGACCCTATAAAGCTAAGATTATGCCAGGTGTGGGTGGGAGTCGAGGTTGGAGGAAGGGAAAGAAGCCTTATAGGCTGGCTTGCTACACAGTGCCTTGATTTATGCTTCTAAGGTAAAGTCTTACCAATTTTCTAGTTGATTCAGCCCTTGGTTTGATAGAGGGGGCCTTTCAAATCGCCCCTTTGATCTGTCACTTACCTTTAACACCTTTTTAAGACAACTTCACAGATTTTGTAAAGGTCACTAGAAACAAGTTTAGTTCTTTGTACTCTGAGACTATTTATCCTACTTGTATGCTAAGTTATACTCTGATTTGATTTAAATGAAAAGCTCTCTGGTGCTACTAATACCTGACTGACTAAGCAAGCACACTGAATTCTAAAATATACAGATTTATCTTCTTTAATCCAAAGATAACCCCTTTATCCCCAAGATTTAGAATATATTCCAGAAGATAAATACTTATAAATACAGATCTATTTCCAGTTGTAGTAGTCCCTCTGGGTAGTCCATTTGAACTGATGAAATAGCAGATAAATAGCCAACACCTTTCTCTCCAACTGCTCAACCATATTCTCACAATGACTGAGTCATTCTTCAAACAGTATTATGCTACAACTCAATTTTAGCCAGTACTAAAGATTCTAACCTAACAAAGGCTTGCAAAATCAGTTGAACCAAATCAGATTTTGAAGCAGAAAAAGTGTTAGGTGGAAGAAGATCCTCCGCAGTAATAGAGTCCTTAGTCTTGTTCTTATTCTTCTCAAGGTGATCATTTGATAAAGCTGAAGAGGCAGTCTGATGGCTAGTTAGTCCTTCTTAATGTCTATTCTCCCCAAAGGAATGCAAGCAACAGAGTCTTGCAAAAGGTGGACTGGCCATTTCCAAATAGATTAAAATTATTTTTCTTCTAGAATAGAAGCAGAAGAGTAAGGAAAGGATTTAGGTCCAGATGAGATCAAAAAACTCTTACCGGGATCAATATTCAAGTCAGACAAGTAGAGGAAGCTTATCCAAAGGAGAGTTGCTGAGGCACCGAAGGATGAGTCTCAGTCTCTTCACAAGCCTGTGTCACAATGAAGAGCTCCTCATCTGACGCAGAACCAGCAGACAAGGTAGAATTGAAATTTATTTTTATTTATTTATTTATTTTTATACCGCGCTATTGACATCAGTGCGGTTTACATCAAAACATAACATATGCATTTCAGGATCACTGAGATGCATTTACATTTGAACAGGGATTGGAAACTTGGATAACAGGGTAAATTAACAAGAGTTATACAATACGTATCTACTTTATATACATCATGAGGGTAATTTCTTGTCGGGACTAAGCAGGAAAGTATCTGGTGAATAGGTGATGTTTTAGGGCCTTTCTAAGTTGGGTTAGGTCTGTAATATGAAGGTGTCTCAAATCTGACATCTTCTTCGGCTCAGCACTCCCCCTCCACGGGAGCTTAAATGACTACATTTATTCCGGGCTGGGGTCCAGAGTCCTTCTGGGTGAGGGAGAAGCCACAGCTCCTATGCTTCCCAGCATGCTGGAACAATCCCCAGATATCTCCCACTTCACTAAGAAGAGGAGAATGGAAGACTGGAAGAAAAATATGTCCTCTCCTTCCTCTTCGCCATACAAACAGCATCCGAGGGAAGAATAAAAGTTAAACAATAAAGGTAAATGGAGCCCAAACCACACTAGCTAGATAGGGTATGGCCATCATGGATGGTACAAGGACTAGATCTAACATAGCTGCCTCATATTTCTGCTTCTGTTACTTCATAAAAACATGGAAGGGAACTTGGGTTGCTAGATAAATGCAGCAATGAAGTTTCTATCAAGATATATTGGTTTGATTGCATTCTTGATATGTGATGACTTTTGAGAAATCTATGTTCATTAACTCTACCTGTGTTAGATGACGAATGGTAGTTGAATTTCCCATATGTGACATACTCTACAGTGTCATCTTCTTGGCACTTAATCAGGATTTTGATTATTGTACATTATTTTTCATGTAGAAGGCCATATTTGAACTGTCTGCATTTTGGGACAAAGACCATAGATGCTTTTTCCCTGCAGGATTTGCATCAATTTTGCTTTGAAACATGTTATGGGTACAAGGTATCTCAGATCACTTGTACCTGCTTTTTCAGTGGGTAGAATTTAGCTGAAAATATATATGCTAAGATCTAATAATGTCATCTGTGCACTTACTCCCCCCCTCCCGATTTAACGTGTCCTTACAAAGAGCTCCCTCTCAAAGAAGCTAGAAGTACAAACAGGGTTGGCAATTTTATAATGGCATTTTTACATATATCTGACTGTATGTAGTACATGCATAAAATGCCTTCCAACAGCATTCCATACACCTCAACCTCCTGTACCCCAGGGTTCTTACTAGAGGTTTCTCTGGTGTCTAGTGGAAGGGCGGTAAGAGTAATCCTCAGATGTTCCTGTCCCATTGGCCCCTTAGCGTGGACTTGAATTTCTGCTGCTAGGTGTCAAACTATAAATATCGACTTGCTGAAATCACCATTTGCATGAGTATGTGATATACACCTGGAAATTCCATTATTTCCACATGGAAAAGCTTCTAAATAACCTACTATATGTCTTTATTAAATAGGATCAAAAGGGACATCTACTGGCCCTCTCCACTTAGGTGACTTTTTATAAAATTACTCTTATTGTGTAACAATGTGAAAGGGAGGGCAATTTGCAGGTAGCCAATTTATGCAGATTAAATATCTTCTACCCTTGTAAATGACTTTGACAAAACCCCCCTGAAGTTCAATTCTTCTCTTTTTAGTATCTAATTTGTTCTATCCCAGCTTCAAATGGTTATATTCTAATTATACTTAACATAGCAACAATGTCAGAGTCAGCTTCTGCCATTAGGAATGTCCTCCAGATCAGGAATGTTATAACTGAGATATGAAACTTTTGTAGGTATGACATTCCAGATTTTGTTCCTTTATTTTCGTTCCCCTTTTTAGCATTGCCCTTATTTTCAGTGTTTACTGCAGATACATTTGTGTGCTTCCCACTTCAGCTAGTATTTTCTAAACATAGGTAGTAACTGGGTACGGTGGACCCGTCGCCTCCCGCCCCCTCCCCCCCCCTTTTGACTCCCCTCACCCCTTCACCCCCCCCCATCCTTTCCAATGATACACACCACACCTTTTTGGGATTTGAACCGGTCACAGCTTTATTATTTATTTATATTCTCTTATATACCGTGCTATTCTGCATCAGTGCGGTTTACTTTGAACAAACTGAAATTACATTGAACAGGGCATTATAACTTGGAGATAACTATTTTACAGGGAACATGAATTATGGAGGGTTAAGTGGCTTGCCCAAGACCACAAGGAGCACCTCTGGGACTAGAAACCCCAGTCCTTCCAGCCCAAGGTTGCTGTCCTCTAGTGGGATTTGAACCCCCGACCTTCAGGCCTGAAGTACCTTGCCCCAACCACTAGGCCACTCCTCCACTCAACCTTTTAACAACCAAACTAAATTCCAAACCACATTAAAATTGCCCCCCCCAGCAGATCGAGCCCTCACCAGCCATGTGAGTAGCAAGGTGACGCCGTTTCCGCTTCCGCCGGGTCCAGGCCCCTACTATTTTGCATAGCCCTCCCTCTTCCGGCTTCGCCATATTATTAGCAAAAACCTGAGGGATTGTCCGGGTCGGGGGTACCCCACCCCCGCCCTAATGATTGCCTCCGGCTCCAGACCCGGAAACCTCCGGGATCCCGCCAACCCCCACCAGCTGCAACACCCCTCCAAAAGCCTTTGACAATCCCCAAGCTAGGGAGGGCGGGCGGGACGTCTGGTGCCTCCAGCTCCGACCCCAAGAAGGCCGGAGCTACGCCGTGTCCCTGCTCATCCCCCCCCCCCCTGCCAGGATTCCTTCCTCCCCTCATTGGCTCCCGCACCTTCCATCCGTCCGCGGGAGCCAATGAGTCCGCGTGACGCATTGCATCCCGCGCCCATGGCCCCATGCCACCGTCAAGAGGGGCGGGCGCGACAGCCGCCCCCCCGGTTACTGCCGGCCGCTCGCACGTGGGCCACGCGGCCTCACCAGCACCTACTTGTCATTTTAAAATAGCACATAATGTGCCTATGTAGGCACCTACCTGTGATGTGTAGCTATAAAATTATTAGAACAAAATATATCCACTGACCCATTCATGAGTGGTGAGTGTCACCTTAATTCTTCCTCTTTCAATTCTCAACCCTCATCAGCAAGTTCAAATACTTGTCTATTTCATTTCTAAACTGATACCTGAACATCTTTAGTAATACCTTAAATTAGGTTCTAGTTTATATCCATTGCATCCATGTAGATAACAAAATCAGTCTTTCCATTATAATACACTACTTCAGTGATCTTTGCTAATTTAATTTCTTTCCCAAATATAAGAAGTCTCTTCCTCCCCTTCAACCCCCCCCCCCCCTGTGTTTGTCTTTAGAATGAGGTCCTCATTTTAACTCTGTTTCCTAAACAAATGCCATCTTCAAACATTATCTCAATATACAACTATAAAGGCCCATCAAGGAATGTCTAGTGTAATCAGTAGGGAAGAAGGTACCCCTGTCTTTTTTTTTCAAGTCTCATGGGAGTAATTTTATAAAGCCATTTTCAAGCTTAAATGATCTCATATAAAATACTGCATAGTGTAAAAGTCCACATGTTGGCATAAATGGGTGCACTTTGCAGGTAGGCATAGGAGAGGGCGTGGTCTGGGAGGAGCATGGGAAGAGTTTGCAAATACTCTGATTTGTGTGCATACTTGTGAACTTTTTGTATATTCATTTACAGTACACCAACTCTCGAGCCAGTGTAAATGTCCTCCCCTTAATTTAAGGTCTGAGCTCTGATTCATAAACTAGTATTTTATAAAGACAAATAGATGCCTATGATAACATATGTCTATAAATGCTAATAAATGACCTCTTATAAAATAACAACTGACACAAAAGTACTCTCTTTAGCATGAAGTATGTACTTTGCCAATGGGCATGGACATGGGCAGAGTTTAAGAAGAGCATGCAAAGAGACATGCAAGGACATTCAAATGGCAGATGAAATTTAATGTGGACAAGTGCAACGTTAAGCATCTAGGAAAGAAAAACCCAAACTATGGTTACACAATGCAGTTCCACATTAGGAACCTCCACCCAGGAGAAAAGTTTAGGTGTCATCATGGATAATTAGGTTTATATATTGCTTTTTTCTACTAGTCAAAGCAGTGTACATTCAGGTACTGTATATACATTTCCCTTATCAGTGAAGGGCTCACAATCTATGTATCTGAGAAAATAGAGAGTTAAGGTGCTTGTTAAGGACAAAAAAAAGAAGTACCTGTGAGACTAGAAATCCCAGTCCTTCTAGCCTAAGGTTGCTATCCTTTGCAGGACTCAAATCCCTGGCTCTCTGGCCTGAGGTAGCTTGCCCCAACCACTAGGCTACTCCTCCCTATAGCATGTTGATAGCATGTCAAAATCCTCTGCCCAGTGTGCAGTGGCAGACAAGAAGGAAAATAAAATGCTAGGAATCATAAGGAAAGGAATGGAGAATAAAACAAAGGATATTATAATGCCTCTGCATCATTCCATGAAGCGACCACACCTTGAATAATGTGTGCAATTCTGGTCGCCTTATCTTTAAAAGGATATAGCAGAATTAGAAAATGTATCAAGAAGAGCCACCAAAATGGTAGAAGGGATGGAAGGATACCCCTATGAGGAGAGGCTTAAAAGGTTAGGGCTTTTCAGCTTAGAAAACAGATGGCTGAGGGGAGATATGATAGAGGTCTATAAAGTAACGAATGGAGTGGAACAGGTAAATATAGATTGATTCTTTACACATCAAAAAGTAGAAAGACTAGGGGACATGCAATACAGCTACAGTGTAACCCTTTTAAGACTAACAAGAGAAACTATTTTTTCACTCAATGCGTAATCAAATTCTGGAATTTGTTACTGGAGGATGTAGTAAAAGCTGTTAGTATAGCTGGGTTTAAAAAAGGTTTGGACAAGTTCCTGGAGGAAAGGTCCATAAACAATTATTAAAGAGGATCCAGGTAATCCACTGCTTGCCCCAATACAAGCATTATAGACTGTGTGTCTTTTTGGGAAACTGCTAGGTACTTGTGACCTGGATTTCCCCCTTCCCCCCCCTCCTCTCTCCCCCTCTCTTTCTTTCTCTCCCCCGCCCTCCCCTTCCCCTCTCCATCCCCTCTCCTTCTCCCCTTTCCTTCCTTTTTTCCCTTTCTCCCTCTCCTTCCCCCTTTTTCCATTTTTTCCTTTCTCCCTTTTTCCCCCTCCCTTTTCCCTCCCCCTCCCCTCCCCACCCCCTTTCCCTTCCCCCTTTCCTCCCCCTCCCCTTCCTCTGCCCTTTCTCCCCTCCCCCTCCTCCCCTTTCCCCTTTTCTCTTCCTTCTCCCGTATATTTATACATTAACATTTTTGGCTTTTCATTTTTACTTTTATTTTTCTTCTTATGTTTCATTCCACTCATTTTCAATAATGTGCATTTTCATTAATGGTCTAGTACAATTTATATAGACTCAAGATGACCTTTGACATTTATATTTATATGGACTCAAGATGACCTTTGACATTCTCATGGTGGGAGATCTGCTTTGAAAACGGCAATGAGCAGCAGTACACAACTTCTGTTTGTCATTTGATGACTGAATCAGCTATGGTATAAAGTAGTGGTGAGTCCTTACATGAGCGGTGTGATTTTGATGAGTCCACTGTGGTGTGTTAGCATCTCGAGTGCATTTTTAACATTAAATTTGTATGACTATCTCTTGTGTTTGGTTTTATTGTGATCGGGGTACCGAGACTGGGTTTCCCGTGGCCGTTTGTTTTTTCCTAAAATTAGGTTTGCCAAATTTTTAGCCCCCGCTATTTTAATATTTTATATAGCTTATGCTCTGATCCCACATGCCAGCAAGATTCTACTGAAGATTATTCAAAAGAGACTACAGCCATACCTAGAACAAGAACTACCTGAAGTGCAAGCAGGGTTCAGGAAAGGACGAGGAACGAGAGACATCATTGCGGATGTGAGATGGATCCTTGAAAAGACTAAAGAATACCAAAAGGATATCTATTTGTGCTTTATCGACTATAGCAAGGCTTTTGACTGTGTAAACCATGAGAAACTCTGGGCCACGTTAAGAAACATGGGTATACCAGAACACCTGATCGTTCTCTTGCGCAATCTGTACATTGATCAAGAAGCAACAGTTCGAACGGAACAAGGAGAAAACAGAATGGTTTAAAATAAGCAAAGGTGTAAGACAAGGCTGCATACTTTCCCCCTACCTGTTTAATTTATATGCAGAACAAATCATCAGAGAAGCAGGACTGTATGAAGACCACAGAGGTGTGAAGATTGGTGGAAGACTCATCAACAACCTTCGCTATGCTGATGATACCACATTACTGGCTGAAAGTGAAGATGATCTGAAACATTTGCTTCTCACAATCAAAGAACATAGTCTCAAAATGGGCCTGCACCTTAATGTAAAGAAGACAAAGATCATGACAACTGGCATAATCAACAGGTTCATCGTTGAAGGAGAAGAAATTGAAATCGTGAACAACTTTAACCTACTTGGATCAACTATCAATAAAGAAGCAACAAGCAGTCAAGAAATCAGAAGACGCATTGCTCTTGGCAGAATGGCTATGAAAGACCTAGATAAGATTCTCAAGAGCAGAGATGTCTCTCTCCATACAAAGATTCGACTTGTTCAAGCCATGGTATTTTCAATAACATCATATGGATGTGAAAGCTGGACAGTGAAAAAGACAGACAGGAAGAAAATTGATGCCTTTGAATTATGGTGCTGGCGGCGAATACTGTGTATACCATGGACTGCCCGAAGAACAAACCAGTCGGTACTAGAGGAGATCAAACCTAAGCTTTCTTTAGAAGCTCAGATGCCAAGACTTCGACTTTCATACTTCGGACACATCATGCGAAGAGAGAGATCATTAGAGAAAGACATCATGCTTGGCAAGATAGAAGGTCAACGCAAAAGAGGAAGGCCAGCAATGAGATGGATCGCTACAATAACAGCAGCTACGGGTACCAGTCTGTCAACAATGAGCCGCCTGACTGAAGACCGAACACAATTTAGGATAGCTATCCAGAGGGTCGCCATGAGTCGACTCCGACTCGACGGCACTTAACAACAACAACATAGCTTATGCGGCTTTATTTGGTTGGGTCATTGTAAAACAGCTTTGATGGCGTTCAGACATGCCTCCCTCTTTCTTTCAAATAATTATGTCACAATGTCATTCTCTTTACATTAGTGCATTTTGTTCCTATATGTGAGATTTTATTTCATTTTACAAGTTCAATAATTGACCTATGCCCATTTGGAATTCTGGTCATGATTATGCTTTTTATTGTTCTGACTACAGTTTTATATGGCACACGCATTCTGTTTTGTTCCTTTGATGCTCCCATTGATTTTCCATTTTGATTGCGTCCTTAAGCCATGTCATATACAGTTTTTATCTTTTAAGCTTTTGATTTTTACTAATCTGCAATGTATTTTGTTTTCTGTTTTTTTAAATATCTCCTATGGATGGTTTGTCTGGTGGCATTTTAATGTGATGTTTTATTTCCTCCAATGACATAACCTCTAATTCCCCCCCCCCTTGTTAGTAGTAAGGCTGCCAAAAGGTCAAATAACCTATATTGCACACATATGCTCTTTTTTCTTTGATGCTCCCAATGAGCTTTAGTTTTGATTGCAGTCTTGAGCTATGTCCTATACAATTTTTATTTCTTAATCTCTTGTCCATCTTATATTTTTGGATTTTGATTTTTACTAACATACAAGGAATTCTGGTTTATTTTAATATCTCCTATGGATGGTTTATCTGGTGGTGTTTTAATGTGATGGTTTTATTTTCTCCGATGATACGATTCTCAAGTACTTCCCCCTTTTTTAATAGTGAGGCTGCAACAAGCAACAGCAGTTCTCGATCTCTCCTGTTGTGCCGTTCCCTTATCACTGATATTTATTTTATTTATTTATTTATCTCCCTTCCAGTGCATTTACCTTACATACAGTCTGGATCTTTGCAGATATCATATATGTCTTCCTTATCTCCTTTTATCACAATTTTATATTCCATATTCTCATTTAATAATTCACTATATCATTTTTTAATTTGTTATATGTGTTTTAATTTTTATGTGAGATTATTATGATATATAAGTGCATTATTTATTGTTCTATTGCACATTCATAGAATTTTAATATATGTTTATATATATTGTGCTACTAAACATCACCCTTGTACTTTTTAATGTTTTTATTGTTTTTAGTTATTACACATGTTCATTTCTCATAAGCATTTTATGATTTCGTATTTTAATTTCATTGTTTATTAATTATATGTTTTTTTATGATTTTATATTTATCAGATATTGTATTTATATGATATTATGTGTTTTCATTTGTATATTGTATTTTTTGAGGCTTGTTAATCATACCCCCTGAAGAAGGCCCATGCCGAAACACGTTGGGGACAATAAAGGAAGATTTGAATACGTGAATAATCGCCAGTCTTTGGTACCAGCTCTTTTGTCTCTACTGGGCTTGATGGACCTTGGTCAGACCCAGTATGGCATTTCTTATGTTCTTATATTCTTACACCTATGTATATTTATTAAATAGCAACTAATTAGCTTCCTACTTTCTCTTCTAAAATTACCTTCATGGGAGATAATTTACAAACTCATTCACACACCTATGATTGAATATACCTATAAATGACCTCTTATAAAATACCAACTGGCATAAAAGTACTCCCTTTAGCATGAAGATATGTACTTTGCCAGTGGGCAAGGGCATGGGCAGAGTTTGAGCAGAACATTCAAGTAGGCATGTAGGTTTAGAACCTATAGGTTCTAAAATACTATAAGGCTGACTTTAGAAAGGACATCCAAGTTAAATAGGCGAAGTCCATGGCAGAACATGCAGAAAAACGCCAGAGACATCTATGTTTCTGGCTGATTTCAGGAACATAGATGACACCAACATGGACATAAACATGAGCAGCCACACAGAGTCCCCATTAGGGATGTGTAGGTCAGAAACATCCATCACAGGCAAACTAGCACAAGGGGACACCCAGTGGCAAAGCAAAGTGAAAACATGATCCACTATTCACAGTCAGTGTTTGCTGACGTCATGTAAAATACAGGGATTATTAGTATAGCTCCTTTTCCACACCTTCCAGTTGTTTGCCTGACAAAATGAGCACTTCTCAGATGTGTAGCAAAAATCCTGTGAGAGAGTCAGTGGGTCCATTAGATGATAGAGGGGTTAAAGGGGCACTAAGAGGCGACAAGGCGATAGCGGAGAGACTGAATGAATTCTTTGCTTCGGTTTTTATTGAGGAAGATGTAGGGATGTTCCCCATAACTGAAGTGGTATTTAAAGGTGCGGAAGAATTGAAGGAAATATTGATACATCGGGAAGATGTATTACAACTATTAGATAAACTGAAGAGTAGCAAATCACCTGGGTCGGATGGTATACATCCAAGGGTGTTGAAGGAACTGAAATATGAGATTGCAGACCTGCTATTAGTAATCTGTGAATTATCATTAAAATCAACTGTAATACCTGAAGATTGGAGGATTGCCAATGTAACACCAATTTTTAAAAAGGGTTCCAGGGGTGATCCGGGAAACCACAGACCGGTGAGCCTGAAGTCAGCACTGGGAAAAATGGTAGAAATCATCATAAAGAATCACATTACTCAGCATGTAGATAGTCATGGCCTAATGGGAGACAGCCAACATGGCTTTAGACAAGGAAGATCTTGTCTTTCTAATCTGTTATGTTTTTTTTGAAGGTGTGAATAAACAGGTGGACAAAGGTGAGTCGGTTGATATAGTGTATCTGGATTTTAAGAAAGCCTTTGACAAGGTCCCTCATCAGAGACTTTTGGAAAGTCATGGGATAGGAGGCAGTGTACTACTGTGGATCAGGAATTGGTTAAAAGATAGAAAGCACAGGGTAGGGCTAAATGGCCAATTTTCCCAATGGAGAAAGGTGAATAGTGGTGCACCCCAGGGATCTGTGCTGGGTCCCCTGCTTTTTGACATATTCATAAACGACCTGGAAAGTGGAATAACGAGTGAGGTTATCAAATTTGCAGATGACACAAAACTATTTAAAGTTGTTAAAACGCAAGAGGATTGTGGAAAATTGCAAGAGGATCTTGATAAATTGGAAGACTGGGCATCAAAATGGCAGATGAAATTTAATGTGGACAAGTGCAAAGTTATGCACCTAGGGAAGAACAACCCAAACTATGGTTACACGATGCAAGGTTCCACATTAGGAACCACCACCCAGGAAAAAGATTTAGGCGTCATTGTGGATACCATGTTAAAACCCTTGGCCCAGTGTGCAGCGGCGGCCAAGAGAGCAAATAGAATGCTAGGTATCATAAGGAAAGGAATGGAAAATAAAACAAAAGTTATTATAATGCCCCTATAGCGTTCCATGGTGAGACCGCACCTTGAATATTGTGTGCAATTCTGGTCATCGTATCTTAAAAAGGCTGTAGCGTTATTAGTAAAGGTTCAGAGAAGAGTCACCAAAATGGTAAAGGGGATGGAAGGATACTCCTATGAAGAAAGGCTAAAAAGGTTAGGGCTCTTTAACCTGGAAAAGAGACGGCTGAGGGGAGATATGATAGAAGTCTATAAATTAATGAACGGAGTGGAACGGGTAAACGTAGATCGATTGTTTACGTTATCAGAAGATAGAAAGACTAGGGGACATGCAATGAAGCTACAGGGCAAACTATTTAAGACTAATAAAAGAAAATATTTTTTCACTCAACGTGTAATCAAACCCTGGAATTTGTTACCAGAGGATGTAGTAAATGCTATTAGTGTAGCTGGGTTTAAAAAAAGTTTGGACAAGTTCCTGGAGGAAAGGTCCATAAACCATTATTAAGAAGGGACCCAGGATATCAATGCTTGACCCAGTACAAGCATTGTGGAATCTGTGTCTTTTGGGGAAACTGCTAGGTACGTATGACCTAGATTGGCCACTGCTGGAAACAGGATACTGGGCTTGATGGACCTTGGTCTGACCCAGTATGGCATATCTTATGTTCTTATGTTCTTATGCCTGTTTGCGCCTGGAGCAGCTGTAACTAGACATCGTCCAGCGCATCTAGGTCATTTCTGAGATCTGGCGAGGACATCCAGATTGTTAGGAATTTATTTATTTATTTATTTAACAGTATTTCTAAACCGCCTTATCTTATTAATCAAGGTGGTATCACAGCAAACAATCGGGTAAAGTGAGTGTGTTAAACATGCAGTGAGGGAGAAATTTAGTTGAGTGTGTGTTGTATTGTGTGCTAGATTGGGTTGAGCTATGTACAAGGTGTATTGTATTGTGTGCTAGAATGGTTTGAGCTATGTACAGTGTGGGCTATATACAGTGGTGCTACAAGACATTTTCTATACAGGCGGTATCATGTGCTGTTATACATTCTCTTAGGTTATGTGATGTGTCCATAGTGTTCTATGAACAGCATGGTTTTTAGCTGTTTTCTAAAGTCTTTGAGGTCTGTAGTTGCCCTCAAGTCGTCCGGTAGTTTGTTCCATATTGTTGGGAGCAGCCATGGAGAGTGCTCTGTCTGTTGTGTCCTTGCGTGTGTGTTTGAATTCACTTGGGGTGCTGACTCGGTTGTGTGTTTGTTTTCTTCTAGGACGAGTGCTGGTGTCTGGTTGAATGAGGGTGTGTAGGCTGTTGGCTGATGTGTGCTGATTTATCTTAAATAGGTTTATGATTTATTTATTTATTTGAACAGTTTTTATATACCGCTGTTTCCAAGGATCAGCAGCGGTTTACATTACAACCAAAGTTATACAGTTAAACAGTTAAACAGAACTTTATGAACAATTTGAACAATATTACATTATAACATGAGTTGAAAAGAACAATATTGATTAATGTATTTACAATATAACAAGAACAATATTTGACTATGTTACATTAAAACTGGATATCAGTAATATATTACAATATAACAGGAATAACAACAATATCAATATTTGAACTATAATACATTTAAATTATATAACAGGTATCGAGTGTTACTTTGATTATATATATATGTGTAAGGAATCATTTTATGATGAATATCGTTTGTAGTTGAGGATGTCTAATTATAGATATGCATTTGGGAAATGTAAAAGATTCAGTAACTCTGGTAACCCGGAAGCCCTCCTCGCCTCCTTCCCCAGCATTAACACCCCCCCCAAGTACTTCGCCCCCCCCCTCCCCCAACAAATTCACAAACAACTGTATTTGGTACAAACATTTTGGTCGCAGCTTTATTTACAACCTGTAAACCGACCCAACCAGGGCCTGAATAACAATTGAACATAACCCAGCCCCGCACCCCTTTTCCGGAGGATGCCCCCCCACCCGCCATCTTAGTAGCAAGGCGGAGCATCCTCCTCCCCCCCAAACCCCGCTGCCTGCCTCGCCATCCTAGTAGCAAAGGCCGGCTCCCACCCCCCCGCTACCGGGTCGAGACCCCCAACCGGGCTGTCTCGCCCCACCCCGAGGAGCACTTCGCCCCCACTGCTCGTAACCAGGTCAAGCCCGCGCCGCTCCTGCGAGCGCTGGCTCTGTACCCCGCCACCGGTGCGAGGTATACACTATCCTCGCACCGCCCCCCCCATAAAGCTGCGACCAATCATTTCCAGAGCTTCCTGCCAATCATTAAGCAATAAGTCCTGTCCGACCGGGGACAAATGTACCCCGTCGGTACGGTAGAGTCCAGCGCACAGGGGGTCCGCCCAAGGGTGCTGGACCTGCCACCCGCCAGCCTGCTGCAACCAACGGCCGATCTGCCTGTTTACCTTGGCCATCCCTCTCGACCACCGCCGCTGCGACAAGCAGGCCGGCCGCGGGATGATGTCCGACCACACAATCGCCAAGTCAGGCCACTGCTCCTGCAGCGACCGCAGATCTCGTTGTACTGCGCGAATGAGTTGCCGGCACGTCCAACCGGAAAGATCATTCCCTCCAAGATGTATCAGCAGTCCCAACGGCCGCTGCCGCCGCTCCGCGTGCTCCCGGACTACTGGAAGTAGCTGCCACCAACGCATGCCCCGCTGGCCGAGCCACACCAGCCGGAAATTGCAGGACACCAAGCCCAGGTGCGGACCCAGCGGACGAGTGGAGGCTCTACGTTCCGCCCAGTAGATGAAGGAATGTCCCAGCAGCCACCAGACGCCCGGCGGGCCCCGTGCAGCACTCAATGTCGGCACGCTCCGCAGAACACCTGGAAAAGAAAAACAGCATTAATACGCCCCCGCACCCACCCCCCGACACCCCCGCAGCTCACAACTGTTCTGGGCGCACATAGCCCGTGTAGGCTCTAGAGCTCCAACGCCCGATGCGTTGAATCACCTCACCCCCAAGGCCCGCAGCTGCAGCGCTGGTCACCGCACCTATCCGGAAGGAGTAAGATGCATAACAGCGCTCGTCCACGCCCAGCCGCCGCAAGGCCAGGCGGAATACAGCCGTGAATTGAAACTGGGTGACAGCCGAACTGTCCGCATGGCAAAAGAAACAGCCAGCCCCATCAAGACGCTGACGCTGGTACGTCCTCAAATTCTGCACCGGACAAGATCCCAGACCAGGGATAGCCCGCAACAGCACCCACCGGCCACGCCCCTGCGGGTCGGTGTTCGAGCGAGCCAGAAATATCCGTACAAGCTGCTCCTGCAGGTCCACCTGATGCACCCGCAACCCCCCCCGCCCACCCCGTCCGCCCGCCTGAGGGACCAGCTCACTAACTCGGAAGGCCCCAAAGAACGCTGTGACGAACAACGCCCGGAACAGGACGGCCTCAAACAAGGTAGTCGCGACCTCGGGTAGAACACCCCAAATACGCAGCAGCAAGTCATGCGAAACGGGACGGCGCCGATCCGGGGCGGGGGGCTGCACTCGTGCCCAACCGGCCAAGAGCCGCCTCACCACATACGAGGTGCCCGGACTGCCCCAGCCCGCCGCCCTGCTGAAGAAGGAGAAACCAGCCAAAGCCGCTCGTGCCGCCACCCGGGACCAACCACACTCCTTTGCCCACACTATAAAAGACCCTGCCAAAAGGTCCCCAACACTGCCACCCCTCCAGCCCTTCCCCCACAGAAAATCACGAACCCGTGCATACCCCCGCAGATAAGCCTTCCACGTACCTGGAGCCAGGGAAGACCGCAGCAAAGAGATCATTCCGGCATCCCAAGCCGCCAAAGGTGCTCCGGCACCACAGCCGCGGTCTCGTCCGCCCCAGGTGCCAACTCACGAAACCGCTCCCACTGGAAACGAGACAAAGCATCAGCAATCCCATTCTGAACACCGGCACATGACGCGCCCGAGCCGTGACATTAAGACGAAGACAAGCCAGCACAAACACCCGCATCAACGCCGCCACCCGCGGACACTTGGGAGAATGGCGATTAATGACTTGCACCACCGCAGCGTTATCACACCAGAAAACTACCCGCCTGTCCCGTAACCTCTCCGGCCAAACCCATAAGGCCACCACAATCGGAAACAATTCCAGGAACGTCACGTTACGCGTCAACCCACATGCAGACCACGATGCTGGCCACGGCACCGCACACCACGCGCCCTGGAAGTACAATCCCATACCCGAACCCCCAGCCGCATCCGAAAACAAGTCCAAATTCACGCGGATGTGATGGTGCCCACAACGGACCCCAGCCATCGCCAAAGATAATCTCCGCGCAAAGGGCCTCCCCATAGTGATGACCCGACACGCGAAATTCAAGTGGCCAACCAATCTTTGAAGCTCCTTTAACGTCACCTTCGCAGCGGAGCCCACCTCCGCCACCAAGAGCCGCAGCCGCTCTACTTTATCCATAGGCAAATGGACCACAAACTCGATCGAGTCTATCTCTATCCCTAAAAAGGAAATACGAGTCACCGGCCCAACCGTCTTACCCTCTGCCAAAGGGATGCCAAAATCCGCCGCCAGGCCCAGGAAAAGCCCCAGCAAGGATCCGCACACGGCGGACTGGGCCGGCCCGACGAACAAGAAGTCGTCAAGATAATGCACTATAGTCCGCCGCCCAGACCTCCGAACCAGCACCCAGTGCAAGAAAGAGCTGAAGGCTTCGAAGTAAGCGCACGAAATCGCGCAACCCATGGGCATGCATTTGTCATAATAATAATGATCGTCGAAACAAAATCCCAGCAAGGGGAAGGCGGACGGGTGGACCGGCAAGAGACGAAAGGCTGACTCAATGTCAACCTTCGCCAACAGAGCCCCTTTTCCGCATTGGCGCACCAGCTCCAATGCCTCGTCGAAGGACGCATAGCGCACGGAGCACAGCTCACGCGGGATATGGTCATTTACCGAGGCCCCGAGGGGGCAAGAAAGATTATGGATCAGCCGATAACGACCCGGCTCTTTCTTCGGGATGACCCCCAGCGGCGATACAATAAAAGGCGAGAAGGGGGGCCGTTCAAACGGCCCAGCCACTCTGCCCAGAGCACACTCCGCCGCAATCTTTTCACGGGCCACCTCCGCCAACCGCATCACCGAGACCGCATTCCCCCTCTCCAACCCCCTAACCACCCCCGCACTGGGATATGAAAGCCCTCGGAAAACCCCACCCACAACAGCATCCCCGCCTTGCCATGCCTGGTCGCCGCATAGAGCTCCAACCACGGCTGCAGCGCCAGCCTCTTTATGGGGGTAGGCGCTAGCCCCTCCACCGTCCCGTCACTTACTTGCGGCCGACGCCCCCGGCACCGCTCTACGGCTGCACTTGACGGCCGAGTGACCGGCGCCGCAAAGCGAACAAGCGTGCCGAAACTTGCAGTCCGGGAAGGGGCAGGACGTTTTATTGAAGCGCCAGCACAAATCCCCGCCGGGACCGCTCGCCCCCATTCTGCTCGTCTCGAGCCCCGGGCCCGCTGGCCGAAAGGACCGAAGGCCCGCCGGGGCTGCCGTGCCCGCCGCCTTACCCGAACCTGCACCCCCCCCCATTCCGCCCCTTTTCGCCGACATTTGCGTGAGCCAAAGGTTGATATCCTTCATTCCCCACGACAACTGTTTGTTCTCTTCCATCATATCGCGGAACTCCTCATCATAATTAATCCAGGCCCACCCTTCGTGCGCCTGGGAAGCCGACAAGATAGCATCGGAATAAGCTAATAGCTCGCCGTAACAACTCGGGTCCTCATGGCCCCATACGCTCGCCAACCGCAAAAAGGCCCGCGTCCAGTTCAAAGTGTTCCGAGACACCTTCCGTACCCTCCCCGCTTTCTCATCCTCCTTGCGTTTCTTGCGACTCTCCCCTGAACGTTTCCTCCCCTCCAACAGCCGGAAAATATCCAGATATCGCCGCTTCACGATTCGCTGCCGCAACTTGCGCGGAACACTCTCCCACAATTCCGCGCAACGGACCACCGAGGAACCCGCACCTTTTCCCGTCCGCGGGACGACCGTGGAGTCAGCCGAGGAAGTGGCTGAGGACCCCGACGATGAGGAGGAAGACGACGCGCTCCGCCGCCGACGCCGCCGGTGCTTCCGCTTCGCCTTGGCTTTACGAGCCGGCGGCGCACACTCGCCCGGCAGCACCACCGCCCCACCACCCCCCGCAGTGATCCCAGACAACTCACCTGCTGCCACCTGCGTCTCCGTCGCCTGCGCCTCCGAAGTGGACTCCGACTGCTCCACCGAGGTCGGGCCGGACTGGCTCGCAGTCGACGACATCTCAGTCGCTCCGACAACAGCCCCACTCGCTGGAACCTGTGCAGACCCCGAAACCTGCAACGGGAGAGGAGAGCCAACACACGGGGAAGGAGGAAAGCCAGTCCCTGGAGGCACCCACCCGTAAGGCCCCACCCCCCACCCAACACCCCCTCCCTGTGCCCCCCCCGAGGATCCTAACCCCCCGGCTGCCCAGCTTGCAGCCCCCCAGGGGGGCTGCCCAACAGCTGGAAGACCGGCGCCCCAATGCTCCCGACCCAGCCCGCCCCCCATGCCATAGGCTGACCATGTCCCGGGGACCAAGCCGGCCACCCTCCACCATGCAGCCCAGCCCTACCCCAACTCATAGTTAGGGGCCCATAAGCACCAGTCGGGGCCTGAACCCACCCTGGCCCCCCCCCCCCGCCCGTCCAATCCACCCTATCCCCCCCTTCCTGAGGCACGCTCACATCTACCACCCTCCCCTCAGTCACTCCCCCCCCCAACAACCCCTCGGGCTCCTCAGCTCCAGGCCCAGCAACCCCCACCGGGGGGCTCCCCACCTCCCCAGGACTACTCAAGCCGGCTGCAGGGGCAGGGAGAGCTCCACGCTTCCCAGCCCCTACCCCACGCTTTCCTGCATTCCTACCACCCCCCCCCCGCACATCCCCACGACCTGCACCGGCACCTGGTGCTGCCCCCGCCCCGCGGGACCCCCGCCGATTACCCCCAGCCCGTGCCCCCGAAGTCCTCCTGGCTTTGCTGCAGCCAGCCATGCTGCTGCCCTGCACAGTGCTTCCCCCTCCCACTATGCCGCAGAGGCAAGAATTAAATCAGGCTGCCCTCCTCTGTATTCCCTTTTTTTTTTTTTTTTTTTTGAAGAACGCCCCCCCTAACCCGGCCGAAACACCCCCCCCCCGCCGAACGCAACACCCGTAGCGAGAACTCCCCCCCCCCAACGAACCCAACTCACCGGACAGCCAAACGCGACCGCTTCCCGAGGAGCCGCGGCCAGAAGGAGACGGCCATGCGGCTCCTCGCGGACACAGCGCAGCCCCCCCACCGACAGCCGGCCAATGAAATCGCTCCGACAGTGTGACGGGGCGATTTCAAAAGCCGCGCACAGCCGTCTCGCTCTCCGATTCAGTTATGGTGGTTGGGAAACTATAATTGTTTCTCCATTGTTGTAGTGTTGACAAAATAGATGTGTTTTTAAATCTTTTCTAAATGTTAGTAGGTCTTTAGATTCTCTTAGTTGGTCTGGAAGATTGTTCCACAGTATTGGTGCAACAAACGAAAAGGCACTATTACTAGTTGATTGCTTTGATTTTCTTATTAGATCTGGAACTGCTAGTGTGTTAAGGTTTTTTCTCCGTCTTTTCCTAGTTTCTAGAGGACTGTGAAGAAGAGTAGTTAAGTATGATGGGGCTATGTTATTAATTAATTTAAAAGTGGTTAATAGTATTTTGTATTGGATCCTACTGAATATGGGTAGCCAATGTAGTGTGTATAAAATGGGGGTAATGTGGTCAGATAGTTTGGCTTTCAATATAACTCTTGCTGTTACATTTTGGGCCATTTGCAATATTTTGATGTTCTTCTTAGTTATACCATGTAGTATGCTATTACAGAAATCAAAATGTGGTATGACCAGGGCTTGTGTAACGGTTCTAAAGTCTTCATCTTGTAATAGTGGTCTTAATTGTTGTATAGAGCGCAATTTGTAATATATTGTTTTTGTTAGTTTCCTAATGTGTGTAGTGAAACTGAGAGCTTTCTCTATGATGACTCCTAAATATTTTATTTCTTCTTTGATAGGGAGAGTCGTGTTCAGGATTTTAATGTCAGGTGGGGGGGTATATTTCGTGTTTTTTGTCGCAATCATGACTTCAGTTTTTTTGATGTTAATAGATAAGTTGTTTAAACGGAGCCATTCTTCAGCTTCTATTAGGCAGTTTATTAGATTGTTGTGGTTTGGGTTGATTATGTTAAATTCTGAGAATAGCATGATGTCGTCCGCATATATATGATATTTAATTTTGTATTTTTTGAATATGGTACATATTGGCTGGAGGTATATGTTAAATAATAAAGCAGATAATGCGGAGCCTTGGGGTATACCTTTTCCTTGTGGGAATGGGGATGACGATGATTGGTTATGATGAACGTATTGTGAACGATCGGATATATATGATTTGAACCAGTTCAAAGTAGTATTTAGTAAACCTATTTGTTTAAGTCTTGATATAAGTATGGTATGATTAATGCTGTCAAAAGCAGCTGAAATGTCTAGAAAAACTAAGATGAATGCTTGTTTTGAATTGTCCTAGCCTTTGTTCAGTGTGTCAAGTAGTGCAATGAGCAAGGTTTCAACACCATGAAAAGGGCAAAATCCGTATTGGTGTTTGTCAAGGGGGGCAAATGTATCTATATGATCTTGTAACTGTAATTGTACGGTTTTTTCTATGATTTTGGTTAGGAAGGGGATGCTAGCGATCGGTCGATAAGATGATGGGTCATTTATATTTAATGTATTGTTTTTTAATATGGGACGGATTGCAGATAGTTTTAATTCTTTAGGTAATATCCCTTGTAGAAGTGATTGATTCACTATATTTAGGATAAAGGGTGCTAGTTCTTGTTTAGTTTGCTTGATCAATGGGACTGGACAAGGATCGAGTATGGATGTAGTTGTGTTTATATTCAATATTATATAGAGTAGCTGTTTCTTATCTATTGGTTGAAAAGCATTCCAGGTGTGATTATTAGAGGAAGGAATATTTTGGAGGGGTGTAGTTATTGTGGATGATTTAAGTTTTGTGGATGATAGTTTTGTATCTGATGCGTGCACCGATTGGGAGCCAGGAATGTCATGGCCATATCACTGTTCAGACTTGGATGTCTTTACACTGGAAATGTCCACAGACCTGGCTTCTAAAATGGTTCTGGGGATGTCTCTGTGATTTGGATGTTTACATGTTGGTTTTTCAAATGTGCAAATTGCAAATAGCGCTTTTAAAATAACACCCTGTGTGCATACCTGAAAACATAAGTGTGAACATTTACACTAACTCTAGGGCTGGTATAAATTTCTGCTCCTCCAATGTAAGCATGTATTAGACCTGTTAGGTTAATATATTATACAGAAAGGAGGTGCCTCCTTATCTTTGTAAAATAGCACATAAATAATGTGTCTATGTAGGTACCTACCCATGGTGCCATATTACACAATTACTAGAACAAAATATATTCAAGCTTTCGTAGGCATAAATGAACAGTAAGAGAATATGTTCTTTTTTATATATGTCTTTTTAATGATCTCCATTTAACTATCAAAAAAACATAAAATGATATATATTCTTTTATTTAGCTTCATGTTTGTTAAAAAGAATTTCACTATAGAAATGTAGAGTATAATAATGATTTTTTTTCTATTGGATATGAGCACTACCTTAAACCTCGTTAATAATATTTTTTGGTTTGAAAGGCTGTTAGAAGCTGGCATTTCCGGTACCACACTTAAGTGGTTAACCATGGGAGTACCGATGGGGTCAAAAGTGACCCCATTGCAAGTCACAATGCGTATCTCAGAAACTAGTTGTTCAAGAATGCAATCTTTTTATGACTTTTCATGTCAATATTCTCTTTATACTGCACCATGAGAGGAATAATTTTCATCCGCTAGGTGACGCTAGTGATGAATTGCAGCACAGAGTACCAGTGGGGTCAATTTTGACCCCAGTTGCTTAGGTCTGGTTTGGATCGTGATACAATTTGCAGTTTTGTGAATTTTTTGATCTGACAAAGGTATTTATCATTAATTATGTATCATTTATTTTTTTGTACTCTTATTTTCTGAAAATTACACATTTTCTGTAATTGATATCATATGTTCTCTCATTATTTCCGATGAAATCTAAAGGCTTTCAGCTCGTTCATCACGATTATTGTACACCTATAGTAAAACTGCTTTGCGTTTTATTCAACTTTATCTTTGTTTATTTATTTTAGGTTATTGTTTATGATGTCAAAACGACAGTATTCAGCTGCCCACGTAAGAGAAATATTGCAACGAGATGCTGACAGTGACTACTCTGAGTCATCTGATGATGCAGCATATTCAGCAAGCGAAGAAGCATATCAGCCAAGTTCGGGCGATAAATCTGATGATGACAGTCATGATTCAAATGGCAACAGCAGTTGGTCGCCAAGTGAATGTGAGGAATGTGAGACTGATGTTGAACCGGTAACATCGCCTGCAGCAAAGAGTCAAGTTACTGGTCGAGGCAAAGGTTGAAGCTGTGTTAGATGAGGAAGAAGGCAGGAGTCCTCGGTGTCAGTATCATCTGTGAGGAATCTTAGTTGTGGTCGTAGAGGAGCTAAGAGGTCATCAACTACAAACACAAATGTTGCCATTGAAGCCTATGTATCTAAAGATGCCACATCATGGAACAGGAAACCTATAAAGCAAGCTGCTGGAAGATATGCCAGAGCTAATATCATGCCCGTACAACAAGGTCCTACAAGGTATGCTGTACGAAATGTTGATGGCCCTCTCGCAGCATTCCACTTGTTCATGAGGAAGAACTTATTGAATGAAATCATGATGTGAACGAGCAAACAAGGAAGACACATTTATGACGACACCTGGAAAGATTTGACAGACGGAGAATTTCAACGTTTTCTTGGACTTCTGATCCTCTCAGGCGTGTACAAGTCACGAAATGAATCCATAGTTCAGTTGTGGAACCTTGGAGATGGTCGTTCTGTTTTCGGCAAAAATATGGCTCATAACCATTTTCAGCAAATTTCTTGTGCTCTCAGATTTGATGATGCCACCAACAGACGTGAACAACGAGGTGTGGATAAGCTTGCTCCAATCAGACATGTTTTTTGATACCTGGGAAGCAGCTCTAAGTGACGCCTTTGTTCCTGGTGAAAATGTTACCGTGGATGAGCAACTGCTTACATTTTGTGGCCGTGTTCCATTCAGACAATATATTCCCAGCAAACCTGGGAAATATGGCATAAAGCTATGGATGTTGTGTGACAGTGCAACGTCATATGTTCTGTGTCTTCAAATATATACAGGAAGGGAACTCAGACAAAACAGGTAACAGAATCAGGGTGAAAGGGTTGTGCTGCAACTCACTGAAGAATTGACGCAATCTGGCAGAAATGTTACTGTTGACAATTTCTTCTGCAGTTTATCCCTGTCACAGAAATTGCTAGAAAAACAGACATTTTTGGGGACAATTCGAAAGAACAGAAAAGAATTACCTCCAGAATTTGCCTGAAGAAAGGAAAAGTGGTTGTAACCGGGTAAGGCGGACGACGCCTCTCGCCCCTCCCCAAGCCCCACCCCCACTTTCCTTCCCCCAAGAGAGCAATTCAAAACAAACACATGACAACAAGTTGGGACTTAAACTGGTCGCAGCTTTAATAACCTTTTCAACACACATAATCCAACATCAACATATTTTTAACCCCCCCCCCCCCCAAGCAGAGCGAGCTCTCACCCGCCGTGTTAGTAGCAAGGTGACGCCGCATCCGCTTCCCCCGGGCACAGGCCCGACATTTTCCACTCCCTCCCTCTTCCGGCTTCGCCATGCTATTAGCAAAAGCCTGAGGGATTAACCGGGTCGGGGTACCCCACCCCCGCCCTCATGCTTGCCACCGGCTCCGGACCCCGGAAACCTCCGGGATCCCGCCAAAGCCCCCCCTCCAGCTGCAACAACCCAAACACCCCCCCCCCAAAGCCTCCCCCAGCCTGGGTGGGCGGGCGGGACAACAGGAGCCTCCAGCCTGGACCCAGCAACTGCCGATGCAGAGCTGGGTCCCCGCGACACTTACTCCCCCCCCCCCCTGCTGCCGCGGCCCAGCCTCCCATTGGCTCCCGGGCGTTTAAAACGCCACGGGGAGCCAATGAGGCGCCCGGCCGCGCGGGCAGTAACAGCCGCGCGCCGCCGCAACCGAGAGGGGGCGGGGCGAACGGCCCGCCACCCCCCCGGTTAGTAGCGGCCGCGCGGACGGGACCCGCGGCCTTGCTGTAACCGGGTAAGGCGGACGACGCCTCTCGCCCCTCCCCAAGCCCCACCCCCACTTTCCTTCCCCCAAGAGAGCAATTCAAAACAAACACATGACAACAAGTTGGGACTTAAACTGGTCGCAGCTTTAATAACCTTTTCAACACACATAATCCAACATCAACATATTTTTAACCCCCCCCCCCCCAAGCAGAGCGAGCTCTCACCCGCCGTGTTAGTAGCAAGGTGACGCCGCATCCGCTTCCCCCGGGCACAGGCCCGACATTTTCCACTCCCTCCCTCTTCCGGCTTCGCCATGCTATTAGCAAAAGCCTGAGGGATTAACCGGGTCGGGGGTACCCCACCCCCGCCCTCATGCTTGCCACCGGCTCCGGACCCCGGAAACCTCCGGGATCCCGCCACCGGCTCAGGTCAGCCACGACCAGAGCCGCCCCCCAAAGGTAAGCTGCGACCAGCCCTCGCCCCCAAAGGCATACCTTCCAAGGCCTCCTGCCAATCGTTCAGCAGTAAATCTAGCCCTATCGGGGACAAGTGCACCCCATCCGGCCCATAGAGGCCCGGGCAGTCCACGTCCACCCAAGGGTGAAAAATTTGACAGCCCCCGTGCTGTCCCACCCACCGGCCAATTTGACGGTTAATTTTGGTCACACCCCGTGACCACCGTCGCTGAGCCCTACAGGACGGCCTTGGAATGATATCCGACCATAGCAATAGTACATCCGGAAACATCCCCAACACCACCCCAAAGTCCTTGATAGCTGCTCGAATCAACTGCCGGCAGGTCCATGAAGCGAGATCGTTGCCACCCAAGTGGAGCAGTAACACATCCGGGGTGCCTCGGGAACGCTGGAGGTGCCGAAGCAAAGGCAGGAGTTGGATCCACCGGAGTCCGCGTTCGCCCAGCCATGTGATCGTCACCGCCCGCTCAGGAAGTCCCAAATTCAGCCCCACTGGGCGCATCGCTGCTCGCCGACCCGCCCAGAAGACAAAGGAGTGGCCCAAAATCCAACAGCATCGCTGCCCCACACCTGAAAGACAAAGAACAGCCCCGTTAATGCCCCCCCCCACCCACTCCCCTACAAACGCACGTAGCTCTGGAAGGCTCCCGACCGCCATCGCCCAATGCGCTGTATCTCCTGATCGGGCAGTCCAGCCACCGCTGCACTGGTTGCCGCTCCGATCCGGAAGGAATGAGGGGCAAAGGCACCAGGATCTTCGCCTATCTGTCGTAAAGCCAGGCGCAGCACTGCGGTAAATTGGAAGCGCGTAAGAACCCGCCCGTCCAGATGGATAAAAAGGCTACCATCCCCTTCTGGACGAAGGCGTAAATACGCCTGCAGTAACGCGACCGGACACGAGGGGGAACCCTGAACCGCTGCCAAGTCCACCCACACCCCCCTACCCGCCTGATCCGTCTTAGAACGGGCAAGGCGGATACGAACCCTACTCCCGATCAAGTGCACGTGACGCACTTGCACCGCCCTCCCATTGTGAAGCCGCCCCGACTCCGAAACCAGCTCGCCCACCCGAAATGCGCCGAAAAAGGCTAACGAAAAAACGGCCCGGAAAAGCACCCCTTCATAGCAGGAGGACACTACCTGCGGCAAAGCCCCGCACAACCGACACAGTAGGTCATGCGTAATAGGACGCCGCCAATCCCCGGGCGAGGGACTGGACCGCTCTCAACCCCGCAACAACGTACGCGTTAGAAATCCCCCTCCCGCCCACCCCCACCCGAAAGCCCGTGCGAAAAAGGCGAAGCCTGCCACGTTCCGTCGGGTAGTGGCCCGAGAGAAGCCCTGTTCTTTAGCCGCCGCCACATACTGACCCATCAGCAAATCCGAGGCCAGCCCGGGCCGCCATCCATGGAGTAGCAAGAAGGACACCACACTGCAGTAGCCACGTTGATACGTGACCCATGTCGCTGAGGATACAGACTTCCGCAACAGCTCGATCATTCCTGGAGGCCAATCCGCCATAAATGCTCCGGGACCGCCGATCCCACGTCGTCCGCATCTGGGGCCAATGTCCGAAACAGCGCCCACTTGAAACGGGAAAGAGCATCAGCAATCTGGTTATGACTCCCAGGGATATGACGAGCCTTAATTACTAAATTCAACCGCAAACATGAAAACACCACCTGCCGCATCAGGTCAGCTACTGGCTGACATCTTGGGGAATAGTTATTAATCACCGAAACTACCGCCTCGTTGTCGCACCACCAGCGTACTCTGCGATCGCGTAGTCTATCCGGCCACAACGACAGTACCACCAAAATGGGAAACAACTCGAGGAAGGTAATATTCTTCGTAAGCCCCACCGCTCGCCAGGATGGAGGCCAGCCTTCCGCACACCATGCGCCCCCAAAATAAATCCCCAAACCCGAACTCCCCACTGCATCCGTATACAACTGCAAATCCGCAGAAGTCACCTCCGGGTCTCTCAGCACCGTGGTACCATTGAAGTCACGAAGAAAATCGTCCCAAATCCGCAGGTCTGCCCGCAAGCTGCCGGAGAGCCGGATCCGATGATGCGGCCTAGAGACGCCCGAAGTAGCAGCGGACAATCGGCGCAAGAATACTCGCCCCATCGGGATCACCCGACACGCAAAATTCAGGGACCCCACTAAAGACTGCATCTCCCGCAGCGTTAGCTTACTAGAGCCCAGCGCATTGGCGACCAACACCCGCAGGCTCGCCACTTTCTCTTGCGGCAAGCGAGCCACCAACGCCACAGAATCCAATTCCACCCCCAGGAAGGTAAGTGTAGTCGCCGGACCCGCCGTCTTTTCGGATGCTAATGGAACACCCCAGACTTGGGCCAACTGGACAAAACCCTCCAACAAAGCCTTGCACTGCCCTGACTGCGCTGGCCCCACGAAGAGGAAGTCATCTAAGTAATGCACTACCGAACCGCATCCCACCCAGTCCACGAATGCCCAGTGCAAAAAGGAGCTAAACTGTTCGAAATACGCACAGGAAATCGAACAGCCCATAGGCATGCATTTATCGAAGAAAAATTGCCCTTCGAAGCAAAACCCCAACAAATGGAAAGCAGAAGGGTGCACCGGCAATAAACGGAAGGCAGATTCAATATCCACTTTTGACATCAAGCACCCCGGCCCACAGGCTCGTACCAGCTCCACAGCCTCATCAAAGGATGCATACCGTACCGCACACAAAACTTTAGGAATGTGATCATTCACTGAGGAACCAATCGGAAACGAGAGATTATGTATCAGGCGATACTTCCCCGGCTCTTTCTTCGGAATGATGCCCAGCGGAGAAACCACGAATTCTGCAAAAGGGGGCTCTGTGAAAGGACCCGCCACCCTACCTAATGCCAGCTCAGTAGCCAACTTATCACGTACCAGCGGCGCGAAGCGCCGGACCGAAGGCGAATTCCTCGCCTTGTGTACCCCTACACAGCCCACCACCGGTATGGGAAACCCCTCCCTGAACCCAAATTCCAAAAGACTGCTGACCTGTCGCTTCGGATACTTCTTAAGCCAGGGGCCTAACACCGCAATCGCAACCGGGGTGGGGGCCAAGCTCCAGACGTCCCCGTTACTTGTGGCCGGGGGCTGACCCGCTCCCGCCATTCTTCCTAACACACTTGAGAGCTGAATGACCCCCATTACAGACGGAGCAGGCGTGCCGGAATTTGCAATCCGGAAAGGGGCAGGAAGACTTGTTGAAGCGCCAGCACAGGTCCCCCGCTCCTCCCCCCCCTGGAGTTCTCTGCAAAACAGGGGGCACGCCCGATCGAAAGGGCCGATCCGCCCGCGCAGGGGTGGCTACTCCACTTCTCTGCCCACCCATACTTCCCCCGCCCGGTCTGATGGCCATCTGCGTCAGCCAAAGATTAATATCCTGGGTTCCCCACGACAATAGGCGATTCTCCTCCATCTTATCACGGAATTTCTCATCATAGTTGAGCCAAGCCCAACCGTCATGAGTCTGTGAGGCCTCTAGTATAGAGTCCGCGTAAGCCAACAGCAAACCGTACTGCTCTGGATAGGAATGACCCCATACACTCGCCAACCTCAAGAAAGACCGAGTCCAATTAACGACATTCCGAGCCACTCTCTTGACCCTACCCGCCTTCTCGTCCTCCTTACGCTTCCGTCGGCTATCCCCCGACCGTTTACGACCCTCGAGTAAGCGGAAAATATCTACGTAACGACGTTTTACAATCTTTTTCCGCAGCTTCTTCGGTACCCCTTCCCATAACTCAGAGAAAAACGCCACCGAAGGCACCGAACCCACCTGCCCCACGCCGACCCCCGAACCCACCTGTCCCACGCCGACCTCCCCGCCAGTGGCCCCCGGACTCCCGGCCAAGTCGTCTGACACCGAGTCGGACGAAGACTCCGAATAGGAAGAAGAGGAGGACCCGAACGCCGCCGCCGGCGACCGGAACCCCGCTTGCGCTTGGTCGCTCGCTTCTTACCCCCCTCCCCAGCCCTTTCCCCAGCCGCCAACTCACCTGCCGCCGGTGCTGCCACCGCAGAAGACGCACCCGTCTCCGGTGTTGTCAACGATGAGGCTGACGCTCCTCCTCCACTTCCCGAAGACGCGGGGCCTCCACTGGTGCTCGCCCTCCCACCGTCCGTCTGTCCAGCAGGAACCCCACACGGTTGCCCCCAGTAGTGCCAGCCGGGCGAAACCTGCGGAGAAAAAACAGGGAAAGGCGAAGGCGAACCCACCCCAGGCCAAGGCGGCTGCCACGCCCCTAGCCAGTCCGAACTGGAAGGGCCTTGACCCCCGCCCTGCCAATGCGCCCAGGCAGGGGAATAGGCCGCCCCAGCGGGAGCAGATGGACCCCCCGGACTCGCAGCGTCCATACCCACGTTGTCCGACGGAGGAGCGACCCCTTCGCTCCCCCCCCTGGGACCATTAGCCCCCCCCGGGCCATCAGGGGCCGCTCCCCGCCCCAAAGCACCTCTAGCCGGGGCAGGTGACCGGCCTCGCCGGCCCCCAGCTGCCCGACCAGCCGAAACCCCCTTACGTGCGTGCCTGCGGACCGGGATAGACCCCTGGTCGGACGTCGGACCACGGCTCGGAGCCCTGCCCCTTGTCCCTCTGCTAAGAAGAGCCGTGCGCCCCGCAGGGACAGGCTCTCCTCTCCCCGGACCAGCAGGCTTGGCCTTCCCAGTCCCGTGGCGCTTACTGGCACCCCCCTTTTTGCCCCCGCCAGCCATTGCCAATAATAGGCTGGAGGCAAGAAGCAGAGAAATTTCTTTTTTTTTTTTTTTTTTAGTTAAGAGACTTGCCTAAGGCAACGAGGAGTGCTAGGGGAAATGAACCCTGGACTCCTGACTCCTAAGGCAGTGCTATAACCACCAGGCTAGTCCTCCGTCGCCAAAGCACTTGCCTGGAGAGCCACGAGCCTCCGTGTCCCCCGACGCTGAATCACTGCTTCCCGGAGCCCCGAAGACAGCGCTGAGCACGTGCTGCTTCCCGCAGCAGCCACGGGCCCTCCACAGCCAGCAGAATCCGGGGCAGCCAGCCACAACAGGAGCCTCCAGCCTGGACCCAGCAACTGCCGATGCAGAGCTGGGTCCCCGCGACACTTACTCCCCCCCCCCCCCTGCTGCCGCGGCCCAGCCTCCCATTGGCTCCCGGGCGTTTAAAACGCCACGGGGAGCCAATGAGGCGCCCGGCCGCGCGGGCAGTAACAGCCGCGCGCCGCCGCAACCGAGAGGGGGCGGGGCGAACGGCCCGCCACCCCCCCGGTTAGTAGCGGCCGCGCGGACGGGACCCGCGGCCTTGCTGTTCTTCTGAGCAGTTTGCATGATCAAGAAGAAGTAGATAACACACATCCAGACAAAACACGCATGATCTTGGACTATAATTCTAGTAAAGGTGGAGTAGATACGGCAGATCAAATGTTCCGCACGTATACCACAAAACGAATGACAAGACGCTGGCCAGTGACAATCTTCCACAACATGCTGGACATCAGTGCTTTGAATGCCTTCATTGTTTGGATGTCACTAGTGTAGCTAGTTCTTTGATTCTTTTAGAGCTCGGTGTCAAAAGAAATATAAAATATTTTATACACCGAGCAAGATGTTCAGCAGCAACATTCGCATAGTGCCACTGAATATCTCCACAATCCAGATGCGCAGACCTTATCTGGATAACAATTATCAAACATGAAATCTTATGTCATATAAGTGCCACTTACAAACAATAAATTAAAAATATTGTTTTTGTTGGGCTTTTATGATAATCTAGCCCAGTTTTAGCTAGTACCCAGTTTTAGTCCTTCTTACTTTTTTAAAATCAAATTTATATAGAAATGTCCATCTCTGTACCATATTCATTCCCAAAGCTTTAGGCCTCCATTCGATATAATTCTAATATCTTACAATGTGTTTCAAACTTATCCCCATTATTCTAAGTTCTGCTTCAGGGGAAAGCTTTCAGTACATTCTGCTAGTACTTATCTGAGCCACATTTCTTCTATTTTATCAAGCAGCTGAACTGTAGTCCCATTGCATTCAGAGAGCATTCTCTTTCATTATGGCCGCAACGTTTGTTGCCCTCAGGTGAAATCACTCTTATTACTACTGTATGGCAATTCAGCAGGATCAAATTAAGGAATGCCATCCCAATTCTAAGTTCAAAATATAAGGGCTTATGGTGTTCAATTTATAAATTCAAAATTACTCCCTATAATTAAGTCTCACTTCTAAATCCCTCCCTCACATAATCAAAGGAGCATGTATAATTATTCTCCACATTAACTATTGAAATGAGTGTTCTTCTTTTAAACAATACTCAGTTATGGAGGTATTTTTATTGCATGTCTTTACCTGTGACTGTTGTTTCTGCAAATGCAGATTTATCATCTTTTTATGTAATCCATTCAATGTACACTAAAGTACATGCTAAATCCCCATCCAGTTTTGTTTATTGGTCCCTACCCATGGGAACTAGAAATTTTTTTTCAAATTTATGAATGTATATAAAGATTTAAAAATATTAGCTGAAAGGAAAAGTGCCAAAGTCAGCAGTGCACAAGTTCCCGGCTGTGAAGCCAAAATTCTCAACTCGAGTTTTGCCGATATAACTATCTAACAGCTGCTTCAGGAGAACCAAATAGATGGGATGTAGAGTAATGTCCATAGCCTCAATATGTATGTGCCTACAGCCTCAGTATGAATTGAATTGGTGGGGTTTCACCAGCTGAGGCCATTGCCTATTTATAATATTTATATTTGTATATATTTTACATCAACTTAGTGTGAATTACATTGGATTGATGCATATTGTGTGCACTAAATAAGGCAATTTTAGCATATTTTGTGAGGGTATATATAGTGTCTTTCCTTTTCTATTGCATACACTAAAGCACATGGACATATAATTGCATAAATTAGAAAGCATGATATGCATATTGTTGTATGTTTGCTGACAACTTATATTTTCTACAAGTCCATTCTGCCTCTTCAATCATTGCTGACATAACTTGCATTTATGTGACCCAATCAGGTTAAATGATGGTCTTTAGGCCATTGCCAAGTTATTGTTTTGATCACTTTATCAGCAATCTTCCTTCCTCACTTAAAAGCTATTATTGGATGTCACTGAAAACATTCATACATTTCCAAAATTGACCAGTATTTACATATTATTTATTTTACTTATTTGTTTATTTAACATTTCTTATATACCACACTCTTTGTCATCAGTGTGGTTTACATTGAAACAATATAACACTTGGTCAAATAAATTTGGCCGTTTACATAGAACAGGGATTTAACATGGAGGTAAACTTGGGAAAACTATATACATTCTAGTACATTAGATATTAGAGATAAATTCACTGTAGGTTTTTGCAATCATATGGCAGTGGTATGAGATTGTGAGGGTGGGAGAGGGTGAAGGGGGGAGATATCTAGATGCGTAAAATGCATGAGAAAAAGGTGGGGTTTGAGGGCTTTTCTGAACAGCCTAAGGTCCCTGATTGCTCTAATGCTGGGAAGGAGTTTGTTCCAACACCTGGGAGCATAGTTCGAGAATGCCCTATTGATGGTGGTCTGGTTGAACTTTGTATATTCAGTTGGTATTAGTAGCATGTCTGCAGCCAGCGATCTCCTAGATCTGTTGTTTGCAGTATGTGTGATGAGGTCAGAAATAGATGCAGGTGACATTTTGTTGAAGGCCTTGAAGGTAATGAGGAGGGCCTTGTATAAGATTCTACAGCTTATCGGAAGCCAGTGGAGTTCTTTTAGGATGGGGGAGATGTGGTCATTCCTTGCGGCTCCCCAAAGAACACAGGCTGCTGCATTCATGGCTAACTGTAGAGGATTGAGGGTAATCTTTGGGAGGCCCTGCAGTATTATATTGGCATAATCGAAGTGCGGTGTTATTAGCACTTGGTAGATAGTACGGAAGTCACCGGATTCAATCATAGGTCACAAGTGTCGCAGGGTTTTGATCTTGAAGTAGATGGTTTTTACAGTGCGTTTTATGTGCTCCTTGAAGTCTGACTGTTGATCGAGTATGACCCCAAGATTGAGTATATTGGATTTTACTGGAAGTTCCGCATCTCTGACTTTCAGTGTTGGTGGAGGAGAGAAACATTTATTTTTTGTGATTATTAGGACTTCTGTTTTTTTGAAATTTATACGGAGGTTCTGGGTGAGTAGCCAATCCGTTATTGCGTTGAAGCAGTTGATTAACGCTGTATAGTCTGGGCAAGTGACAGTTATAGGAGTAAATAGAAGCACATCATCTGCGTACATAAGGCACGAAATGCCAAAAGAGTGGGTAATGTCACAAATTGGCTGCATATAGATATTAAAGAGCAGAGCAGACAGGGAGGAACCTTGGGGTACACCCTGTTTCTGCTGGAAGGGTTCGGATGTGGTGTTACCAATACGGACTTGCTGCCATCTGCCTTCGAGTTAGGATTTGCACCATTTCCATGCTTGGTCCCGGATATTACAACTTCTACTTGTTCTCTTTTTCTGGATCATAGATCAGCAAAAGTTCCTTCAGTGCAAATCTCACTCTCAAATATGCTTGCTTAATTACTTTATTCAGGTACCCCCTCCACCTCCCCCTTTGTTGGAAATGAACAGTTACTTGTTTAGTAAATTACTTGTTTAGTAAATTACTTGTTTAGTAAATTCCTCTTCAGTTCTACATTATTTCAACTTCAGAAACTGGTTGACTGGAATTCCTGTCCTCAATTGTGGAGGATGAAACTCTGGAACTCTAATAGATTGTTATCTTCCACTTTTTTTCCAATGTATAGTTGAATATTGCTCCTTTCTTTTTTCAATTATAAACCAAAAAGATAATAATCTTCTTATTAGTTTCACTCCAGAACCTTAAATTAGGTTTACACACATTGATCCATTTCAAAAAATAAATTATATTTTGTTGTTATTGTTGTTTTTAAGTGCCGTCGAGTCGGAGTCGACTCATGGCGACCCTCTGGATAGCTTTCCTAAATTGTGTTCAGTCTTGAGTCAGGCAGCTCATTGTTGACAGACTGGTACACGTAGCTGCTGTTATTGTATCAATCCATCTCATTGCTGGCCTTCCTCTTTTGTGCTGACCTTCTATCTTGCCAAGCATGATGTCTTTCTCTAATGATCTCTCTCTTCGCATGATGTGTCCAAAGTATGAAAGCCAAAGTCTTGTCATCTGAGCTTCTAAAGAAAGCTTAGGTTTGATCTCCTCTAGTACCGACTGGTTTGTTCTTCAGGCAGTCCATGGTATACACAGTATTTGACGCCAGCACCATAATTCAAAGGCATCAATTTTCTTCCTGTATATCTTTTTCACTGTCCAGCTTTCACATCCATATGATGTTATTGAACATACCATGGCTTGAACAAGTCAAATCTTTGTATGGAGAGAAACATCTCTGCTCTTGAGAATCTTATCTAGGTCTTTCATAGCCATTCTGCCAAGAGCAATGCGTCATCTGATTTCTTGATTTCTTAACTGCTTGTTGCTTCTTTATTGATAGTTGATCCAAGTAGGTTAAAGTTGTTCACAATTTCAATTTCTTCTCCTTCAATGATGAACCTGTTGATTATGCCAGTTGTCATGATCTTTGTCTTCTTTACATTAAGGTGCAGGCCCATTTTGAGACTATGTTCTTTGATTGTGAGAAGCAAATCTTTCAGATCATCTTCACTTTCAGCCAGTAATGTGGTATCATCAGCATAGCGAAGGTTGTTGATGAGTCTTCCACCAATCTTCACACCTCTGTTGTCTTCATACAGTCCTGCTTCTCTGATGATTTGTTCTGCATATATAAATTAAACAGATAAGGGGAAAGTATGCAGCCTTGTCTTAAACCTTTGCTTATTTTAAACCATTCTGTTTCTCCTTATTCTGTTCGAACTGCTGCTTCTTGGTCAATGTACAAATTGTTCAAGAATACGATCAGGTGTTCTGGTATACCCATGCTTCTTAATGTGGCCCAGAGTTTCTCATGGTTTACACAGTCAAATGCCTTACTATAGTCGATAAAGCACAAATAGATATCCTTTTGGTATTCTTTAGTCTTTTCAAGGATCCATCTCACATCCGCAATGATGTCTCTCATTCCTCGCCCTTTCCTGAACCCTGCTTGCACTTCAGGCAGTTCTTGTTCCAGGTATGGTTGTAGTCTCTTTTGAATAATCTTCAGTAGAATCTTGCTGGCATGTGGGATCAGAGCGATTGTGCTATAATTTCCACAGTCAGTTGGATCACCTTTCTTTAGTATTGGTATAAACACTGGTATAAACCAGTCAGTTGGCCATGATGTTGTCTTCCATATTTCTTGTCAGAGCCTTGTAAGTACGGTAACAGCTGCATCAGATTGCTGTAATACTTCTATGGGAATGCAATCAATGCCTGGTGCTTTGTTCTTTGATAAGGCTTTCAATGCTGCTTTAACATCTTCTTTCATCACCAATGGTTCCCGATCATAAGGTACAGGTTGAAACGGCTGTTGGTCCACCTGATCTTTATCATATAAAAACTCTGTATATTCCTTCCACCTTTTCTTGATCTTCTCAGCATTATTCAACATAGAACCTTGAGCATCTTGTAACATTCCAATTCGAGGCTGGAACTGTTTCTTTAACTCTCGTAGCTTTAGGAAAGCCGATCTTGTTCTTCCTCTAATAGTTTCTGCTTCTATTTCCTTGCATGCGTCATAGTAGTTTTCCTTGTCCTGTCTTGCTGCACGCTGGAAATCTCTGTTGAGTTCTGTTATTGTCGTTCTTTCTCCTCTGGCTTTAGCTTCTCTGCGTTTCTGGGCAATTTTCAGAGTTTCTTCCGTCATCCATTTTGGCCGTTTTTGCTTTTTCACCTTTTGTAGAGACTTCTCGCTTTCTTCCAACACAACCTTCTTGATGTCATTCCATTACTCTTCTGGAGCTCTGTTATTTGTATCTAAAGTAGCAAATTGATTTTGCAGGCAGTCTTTAAATTCCAGCGGTATATTTTCAAAGTCATATTTTGCTGCATTCATGAGTGGTTTGCTCTTTTTCAAATTTAGCTTGAGTTTGCATACTAGTAGTTGATGATCTGTACCACAGTCAGCTCCAGGTTTTGTCTTTGTTGATGTTATAGAACTTTTCCATCGTTGACTTCCACAGATGTAGTCAATTTGATTTTTATGCAATCCATTGGGTGAAGTCCATGTGTACAGTCGCCGCTTGTGTTGATGGAAGAAGGTGTTTGAGATGAATAGATCGTTGGTCTTGCAGACTTCTATCAGTCTTTCTCCAGCTTCATTTCTGTTGCCAAGTCCATATTTTCCAACTACTTTGCCTTCTTCTTTGTTCCCAACTTTTGCGTTCCAGTCACCCATGACTATCAGGATATCCTGTTTGCATGTTCTGTCAATTTCAGCTTGTACTTGTTCATAGAACTCTTCAATTTCATTCTCTTCTGCAGCTGTTGTTGGGGCATATACTTTAATTATGTGTTGATAGGCATATACTTTAATTATGTGTTGATAGGCATTCCTCGCAGACGAGTAGAGATTAAGCGTTCACTGACTGCATTGTATTTCATTACAGTTCTTGCAAGTTTCTTCTTTATTATATATGCAACACCATTTCTTCTTTGTCTTTCATTTCCAGCATAGTAGACCATGTGATCATCTGATGCAAAGTGCCCGATGCCAGTCCATTTCAGTTCGCTGACACCCAACAGATCAAGTTGTACACATTCCATTTCATTCTTGACCACCTCCAACTTCCCTTGTTCATGCTTCGTACGGTCCATGTTCCAATGCGTAAGACATTTTTACAGCTTCTGACTCTCATTTCATGTGCATCAAGTTGGTGCCACCTCTTGGCAACCCTCTGGATAGTTGACCTAAACTGTTCAGCCTTCAGTCAGGAGGTAATATGCTGATAGAGTGTTATCCATAACTGCTGTTATTGTGTCCATCCATCTCATTGCTGGCCTTCCTCTTTGCGGCTGACCTTCAACCTTGCAAAGAATTATGCCTTTCTCAAATGATCTCTCTCTTTGCATGATGTATCCAAAGTAGGAAAGTCAAAGTCTTGTCATCCAAGCTACTAAAGAAAGTTTAGGTTTATTTCCTCTAGTTTTGTCTGATTTGTACTTTGAGCAGACCATGGTATACACAGTTTTCTTCACCATCACCATAATTCGAGAGCATCAATTTTCTTCCCATCTTTCTTCTTCACTGTCTAACTTTCACATACATATAGCATTAATGAAAACACTGTGGACTGGACAAGTCAAATATTTGTATGCTAGTTTATCATAAAAAGTCTAACAAAAACATTATTTATAATTTATTAGTTATAGGTATCACTTATCTGGATAGTGGCAATTTTCATTCAGCGCTTATTTGGATGGCATAGGCTACAAGAAAAGCAGGGCTAAGTTGCTTTCCAGATAAGTACCGACTGAATAGTGCTGCTATCCGGATAAGGTCAGCAAGTATTCAGATAGTACCATTACATCTGGTTATTCAGTGGTAGCTACTATCTGTATGCAGCCGCCGAGTATCCCTGCCGATAGTTAAAAGGCACAGCATATTGATCCTTTCAAAAACAGGGTCCTTGGTTCTTTGATTTATTCTAATAGGTAAGATGGTCTTGTTCTAGTGCTGCAAATTGATCCTTCCAATAGCTGCAGTGCTGCAAATTGATTCTTTCAGATGATGCTGAACAAAGGGGCTTGTTTACAAAGCCGCGGTAGCGATTCGCGATCATAGAAACATGATGACAGAAAAAGACCACATGGCCTATCTAGTCTGTCCTTCCATAACAACAACTACAACAGTCCACTTTTTACCTTTAGAGATCCTCTGTGTTGGTCCTATGCTTTTTTGAATTCAGTTACTGTCCTCATCTCTACCACCTCCACTGGGAGACTATTCCATGGATCCACTACTCTTTCTGTAAAGAAATATTTCTGCATATCACTCCTGAATCTATCTCCCTTCACCCTCATCCCATGTCCCCTCATAGCAGAACTTGCTTTCAATTGAAAGAGGCTCTCTCCCTGAACATTTATGCCACGGAGGTATTTAAACATCTCAATCATATCACCTCTATCCCGCCTTTCCTCTAAGGTGTATATATTAAGATCCTGAAGTCTGTCCTCATATGCTTTATAATGAAGCCCATTAATCATTTTAGTAGCAACCCTCTGCACCGACTCCATCCTGTTCACATCCTTTTGAAGGTGTGGTCTCCAGAATTGCACACCATACTCCAAATGAGGTCGCACCAAAGACTTATACAGAGGCATTATCACCTCCTTTTTTCTGCTAGCCATTCCTCTCCGTATGCACCCAAGCATCCTTCTAGCTTTTGCCGTCGCCTTTTCTACCTGTTTAGCTACTTTAAGATCATCAGACACAACCACGCCTAGGTCCCGCTCTTCTTTAGTGGACAAAAGTACTTCACCTCCTATACTGTATTGCTCCCTTGGATTTCTGCAGCCCAAATGCATGACCTTACATTTATTAACATTAAATCCCAGCTGCCAAATTCTAGACCATTCTTCAAGCTTAGCTAGATCCCTCCTCATGTTATCTACACCTTCCTGGGTGTCTACTCTATTGCAGATTTTGGTATCATCCGCAAAGAGGCAAACCTTACCCGACAGCCCTTCCGCTATATCACTAACAAAGATGTTAAAATCAATGGGGCCGCGGCTCCGATAACGATCGCGAACCGCTACCGCGGCTTTGTAAACAAGCCCCAAAGTCTTGTTAAAACTTAATTAAACTGGCCTTGTAGCATATATACAGTTATAATAAATTATTGTAAATTGTTGCAATGAACAATACATATACTTCCTTTCAGTTCAAATTAACTAAACCTCAACTCCTGCATGTGTTCAGAATTCAGATACATATAGAAAATACTTTACAACAATCTTTCACCATAGGGTATCTGATTCTTTCATAAGCTATAGGAGTAATTTCACATGTAGCGTGTGAGTTGCATGCCCTCACTTGGCACGTGCCGTGTCTGCACCTTCAACCCACCTACTCATGCATTGCTCCAGTAGCATGGGATATTTAATGCGGTGACAATTGCCAAACGTGCTCAGGCAAAATGCACAGCAACCACATGCAAAACCCCATGCTAGCGGGGAGTGTACTTTAGTAAACATGTCCCTAAATGTATAATTTTGCATTGGTCCATGTCATATATCATCTGCCATTTGGACATCCAGTCTCCCAATTATCTCAATATTGCTGCTGCCTGGTTGGCTTCCAGCTTCTGCAGCACCGACATATTCAATGCCAGTGCCCAGAAATGGCCCCAGCTTTGAATGTCTGGAGTTAGAATTTTAATTATTTAATTTCTTTTTTTTTTTTATAGCATGCTCTTTAGAATCAGTGTGGTTTACATGTACACTAACAGGTACTTTTTATTCCCTTGCCCCCAAAGGGCTCACAAAGTGTACCTAAGGCAATGGAGGGTAAAGTAGCTTGCCCAAGGCCACAAGGAGCAGCCATGGGACTAGAGACCCCAGTCCCTCCGGCCTGAGGTTACTTGTCCACATGTAGGAATTGAACCCCCGGCCTTCCAGCCTGAGGTAACCTGCCCCAACCACTGAGCCACTCCTCCCTTCAGTGGCAAAGGCTAAGTGCTTTGCAAGTGTTAACCATTGCCGCTGAATATCCCCCCCATAAGAGATTAACAAGAAGACTTTCTTTAGCTAAATCCAAGTTAGCTTTCTGCCATTAAACAAAGACTATCTACATGTTCAGTAATTGTGTTCTTTATAATAATTTCAACCATTTCGCCCAGTACTGCTACTTATCTTTTGTATAGTGCTACAAGGCACATGCAGCGCTGTACATATGAATATGAGACAGTCTCTTCTCATTAGAGCTTGCAATCTAATCATGATGAAGAACATCACAAAACTGGGGACTAGAGTATGGTAAGTACACATAAGTGATAAATAAGAGAATGAGGGGCATCAGGATCCAAAAGCAGCCCCCAAAAAGTGTTTTTTTTAGCCTGGATTTGGATATGGTTAGAGAAGGAACCTAATGTACTGATTCAGGTAGTTTGTTCCAGGCATATGGAGCAGCAAGGTGGAATGAACAAAGTCCGAAATTGGCAGTGACAGAGAAGGGCACAGATAAAAGGGATCTGCCAAAGGAGTGGCGTTGCCAAGGTGGGATGTAGAGGTTCACCAGTCTATAGTTCCTGGATCATTCCTGGAACCCTTTTTAAAAATTGGCATTACATTGGAAACTCTCTTCAGGCACTACAGATGATTTTAATGATACTTCACAGAATACTAAAAGTAGCTCTGCAATCTCATATTTTAGTTCTTTCCACCACTCTGGGATGTATACCACCTGCTCCAGGTGATTTAGTTTATCAACTAGCTATATTAGATTTTCCCAGTTTATCAAGATTTGTTTTAATTCATCTGATACATCACATTTTAATATAATTTCTGATATAAATTTCCTAATACTTTTTCAGTAATGACTGAAGAAAGAATTCATCCAGTCTCGGTACTATGGTCTTGTTCGTTCTTAGTGCTCCTAATCTAATGATTCAACTGACTCTCTCACAGATTTTTTTCTATGAGTGTATTATGTGCTCTTGCTTCCACTGCAAGCTTCTTTTCAAATTCTCTCTGCCTGCCTTATCAGTGTCTTGCATTCCATTTGCCAGTACTTATGTCGTTTCCTGTTTTCATCATTTGGTTCTTTTTTCCATTTTCTCAAAGATACTCTCTTAGCTATACAGCCTCTTTGACCTTACCTTTAAGCCATACTGACTGTCGTTTGATCTTCCTTCCATCTTACTTAAAACATGTAATACATCTGGTCTGGGCTTCCAAGATAGTATTTTTAAATAAGGCCCAGGCATGATATAAACTCTTAATCTTTTTAATTGCTCCTTTTACTTTTTTCTTAACCATTTACTATTTACTCAATATCCTTTTTGAAAGGATGAAAATGATTGAGGGAGGGGCTGGGCATTACCCTGTCATTCCTAATGTGGAAAAAAAACACTTTTGAAAGGCCTGTTTGTTCCAAGGAGCAGGTCAAAATATGGGCATGCCCACTGGCAAGTTTACACATGCAGCACTGTTGTGAAATCTGAGATACACATGGGTCGTCTTAGGGCTGCCCTGGATACGCCTATGTATGATTCAAATGTGACTATTACAGAGACATGCAAATATGTGCATTTCTGAAGATGTGAATTGTCATTTTTGCACAAGCAAATCAAGAATTGTTGTTTATTTTATTTAAAACACTTATAAACCGCCATATGCACAAGCATTCAAGGATAGGGCTTCTAATATAATCCTCTTTATTTAGACTGTCAATATTTTACATTTTTAAGTTGTTCAGAGTAGTGGGAAGCTGTATATAATAGAATATTACTGAAAGCTACAAGAACATCCTGAGGAGGAGGACCAAGATGTTTTTGTTTGAGTGTTCCTTCAGAAATCCTGTTGGGTAGGAGTCTGGACAGCAGCTTGAGTCTGAAAACCTTTCTTCTGTCTAATTTTCTCCACACTTTTCTATTTAACATGGCATTCCTCCTGATCCCCTTCCTAGTGTGCATTTCAGTTATTCTCTGTCCCGTCAATAGTTTGTGCCATATCCTTATTTTTTTTGCAACATTTTTTTTTTGTAAACCACGTTGTTTTTACTATAAAAGTAGTATATCAAGTACAATAAAACTATAAACCATAACCATGAAAGCATCAAGACTACGCTAAGTGTGCACATATCATCAAAGAATACTCTGGCCAAAAGTTTATTTTATTTTTCATTAGTTTAGTTTTGAAGGAAAAATAACAGTATTTGTTCATGTTTGCAGAACTGTGGACACACTGACCTATTAGAATATAAAAAATATAATATAATATAATATAAGATACCAAAGCTCCATCAGGCCTAATATCCTGTTTCCAACAGTGGCCAATCAAGGTCACAAGTACCTGGCTGAATCCCAAAAGTAGACAGATTTCATGCTCCTTATCCCAGAGATAAGCAGTAGATTTTTTCTAGTCCACTTTATTAATGGTTTATGGACCTTTCCTCCAGGAAGCTGTCCAGACCTTTTTTTAATCCAGGTACTTTACAGCTTTTACTAAATCCTCTGGCATGTTGAGTGAAAAAATATTTCCTCTGATTAGTCTTAAATGTACTACTTTGTAGGTTCATTGCATGTCCCCTAGTCTTTATACTTTTTGAAGGAGTAAACAACTGATTCATATTTACCCATTCCACTCCATTCATTATTTTAGAGACCTCTATCATATCTCCCTTAGCCATCTCTTCTCCAAGTTGAAGATCCCTAACCTTTTAAGCCTTTCCTCATAGGAGTGTACGTCCAACCCCTTTATCATTTTGGTCACTCTTCTCTGTACCTTTTCAATTCTGCTATTTTTTTTTTTTTGATGTGGCAACCAGAACTGCACCCAATACTCAAGATGCAGACATAACATTGAGCGAGACAGAGGCATTATGATATCCTTTGTTTTATTGACCATGCCTTTCTTTATAATTCTAAGCATTTTATTAGCTTTCTTTACATTGGTTTCATACTTAGCAGAGGATTTCAATGTATTAATCACGATGATGCCTAGATCCTTTACCTAAGTGGTGACTCCTAATATGGAACCATGTATTGTGTAGCAATAGTTTGGGTTTTTCATTCCTAAGGGGCATGTTTACTAGAGTACACTAGCTAGTAACACAGGGTTTAGCAGGGGTTTCACATGCATTTGCAAGGAGCATATGGACGAAAGGCAACAGTACTAAAAATTCTGTGCTAGCAATGTAGTGCTAAAAAATAGTTGGGAATCAAGGTGGAGACAGGATAGAGTCAGGATACATGACTGCGGCAGGCATGGTAGTTGTGTTCTAGCTACACAACCACATTGCTAACATAGCAGCAGTTAACTCCAGCCTCTGACCAGGAGATCCTGTCCCCTCCCATCTCTTTAACTCTATCTCCTCCTCTCTCATCCCTTCCATCTCTTACTTTCTCAACCTATCACTCTCCACTGCTACTGTCTCTGCAGCCTTCAAGCATGCTGTGGTCACACCTCTCCTCAAGAAACCTTCACTTGATCCTACTTGTCCTTTTAATTATTGACCCATCTCCTTTCTTCCCTTCATTTCCAAGCTTCTTGAATGTGCAGTCCCCCACCATTGTCTTAAATTTCTCTCCTCTCAGGCCCTGCTAGATCCACTTCAATCTGGCTTTCATCCCTTATGTTCTACTGAGATGGCTCTTGACAAAGTCTCTAGTGACTTATTCCTGGCTACATCCAAAGGCTTTTAAGTCCTCATTCTTCTTGACCTTTCTGCTGCCTTTGACACTGTTGACCACCACCTTCTCCTTGACACATTGCCCTCACTTGGCTTTAGGGGCTATGTGCTGTCATGGTTTTATTCTTATCTTTCCCATCACTATTTCAGTGTCTGTTCTGGTGGTTCCTCCTCTATTCCTATCTCTCTCTCAGTTGGCATACCCAAGGATCTGTTCTGGGCCTTCTATACCCAGTCCCTTGGGCCTCTCATCTCCTCTCATGGCTTTCAGTATTATTTTATGCTGATGACTCTCAGATCTACTTATCTACACCTGATATTTCTCTTACACTCCAGACCCATATCACTGCCTGTCTTTCTGACATCGCTATCTGGATGTCTCACTGTCATTTGAAATTAAACACTGGCAAAACCGAACTTCTTATTTTTCCCCCTAAACTCTCCTCCCCACTTTCTCATTTCTCTATCTCTGTAGATAACTCTTCTACTTCCTGTTTCTTCAGCCCGCAACCTTGGGATCATCTTTGACTTCTCTCTCTCCTTCTCCACACACATCCAATTGATAGCTAAAACCTGTTGTTTTTTTCTCTATAACATTAACAAAATTTGCCTCTTTCTTTCTGAACACACTATTAAAACACGTTTCCTCTCTTTAGTCATCTCCTGTCTAGACTATTGCAACCTCTTACTTGCTGGTCATCTCTCTCCCCTTCAATCTGTTCAGAACTCTGCTACACAGCTAAACTTCCATCAGCCCTGTTATACTCATATAACCCCTCTTCTCAAGTCACTTCATTGGCTCCTCTTTCATTTCCATATTCAATTCAAACTTCTCCTTCTGACCTATAAATGCATTTACTCTACTACTCCTCACTACCTTTCCTCTCTCATCTCTCCCTACACCCCTTCTTGTGAACTCCACTCTTCCACTGGCCTGCTTCTTTCTATGCCCCTTTCTTCCACTATCACCTTGCTGCTCCTTATGCCTGAAACAAACTACCTGAGTCTGTACATCAGGCTTCATCTCTCCTCTTTTTAAATCCATGCTGAAGGCTCACTTCTTTGAGGCTGCTTTTGGTTCCTGATCCTCTGATTTTTCCTTGTGTTACCTTACCTTTTCCCTATTTTCAGACTTGTTCTCATCTTTTGTATTGTCTGTCTTGATTAGATTATAAGCTCTGACGAGCAGGGACTGTCTTTTATATGTATCTGTACAGTGCTGCGTATGCCTTGTAGTGCTATATAAATTATTAATAGTAGTAGTAGCTGAACTAACATACAGTGTGCCATATACACAGTTTGGATGGGCAATTTGTATGTGAGTGTTAAGAAATATGAAGGGCAGGAGCAGGGAGAATACAATGGAACAATAGGGGGCCATAAGAGATACTTCCTTAGGCCATCTTTTGGGGGGTGCTGCATAGTACAGCTGACATAGAAGTGGAGCACTCCAGCCTGATAACGTCAACTCCAGGGCCTGTAGATCTGCAGTTACTATGCTGGGACAGTGGGCAAACATCAATGGACATAGCAAAAGCTGTCCTTATGGACTGCTATTCACATCTGCAAATGCATTGGATAGGTTTCAGAGGACTGCTGGTGTTGTGTACCATAGAGGTGTCAGAAGATAGGACCTGTGCTCTGTGCTCAGTCAGTACTTGCCTCAGAGGCAGAGTTGGAGCCAGAAGAGTACAATGGAGGGAGGGACATGCAAATTATGTGCTGCAGTACATAGTTAAATGATGGTGTGGCTGCATAGAAGCCATCTAACCCATCATAGGGGTGCATATGGCAGTGAATACATGCACCTGGGGGCCATGGCACTGCCATGGGTCATGCACCTGTAGGCTGATCGCCCTGACAGAGAAGATGTGGCTGAGGTCTACCAGTCCTGAGCATCAGCATAATACTTCCATGATTGATTGTAAGCTTCCAGTTTTGGAGTTTGTCAATTGGTGCCCCGTGCCTGGCCCCCTTGTATTCGGATTGCAGCAATACATGGATCTGGGGGGGGGGGCTCTTCTGCTCCTCCCAAGTCTGGTGAGCCATCACTACTGGGGTGCTCATTGTGTGGGCTATGTGAGATTCACCACCTTCATGTGGTTTACTCCCAGAGCCCCTCAAAAAAAGAAGGGGCATGGATGGATTTTCTGTGGGTTGAAAGATATGAACTCCCCTTTAGTAGCTGGTAGACCACAGGGGTAGGTCTTCTATATGATGGGCCATGGAGTGCTGCTTGATGTTATGGTTCCCATCTGATTGTACTTGATCTCCAGATCCTCCTGGCCCTTGTACCCTCCCTTCCCTCAACATTGGGGAACTCACTCCCAATGGTTAAGGTTCTGTCCAAGCTATGATCAGAGGAGGTGAATGAACTCTCTGGCCCCTCCTCCCCATCAAATGCTTTGTACTGTGTTCCTTGCAGTATAGGTGTACAATCACATTTGGGGCCTCAGAATGATGGGTTTCATATCCCTGTCCACCATAATGGACACCGTGGACATCCTACCTGTTCCTATACATGGCCTTCTGCATCTCCAGATGCCACATTTGCACTCCATCACCTATGATTTGAGTTGCAGCACATACTCTCTTCGTGTGTTAGCTTTCTGATTTGCATGCCCCACCCTCTTGTACTTAGCCCCTTTGCTTTGAGTTGTGCTCAGGGAAGAACAATCAAAACTATGGTTACATGATGCAAGGTTCCACATTAGTAATCAACACTCAGGAAAAGGATCCGGGTATCGGCGTGGATTCTATATTGAAACCCTCTTCCCAGTGTGCAGCTGCAGCTAAGAAAGCAAATAGATATTAGGAATTATAATGAAAGCAATGGAGAATAAAACCAATGATATTATAATATGTCTGGTGCCTTGAATATTGTATGTGATTCTGGTTGCCATATCTTAAAAATGATATAGCAAATTTAGAAAAGGTGCAGAGAAGAGCAACCAAAATGGTAAGGGGGATGTAATTATATCCCTACAAGGAAAGGCTTAAAAGGTTAGGGTTCTTCATCTTGAAAAACAGATGGCTGAAGGGAGGTCTATAAAATAATGGAGTAGAACAGAAAACATTGTTCAGTTGTTTACTCCTTCAAAAAGTGGAAAGACTAGGTGACACACAATGAATCTACAATATAGCACATATAAGACTAATTGGAGAAAGGTTTGTTTTTTTTCCACTCATCCCATCATCAAACTCTGGAATTCACTACCAGAGGATGTACTAAAAGTTATTAGTGCAGCTGAGTTTAAAGAAGTTTGGATAAGTTCCTGGAGGAAAAGTCTATAAAACATTATTAAAGTGGACTGGAGAAATCCATTGCATACCCCTGGGACAAGCAGCATAGAATCTTTCTACCTTTTAGGAACCTAAAAGGTACTTGTGACCTGGATTGGCCACTGTTGGAAACAGGATACTGGGCTTGATGGACCCTTGGTTTGGCTCAATATGGCATATCATATGTTCTTATGTTCAAAATCCCCAGGAACCCTGGAGGACTGTCAGGATGATGAGGAACTGAGAATTCTCTACAACTCCAGAGATATGTTCCACATCCAGAGTGATCTATTGACTCAGATGAGTAAACATGACATTGTACAATAAGTGGTACTCCACTTCTACCATACAGTCATGTTGCAACATGCTCAGTATGAACCTTGTGCTGGTCACAGAGGTGATAGAGTCACCTATGACATGTTAAAGAAAGTGACCTACTGGATCTACATGTATCTGTTTAACTTGATGTAGATTCCAATCTTCTATGTATTTTCAAAGACCTCCTTTGAGAAACAAAGGTCTTACTATGCCTTGGTCTGACCTCCAAATCAATTGGATTAGCCCTGTGGCCCTGTATCTCAAATGTAATAAATACATTTTAACCATCACATTTTTCTTTACTAAGTCTTGAAAGTGACTGGAAATGGGGTACCAGGACCCTCTGGAAGGGTTAATATGGAGAATAACTTGGAGGTTTGCTGATGGCCTAGTGCAGGGCCCTTCAGGACTAGAGTTGGAAATCCACAGGCCTAGTAGAATGTATTATACAAGCCAAGCCATATTTTGAATGTGCTTGCTTATCCTAATTAAGCTGAACAATGGCTGTGCCTAGTTTGACCTAAAACATGTAGGGTCGGATATTCATCTGGGCAGACTATGCGCCGATATGGCACATAGCCCTGCCCGCCAACTGTTAACCCCGGATATTCAATGCTGGGGTCATATGTGGCCCACACATTGAATATCCAGAGATTGTAGCACATGCCAGAAGCTGCAGAGGTTAATCGGGCAGCAACGATATTGCATGCTGCCTAGTTAGCTTCTGCACCTTAAAGATAGGCTAGGGTTTTCCTCACCTATCTTTTAGGTGCAGGTCACTAACCGGGCAGCATGTAATATCAGCGCTGCCCAGTTAACAACAGTCTCTACTTCTGCTGTATCCCAGAATGCCCCAAATATGCCCTGATGCTAACTGCATCTCATCAGGGTATGTAGAGGGGTTAGAAGGGGACATACAATGACACTAATCATGCAAGTGCCATTGAATAGCCAGATTAAAGGCATTTATATTATTTACTGGGCTGTAAACTGTGAAAATGCTTTTCAAATATCGGGCCCATAGTGTTTAACTTCATCTGTAAAGGAGAGGCATGACACAGAGTGATAAGACAAATTTGTACCATGTAACGTTTTTTTCCTAATAGTAGAAGTACTATGGCCTAGCTGTAGTAGGAATTATGGGAGAATTGCTCAGGTTTGCAGGCCTGAATTCCTCTGCTTAAGCGTAAGAAGTATTGTTACTGATATATTCCGGTGTGTTTTGTTTTTATTTGGTTCCTTACTGTATTTTGCAAATGAATTTAGAGAATTGGAGCCAAAGAACAGAGGAAGAAGGAAGGATGTTTTACTTGGCGAGCCCGGGATTAGCTACAACACATTCACTAAGTAGACAGAGTGCATCCCAGCACCCAACTACACTACTGATACCACAGCCACCTTGTTGTTGAACCTTATTTTCATATGTCCCATATGAGTGGAATCTGATCAAGTTTCCCACTTCATGAGACAAGTCATCAAACATCTGTAGAAGTTGCTGTCAGTGAAGGTCAAAGTCCACACTGTTTACCACCCATAGTCTTCTAGACAAGTGGAAAGAACAAACAAAACCACATAGAAACATAAGATATGCCATACTGGGTCAGACCAAGGTCCATAAAACCCAGTATCCTGTTTTCAACAGTGGCCAGTCCAGATCACACGTCCTGTCAAGTTCCCAAAAAGGTACACAGATTCCACATTACTTATTCCTGAATAAGCAATGGATTTCTCTGGTCTTCTTTAATGGACTTCTCCATCAGGAACTTATTCAAATCCTTTTTAATCCCAGCTATACTAACTGCTTTTATTACATCTTCTGTTAACAAATTCCAGAGTTAGATTACACATTGAGTGAAAAAATATTTTCTCCTATTAGTCTTAAATTGGCTACATTGCTGCTTCATTGTGTGTCCACCATTCTTTCTGATTTTTGAAGGAGTAAACAACCGAACAGTGTTGGGCCCACTACTTTTTAACATATTTATAAATAACCTGGAAAAGGGAATAATGACTGAGGTGATCACATTTGCAGATGACACAAAATATTTCAAAGATGTTAAAACACAAGAGGATTGTGAAAAATTTCAAGAGGACTTTGAAAAATTGGGAGACTGGGCATCCAAATGTCAGGAATTTTCCAAGTTATCAATGTCCCTGTTTAATGTACATTACATCTATACAATTCTACAGTGTATTTTGTTTCCTGCAAATTGGCTAGCCTGTTTGATTTAATGCCCTCTCTGACAAAGAGCACAATCCCTCCACCAATATGATCTACCCAATCATTGCGATATAGTTTGTACCTAGGTATCATGGTATTCCATTGGTTATCCTCCTTCCACCATGCCTCTGAGATGCCAATTATATCTAACTTTTCATTTAGTGCTATATATTCTAAATCTCCCATCTTATTATTTGGACTTCTAGCAGCCACATACAGGCATTTCAGAGGTTCTATTTTGTTCATTTTGACAATCTGGCTATCAATTGACAGGGGTAATTTGGAATCTTTCAGCTCTATCTGCTCTGTAAATAAAGGCATCTGGGTTATTTCTACCTTTATTGGAACCTCTCTACTAGGATGTTCTATCTTCCCTCTTTTGCTAGTATCCTTTAAGGATACATCATTCTGAACCATGTGCTCTTGGGTGACTGTTTGCTTTCCCCTATTATTTAGTTTAAAAACTGTTCTATCTTCTTTTAAAGGGTTAATGCCAGTAGCCTGGTCACCCCAGTTATGGTGGAGCCCATTCTTTTGGAAAAGCCCCGTCTCCCTTTCTCCAGAATGTTGCCAAGTTTCTAACAAATCCAAACCCCTCTTCTTTGCACCATCATCTATTCTATGCATTGAGACTCTGGAGCTCTGCCTGTGTTTTGTGTCCTGTGTGTGGAAAAGAAAACATTTCTGAGAAAGCTACCCTGGAAGTTCTGGATTTCAACTTCCTACATAAAAGCCTAAATTTGGCTTCCTTCACACACTTTCTTATGTTAATGGTACCAACATGTACTAAGACAGTAGGTTCCTCCCCAGCACTATTTGGGGTTCATATGTGTGTCTCACAGTAAGTGTTGTGGGGCACATGCATGTGCATGTTTGTTGGGGTGTGTATATATCATGGGGAGTGTCAGGGGCTGGCTGTGTATGTATGTATGTATGTGTGTGTGTGTATATGTGTAAGTCCTGCCAGTATTTTAAGGCCACAGTAAGAGGGCATGTGGGGCTGAAAAGGAGCAGAACATTAAGGTAAGGGGTGGGATTAGACAAGAGGGGTGTGGGCAGTTTGATGGAAGGGGTAGCTAGAAGAGGATGGGTGGAACATAAGAGAAAAGGCAGAGGCAGAAGAGGGCAGAAAGGATGGATCATGGGAGTGTGGGTTTGGAGGAAAAAACAAAGAGCTTGGAAGGGAGAGAGAGAGTAAAGTTGGGTGGAAGGGGGAAAGTGCATTAATGCATGGAAGGCAATGAGGGAGAATGCAGGAGGGACAGTATTGAAGGGCAGGGAGGGGGAGAGTACATGAATGGATAGAGGGTATCAAAGGGCAGGGAGGGGTAATAATGCAAGTGAAAAGAATCTACATGCCCCAGTTGTTCATGATGTGCACACACACAGTCTTCCTATGTCTGGCAGTATCCCTACACACATAAACACAGTCACCCCGCTCCTCACACACATACATACATGCACACATAGATGCAACCCCCAACATACACACACATGCATATCCACCCCACCTTGTCAGTCTCTCCCAACAAACATACCCAAATACTGAAAACCATTCCTTCCCTCACCTCATCCCCCACACCTCTACCTCCTGAACATGCACATGCACACACACACACATATCCCCCTATGCTCTGATATCCCAACCTCACATCTTCATAATGTTTTTAATGTATAATTTTGTGGTATAATTTTTATTTTATTGTGTTCAAATATATTTATATTTTTTAAGATTTATTGTGCTTTCTATGTTCTTTTCTTGGAGTGAAGAAGTAGCATAATGGTTAAGAGCACTGGCTTAAGAACCACAAGACCAGCATTCAATTCCCACTAGCACTCCTTGTGACCTTGGGCAAGTCACTTAACCTTCCACTGCCTCAGAATAATCCAAGTTATCAATGTCTCTGTTTAAATTACATTGTAAACCACCGACTAAAATTAAGAAAGTGGGATAAAAAACTGTTAAATACAATGTTTTACTTGTGTGTTTTATGGTTTTATAATTTACAGTCAAAGATTCTGCACACCCTGATGAAGGCACATACCAAAACATGGCTGTGTTGAGTGAAACGTTCAAGTATCCAATAAACGTCTGCATATGCTATCCACCTCATATGTGGACTTTTTCACCTCGCTCTAAAGACTGTATTTGGCTCTATGAGTGCTTTCTCATTGGACTAAGGAAGGAGTGAGATAGTGGAAATCGGGGAGCTAGGGGAGATGAGCTGGGCTACAGGTGAGAGAAAGAGATGGGGAATTGATAGGTTAGATTCAGGACTAGAGGGAGGATGAAATCTGAGTAGATAGAAAGAGTGTAAAGGACAATATGAAGGAAAGGGCTGAGAGGGAAAGATCAATATTTCAGAGACAGATATGGAGAGGGAATGGAAGACAGAAAGAGCGAATGGCAAATGGACAGCAGATTCGGAAAGAGATTAGAAGGCAGAGCAAAGCAGAAGAGAGACTGGGGCCATCATGACTGAAAAAATAAAATGCCAGACAACAAAGATAGAAAAAAGTATTTTATTTTGAATTTATTAACTGCAACCTATTAGCTTTAGGAAATGTGCATTGTTGATGTATTTAGGTATTGTTCAGTATGATAAAAAGCATTTCTGTTTTTATTTCTCTGGTGTTGCTATAAATGTGAAGTTTGTTTTGTTGATGTTTTTAGTTCAATTATTATCTTTATATTTCAATTTCTTATGTATGGTCTCTTGTTCTTTATTTGGAGAGGGTCTGTCTGTCTTTTGCATGTAATCAAACTCTGGATTTTGTTGCCGGAGGATGTAGTAAAAGCTGTTAGTGTAGCTGGGTTTAAAAGAGGTTTGGACAAGTTCCTGGAGGAAATGTCCATACGCCACTATTTAAAGGGACTGGGGAAAACTACCGCTTATCCCAGGCATAAGCAGCATGGAATCTGTCTACCTTTACGAATCTGACAGGTACTTGTGACTTGGACTGGTCACTGTTGGAAACAGGATCCTGGGTTTGATGGACCTTTGATCTGACCTAGCATGGCGTTTCTTATGTTGTTATGACTGAGGTGCGACATGTCGAGCTCTGTAGTAGTTACACTTGTTCTGTTTTTTTTCCCACTAAGAAAGGTATTGGTGTTTGATCAGATGCACTAGGGTAAAAATAGTACTGCTGTCTTTTGGTACTGTGTATGAGTCCCGATATATTGTTCTGATATTTATTCATTTATTGCTTCTTCTATACCGCACTATTTATCATCAGCGCGGTTCACATTTAACAAGAAATGTGCAATGTAGTACAGTCTAACATTGCACTTACAAAGAACAGGGAAATTAAAACTTGGTGAACAGGTGAACTATATACACTATATATAAGATAGTATAAGGGTAGCAGAATGCGCTGGGAGGCTATATACATATACATATTTGTTATTGTTGTTCCAGGGTTGGCAAGGAGCAGGGTTGTCGGGGAAGGATAATTTAGGTGCACAGATTGAGCTGCTATGGGACGGGATATGGATGGCTAGGTGGTAGTATCAGGATTGGCGAAATGTTGCTGGAAGAGGTGATGTTTGAGTTTCTTCCTGAATTGGGGGAGGTTGTTTATGGCGCGGATGTCTGGTGGAAGTGAGTTCCAGCAAAAGGGTGCATATAGGGCAAATGCACGTTTTCTCGTCGTCTTGGAACTTTGGTGATGGCTTTTGGGAGAAGTATGGTGTTGCAGGCTATTGATCTCCTTGATCTATTGAGGGGGGTGGGCTGAACGAGGTCTGAGAGGGAGGTAGATGTACTGTTATTATTACAGCAGGTTTGCTATGGGTTCTGAGTGGTCTTTTTGTAGGGTTTTATGTTTTTCTGCTTTTGTCTGGGTATTTTATTTGGGGCAACAGATGGACCAACAAGAGACTATACTGTGCTGATGGACTCCATCTCTCTGTCGCAGGGAAAAGAATCCTAAGTGAAAAATTCAGGCAGTATGTGGATATGCATTTAAACTAGGAAAAGGGGGTGACGGATGTGGAAGGTCAACATCTGCATGCCACCCCCTGCAAAAGCAGAACAACATCAGAAACAGCCACACTCTTAAACCACACATCAAAAACAAGTGGGAAGAAGTGGGCAGAACAAAATCAATGCAAAATACACACAAGCCAGGTAAATGCTGGAAAGCAATGAGCACAAATACTCGAAGCTTAGCCAACAAAATTCCGGACCTGGAAGCCCTAATGGTGGAAACGGATTTGGACATTGTGGCCACTACAGAAACATGGTTTAATGAATCACATGATTGGGATATAGCCATAGCTGGCTGTAATCTATTCAGAAGAGACAGAGAAAATGGAAAAGGAGGGGTAGTAGCCTTGTATGTCAAAAGCAATATTAAAGCTACTGAAATGCAGGGGACATGGGGAAAAGAAGACGTGCTCTGGATTGCATTGGAAAGAAGAGATGGCACTGTCATCCATATTGCTGTAGTCTAAAGATCTCCGACTCAAATTGAAGAGAGAGAGAACAAATTGATTATAGATATTGCGAAGATAACAACAAAGGGGGAAGTGATCCTATTGGGTGACTTTAATCTACCTGATGTGGATTGGATTACTCCTTCTGCACATCTGGAAAGAAACAAAAAAATTGTGTATGCTCTCCAAGATGCGTTACTTAGACAAATGGTGATGGAACCAACCAGGGAAAGCTCAACGTTGGATTTAATGCTCAATAATGGTGATAGCGTGTCAAATGTCTGCGTGAGTGCCCCTGTGAGCAACAGCAATCATCACACAGTGTGGTTTGAGATAAAAGCCATGGTACAGGCCAATCATAGCAATCTCAAAGTCCTAAACTTCAAAAACACTGACTTCAATAAAATGGCCGAGTACTTAAAGGAGGAAATGATGGGGTGGAAGGAGATAACGGAAGTGGAATTGCAATGGGCTAAACTAAAGGTGGCAATAAACCCGATGCTCACTTATGGAGGACGAATATCGCCTGTTCATAAGATAAGTGTTGGATGCACTATTGTTTAAGTGATTTTGGGTTATTTACTCATTGAATAAAAAGGGTTCTGCTGATACTGAGGGGAGAGTTGTCATCTTTCCTGCTCGTGCCGGCTGACCCCGACAAAAAAAAAATCAGTTTTGGACAATTGAGAATTGCAGTTTGGTACCGACAGCACCCAATGGTACATTTATCAATGACTTTTATTATAGTTTGTTTTATTTAGAACCCATAGCAAACCCACCATATCATAACAGCACTACCAGGACTCATATGGCACCATACCCTACCTATCAAAAGGCAACACTGCAGATATTAAACAATACATCTCAGAGAATACCAATACATCTCTTACTGGGGAAAGAGAACAAATGGCACTGTGAAATCAAAACTACATAAACAGAATACATCAGCTCGGTTACACATGCAGAACATGGACCGTCACCAAACAAAGAAAAGGGAACCCCAAAAGCCAAACTTGGAATGTACAACAACACTGGAGAAATAAAACCATAAATTAATTTCCTCTTGTATTAAACAAAATTCAAAAATGTTAACGATGCACATTTCCCAGAGTGACATATTCCAGTTAATAAATTCAAAATAAAAAAAAAGTACTTTCTACCTTTTGTTGTTTATGCATTTTATTTTTCAGTTGTAATTGCTCCAGTCACTTTCTTCTGGTATCTTTCTGTCTTGTGTTAACTCTTCATTGTCTGCTGTCTATTTGTCCTTTCTTCTCTCTTCTAGCTTTTTCCCATTCTCTCTCTACGTTTGATTTAACATATTGATCTTTCCCCTTTTGCTCCTTCCTCCATTTCTTTCTTTATTCCTTTTTCATCCACTCAAATTTCACTCCTCCATCCTCAATCCCCACTTACTCTTCCAATACCTGGTCAAATGTAGATTTTTCTTCCCTCCCTCACAAAATATCTCCCCCCCTCCATCCTCAATCCCCCAGCCCCATCCCCTTCTAGTCCTCTCCCAACATCAGCTCCCTTCTAGTTTCAACCCCATCCAGCATCCACTCCCTTCTAGTCCCATTATCCCATCCCCCACATCAGTCCATTTCCAGTCCTAATACCCCCATCAGACCATTTCCAATTCTAGTCCACCATCAGCCATTTCCAATCCTAGCCCCCCAATCAGCCATTTCTAGTCCTATCCTAGCCCTCCCATCAGCCATTTCCAGTCCTATCCTAGCCCCCCATTAGCCCTTTCTAGTCCTATAAAATATAAAATGTGCCCTCATAAATGCACAATCTATACAAAAGAAATGGCCAGTCATACATGACGTGATTTCCCTCCATCGCCTAGACATACTCTTCATAACCGAAACATGGCTCTCTGATGATGATAACGTCCTCCTCAATCAGCTACTACCTAACAACTTTTCAATACACACATGCCACAGGAGTGGTAAACGAGGTGGAGGTGCACTCGCTATCACCAAAACTGACCTCCATTTCCACCTGAGCCATGCAACCAACACACCATCCATAGATGCAATCACAATTACCAACAAACACTGCTCCATCAACCTAATATACAGGGCCCCATCTACTGACCCCGACTACCTTGCAACTACAATTGATCTCACATCCAACTCACAACACCCAAACACACCAAGCTGGGTTATAGGAGACTTCAATTTACCATCCTTGCCAAAGGCACAAGCCTCAGCTTTCCTCGATGCCCTCGAGGAATTAGGATACACACAGCTGATCCACGGGCCCACCCATGTGAAAGGTGGTACACTGGACCTTGTCTTTGCCCCACAGAATACAGGCAACACAATAAACACTACTATACTCTCCAACACTGCAGTCCTCTGGTCCGACCACAGGTTAATCATTTTTCAAATATTACTGCAAAACAAACCCCAGAACAATGACGATAAGTCCAACAATACCACAAAAGCAGTACCACGTAAGTTCCATGCCTTTGACAAAGACGCAATCCTCGACCAAACTCGCTCACTCCTCGACTTGACATCTATCGACCCTGATGAGCTGGTATCTGCCTGGAATGAAAATTTCACTGCTATTGCTCTGCTACCACCATCAAACAATCCAACTAAGAAAAGAACCTCTGCAGCCTGGTACTCCGCTGAACTTAGAGCGTCATTAACTTGCCTAAGAAAAATGGAAAGACACTGGCGCAGAACCCACTCCACGGATGATCTAAAAGCATACAATGTGCAACTGGAAAAACACCACCAAGCAATATCCGAAAGCATAAAAAGATTCTACACAGACACACTAAAGCGGTCCCTAAACAAACCACACGACCTATTCACCCTGGTAAAGAACCTAACAAAAGAGCCAGCACCTGAGAAACCTAGCCTGCTCCATCCTCAAGTCTTCACTGACCTCTTACAAACGAAGCTGTGCCAGACCAATAAGTTCACTGCTCCCAACACTCCAATCAACCAGGATCACTAGCACCACTGTCCATTTTTTCCAAGCCATCTAAAAAACAAATTGAAGATATAATCGCCGGAATCAACACAACCACTGCACAAACCGACCCTTGCCTGGTGTTCTGGATAAAAGAGCTACGATCGACTGTCAGCCCTTTTCTGTCCAAGCTAATGGACTGCTCCTTCACAAATGGGACCTTTCCCCAATCCCTCAAACGTACCTCTATCAGGCCACTACTAAAGAACAGTAAGCTTGACCCTAAGAAGCCAGACTCATATAGGCCGATATCAAGCATCCCACTCTTGGCGAAAATCATCGAAAAAGAAGTTCAAACATAAATCCAAGAACATATTGATGCTTCTGCCCCACTTGATTCATGTCAGCATGGTTTTAGAGCTGCTCACAGCATGGAGACTCTCCTCACCATCCTCTTCAGTACATTAATAACAGGAATTGATAACATACGCCAGGGATATGTGCTCATCTTCTTAGACATCGCAGCCGCGTTCGACTCAGTCTGCCATGATCTCCTCCTACACCGCCTCCAGGAGAAGGGGATATGTGACTCTGCACTTAAATGGTGCAAGTCCTTTCTCTCTAATAGATGGCAACACGTAAGATCAGGAGAAACAACATCAGAACCTTTCCACCAGAGTCAAGGGGTCCCGCAAGGATCATCTCTCTCTGCACTCATGTTTAATATATATATGCAACCTATCTGCGAGATCATCCGGTCCTTTATTTATTTATTTATTTAGCTGTATTTATATCCCGCTTTTCACCGGATCAAAGCGGTCATTTGGGAGATACATTTAACACGAGGGGATATGACACACATATGCTAATACTTACAGGGAACATGGGCAATGGAGGGTTAAGTGGCTCACCCAAGACCACAAGGAGTACCTATAGGACTAGAAATCCCAGTCCCTCTGGCCTGAGATTGCTGTCCCCAGGTGGGACTTGAACCCCCGGCCCTCTGGCCTGAAGTACATTGTCCTAACCACTAGGCCACTCCTCCCAAGGTGAGCTGTCTGTTGTACGCTGACGATGTTCTCCTATATATGCCATTCACTACTGAGAACCCTGCCCTTTCCCCACTGACAGACTGTTTCGATACAGTATCCAGCTGGCTCCAAACGCAAAATCTTCAGATACAACATAAGAAAACCAAAGTCCTTTTCATCACAAGGAACCCAAATTTCATCACTCCTCCTTACTTGAAGGTCCAAGATGCAGAACGTCTGACCAAACCCTCCATCAGATACCTGGGAGTCACACTTGACGAGCGACTAGACATGAAGACCCATATAAGCAATGTAGCAAGAGCCGTATACCATAAAATATGATCCCTCAGACACCTACGCTCCCTACTTGAACCAGATGACTTCCGGACAGTGTATCAAGCTCTGGTCTTGCCACATATTGACTATGCCAACACAATACTCCATGGTCTACCACAATCCACTTTGCTTCCATTGCAGCTAGCAATGAACTCAGCAGCACGAGTTCTCCAGGGCGCTGCCATGAGGGAACACATGACACCCATCCTGAAACAATTACACTGACTCCCTATAAAAGGTAGGATCACATTCAAGACCATACTAATGACCTTCAAGATCATAAACGGACTCGCCCCATCTTCCTTATCCGATCTCATACTGATAACCCCCCCTAATAGATCTAGAAGATCTCATGCTGCCAATAAACTAGTAGTCCCAAAAGAAACGACCAAGTGTTGCCAAAGCACAACGAACAGGGCTTTTAAGCTCGCCGCACCTAAATGCTGGAACACCCTTCCACACAGTATCCGTGATATCACCAATCTAACCCAGTTCAGAAAAGCCGTGAAACATTACCTCTTCCTCTTACATTACCCGGATGACAGCACCACTGATCACTCACCATCCAGCTAGGCAAATCTACACAAATGTCCAATCAATTTGCATTGTACAGATGTAAATAGTTACCCCTGTTTCTTTCCAAGTTCCTATTCCTGTTATTTGTAAACACAAATCAAGTCATTTGAAATGTGTATGTAAAATGTTCCATGTAAACCGCACTGATGGAAAATAGCGCGGTATATAAGAAAATGTAAATAAATAAATAAATAAATAAATAGTGCCCCCATCAGTCCATTTCCAATTCTAGCCCACCATCAGCCATTTCTAATCCTAGCCCCCCAATCAGCCATTTCCAGTCCTATCCTAGCCCTCCATTAGCCCATTTCCAGTCCTAGCTCCCCCATCATCTATTTCCAGTCTTATTCTAGCCCCCATCAGTCCATTTCTAGTTGAAGAACTCCGATCAGCCAATTTCCAGTCCTAGCTCCCATCAGACATTTCCAGTCATATCATAGCCTCCCATCAGTCCATTTCCAGTCCAAGCCCTCCCATCAGTTATTTCCAGTCCTATCCTAGCCCCCATCAGACCATTTCCAGTCCAAGTCTCCCCCATCAGCTAATTTCCAGTCATAGCCCTCTCCCAGCAGCTCATTTCCAGTCCTAGCTTCTCCATAAGTTATTTCCAGTCCTATCCTAGCCCTCCGATCAGCCATTCTGAGTCCTATCCTAGCCCCCCATCAGCCCATTTCCAGTCCATGTTCCCCCATCAGCTATTTTCAGTCCTATCCTAGCTCCCATCAGTCCATTTCCAGTTCAAGAACCCCCATCAGCCCATTTCAAATTCTAGCCCACCATCATCCATTTCCAATCCTAGCCCCCCATCAGCCATTTCTAGTCCTATCCTAGCCTTCCCATCAGCCATTTCCAGTCCTATCCTAGCCCCCCCCATCAGTCCATTTCCAGTCCTAGCTCCCCCATCAGCTATTTCCAGTCCTATCCTAGCCCCCATCAGTCCATTTCCAGTTCAAGAACTCCCATCAGCCCATTTCCAATCCTAGCCCCATCAGACATTTCCAGTCCTATCCTACCCCCCCCCATCAGCCCATTTCCAGTCCTAGCCCTCCCATTAGCTATTTCCATTCCTATCCTAGCCCCCATCAGTCTATTTTCAGTCAAAGCCTCCCCCCATCAGCTCATTTCCAGTCCTAGCTTTCCCATGAGCTATTGCCAGTCCTATCCTAGCCCCTCCATCAGCCCTTTCTAATCCTTGGCTCCCCATCAGTCTATTTCCAGTCCAAGTCCCCCCCCCCCACTCACTCTATTTCCAATCCTAGCTCCCCATCAACTATTTCCAGTCTTATCCTAGCCCCCCATCAACCCTTTCCAATCCTTGACCTTCCATCAGCCCATTTCTAATCCAAGCCCCACCCCACTCAGCTCATTTCTAGCCCTAGCTCCCCCATCAACTATTTCCAGTCTTAGCTCCCACAAAGAGCCCTGCGGCTGTCCAACTGCTTTTAGAGAGCTCCCGGCAGACCCTAGCTCACCTCTGACAGTGCTGAAATGAAGAGTGCCATTTTTCTTCACTTCAGCAGCTGTGCCGTACTATAGGCTGCTGGTACACTGAGTGTCGGGAAACAGGAAGTTCCCTTTGACCTTCGCATGCCAGCAGCCTATAGTACAACACAGCTGCCAAAGTGAAGAAAACGGCACTCTTCACTTCGGCGCTGTCAGAGGTGAGCTGGGGCTGCTGTAGCAAAGTGCAATCAATGAATAAGTCCAGGAGTCAATTGACAGGGTCCAAGCCAGTTTATTGTGCACAGGCCCAGTCAGTCAAAGCTTCAAAAGGAACTGAGCAAAAGTTTTTACAGAGACATAACCATTTATACCTCTTTTTCAGTTTGATACATGAGAACTTTCTATTGGTTCCAACTCGATATATGCAAACTTCTCATTGGTTTTACATTCCCTTCATTTGTCCAATTAGAAATCCCTCCGGAGCCTAACAACCGGCCCCCTCCCTTAGGATTGCTCTAACAATGGTGCAGTTCTTGATTTTGTTACTTCTCTACTGCAAGGTTATCCCTAGCTCCAGGAATACATATATTGAAACATTTCTGTTCTTTCACACATAAGAGAATAATGGAAGACTTATGAATTCATAAAAACTTTTTATTAAGCAGTTTAAAACAGTTTTCTCATTTTCCACAGATTTTTGGTTCTTTTCTAGCTATAATGGGAGTTAGGATCCAGGCCTAACTTACAGGCCTTTCATAGTAGCAGGCCATGCTAGGCCATAGCCTACCACATTCCCCCCTTTGATTATTCTCACCCGCAAGTGAGGAAGGGTGAGAATTAAATCACTCATTAGTCAATTCACACATTATACTGGTGTAATAGCATCATCATCATGGGGTATAGGGTAATATTGCCACATAGCTAATACCTTCGCAGCTGCCTTCCGCTCTATAGTGTTATCTATTGATGATATTACCATGCGTAAGCAAAGGGGTAGGAGACAAGGGAGCAATAAGCACATGGCTAATATGAATAGTACAATTAACATAAGGGCTTTTAGACCACCAATCCAGGAGAACAATGAACCAAACCTCCCATCCATCTTTAAACTGTGCCAGGTCTGGACAGGCACAAATGTCTGCTCTCTCATCTGGGTGGCTAGATCTTCAACTACATGCCCATTATTATCAATCTGTAAACAACAATTATTTAGATTCAACTTCCCACATACCCCACCTTCAGCTGATAACAAATAATCTAAAGCTAAACAATTTTGATAAATGGCTGTGCGCATTTGCGAACTTAGTTTTGCCAGAAGGGTTAGTGCTTTACTAGTTTCATTGGTTATTATTTCAACAGCTTGCAAACGTATTATTCGATTAATCATATAAACAGGGGTACGATATCCCCAAGTCCCATCCTGCTCCCAAGTAGCAGGTCCATAGTATGAGATGATTCTTTCTGGTGGCCATTCTTCAGATGACGCGTCCCATTTGTCCCATTGGCCTATCTTCAAGGCCTCCTTCAGCTGTCGACTTCTGTACACAGGATATCCCAGTTGTTCTCCCTGGGATGTAGGCAGAAGGAAAAAGGAAGGTCGTATGGTTCCCAATACACATGCGCCTCCCCAGTGGTGAGGAAGTCTGGCATATGCTCGGGTTCCGCAAATCAAGTACAGTCCAGGTGGTGCTTGCCAAGAATTATATGCTGCTAAGTTAGTCCAGATACTGGCAAGTTTGGGGAACTGAACTAGAGTATTGGAAGGTTCAGTAGCATTGACTCCTGACCACCAAGACGTCTTCTTAGTGGTACTGTTGTAGAACTTCTGATTGAGACAGACCAGCTGCCCCACTTCCATATTAAACATTGGTCCATAGCGAGAAAAACATGTTACCCACAATGGAGTGGGCCAATACCCATTCATTTGTGGTATTGTGTATATTAATCTGATTATATGGAATAGAATAGTTCAGTTCTTGTGCCTCCCAAGGCCATTGGTCTCCCATCGTTGTTCCTCCACAAAACAGACAGTCTGAAACATGGTGACTAGATGCGACTGCTCCTGCTAATTCAAGAAATAAGTTCTGGGAGGCAGGAGGAATTTCAAACTCTGATTTCATGGCTTCATAGAAAGAGTGATGTATACGATAGGGTGAGGATACATGGGTTTTGGTGTTTTATTGCAGATATAAGATAGTCCCAGGATCTATACCTCCTCCTGCTATACGCAACCCAAACTTGTATCCTTGCTTCCAGTGACTGGGGTTGACTATGAGAAGTTGCAGGGGATTACAGGCACCTTTCTGGCATTTCTTGGGTTCTGGTAGTCTGATCTTTGTTAAGCTGCCCTTGCGATGATCACCATCTCATCCCATAGGTGCATTCTTCCAGGTAGCAAAATATACACAGTCCCATTTTGGGCAAAGGTAATCATGTTTAGATGTAGTGGTGTAAATGGTGGCTGCAGAACTCTTTCCTGTACACCGTCCCCATCCGTAGGCTCCTTCTGGACACATGTATTTATCATCATGGTAGTATGCTCGCTCCCATGACCCACATCTGTGGTAAGCATTTCTGTTGATTGCATCACAAGCATCAAAGTTCAAAATAATAGGTTTTGTGGGGTTGGTGAGGGGTTTCGTCGCATTCAGGATGGCTCCATCTTCATCATTCCAACGTATCTCAAATGTATAATATGAAGGGTTCTGTCGAGGGTTATAACAAGTCTTACTTTTCCCCTTTGTGCAAATATTTAGTTTGGTGCCATTATAAATACACCAGCTGACTGTACCAGTGCAAGTATAGTAGGAGTGATAGAGCAAAGTCTGAGTAATCTTTTGTCCTGTTCGGGTGGTGGTTATGCAGGCTGCACAAGGGGGTAGGGCAAAAGCCTTTTCCAAGATTCCCAGGATCACCACTCCCACAAGGCAATAGTGGAAGAACATTATGATTACAGTCTCTGGAGGTTAACTGGAAAGTTGAGTATGATGAACTTGTTGAGTCTTCTTCTATTTACGCTGCGATGGTCACTCTCGCGTGACGTAGGTGGATTCTGAAGATTCTCTATAAAGCTGGCTGTCTCCTCAAGGTGAGCCGCAATGGAGTCTCAGGATCATTCACTGACATCCATTGGCCTGGATCAGGAGCAGCTGCCGGCTTCACTCGACTGTGGTGGATCCAAGGTTCAAATTCTTCAATTTTCACTGCGGTAGGGGTTGACAGGATGACGACGTATGGTCCCTTCCAATGCGGCGCCAACAGGGTCTTTCTCCACTCTTTCACCCACCCGGATGTTCCTGGCTTGAAGGGATGCAGAGGCTCGGTCAGGTTGATGGGTAGTCGATCTTGCACCCACGTTTGGAGTTTCTGAAAAACAGAACCTAAAGCTAATAGTTCTTGTCTAGTTATTTCAGATCCTATCTGTCTCATGTCTCCCTTTATTCCCTGCACTATGAGTGGAGGTCGCCCATACAAAATCTCAAAAGGGGAGACTCCTAAGGATCTGGTGGGAGCTGAACGTATCCTAAGGAGGGCTATGGGGAGAACTTGGAGCCACTTCAGGTGTGTTTCTTGGCAAAGCTTGGATAACTGAGTTTCAAGGTTCTATTCATACGCTCTACTTTCCCTGAGCTCCGGGGTCTGTAAGCAGTGTGTAACTTCCATTTTATTTGCAGAGCTTGAACTAACTGTTGGGTCACTTGGGATACAAATGATGGACCATTATCTGACCCTATAGTTGATGGTATTCCAAATCGGGGAATGATCTCATGGAGCAATACCCTAGTGACTTCTCGGGCTTTCTCAGTTCGGATGGAATAGGCTTCTACACACTAACATATAGTGATATCCATTTGCACGGGGCATTTCAGCAAAGTCTATCTGTATATTACTCATTGGGGTCACCCCTACTGACTGAACTCTTGGGGGTGGAACAGGACCTTGCTTGGCATTATTTTTGGCACATATCAGACATTGCTGTGCCACCGAGGTGGTCAGGGATCCTAGCAGTGAAATACAGAAATGGGGTCTCAGGGCTTTCTCCATGGCTGTTTTTCCATAATGTGTGGCTTGGTGAAAAGCTTGAACAAAGGCTGGCCCTAATGCTTCAGGGATGACTGTAGGACCTGGAGGTGGATTACCTTCTGGGGGTGGCAACACTATCCAACCTTGTTCTGTCAAAACTCCTCCCTCCTTTTCACAATAATAGTCTAACTCTCTTGTAGTATATCGGGGTGCCCAGGAACTGAGGGGCACAGGGAATAGGGCTGCTTGCATTACAGTATCTTGGGTCCTAACTTGTCCTGTGGTGGCTGCCTTTCGGGCTGTGACATCTGCAAATCTATTCCCTTGGGTAACTTCTCCTGCTCCTGCCTGATGACCTCGGCAGTGCATGACTGCCACTTGTTTAGGGGCCCATACAGCATCTAATAACATCAATATCTCGTGCCCATACCTAATGGCCTTACCCCCTGGGGTGATCAACCCTCGCTCTTTATACAAGGCTCCATGTGCATGCAAAGTAGTGAAAGCATATTTGGAATCTGTGTACACATTTATGCGGAGTCCTTCTCCTAATGTCAAGGCTCTGGTGAGGGCTATCAATTCAGCGTTCTGTGCGGAAGTTCCTGGGGTCAGGGCTGAGGACTCAACTACCAGATCAAGGGTCACCACTGCATATCTAGCACAACGATGTCCATTGATGACCATACTGCTTCCATCCACAAAGAAAGTCCATTCTGGGTCCTCTTGAGGGACATCGGTCAAATCAGGGCGACTTGAAAATACAGTGTCCATGGTTTCTAAGCAATTATGATCAGGTGGCCCAGGACCAATTGGAAACAATGTAGCAGGGTTCAGAGCTTGACTGACTTTCAACTGTATCCGAGGGTTTTCACACAACATGCTCTGATATTTCAACATTCGTGCATTGGTTAGCCAGAAGTTTCCTTTGTGTTGCATTAGAGTCAAAACAGAGTGTGGCACAGTGACTTGAAGTGTTTGTCCTAGTGTGAGTTTATCTGCTTCGCCCACTAGGAGGGCTGTTGCTGCGATAGCTCTCAGACAAGGGGGCCATCCTTTTGCAACTATATCCAATTGTTTTGACAGGCTACTGGTCGTTGCCAGGATCCAAGAGATTGAGTCAATACTCCCAATGCATTTCCTTGTGACTCATGAACAAAAAGATGGAAAGGCTTCTGAACATCTGGAAGACCTAAAGCTGGGGACGACATCAGAGCCTTTTTCAAAGTCCAGAATGCTACATCTTGTTCGGGTCCCCAGTCTAGTGGGGATTTTTCCATTCCTTTGGTGACTTGGTATAGTGGCTTTGCAATCAGGGCGAAGTTGGGGATCCATATGCGACAATATCCCGCGGCCCCCAGGAAGGCTCTCACTTGCCTCCTAGTGGTTGGAATGGGGATATTACATACAGCTTCTTTGTGTTCTGGTCCTAAACGTCGGATCCCACTGGACAACTGGAATCCCAAATACTTGACTTCAGTTTGGCATAGTTGTGCTTTGGCTCTTGAGACTTTGTATCCAGCATCTTTGAGAAGGTACAAAAGTTCACTAGTAGCTTGTAGGCATTCACTTTCTGAGTTGGTGGCTATGAGCAAGTCATCTACATACTGAAGAAGAACCCTCTTCCCTGGGTCCACTGGGTAACTTGAGAGATCTTGACTCAGGGCTGCACTGAAGAGAGTAGGTGAATTCTTGAATCCTTGGGGTAATCTGGTCCAGGTGAGCTGGCCCCGCCTTCCTATTGTGGGGTCTTTCCATTCAAAAGCGAATAAAAGTTGACTGGTGGGTGCTAGGCGCACACAGAAAAAGGCATCTTTCAGGTCCAGGATGGTGAAGTGAGTAGCCTCAGCGGGGATCAGTCCCAAGAGAGTATAAGGGTTTGGTACTACAGGGTGTATAGTTTCAACTGCATCATTTACTTGCCTTAGATCTTGTACTGGGTGGTAGTCCCCTGTCCCAGGCTTCTTTACTGGGAGAAGGGGGGTGTTCCAAGGTGACTGGCATTCCTTGAGAAGTCCGTACTTCAGCAGTTTCATCAAATGGCAGTGGATTCCTTCAATGGCTGGTCGAGGGAGAGGATACTGCTTCACATGCACTGGTTCCACTCCTGGCTTGAGGGTGACAATGACAGGGGCTATGTTCTTCGCTAGGCCAGGTGGATTATCTTCTGCCCATACTTCAGGTGGAGCTATGAGGTTGGTAGGTATACAGGGACTAGTTGACTTTATTTGTGGTGCACTATAGAACCGTCACTCTTCTTCTCGGGGAACAGTAAGCACCATCAATCCAGCAGGCTTTGGGTTCACAGTCATTTTCATTTCTCCCCCTTCAACAAAGGATATTTGGGCCTGGAGCTTGGCAAGCATGTCTCGGCGCAGCAGTGGAATAGGACACTCAGGCATATACAAGAACTGGTTCGTTATCTTCTGTCCCCCCAGTTCACACATGCGGTTCTGCAAGAATGACTTTGTGGCTTTATTTCCAGTGGCTCCCACAATGGTAACAGATCGTGAGGACAGAGGAGCTACTGGCTTGGCTACTACTGAATGTTCTGCTCCTGTATCTACCATGAATTCCATGTATTGGTCCCCTATCTTTAAACTGACCATAGGCTCCTGGGGACCCAGGGTGAACTTGGAGCCCGGTCTGACCCAGTCTTCATCTACGTCGTCCAGGTCATAGCCCGTTGCTACTGCCACTCCCTCAATGGCTTCCTCCCTCTCCTGCTGGAACTGTGTTCGGTTCATTCCTCCCATCCTTCGAAATCGTCCTCCTGGCCTCCAGGGACTCCCTCCTCCTCTTGCAGGGGCAGAGTCCAGATGCGGGCACTCATTTCTCCAATGTCCTTCTTCCTTGCAGTAGGCGCACTGATTTGCACCCAATTGAGGCCTTTCGCTTCCGCGGCCTCTTCTACGTCCTCTGGTCCTTTGATTAGGAAAACCTCCTCCACATTGTTCGGTTATAGCAGCAGCAAGAAGATCTGCCTTCTTCTTCATCTTTCGTTCACTTTCTCTGTCTCGTTCATTTTCACGATTCATAAATACTTTCTGAGTGACTTCCATTAACTGAGCTGTATTCATGCCTGCAAATCCATCCAATTTCTGCAATTTTCGCTTTATGTCTCTCTGGGACTGACTAACAAAGGCTGCATTTACCATGCATAAATTTTCCTGAGCGGCGGGATCATATGGGGTATACAATCTATAAGCTTCAGACAACCGCTCATAAAAGGCCGCTGGGCTCTCATCTGGACCCTGGAGAACTTCCGATACTTTCCCGATATTCATGGCCCTCTGGCCTCCCTTCTTCAGGCCCTGCAATAAGGCCTGGCGAAATCTGGTAAGGGCCGCCGCCCCCCCCTTTCATCATTCGGGTCGCACCCGGGATCTTCATTGGGATATTCTGTAACAGCTGCTTGTGGGGGATTTATTCCTCCCCTTTCTACAGGGTTCTCTTCTAACCAACGGAGGGCTGCTTGCCCGATTCGCCCTCGCTCCTCAGTAGTGAAGAGGGTAGACAGGAGCTGGCAACAATCGGCCCAGGTAGGCTGATGGGTTTGCCTAATGCTAGACATTAATTTTGTTAATTCCTGAGGCTTGGCTGTATAGGACGCATAATGCATTTTCCAGTTTAATAAATCTGTAGTGGAAAAGGGTACATAAACTAAGCTGCTTGGTCCTGGCGCCATCTGGCCCTGATCATTTAAAACAGGCATTCCAGGCACTTGGCGTAATGGCATTAGGTGCCCTGCTTTCTTCTTGGGAGTTACGCTTCTTAAATCATAAGGCTCCCGGACACAAATCTCCTTGGTGGGTGACCCTGAACTGGCAGGAGAGCCTCCGCTTTCTATCTCATCAGAGGACTCGAGTCCCCCTGCTGTGCTTGGGCCTGACTCGGGACTTTCACTCGGGGTAGGGCGCTTCTTAGGCTGCTGTATCGGTATTTTCTGGGGCTCCTCTTCTGGCTCTACTTCAGGTCGTGGTGCTGTAGGAACTAACCTCTGTGGGTGCTGGGGTAAACTATCCAGAATATCTGGGGACTCTGGGTCAGAATACACAGGCAGCTTCTCTTCCTTAGCTTTTTTGGTTCCCCTAGTAGTAGCTACAAATATTTTACAGTGCTCCTCATAACAGCGCTTCATCCATGAGGGCTGCTGTTCACACACACTTAACCAGGAATCTATATAGGGGAACTGGTCAGGATACACTCTTAGTATGAGTTGATGAATTCGTAAAACTGTCTCAAAATCAAAGGTGCCCCCTCGGGGCCATGAAGCAGCTAATGCAGGCCACTCCCTTTCACATAACATTTTTAATCTGGATGGAGTCATTTTCATACCATAATCACCCAAAAAATCCTTTACGGAAATTCTTGATCATACATGCCAACGGAGTTTGCGTGGACTCCGTCCCTCCCATAATCTAAACGTACCTACGTACACTACCTACATACTCAACGTACCTGCGTATGTTGCGTACCCTACGTACCCTACGTACACGTAATGATGTACAAGACAACGAATAATAAGGATAGGTAGTATGGCTGTAGGTAAGGGGTCTGTACAACCCACAGAACACTGGGGGGGACAAACACCACTCGCTTCCTCCTGTTCGCGACCTGGGCGCGGTTGCCCGGCCAGGAACTGCGCTACTTAGGAGTCCGCTCTCGCTCGGTCTGTATTTCAAGTCCTCTCACTCACACAAGCAAGCATATTTCAACAAGATATCATATTTCAATATTTCAAGTGCCCATGTTTTCTGACTAACTGACTATTTCAAACAAGAAGGGTCGATGGCTTCGGCTTCCGCTTTCCTTACGCGGAGCTTACTAGGACCGCCCTTATGGGAGGTGATCAGGCTCCCTTGTCTCGCTCACACTCATGCGAGATTTCCCAGTTAGTCTATATCAAATATACCAAATCAGTCCTGCGCATGCAAGACGTTGTCCCAGGCTGTTCTTTCTGACTATTAAATCACAAAAATGTCTACTCACCGGATCCGGTCCCCGATACCACACCAGCTTCTGAGTTGGAACCTGGACTCCCCCGGGTCAGAGGTGTTGGCCAGCTGGACCCGATGGCCCACCAAGGCAGGCGGAACCCTCTCTGGCACAAAGGGGCCGGCAGCACCTGAGGTTTCCCCCGCGGTCGGAAAGACACCGTTCCAACCGGGCCAAACCTCAAGGCGAATTACGTGGATTATTCACTTGAATACCATTTACCACTCGCACTTCCTGGTCAATGCACCAAGAATATGCTGTAGCAAAGTGCAATCAATGAATAAGTCCAGGAGTCAATTGACAGGGTCCAAGCCAGTTTATTGTGCACAGCCCCAGTCAGTCAAAGCTTCAAAAGGAACTGAGCAAAAGGTTTTACAGAGACATAACCATTTATACCTCTTTTTCAGTTTGATACATGAGAACTTTCTATTGGTTCCAACTCGATACATGCAAACTTCTCATTGGTTTTACATTCCCTTCATTTGTCCAATTAGAAATCCTTCCGGAGCCTAGCAACCGGCCCCCTCCCTTAGGATTGCTCTAACAATGGTGCAGTTCTTGATTTTGTTACTTCTCTACTGCAAGGTTATCCCTAGCTCCAGGAATGCATATATTGAAACATTTCTGTTCTTTCACACATAAGAGAATAATGGAAGACTTATGAATTCATAAAAACGTTTTATTAAGCAGTTTAAAACAGTTTTCTCATTTTCCACAGATTTTTGGTTCTTTTCTAGCTATAATGGGAGTTAGGATCCAGGCCTAACTTACAGACCTTTCATAGTAGCAGGCCATGCTAGGCCATAGCCTACCACAGGGCCTGCCAGGTTGTGCATTAAAGCAGACACTGCTGCCGCTGCTTCTGCTGCTGCCGCTGGTGCCGAATGTGAGATGTTGTTGGCTCAAGGCCCCCTGAAGTGTGGGGTCCTATACAAACAACATTCTCGCACAATGGATGGGCCAGCCCTGCCTGGGGTGGCAGAAACCCTCATGCCACCACCAACCGGCCCTGCCTATTGTTTCAGCAAACAAAACTATTGCCATGGACAGGGTCGTCAACTGCCTTTGTCCCAACCCTATTTTCTCAGGATACTCAAAAGAATTATGCCTTTGGCTTCAGCAGCTATACAATTTGCAGTGTTATGCATGTAAGCCCTGAGCAGAATATTAATTTTGTAAAGTAATGTAGAACTTATCACAATACAGACCATATTTTGTATAAACTAACAATACATATCTGCCTTTTTTAAAATGTAATTCAAGGAAAATAATACAGCAGAAGATATGGCCATGAAGTTTTGAAATCAGGGGATAAAAGACAACAAGATTTTTGTCTGTGGAAGGTAAAAAACAGACATACTTGTGTGCAGGGTAAATGTTGTGCATTTCAAAATAAAAAATAAAAATACAAGCAGGATTTTTGATGGAGCCATGGTGAAAAATAGATTTTTGTCTTAATAAAATATTAATCTTCTGTACTAAGGAATGGCAGCCTGCCGCTCTATTTTTAGTCATATGATTTTACACTCCTTAATGTCATGACATCATTTTAAGCCTGACTTGCCAGATCCATTTAAGCTTCCTGTCATGCATGGCAGCTTTCAATCACACTGCTTAGGCGGACACCTTGGTGGAAGATGACAGTACAGGTGAAGACATGCTCTCTCCCTTAGGTATGCCTTCCATCCAGAGGTATAATACCAGCAAACCCACATTCTCTAGAACCTTTTTATATTTAAATGAAACATGGCATTTTATTCGCTTTCAGTGGGACACAAGGTGAATGTCCATGCCAAAAAAAATATTTTCTTAAGGAAGAAATATCAGCTAAAATTAATCAATCTGAAATGATTTTCCAGCATTGCAAGTGCAATTATATTTAGGATGCAGTTAGCTAAAATGATTAGCACAAAAAATGGAGTACATATTTATATATGCCCCTGGAAGATCTCATAGAAATAAGAAAATAATAGATTGGCAATTCTTAAAGTTGTGGTTTTAAACTATGGTTTTGCATTAGTTGAATTTAGTAATTAGTTTTGAATTTTGGTGCCTATACAAAACCCGGTGAGCATCCTTGTTCTCATATTCAAAAGCTATTTTGGGTAGTGCACTTGATAGAAATGCATGACATGTTGCCATAGCAACACTAGAATGCTTGCATATCTCTATTGTCTTGTCAGAAGAATAATTCTATATCGTGCTTATGGCAAAAGTAATTACTATTCGCAATGCTAGAACCTCTCAGATTCATTGCCTCAACAGATAATTGTGTTACTTTGCTAAATATCATATACATCTATTTTTTTTAAATAACCTTGTGTATAAGGTTCAAAGTGCAATAAGTTTTAATGGTGCTTAATTAGGCCACTAGATGGAGCATTAATCATTGAAAAAATAATAATCTTGTAAGACTTTTACTGTTTACAGGCACTCTGCATTTATTTTGAAAGTGAAGTTAAAAATGTAATCCTGATAAGCCCTGGTTTATAAAACCATTCCATGCCTTCCTTGTTCCTTAAGAATGCAAAGCATATTGCAAGCGTGCAAGGAATGATAATTCAACCATTCTGAGGGTCATTTGAGGAATGCCTGTAAGAAAAGATCAATGCAGTCTTAAAATGACATTGCATTATCTTCTTCAGTCTCCGATTCAACAAATGTTATGAAGCAAAATTCCTTCTGTGTGGGCAAAGAGAACAAAGGTGTCCACTTGCATTAATGTTAGAAGAAACAGAAAAGACTGAAAATGCAAATTAATTCTGTGTGGTTTCTAGTGAGGGGGAGATAAGCAAAAGGAAAACTGAAAGATGTACATCGATGAATGGGAACAGCAGTGGACATTGTATTCTTATAGGATGGATGTGGAAATCAAGTAGGGAGTCTCAAAGAGTTATTTCAGTTCACTGAGCACTCAAGAAATAAAGGAGAGTAGTTGTGAACTCTGAGCTATAGTAGGAGGTGAGTGTTGATTTGTTTAATCCACAGGGTTGAACAAACTAATGCTGCACATTATGTGAGGTTCTATAGATCATAAAGTACATTTCCCCCTCTTAAGCATTAGAAACAATATATTTACCCTTGGCTACTGAATAGGAATATATTTTCTGAAAGCTGTCTTTAGCCTATTAATGTTTGTACTCTGTAAACTTATGCTTCATCATCTTATTAATACCTATGGCTTAACCCCATTTCAATGTAAAATGTTTAAATGTGGAATGAGCTTTGCCATGCAGTGCTGAGTATTACCCTAATGGAAGGGTATCGGCTAAGTGCATTTGTTGCAGTACGATATTCCTCTTAATGTCTAATGGATCAGGAAGAGATAAATGCCCAGTTCAGTAGCCTTTAAAGTTTAATAAAAACATATTACCTATTGTACATTTGCTTACATGATGGGAAGCATTTCAGAAAGTACATAGAGTTACAGAATGAAGCTCTTCAGGCAGAGCAGAGAAAATGGTTTGAAGCAGCAGTTTACCTGATATACTGCTAAGAACTGCAGACTTACCAATAACACATTTTTGTTCAAAGTGATTTATAGATTCATGATACACAAACATACAGAAACATAAGTAAAATGCCATGTACATCCTCTAAATAATTATAGTGAATTTATAGAACTAGGAAAAATAAACATAGCAGAGTCTGTCCTTCCATTCTGAGGCCAGGAAACTGCAGTGAATAGCTCATTTGAAAGGCCACTAAAAAGAAAAAGGATCAGTGCAGCCAACCTTGGTCCATCCCAACCAAACCGACTTTGTTCAGGGAAGATATGCTCCAGTGACTTTGATCAGGGCGCTAGAAGCAATTCAGGTGGGAAGGGTACACCTAAGAGTTACTTTGATCAACCTTGATGCTGAAAACAGCATCTGGTCAAGTATTGCAGGAATACCATTTTCAGGCTATGGAATTGTATGGGCTAAGATGAATTTTTGATGTGGGTCAGAGTACTTGTATCAACATTTGAGGCTCAGCTTATTATAAATGGAGGGAGTACAGCAACATTCCATTTGAAGAGAGGTTTGAGAGAAGGTTGTCCCCTTCACCCCTTTTGCTTTTGCTCTCATCAGAGACTTTGGCTATTAAAATTTGGAACTCAAGGAGTGATGGAGAAGAAAGAGTGCCACTTTAGTTTATTTGCAGATGATATGGTCCTGTTTTTGCAGGAGTCCAGGGTATCCCTTCCAGTGGTCATGGAGCTCACCAAGAGATTTGGAAGCTTTGAAGGCTTGAGGATCAATTTTTCCAAATGGGAAGCCTTGGCATTTGGAGAAGAGACAAAGGAGGATTGGGGGTACTTTTTACTCTAGTTGGGTGATGGGCCATCTGAAATGTTGGGCCACAACCCTACTAAACAGACTATAGGAGGCAGGCCTACACAGTACTACTCTGAGCTGGTTTACATCTTACCTCACCAACAGACAACTACAAGTCAAGTGTGGAACAAAGACCTCTCAACCGTTCAGAGCCACTCAAGGAGTCCCACAAGACTCAGTTCTCTCCGCCCTGCTATTTAAGATCTATGTACAACCCATATGCACCATCATCAAGGACCACAAGATTCAATACACCATATACGCAGATGACGCACCAATCAAACTGGACAACCCAGACTACTCCAACATAGCCAACTGCTTCCAACAAATGGCAACCTGGCTGCAAGAAAACAACCTATCAATAAATTACAACAAAACCGAAGCTCTATTCATCACAAGAAACCGGACATTCTCACCATCGGCCACCATCAACCTAAACAACATCATCATATCGGTAAGACAAGAAATAAAATACCTGGGAGTAACGCTCGACAAGGACCTCAACCTCCAGTCCCACATTGCAAAAATAACAAAGAGCGCTTACATCAAAATGAGGACAGTCAGAAGGCTCAAACCCATCCTCGCCCATGAACACTTCCGAACAGTCTGTCAAGCCATCATCACTCCAACCCTAGACTATTGTAATCACATCTACCAAGGACTACCTAAAAAGACAATAAAACCACTACAGCTAGCACAAAACACAGCCGCATGACTCACGACAGATCACACAATTCACGATCACATCACCTCCATACTGTACCACCTACACTGGCTCCCAATCAGCTCCAGAATCCAATTCAAAGTACTTCTACACATATTTAAAATAATACACAACCTATCAGCAGACAGCCTACGCCCTCTCATAAAAACCGATGACAACAGGAGACCAAGAAGAAAAGGAACCTCAGACACCATCAGAACACCAAAAGAATTTGCTAAAACAAGGCTGGCCACATCAAGGAGGGCACGCTCCCTGGCAGCAGCCGCTATATGGAACTCTCTACCAGACCACATAAGATCAACCAAGAACCTCAAGGACTTCAGAAAACTTCTTAAGACTGATCTATTTACAGTACATTTCAAGGACCTCACATAAATTTTCTACCTCAAGACATTACAGGATCAGGATCCTACCCCCAAGACATTACAGAATCTCAATCCTAGCACGCCTCTCAAACAGCCCCATTTTGTATATATGTATATAGCTCATTATGTAAATAGTTCACCGATATAATCTAATGCACTGCCCCACACACTACACTTCTCAGTTCTCACACTGCATGCTACAAGCCACACTTTATTATTGATTTTGATTGATGTGCCACACCGCCTTGATTTAATGATAAGGCGGTATACTAAATCCATCTAAATAAAATAAATAAAAAATAAATGCGTAGGTACAGTATTTGCTTGAGTTGTAGCTATAAAACCCATTATCAGAAGAACATAGTGGACAAAATTGCACAAGTGAAGGCAGTCTGTGAAAGGTGGAAAGATCTCTTGCTCTCAATACTGGGGAGATCAGCATTAGTCAAAATAATTATGGTGCCAAAACATTTGTATGTTTTTAAGACTTTGCCACTTTGGGTCAAGCAGAGAGAATAGGGTCTTTTTGAGATTTTAATTTATTAAATACCACAAGGTAACCTAATAATACAAACCTAATAATACAAATATGAATAATCATTAACATAATATTATTGCAAAAATCATTAGCTCACATTATAGGGAGAAATATTAAGGGATAGTCAAAACTAGGTAATCAAAACAAGGGAACAGACCCTTGTCTACTTTCAGCCCAATAGTAAATTGACCCCACCTACCTGGGAGCGCTAACAAAACTCAATTGAAACCCAACACAAGATCTCATGAAACATCTTTAATCTCTTTCTCTTTATCTAATAATAATTTCTCTAAGTCAGAGGGGGATAAGAAAATATTTATCTTGACCCAAGGAAACCAAGTACTTACATGGATACTTACATGGATTAAAAAATGTGGCACCCAGAGCAAGTGTCCTAGACTTAAGAGTAAAAAAGGATTTCCTCCTCATTTGAATTACACACTGGAAAAATTGCCAGCTTCTCACAACAATAAGAAATTTCCTTCTTTTTAAAAAAAGCTTTAAGGATAGCTATTTTGTCATCCTTAGAAACCAGGGTCATTAATAAAGTAGCCCTAGTAGAAATAACATCATGAGTATCTTCTAGAAATGCAGTTAAATCATCCTCTAGGACTGGGGTCACCAACCTCCAGAGGGCCGCGGGCCGCACAGCCGACTACCGGGAGCCTCGTGGGCCGCACCCCCCTTATCCCCGCCCCCGCGAAAAAAAACAACAAACACAAAATTATGAAAACAATGGCTGATCACCTTTATTGAATTTAATGAGATGGCTGATGATTCATGCTAGCAGACAAACGCTTAAAGTCCGGCTTCACAGATGACACTGACAGGAGAAGGGACGCTTGCAGGTGGTCGTCGGTGAGCTGCGAGCGCGTGGATACAATGGCGGGAATCCTTGGCGGGCCGCACGTAATGTTAACCGGGGTAGAGCCTCGCGGGTTGCACGAAGGGACCTCGTGGGCCGCATGCGACCCACGGGCCGCAGGTTGGTGACCCCTGCTCTAGGATGTCCAATGAGGAATTATAATGACATTAGACTAAAACCACAGAGTCTGCAGTAGGAAGGAGAAGTACCTCCTTCAAATACTTTCTAAAAAGAATTTGAGGCGACAACAAGCTGATACAGGGAAAATTCAGTCTTCTTAGATTCTTATTCCTGGCCATATTTTCCAGAGTTTCAAGCTTCTGATTTATCACCAGGCTATCCTTTATAGTAGAAGCATGCACGGAGTGAAGGGTATTAACTTGAACATCGATATGAGACAAACATGAGTCCAGAGTCACGATCTTTAAATCCACATCCTGTAATTTAGAAACAGTGTCACGTGAAAACCGCCATAAAAGGGGTACAGTATCTGTAAGAACCTGCTTTTTACACTTGACAACTTGCCATATATATCCATTAGCGACACAGAAAAAACCTGGGTATCCCGAGGAATGACTGGAAGCTCCTTCAAGGATACAACCTGTGGGAGCCAAGCCTCAGCCCGAGCACTCTGCTCACAAGGTGGGGACAAACTGGTAATATCCAAAAAAACAGGTGGCAAAGGAAGTGTATGTTCGAGGGAGCTAAGACTTGCATCATCTGTGGAAGGAACTGGTGAAACAGTACCTGCAGGTAATGTAGAGGAGCTTGGCAGCACATATTTATCCACTGGCCCTGTCATCTGCGAAGAAATTTGACTCTTTTTCTTATGCTTGCCTCTCGGCATATTAAAATGCTTCTTTGGCTCCTAAGTTGCTCCTAAGGGGTACCAAAGGGGTATACAAGCCCTTTTGGATATGACTCTTAGGAGACACCCACAAGATGCACCAACGGCAGAGCACGGTAGGAAGCACAAACCTTATTGCAAAAGTCACCGGCAGTTCCAGAGCCCTTCTGCCATGTATATAGGCTGACTCCAAACGCTGCCAGAGGGGATATTTAACACATTATTTGGGGGGGGGGGGGGCAAGAGGAGCTAGGATAGAATAAAACAAGGTGATTCTGGAGAGGAATTGATGTTTACCAGATTTGCAGCTGTATAATTCTGCTGCTTTACTGAGGTGGGTAAATGAAGCCTATACCAGGGCCTATAAATATAAATATGTACCAGCTGGGTTCTGGAATGAGTACTGTAGTCTGCATGGCTTTCTTAGTTTACTACATGCACATCCAGTTTGAGGGAGAACAGTGGCCCTTTCAAGAAGACATGGCAGTGGTGGCAGATACGAGGAGGGGCTATCTCAGTTATTTCTCCCTTTCTTCAGCTGGTGGTGAACTCTTATTTTCCACTAGAACTGGATTATTCAAGATTCAACTTGTGGAGGGACCAGGGTTTTAGGGACATGGGAGACCTGCTGCATTTAAATCAAGTACAGTTCTCCTCCTTTGATTAGGTTAAGTGGAAATTAGATATACCTAACATGCATTTGTTGCAGTACAAGTACAACTATTAAGGGAGGTTGTGGGTAAAGACCAGCCAGGACTGCCATTCTGATGATATGGACCAGGCCTTTCAGATGCTCTCTCCTCAGGGCAATTTGCTGAAGCTTTGGTACAAGTTGGGTATGGAGGAGCTGCTTAGCAAGCCCCTGGAGACTCTGGCAGAGGAATGACAGAGGGATGGGATTGATGGAGTAGGGGCAGATGAGTTGGGACTGCTGTTTTGGCAGCCATGGAAAGTTACCCCAAATGTTTATCTCCAAGGGATGCAGCTTAAGTTCTTGTATAGAGTGTATATTAGGGATGTGGGAAGATGTTACCTGCTATAAATGCAAGCATAGGAGAAGGACATGGCTGCATTCTTTCCTAGAGTATAACTGTTTGCAGGCACTTTGGGAGCAAGCTCTGTCTACTATCGAGGGGCGATAGTTCATGCGAGACAAGACTGATTATGATAACAATAAGATTTATTACTGGATGTACAAAACCAAAGAAGAACTTCGCAAAAAACGTGTCACTTTTGACACTTCTGATGATTCAGAAGATGTCAGTAGTTTGATCGGAAGGATCCACTACTGCTGGTAGTTCAACTAACCAAAATGTTCGTCGTGGTCAAAGTCGAGGGCGCCCCCCACGACGGGGCCAACAAACCCAAGATTGGGATCCTCCGGTTACCCGACAATGAGCTCGGAATCAATTGTGATTAGTTTATTGCCTGATCAGTTGTCCCTTGCACAAACCCAACTTTTAAATTTAGGGCTTTCTTTTGTACCGACGGTTCGGCATGATCCGTTTGCAGTGCGCCTTAGTCTCCAGCGTTTTTTTCGTAAATTGCACATAACTCATTTTTTTGCAGATAAACTGTCTGTACAGGATGATTCAGTGAAGGTTCCTCATTCTAAATGGCTACCGCCTATTCAAAATGATCCCACTATCCTTACATTTCAGAATTTAGTCCTTCGGGATTTACAGACTCTAGAAGGTCAGAAACATTTTTGACAATATAATTTGAGTAAAGAAGAATACCAAGTGCTACATCAACTCCAACATGACCCTCAGATCACCATCAGGAGGGCTGATAAGGGAGGGGCTGTAGTGTTACAATCAACGGATGATTATTTACGGATGCTTAGAGACCATTTGGCAGATCGCCATACTTATAGGGAGCTCTCTCAGGATCCTACTCCACGACTTCAACAACAGATTGGTTTACTGCTGGATGATGGATTGCATCAAGGTTGGTTGACTACCCGAGAATATCGGTTTTTGAAATCTGAAACTCCGTTGATTCCGGTTATGTATATGGTGCCTAAGGTCCATAAGTCCCTTGTGTCCCCTCCCGGGCGACCGATTGTCTCCTGTAGGGGATCTGTGTTGGAACCGTTATCGCAATTTTGCGATGCTTTTCTGCAAAAAGAGGCAGCATTGGTGAAATCTTTTGTTAAATACTCTTCGCATTTTTTGCAACAACTATCTAATGAAAAGTTGCCCTCTTGGGATTTTTTTCTGGTAACACTTGATGTTGAAGCCCTTTATACTAATATTGATCAGGTGGAAGTGATGTCCTTAATGTCCACTTTGTTTTGCTTTGCCCCACGTCGGCTTCCTCGACCCTTTTTGTGTGACTTGATGCGATTGGTGCTGACGGAAAATTATTTTCTTTCTGAAGGACATTTTTTCCATCAGATTTATGGTATAGCCATGGGGGCGACGGTAGCCCCTTCAGTTGCCACTCTTTGCATGGCTCAATTTGAAGAGACATCTCTATATCCCTCCCCGCACTATGCCTCGGTGCGGTTTTGGAGGAGATTTTTAGATGACGTCTTTTTCTTATGGTTTGACACATTACCGCAATTACAGATGTTTATTACTTGGTTAAACACTTTAAAACCGAATCTCCGTTTCACAGCACGTTTTCATTTAGAGCAGATTGAATTTCTTGACATGCTGATTATTAAGGATCAGGGCAAGTTTCGCACTACTTTGTATCGTAAAAGTGTGCAGCGTAATAGTTTGCTGATGTACCATAGTTGTCATCCTGGTCCTATGCGATGGAATCTACCCTATGGACAGTTTCTCCGACTTCGGCGGATTTGCTCTACATTGGCAGATTTTAAATATCAAGCAGCGGATTTGACTTACCGGTTGACTCAGAGAGGATATCCACATAAGATAATTAAAACAGCATTTCGTCGGGCTCTCTACACCCATCGAGAGTGGTTATTGGATGAGTCCTATCACCCACAACGATCCTCTTCCGATGAGATTACCCCTTTGGTAGGGGTATTACCGTATACTACCTTAAGTCCAGCTGTTGCAGCTATTCTTCGACGGCATTGATCTATTTTAGAATTGCACCAATGTTTTCAAAAACCACTTCGGATTGCTTATTCCAGAGGGCCTAACCTACAGGACAAACTAATGCATACAGCTACTATGATTGATTGTCCTTTATCCCCTGATTATAACACACGGGGGCATTCTACTTGTTCTACCTGCACATTCTGTGAGTCCTCAATTACGGGAGTGGAATGGACCCATCCAAATACTGGTCAGTCCTTTATGAGATGATGGGCAACCACCAGTGATTCCACTTATGTGGTGTATGTCTTACAATGTGCTTGCCCGCTTATTTACATTGGTAGAACGTCCAGAAAAATCAAAATCAGATTAAGTGAACATGCATGGAGGATACACCAACAGGTGTTATCAGCTCCGGTTGTGGAACATTGCATTGAGAAACATCATCATTTCGGTAAAGATATCTTTTGGACTGTACTAGATCATGTCCCGCCTAACCCTCGGGGGGGGTAATCGATTAGTGCGGCTTCAACATCGTGAGCAACAATTGATTTTTACTATGGATGCGGTATATCCCAAAGGCTTGAATAAAGAAATTGATTGGCCAAGCTTGTTCTGATGTCACCTCTACTCGCCAAGGGATTCCCCGATGTACAATGGGGTCTCCCACTTGGTGATTGGTGCTCCTGAATGACTGATGCTTTTATTAGCCATTCTACACGATTTGTTCTCTATATCCGGTGATGAAAGTTTCATGAATAGTAAGCGGGATTACTGCGCGTTCCTGACCACTTGATACAGGGCTTGATGGCCCGAAATGTGCGCGTCGTGGGGTGTATAAGCTGCTTGTGACCGCTCAACACCTTGGGAAATGAAAAGACTTTGTTTCTGCAGACTGCTACAAAACTTCACTGGGACATAATTTGATAAGTACTATTTTGGCTTGGTTTAATTAAAACGGAACTGGCTGTCTGGAGCGACTGTGTTGCTCTTTCAGCCGCCTCCAGCCAGTTCCAACAAAAAGATATTATAATTGAGGGAATGCTTTGATTTGGTTTGGTATTATTTTGGTATGAAATGCAATAACCTAGCAACTGAGTGAGATGTATAGACATATAGTTCATGTTGAAGGACAAGAAAGTCAGTAGTCTGTATTGCAAATACCATAGCAGCTAAAGATTGGAAATGGAGATACCAATTGAAAATGGAGATACCGGACGGGACCCCCCCCCAACGCTCAAGAATTCTCAGCATCTCTAACTACCTTTGTTACACCTTCAAAGAGAATTATAGAAGACACCATCTCAACCCTAAATACCTCCACTGCATACTCGGACCCCTGTCCAGCATTCTGGATAAGGTATTTGCGATGTGACCTCGCCCCGATCTTAGCCAATATGATAGGCCTATCTTTTAGCACTGGGTCTTTCCCCTCTACTCTCAAACAAACCTCCGTTATACCACTATTGAAGAACGCCAAATTAGACCCACAAAAGGTGGAGTCATACAAGCCCATTTCCAGCATCCCGATGCTCGCCAAAATCATTGAAAAGATAGTCTACAAACAGTTACAATATCATATCGATACCAACACCCCCCTAGATTCATCCCAACATGGTTTCAGAGAGTCACACGGAGTGGAAACTCTTCTCACAACGCTTTTCAACACCATAATTTCAGGCATTGACAACATACATCAAGGTTTTGCACTCATCTTTTTAGATATAGTGGCAGCCTTTGACTCGGTCTGCCACGAAATTCTCCTTTGTAGGCTGAGAGAAAAAGGCATCAGTGGAACAGCTCTTGAGTGGTGCAGATCCTACCTGTCTGGAAGATGGCAATACGTTCGAGCAAACGGGTCCACATCTGAACCATTCCTACAAAGTCAAGAGTTCCTCAAGGATCCTCCCTATCATCACTTATGTTTAACATCTATATCCAACCCATCTGTAACATCATCAGATCGTTCAATGTGAGTTGCATGATATACGCCGACGATGTCCTACTTTACCTGCCGATATCCCTTGACTGCCCAGACCTTACCCTTCTGACTAAGTGCTTCAACACAATATCTGAATGGCTCCTATCTCAAAATTTGCGCATCCAACACAAGAAAACAGAGGTCCTGTTCATCTCCAGAAATCCAGAGTTCACACCACCCAGCTACTTGAAAGTGAACAACGCCGAGTTGCAAGTAAAATCAGCTATACGCTATCTCGGAGTCACACTGGATCAGAACCTCAACATGAAGCAACACATAGCCAACACCGTCAGAGCGATCTACTTCAAGATCAGATCCCTCAGACACCTACGCCCATTACTCGAACCAAGCGTCTTCCGCACCATCTATCAAGCCCTCATTATTCCACATTTTGATTATGCAAACGCCATCCTACAAGGACTCCCTCAGACCACCTTGAACCCCCTACAACATGCCATGAATAGTGCTGCGCGGATTCTCCTTGGAGCTCCGAGAAGAGAGCATATCACACCCCTCCTAAAGCAGCTTCACTGGCTCCCCATTCAAGCCAGGATCAGTTTCAAGATCTTAGTGATGACATTCAAGGCTACTAAGGGGCTCTCCTCCTCTTCACTAAGTGACATCATCCCACCACCCACACACAACAGGCTAAGGAGATCTTCAACAGCCAACATCCTAGGTATACCGAGAGACACGACAAAATGCACCAAAGCAACATTGAATAGAGCCTTCAGACTATGCGCTCCAAGTCTCTGGAACTCCCTACCACCACACATCAGAGCAATCCCCAACTTGAGCCAGTTCAGGAAGGCCTTGAAACACTTTCTCTTTATCAAATACCTCACTGACTCCCCTGAACTCCAGCCATCATTATTAGGGCACCCCCAAGTATGATCAATACCTAATAATTTCATTTGTACATGTATATAATTTACCTTACTCAATGCATCGCATATGTATATAGTTTACCCTGTTGTCCAAGTTACTTGTTCCTGTTCAATGTAATGACCTGACTTTTGTATATTGTCGGATACTGTTTGTTCTATGCAAACCGCGCTGATCACAAATAGTGCGGTATATAAGAAACGCAAATAAATAAATAAATAAATATGGCAGCATGCCAGAAACAACTGGATCAAAGGCTTGAGAGAAATAGCCTAAAGGCTTGAGTCCAGTAGGAAAGTGTTGTGCCAAAACATACACAGAAGCAGAAGTAGATGTCACTACATAAAAGCAGAAAGGCAAATTATAATCTGGAAACGAAAGACAAGGAGAAGTCAGTAAAGCTTGCCGCAGAGAGTGGAAAGCATTGTGCTGAGCTTCAGTAGGAACTATAATACCCTCAGGAGCCTCACGGCCAAGCAGGGCATACAGTGGAGCAGCAAGTTCAGCAAAGTCAGGTATCCACTGGCGACAAAACACTAGAAGGCCTAGAAAGCGGCGTATTAGAGGTACAGTAGCAGGGAAAGGCATTGACATAATAGGTCCAATTCTCTGAGCAGTAATAGAGCGCCCAGCAGAGGAGAAACATACATCAAGAAATATCACTTGCGGTACAGCAAATTGCAATTTTGATTGATTCACTTTCAATCCCAAATGAGAGATATGTACAAGAGCTAACATAGTATCAGCAATGCAAGCATCATAACAAGGAGAACAAATAAGTAAATCATCTACATACTGGATCAGTACAGATTTGTCCAATGCCAAGTCCTGTAAAGCAGCTGTAAGGGCCTGCAAAAAATAAGCAGGACTCTCTGTGTAGCCTTGAGACAGCGTAGTCCAGGTATACTGGCGCCCTTCAAACGTAAATGCCAGTAAATATATCGACTCCTCCCCCACCGCTATGGAGTAGTAGGCGGAGCTTAAATCTATAACTGAGAAGTGGGTGGAGCCACATGGTATGCGAGTCCAAATATCATGAGGATTGGGTACAAGAGGAAAAATTGGTAGGACAATAAGATTAATTGCTCTCAAATCTTGCACAAATCTGTAAGACTTACCATCAGCCTTTAACACAGGTAAGATAGGAGTATTGCAAGGAGAAGAAGTGGGTACCAACACACCCTGAGACAGCAGATTTTCAATTACTGGCCGTATTCCAGCCACCGACGCTGCAGGCAATGGATATTGACACACATATGGTAGTGGAGCTCCTGGTTGTACTTCAATCTTGACTGGAGGAATGTTGAGATGCCCAATATCATCACCTGGTACTGCCCACAAGGTTGAAGGAAGGGTGTCCAATGGTGGAGTAGTCGCAACAGCCGGTGTCACAGCTATAGGCTGTTGTACTTGCAGGGGACACAAGGTACACATCAAAGTGCCAGTTTCCCAGCTTATAACAGTCTTGTTTCTGGATAAAAAATCTCAACCAAGCTAGTTGACAGGCAACGTAGGGCCAACAAGAAAATCTGTATGATACAATTTTCCCTCCACTATAATTGGCACATCAGATAACTTTTGATGCATGATAGTCTTTCCTTCAATTCCTTCACAAGGTACTTTAGGAGCTGCAGGTAGTGCCTCAAACAGAGGAGGAGGTAAATGGGATAGCGCTATGGCAGATGTAGAGGCACCTGTATCTAACAGGAAAAGCAATTCATACCCCATGATAGTAGCACGTATTTCCCCCTGTGTGTTGGGACACACAACCAAGCCTAGTCAGTCCTCACTATAGTCCACATCAGTCTCTGCATAATATTGGGTCATAACTGAAGGCTGGTTAGGGGTAGACACAGGGTATGAAGCAGATGGATAACTAGCAGCATCCTGTCGTACCCCAGGTTGGGAAAAGTTGCCCCTTGGCTTAGTACAATCTTTAATCATATGCCCCACTTGCCCACAACCATAACAGGCACGATCTCCTTGCTGTCCTCTAATATAGCCACGTCCTCTTCCTCTAAAGGGTACCACACCTCTACCACCTCTTGTTCTACTTCGCCCCCTAAAGTTGGATTCATAACTTGCTACTTGTAGATTTAAAGGTTTTGGGCGTTGACAATCAAGTTTACCTTTGTCAGCTTCTTTCTGCTTCTGGATTTGCTTCTCTGCATGCAAGGCAGCTTCCAGGATCTCTTGTGCAGACTTAGTAGACCATCCAAGCAAAGCATTTTCAAGAATATCTTTTATTTCTGATTGCAGTCCATTCACAAAAATTTAAGCAAAACCCTCCATCTCACCATTCTGAGGAGAAAAATCTCGGAATGCTAGGCAACACTTGGTATGGAACTGGCTAACAGTTTCACCCCCACACTGCTTTAGATCTAAGAGTTTGGACAAATCTCTGACAGGAGTACATTTTTTTTCAATTGCTTTTAACAAATTATCCCTATGGTCCCTAAACGCAGTCATTTGAGCAGCATCAGAAGCATTAATAACAGGATCAGCACAGGGCCACACCCATGCTACATTCAGGCAGCTGAGGGTGGGTGACTGCCCTTAATTCTATGGGATTCAGAAAAACTGCTTTCAATAAATTTTGTAAATCTACCCAAGAAGGATCATACGTAGTTATTAGCTGATGCCAATAATCTACAAACTAACCAGGTTTTTCTCTAGAATCAGGGCATGATCTAGCCAAATTAAAAATTTCAGCTGGAGACCAGTGTGATGCTAAAGTAACTAAACCCCCATCTCCCCAAGGAAAAGCCCTAAACGGAGCAAGTAGATCAATTTCCTTGCTCTGTTCCCTAGTCTGTTTATCTAGAGCTAATGATTCACCCAATTCCAAAGTTAAACACTGCAGACACTGCCAATTAGAAATCACTGGAGCCTTGGTCCAATGCCCAATTCCCTTGGCAACAGCAGACATTGCTTCAGCTACAATCTCCCTACTTTTACTATGAGGTAACAAACTTACGGTATGCTGTTTTATTTGCAGATCTAATGCTTCGAACATAGCTGTAATTACTTCAGTTAACGTACGAGCTTTATTTATTAGAAAGACATGATACTGTTTTTACTGCTCTACAGTAGTTAAACCTACCAGCTGACTAGCTTCTACTCCTATTAACTTTTCAAGTTCTACAATGTCCTTAGTTAACTGCTGAGTTCTAGTGGTACGAGGAATATTTTCAGAATCCACAGGGGTAGAGGCAAGAAAAGCCACTTGGAGAGGCACCAGCTTCCCCCCCTGCAGTAAGTGGAGAATCAAAAGAATGTAATACTACACTTGACGTATCAGATTTAACAGGGGTAGAGACACCAGGCATAGCATCCAGTTGGATTGGGGGTGCCTCCCGATCATGACTGGCAGCCAAAGCTGGAGCATTATTCCTAGACAGGGAAATAGCTAGCGCAGTAACTTCTTCCTCATACGCTGGGGGTGCAGAAGCTAGAGTACAAGGTTCACAACTATGTACATTTTCAATTTTTCCACTATCAGTTCCTACTTGTTTAGTTAAAACACATATTTGCTCTTCTATTCTATACACCTGATCCCTGAACTGTTTAATTACAGAATCATTAGTGTGTTTGCTCCTTTCAACAGCCTTTGAACACCAAAAGTTATATGTAATCCATTCATGACTATTATGAGAATTATTCCCATCTAATGCTAACACAGATTGCAACCATTTTAATTTATCCTCATGAAACGTGCCCCCAAGGGGGAACTGCAACTTGGGATTACCGGCAGTCACTGAATGCCACTTAGCTACATAATCCAAAGAGCTGTCCCCAAATTTTCTCTTCATTTCATAATTGGGACTTCCTTTATTCTGTGCTATCTCACAAACTTTCTTGTCCCATTCTTCTAACTGAGATCTCTGCTCTTTAGCTGTTTTATTACCCATGGTACTTACAATACACTATACACTTTACACAGATATCTGTCAAACTGTAGTATACTCACACACACAGCCTGTGTCCTTCAGTGTTTACCGTTCCTGTTGAAAGGCAGAGAAATCTGAGTCTCTTACGGCACCAACTGTAGACTCTGTGGGTCTGGAATCGTACACACACAATACCTGGATTCTTTTATATTTCTATACCTCTCAATAGGAAGAAAAGATGAGACACAATTAATTAATTAGTCAATCACTATGGAGCTCTATAGGGAGGAAACACACGGAGTCTAAGTCAGACATATCCATCGAGTTTCTTCAAAGATGACTTCACAGGGCTCCCGCTTTTTTTAGAAAATATCAGCTGACTCAGTTAATCTTTAATTAACATCTGGTACTGTCCAAATTACAACGTGTACATAAAATTTGCTAACATAGGCAACATTACCATATAGAAAGAAGAAGATACATCTCATAACTATGTTCACTAAATTCAGTAGGTGTCGCTGTGATTCTACTATTCAACAAAAGCTAATTAGTTACTTATAATATTTGCTGATTTTCTACTATTTATGCAAGCTATATTCGTTATATTTGCTAATTGACTCAAAGCCCAATTTCTAAAGAGCAGCTCATCCTGCCCCAGCAACCTCTTTAGCCTATCAAATTGCAGGATAAGCAAATGTACCCTATGTTCTATTTATTTAGAGAAGTTCAATCTGACCTAATATCTATTTCTACACAACCTCTATTTGCTAATCCACACAAGCCCTGTTTACTAAGTCCAATGTCCTAGAGAAAGCAGAAGTACATTTAAAGAGATAGTTTTACTGCAATTCAAACCTGTACTTTCTGTGGCCCATAGCTAAGTTAGGTTCTATAATCCGGTTTCATGTATAGATGGGCTGCTTTCTATCTCTATGGATATTATGGATCCTGATCCGCTGTCTGTCCCTGAATCTGACAACTCCAAATCTCCATTTCCTGGGTGAATCATAGTTGTATAAATTTGTTTGTCAGGGGCTGTCTCATCTAATTCACTAATTATATCCAATTTACTTTTGGGGCCTAGCCTAGTTAGCCCTTGTCTACAGTAAGGAAAGTAAATAAAAGCAAGAGGAAAAGGAAACCTATTTGGTTCTCCAAAGAAATAGCTAAACAAATTAAAGCAAAAACCACAGCTTTCACAAAATTCAGAAGTTCACAAACAGAGGAACTTAGAACAGAATATAGGATAAAGCTAAAAGAGGCAAAAAGAGAAATAAGAATAGCAAAATCAAAGGCAGAAAAAAAGATGGCTAAAGATCTGAAGCATGGAGATAAAACTTATTTCAGGTACATTTCAGGTACAGACCACAACACGCTCCTGGAAAGACTAAAGAACACTGGTATACACGGTATCACATTGAAATGGTTCCACTCATACCTAACCGAAAGACAACTACAGGTCAAGTTGGGACACAACACCTCCCGACCCATAAACGTCCAACAAGGAGTACCTCAAGGATCCGCACTCTCAGCACTCCTATTTAACATCTACATCCATCCAATATTCAACATCATGAAAGAGAACAACATTCAATACACAATATATGCAGACGACATCATGATATACACCCCGATATCAATCGACGACCCGGACTTCTCCAAGATAACAGACTGCCTCACAAAAATGGCGAGTTGGTGTCAAAACAACAACCTCGCAATAAACTACAACAAGACCGAAGCTTTAATCATCACTCGGAACCAAAGCTTCATACACCCACCAAATATAAAGATACAAAGCACTACTATAACAATAAGATCAGAAGTGAGATACCTCGGAGTTACTCTGGACAATAAACTCAATCTCAAGCCACACATAAACAAAACAATCCAAAAAGCCTACTACAAGATGCGAATCATCAGGAGACTGAAACCGCTCCTCGCCCCAGAACACTTCCGTACCGTCTGTCAAGCACTGATAACCCCACTACTGGACTTCTGCAATCCGATATACCTTGGACTACCGAAACAAGCCCTCAAACCACTCCAACTGGCACAAAACACTGCAGCACGAATCATATCAGGAACCACAAGACAGGAGCACATCACACCCACCTTAAAGGACTTACACTGGCTTCCAATCAGTGCACGCATCAGATACAAAACAATCATAAACCTATTTAAGATAAAACAGCACACATCAGCCAACAGCCTGCACACCCTCATACAACCAGACACCAGCACACGTCCCAGAAGAAAACATACACACAACCGAGTCAGCACCCCAAGTGAATACAAACACACACGCAAAGACACAACAGACAGAGCACTCTCCATGGCTGCTCCAACAATATGGAACAAACTACCAGACGATCTGAGGGCTACTACAGACCTCAAGGACTTTAGAAAACAGCTGAAAACCATGCTGTTCATAGAACACTATGGACACATCACATAACCTCAGAGAATGTATAACTGCACATGATACCGCCTAAACAATGTATGTATGGAATATGTTTTTTGCACCACTGTATATAGCTCACTCTGTACATAGCTCATACCAATCTAGCACACAATACAACACACACTCAACTTCACCCTCACTGCATGTATAACACACTCACTTTACTCGATTGTTTGCTGTGATACCACCTTGATTATTAAGATAAGGCAGTTTAGAAATACTGTTAAATAAATAAATAAATAAAATTTGGGAGAAGAGGAAGATCGGAAGTGAAATCGCAAGACTCAAAAGTGCCGAGAACAGATTCATAGAAAGTGACATTAAAAATGCAAAAATGCTAAACAAATACTTCTGTTTTTACTAAAGAAAATCTTGGAGAAGGGCCACCTGTGATTGACAAATATACAAATAGGGATGGTGTAGATATTTATTTTATTTATTTTATTTATTTATCTATTTCTTCTATACTGCCCCTTCCAGAGATCAGGGGCGGTTTACATGGAACAATTGTATACATTCGTATAACATTACATAGAACAAGAACTTTTAACTTTTTACATATAACTTTTTACATATAACTTTTTAACTTTTTACATAAAACAGAACAGTAAGTTGCTTAAAATTATTTACAGGTGTATACTTTTGTATACTACTGGATTTACAGGGGAATGTCAGCGAGCTGACATTGCTATTTATAGATGTTATTTACAAAAGGTTAGGATACATGTTTTCACTATTCAAGTGTGTGTGTGTGTGTATGTGTGTGTGGGTGTGTGAGTGTGTGTGTGTGTGTGATGGAATTTATTTCCATTTTATCATGGATTGTTTGGTGTGTCTTTGGGGGGGCTGTTTGAAGAAGGAGTTGTGTGTTAATTGTGTGTCTGCAGGTTTTTTTGTTTGTGTGCCTGTGGACACTGTGTGGCTGGACTTGGAGGGTAAGGGATTCCGAAATGCTCAGAGAATAGGTATGTCTTGAGTTCTTTCCTGAATTGGGAGAGGTCCTTTATGATTCGGATGTCTATTGGGAGTTCATTCCAGAGTGTGGGAGCGGTGAATGTGAAGGCTCTGGCACTGGCTCTGGCATATTATACCATTCACAGAAGATGATGTGTGAACAGTTTGGAAACTGAAAGTGGATAAGGCCATGGGACCAGATGGGATACATCCCAAGATACTGAAGGATCTCAGAAAGGTTCTGGCAGGGCCTTTAAAGAATGTTTTTAATAGACCCTTGGAGACAGAAGTTCCACAGGACTAGAGAAGGACTGATATGGTACCTCTTCACAAAAGTGGCAAAAGGGAAGAAGTGACAAACTACAGGCCAGTAAGCCTTACCTCAGTGGTGGGAAAAGTAATGGAGGTGCTCCTGAAAGACAGAATAGTGGACCTTCTCAAAACCAATAGGTTGGATGATCCGAGGCAGCATAGTTTTACGAGAGGACAATCATGCCAAACAAATATGATTGAGTTCTTTGACTGGGTGACCAGAGAACTAGATCAAGGCCATGAAATGGATGTGATCTACCTAGATTTCAGCAAAACCTTTGATACTGTTCTTCACAGGAGGCTTATCAATAAACTGAACAGCCTGGGGATGGATCTCAAGATGGTGAACTGGATCAGAAAATGGTTGACTGACAGATGACAGAGGTGATGGTAATGGGACTCACTCAAATGAAAGGAAGATTATTAGTGGCATGCCCCAGGGATCGGTCCTTGGGCCAGTACTGTTCAATGTATTTGTGAGTGATATTTCTGAAGGACTGAATGGAAAAGTCTGTCTTCTTGCAGATGACATGAACATTTGCAACAGAATGAACTCCCTTGAGGGACTGGATAACATGATGAAAGATCTACAAAAGTTGGAAGAATGGTCTAATGCTTGGCAGTTAAGATTTAATGTAAAAAATACAGTATCATGCACTTGGGATGCAGAAATCCAAGGAAATTGTATGTAATAGGGGTGAGAGGTTGGTGTGACGGATCAGGAGAAAGACTTCTGGGTGATTTTTTTCTGAGGATCTCAAAGTGGAGAAACAGTGTGACAAGGCAGTGGTCAAAGCCAGAAGGATGCCGGGTTGCATAGAAAAAGAAATTACCAGTAGAAAGGAGGAGATGCTAATGCCACTGTACAAGTCGCTGGTGAAGCCTCACTTGGAATATTGTGTTCAGTTTTGGAGACCATATCAAGCAAAAGATATAAAAAGACTGGAAATGGTTCAGAAGAAGGCGACCAAAATAATTTGGAGCCTGCGCCAGAAGACGTATGAGAAGAGACTTGAAGTCCTAAATATGTATACGCTAGAGGAGAAGAGGGACATGGAAGATATGATACAGATCTTTAAATACTTAAGAGCTCATTCCACTCTTGACGTACACTCCCTCTGTATGTCCGGTCTGAGGGGCTCACAATTCTGATCCCACGGGGCACATCTAGACCCATGGGATCAGAATCCCAATCAGTCATGTTCGTGCAGGCTGGGACTGCGATTCAGTCTGGCCTGCACATACATGATCTGCCCAACTAACTCAGTCAGGGCTTTTAAATGGAGCCATGACGCCATGGCTTCCGGTTGCCATGGCAATGTGGCTCCATTTAAAAGTCTCAATGCTTGCCGCCAGACAAAAGTGCTTATTCCCGCAGCCCAACCCCGATCTGGCCTCCTAAGGCACGGGTCAGGATGCAAGGAATGTCCTCCAGCCCCCCTGCCCCATCCACACCCTGGCATTTAAACAATAACACGTCCAAGGGAGTTATCCCACCTCAGAGGTGGAATTACTTCCCGGTAGATGTCGCCGGCCTTGGACATACAGGGCCGACATTAGAATCGGCCCTGCACATTAAGGGTCGGCGACTGACAAGACTCCACCCCCAGGCCACCCCTTCCCCATCCCCATCTAACTTCCCCAACTGGCGGGGAGGTTAGATGCCGTCAGGGGAAGGCACGAATAGTGGGGTTGATGTCCCGTTGGGACATCCATTCCTGCTATCCGTGGCACAGAATAACCCCCTTAGTATATTAATGAACAAACACACCTTTTCCAAAGACAGGAAAGTTGTAAAACTAGATGGCATAACATAAAACTGCAAGAGAGTAAACTGAAAGGCAACATCAGGAAATACTTTTTCACTGAAAGGGTGGTGGATGCTTGGAATGCCATGCCGATGGAAGTGGTGGGGGAAAATACAGTGACATGGAACAGGCACAGTGTATCCCTTTATAGCAACAGGATAAAATCAAAATAAACTTAACTATCTCGTATATCTCATCAAATGGAAGAGACCTGCTCAGAGTGGTGGTACACCCCTAAACAAAGGCATGGGGAAGGGTGATCTGCATGGAGCAGCAGGTGCACCTACTCTTGTCACCTTGCTGGGCAGATTAGATGGAATATGCTGGTCCTTATCTGCTGTCATATACTATGTTACTATGTAAAGGATCAGTGAAGAATTCTTTAGAAGATTAAAATCATTATTGAAAAGTGCCTTAACATCATGGAGTAAGATAAAGCCATCGATCAGCTGGCAATTCCTGTACTCTCATACAGTTTTGGGATTGTAGACTGGACCTGCAAACGAGTAATATTCTCTATGCCTATGAAGTAATTTACAAGGATTGTGTATTCCAAGACTGTATATTCCTAGAGCTGAAGGAGGGCTAGGCCTCATAGAAATTGATTACACCTACAGAGCTACTACCATAGGTCTTCCAGGCCTACCTAAACGCATCATTGAATTCAAATATGCAAAAAGTGCTGAAATGTGAAAGTAAACATCTAGAATCTGTTTCCATCATCAACTGTGGACAAGAGTTCCGATGACTAGTAGGAATGAGTGAGAATCCACAAGCACAGACAGGAGAGGAAGCAACAGAATTTGCAAAACAAGAGAAAACCCCCCCAACTCTTCAAAGAAATAGACCAGCAAACAAGATAAAACAAGTGACAAATGCACAAATACAGTGGGAAATATAAAGTACTACTGCAGGAACCCTTTGTCAATCAAAAACAGACACATTAATGGTTAAGTAGAGTGAACAGAAACCGAAGGATGAGAGATTGATAGTTGCAGCCCAGGACAACGGATTACAGATAAAATGGTTTACAGTAAGCATTGAAAAAACTGGCAATACAGACACATATTTATTCTGTAAGAAAGCCCTGGATACAGTGACTTACCTCAAAGCTAGCTAATGAATTTCTAATGGTGGAAAATTTCTATACAGAAAGGCACAACAAAGTAGAATGCCTCAGATATTGAAAACTCTGTAAACACTACAACATCTCTGTGCCTGAAAAGCACTGGGATCATGACCCTAAGAGAAATATAGAAGTTATGATCACCTGGGACAGTCCCATCCCATTGAATAAGAAACTGGATGTGAGGAAACCCGGCATAGTGGTAAAGGAGATAAACACCAGAATGGCATTGATTATAGAGATGTCGGTTCCTAGTGACTATTATGTGAATTGCCTGAAAAGACAGAAGATCCTGAATGCCAAGAAATACAGTCAGAGACCAAGAACATGTGGCAGAAAGATACAGAAATATTTCCCATTATACTGGGAGCCACAGTCTTGATAAAGAAGACTTTCCAAGCTCATCTTGACAAGCTACCCATACATGTTACATCTTATGAACTCCAGAAGGAAGCTCTCTTTGGCAATCCAAGGGAGCAATACAGTATAGGAGGTGAAGTACTTTTGTCCACTAAAGAAGAGCGGGACCTAGGCGTGGTTGTGTCTGATGATCTTAAAGTAGCTAAACAGGTAGAAAAGGCGACGGCAAAAGCTAGAAGGATGCTTGGGAGCATACGGAGAGGAATGGCTAGCAGAAAAAAGGAGGTGATAATGCCTCTGTATAAGTCTTTGGTGCGACCTCATTTGGAGTATGGTGTGCAATTCTGGAGACCGCACCTTCAAAAGGATATGAACAGGATGGAGTCGGTGTAGAGGGTTGCTACTAAAATGATTAATGGGCTTCGTTATAAAGCATATGAGGACAGACAAGGATCTTAATATGTACACCTTAGAGGAAAGGCGGGATAGAGGTGATATGATTGAGATGTTTAAATACCTCCGTGGCATAAATGTTCAGGGAGAGAGCCTCTTTCAATTGAAAGAAAGTTCTGCTACGAGGGGACATGGGATGAGGGTGAAGGGAGATAGATTCAGGAGTGATATGCGGAAATATTTCTTTACGGAAAGAGTAGTGGATCCATGGAATAGTCTCCCAGTGGAGGTGGTAGAGATGAGGACAGTAACTGAATTCAAAAAAGCATGGGACCAACACAGAGGATCTCTAAAGGTAAAAGGTGGACTGTTGTAGTTGTTGTTATGGAAGGACAGACTAGATAGGCCATGTGGTCTTTTTCTGTCATCATGTTTCTATGTTTCTATGATGTAAATACTATGATGAGCATTAGCAGTGAATTTGAAAGACTCCACATACCCTGGCTTAGAAGTGAGGTTCATGACTCTCATGGTATATACAAAACTAATTCATTTGTAGAAACTACCCCCAGAAGCTAACTGGGCAGCAGCAATATTGAGCTTCTGTCCGGGTAGCTCCTGCAGACAAAGTTAAGCCAGCCTTTGCCCCTCCTAACTTTGTCCACAGGTCACTAACCAGGCAGCATCTCAATATCAGAATGCCCACAACACTGTCCACCCTGATGTTAACCACATAGCACCAGGGCATGTAGTGGCAGCATCCACAGATATCCAGTGGCACGAACTGTATAAATGCCTTCGACTACGAGGCCCTAAGTTTGTAGCTGAGACAGTGGAGGGTTAAGTGACTTGTTCAAGGCCACAAGGAGTGCTGGTGGGATCTGAACCCTGGTCTTTTTTGTCTCAGACTGCTGCCCTTACTACTAGGTTATGATACATCTGAAGAACAAATCACTCAGTACTAGAGGAGATCAAATCTAAACATTTTTTAGCAGCCCAAATGATAAGACTTTGGTTTTCATACTTTGGACACATCATGCAAAGAGAAATATCATTAGAGAAAGACATCGTGCTTGGCAAGGTTGAAGGTCAGTAGAAAAGTGGAGGCCAAAATTACGATGGATTGATACAATAACAGCAGCTGTGAACGCATCTGTATCAACAATTAGCCGCCAGACTGAAGACTGAACACAGTTTAGGTCAACCTTGGGTTGCCATGAGTCAATATTGACTCAACAGCAGTTAACAACATCAGAAAATCCAAATATTTATGAGCAAGTACGTAGAGAACAACAACAGTCTAAAGCACACACATGCTTATTCACGTTTCAGACGTTTAAAATAAGGACTTATGCATGTAACTAGAACATAACTTTATGAGGTTCTTTGTACTAAAACATGTTCTATGTAAAATAGTTCAAAACCTGTTCTATGTAAAATAGTTTCTAAACCCGTTCTATGTAAAATAATAGCATGCTATTATTAAACTTTGTTTACTTGTAAACCGCCACTGATCGCTGGAAGTGGCGGTATAGAAGAGATGTATAAAAAAAAAAAATAAAAAAAAATGAGGTTCCAAACCCTTATTCTGTGAGCAATGTGCAGACAGATATCATATTTGCAAACTGTGTGGGCAGTTTTAATGTTCATATGTTATGTTACCTTTCACATAGAACCTACCCATGCTATTCATCTTTCAGAATGCACATCCTAAAGAGCTCTGCATATATTTCACCTCCTGTTAGGATGGATGCAGGAGTAGGTGCAAAATAGCACATGTGATTTTGTTAACTTAATGCATGTGTTAATGTTTTTCCTCTCTCAAATCAAAGGATTCCACTGGAATGCTTCTTTTTATGTGGTTAAAAATGCGGATGCTATGGTATCCACATATAGTTTTAGCCACATTTATGGAAACCATTTATCATTCAGGATAATTTATCTGGTTCACTACCTATTTTCCCCAGTAAGCCTTTGGAAAGTGTCCTCTGTGGTGGTAATTCTAGAAGAGATTTGAGTGTGTTTTACATGCACTAGTAAGCACTTACCCTGGAGTCTACATGCATAAAATGAGACACTCAAAATATACACTATAGCATCTACTTTTATGTGATGTATCCAGAGATGTTTCTGGCAACCAAGAATGGGCCAAGCAGAAGTGGAACTGACATTTATGCATGCCATTTATAAAATTACCTCATTTACTTCTAGCGTATAATTGTCCAATGTTACTCCTGTCTCCAAGAAGGTATAACTTTGTGCAGAAGCTTTCATTCTGGCTTCATTCCTCCTTCACTGCACTGACTATCCTAGACTTAAAAAAAAATCGAAAAGAGAGCCTAAATCCTTGCCTGTGAATTACTTGTCTCAGTGCCTCTCAATGTACAGGTGTGCCTCCTTCTCAGGAACTTCTAAAGCATACACTGAAAGCAAGCTAATAAAGTAAAATACAACATGTGTCCCAAACAAATCATCCCTGTTGTTTAGCCCACTCCCACTTGTACTCACTCACACCACTTTCAAACCATAACTGGGCCCTCTTTTCTTAAAATCTTTCTTGTTTTTTCCTATTTTCAGAATCAGCTCAAGCCTCAAACCAAAGCTGTAATTTTCTTTTCTGAGACTTTGTAATAGGCAAAGGCACTGTCTATATTATGTGTCAAGTAAAGTTCAGTGCTTTGGAATCTTTTGGTTTTTTTTAGAATTTAGAATTTCTTTTTTCTCAGTGTGAAACTTTGTCAGTGTCTGGATTTCTTATTCCCTAAAGAATAATAATTATGATGCTCAGTGAATTATAGGAATTGAGATCTTTCTTCTATGATCTCCTCTGTTTTTATTCTCAGAAGAATAATTATGATATTTTGTGAATTATTGGAATTGATATTTTTCTTTTATCTATGATTATAGTCCTCTGTTCTATCTTTGTCATTTTTTTTCTGTAAACCATTTTGAACGACAAATTGTCACAAAGATGGTATATAAATGTTTTTAAATAAATAAATGGAAAACACTACACAGATGTTACACTGGCAATTTCATCCAGTAGACATTTCCCACATAAAACCTGTATCAGTTTTAAAGTCAAATTCAGGTTAGAGGCCAGTCTAACAGAACTGGCAAATTAAGTAATACCAGAATCAGGATAAATTTCTTTCAAATGAGGCTTTTCTCAATAGAGACTTTCTTGCCAGCACTCCTTTGACATTGCGAGGTCGGGAAGAAGGGGGGGGGGGGGGGTAGGTAAGCTTGCCGTTGGCATGACCACGGCAGAAGCGGAGATGATGTCACCTTGCTAATTGCATGGCTGGTGAGGCATTGTTCCGCTATTTGGATTGTTACGAGGATTATTGTTGGAATATAATATTCAAGATGTTATAAAGGTTAATAAAGCTGCGACCAGTTGTTTCCCAAAAACGTTTTGGTGTGTAGTTTGTGGGGAAAGGGGGCAGGGCAAAAGGGTGGGCTTTGGATTGTGGATGTGGGCGTGGGGGTGTGGGAGAAGGGGAGCACCGGTTCTGACCTACCTCAGTTACTGCAAAACATGTGCGGTAACTGTTGGGAGTGTGCCCTGCATCTGCCCTGCATACTGCACAGGACTCATAGAGGCTGATTACAAATACAAAGCTACTATCATAGGCCTCCAGGCCTACCTAACAGCATCATTGGATCCAAATACACAAAAAGTGCTGAAATATGAAAGTAAACATCCAGAATCTGTCTCCATCATCAAATCTGGACAAATGTTCTGATGACTAGAAGTAATAAGTGAGAGTCCACAAGCACAATATGGAAGGAAGTAACAGAATTTGCAAAAAAAGAGAAAAAAACTATCCAAAGAGTTAGTTCAGCAAATGAGGAAAAACAAGTGGCAAATACACAATACACTGGGAAATACAGAATGTTACTCCAGGAACCCTTTGTTGATCAAGAACGGACAAATGAATGGTTAAGGAGAGGTGAACTGAAACCAAAGGTTGAGAGACTGATATTATAGTTGCAGCATTTGCAGCTCAGCGCGCCTACTTAGGCTTTACGCGCATTGACGCACGCTGCTCCCTTTCCGTGCGATATTATGCGCTGCGCACATTAGCGCGCGTTAACGCGCGCTTGTTACTTTTTGACCAGACCGCCCATTCCTTATATGGCAGCCTGCACACTAACGCCGGGCGCACATTAAGAAGGTTTAGTAAACATGCCCCTTAGTTTAATTACTTAACTTACTTGTCAGATTGAAATTGTATCACTCATTATACATTACTGAAGTAATGTATATCTCCAAAGAACCGAACTTTGACCCTCCCTCATCAATAACACTATGCAATAACACTTACCAAACAAAAAATGAAATAAAGTATCTAGGAGTCACATTTGACTGTGACCTAAAAATGGAGAAACACCTCCGAAAAACCAACAGAGCAGTATTCCACAAACTGCGAGTTCTTCAACCCATTCGGAGCATCATTGATCCCCAAGACTTCAGAACCGTGGCTCAAGCTCTCATCATGCCACATTTTGACTACTGCAATGCCATCCTTCAAGGTCTACCTAAGAAAACCTTGAACATACTGCAAATGGCACAAAATGTAGCTGCCAGGGTCATTATGAAGAAAAATCTAAGTGACCACATCACACCTTTACTAATTCAATTACACTGGCTACCCATAGCAGCTCATACAAAATACAAAATTTTGACAACTACTTTCAAACTCATCCACAACTTAGCACCATCCTTCCTCAACACCCTAGTCAGACTACAACCTCCTACCAGAAACAGACGAACCATCAACTCCAACATCCTCCACACTCCAACCGATATAAGATCTACCAAAGTCAACACCAGCAACAGAGCTTTTTCTTATGTAGCACCAACACTATGGAACCAACTCCCACCAGATCTACGAGCTAGCAGTGACCTGCTAGACTTTAGAAAAAAGCTCAAAACGCACATATTCCAAAATCATTTCAACCTGAACTAACCTCACATATGCAACAACCCCCGTCCACAGTGACACAGAAAACCTATCATGTATAAATGTATATATGTAAATAATTTCCCCCATAGATAAGAAGTGTTAACTCTGTGTGACTTGCTTCTCTACCAATCTGTATGTAAACAAAAATTGTACCTGCCCTGATTCGGCAGTGTCTCAATGTAATCCTACCCGCTTCTGATCGCTGGAAGGAGCGGGATACAAATGCTTGCTAAATAAATAAATAAATAAATTATTTGTTATTTGTAAAACTAAATTCCTAATCTAAAGATTTTTCTTTAATATTACATACATAATTTTGCTTCTTATACAATAAGAAACACAAATAATAACAGATATCAACAAACTATCAAATCTTCATGACAAGCATTGTCATATAAATGCTCTTGATAACTTTTTCCCAATAGCAATAGAGGTGTAGTACAATGGTTAGCACACTGACTGATGCTACAGGGGTTCTGAGTTTGATTCCCAAGTGGGCCAGATGAATAATAATACTTTTATCCAGTGCTGTCTGAGGCATGTGCCAGTTTTATTTAAATCTGTGCTGTCAGCAAACACACCCTCAAAGTGCCGTAACATAAGGTGCCACAGCAGGCACCCTATGGGGCACTCCAGAGGACACATTATAAGGTGCACTGTCCACCAAGGCACCTTATAATGTTCCCTATGGGGCGCCCTATGGAGCGCTGTCGAGGGTGCCTTATGAGGGACCTTCAGGCTACAGCACTGAGGGTGTTTTTGCTGGCTGCACTAATCTAACTTTAAAAAACAAACTGCCTCAGACAGCCCTATCAACTAACCCCACTGTGGGATCACACCCATAACCTCTGCCCCACAGACAGTGATGTAACCAGTGGGCTACAGCTGTATGGCTACACCCAGGCCCCTGGCTGGCTACAGAGGGACTGCAGGTCTCCACACCAACTGCTGTGGTTATCAGGTTAGGGTTAACCCACCCATAACCATGATGCACTGCACATGCATATCAGCAGTCCACAGATGATCACAGGATGGGGTGTGCACCCCCACAGCACCTCAGCCTGGTAGGGGGTACTGGCCATGTGTGTTACTGGCACAGAGTGGCTACAGACCATCACATTGTGTGGGTACTGTGCCCACCTTGAGGGTGAAGGGGGGCACCCAGCACCATGTCCACAGCACCAGACATAGCTGAGATAGGCTATGCTGCAGGTTTCCGTCAGTGACAGTGTGTGATAGGTAGTCCTTGCAGACACACCTCGGAATACACTTCCATCCATATTTCTTTCCCAGTCACATCTAGCCCTTGTGGACTATGATGCACCCAGAATAGTGCATATTCTGTGTGAGTGCCATGGCCACATTGGTTATGTGACGGGGGGCGGGGCACCTGTATGGACCCATTGGCAGATTATGTAGTACCACCCGACCTGCCCTCTGGGGCTCAGGATCTCCCACCAACAGAAACACATTCCTGCAATGGTGGCGGTAGAGGGGACCATCTACCTCAGTCCAGCTGGGGTACACACAACCTTGAGGGAAGTCCTGTACACAGCCATACGGCAACAGGAGACAGACAGTAGGGCTGGAAATGCTCAGCTGCCCCCCACCACTATCTGACATTCTCCAGCAGCAAGCAAAGCGAGTCCCCAGCCGCCGCACCCTGCAAGGTGTCCCAGCCATATACATACTAACTGCAAACAATGTGCTAGCTAGTCCATAGTGCAGATTACTGGGGAAGATGTGTGCACCCAAAACTGGGATGTGAGCACACCCACCAAGCAGATAGGTCAGTGATTGGGCCCCAAAAAAGAAAATCCATATATATCACTTAGATGAAATACTGTGTAGCACTATGGGGGAACCTAGCCATGCCGTGGTCACTGCTCAGTCAGGGTGGGAGTGACCTTCCAGCAGGACATGCTGTGGCCACCCTGTCCGTGCAGGTGGCGGCCAGACACTACAATGTCCCAACCATTGCCCTGAGTCCTGTGCTGATGCATCCTGCCCAGGCCGCCCTGTCCAGGCTATACCCACAGTACCTTGCTCCACATTATGCACATAGGCAAGCTAACACTGGACACAGTGCAAACAGTGTGGGCTGAGTATGGTGTGGGCAACCACCACAAACTGGATGGACATACACACACTCCCACACCTATGCCAGCACTGTGCAAATAGAGGCTCGGCAGCCCTGGCCACCTCGCCAGTCCTGGGCACAGCACAGGCATGGCTGTGGTACACAATACTGTTGGGGTCACTCCCCAGGGTGGTAAACACTGTCAAACACCAGACCTTATACACACTCCGCAGACATCAGAGAGGTTGGTATGATACAGCTAAAGAGCAGATTGTGCTTAACTTAGGGATTGCTATCTGCCAGTAATCATAGCAACCTTTTGATATATGTGTACCATATCCCCAGGTTTAGGGTGGCATTGCTACGGTATGCAGGGGCTAGTATTGGGGGCTTCACACAGGGCCCGCCATCCTGCCTCTACAGGTGGCTTTGGATGATGGAGCCTGTGGGTGCAGGTGTGTCTGCCCCTGTTGGCCGCTGCTCTGGGAAGAGGTTCCCAACTCCAGTCCTGGTGGGCCACACACTGTTCGGGTTTTCATGCTGTCCCTCATGTATATGCATGAGATACATCTGCATACCATGGGGGTGGCACATGGAAATGCAGCACAGGCATCTTTATTGGTGACAGCATGACACCTGCATGGTGTGTGGCCCTCCAGGACTGCATTTGGGAGACTCTGCTCTAGCTACTGTGCATGTGTATGGTGTCTGTGCTCTGTGGGGTAAAATATGGACGTTTGACGCATGGTTCTGTTCTCTGCACTAAAGGTTCTGTCTTTACTTCCACAGTTTAGTACTGGGTAAAATATGGGGACTGGGTTGTCAGGAGCCACAGCTGGGGCTTGAACTGGTGATCTTATGTTCTTAAACATACTGTCTGTGTGTGCTGCACCACACTGTGGCCACAGAGATAGTGCTTTCCCTAGAGATGCCATGACTGTTTGTCAACAAAATAACTATGGTCACTCTATTTTTGTGAGCCTATATAGCTAATAATCTAAAGAAAATAATAATTTTCAGATCAATCTACTAACCTTGAGTTCTAACTAGTATCCTAATGCATTTAACGGCCAGAGGTCTCTAAATGCAACCGGGTCTCAGCTTATATTAAGGCTTTTAATCAGCCAGACTTGCTGGATTGAGCTAGCCTTTTTTCACATCAACGACCCTTATTTTCATTGCATAAAGATTACTCTAACCATAATTTAATAAAATTATTTTATATAAATCTATAGGTACTTTTTTTCTTTTTTTATAGCCGTTTTTATACTTTTTTTTAAGATTTTTTCATATCTCTCATAAATGTGTTGCTACAAACTTTAAAACCTTCTTCAAAAATATATAAAATGTAATGTTAACTCTCCGTGTATGATGGTAACTTCTCAGTCTCAACCACTACAATCACAGTCTCTGGAAACAATGTATAAAGAAATGCCAGTCTTTAACTCTTTACAACTTCCCGACTTATAACCAGAGAACTCTGTGCTTGTCTGTGCATAATTCTGTTATTCCTCTGATGAAAAACCAAAGTTCTTATCTGCCATATTGTTCCCGATGCTCCCGATACTCTCGACGTGTATCCACAAAGCGCTTCCGCGTTTCACATTATGTTTCCTCAGGGGGGTCATATATCGAATTACACCCGTTGAATGGCTGCCGAATTCGAATTTATTAAGAGGGCATTCACTCTTCTCTTCCCTCCGTCACCTCTGCACAGACTCCAAATTTCTGGTATATTCTTCCAATGATCTACCGATGTTAAACCTTCTTAGTGATGTAAGAGAGGCGCCGCGCATGACTGTTTGTCAGACAGAGCCTGTCTGTTGCAGTGCACGGCACCCACCTGAACAGGGCTAGGCCACGGTCTGCTGTGGGCAGCAGCCATTGCCCCCTCCACCACCAGTACCCCTCCGCCACCATGCTGACATGCCATTCTGCTGGTGGTGCTGGTGGTGCGCTGTTTCGGGCCATCCAGTGTGCGGGTAGGCGGCTGCCTATGGTGCGAGTTCTGGGGTAGGGGTGCCTTCATAGTTGTCCACTCTTCCCCCCAGCACCGCCTGCCACTGTTCTGTGCCCTTGGAGGTCCCTACTAGGTACTATCACCTGTGACACTGTGGGAAGCACACTCGTGCCCATGCTGGGCCCTCATCAGTTGCTGTCTGGCTGCTGTACTGTTTCAGCATTCCTATGGGCCACCTAGGCATCACCCTAGTCCACACTGTGGCCCAGCTGCAGTACAGCATGTGACGTCTGCAGCCCTCTCTGTCCCCTTTCCCAGCATCTGTCCAGTTGCCCATTCTGACATGCCTGCCCTGCTGTTGTGGCACATGTGCATGCCATAGGAAACCTGTCCAATGGAAACCCTGATGAGCGCAATTGCACTGTGGGATCAGTCACCTTGTATGGGGACAGAGCGTAGACCCTTCGAAAATTCATATATATTCACCCCTACCAACCGATCTCTAAGGATAACCAACCGATCTCTAAGAAGTACCCTCTGAACTAGAATTCAGACTCCCAGTGTAAATAAGATGTAGATATGTTCTGCCTGAAATCAGGTACCAGTGTAATACAATGTTAATAATTACACAATATACATAGTTTCCCCCAGTTATTTCCAAGTTGATCTCCCTGTTTATTGTAAATACAACTCAAAGTGCCTGTGTTGTATAGTTGATGTTAAATGTAAACCGCTCTGATCTAAAATAGAGCGGTATAGAAGAACTGTTAAATAAATAAAATAAATATATATTTTTTTGGAGCTTTCTCGGGAGTGCTTTTTGATGTTTCCCATTAATATTACTATTGCCCAGCTTGGTTATGTTTTTCTTTTATTTTGTTGGGGTCATTTTCACTGTTTATTTGCACTTTTGTTCCGTGCACATGTATCACACTTATCACTTTTTTGTAGGTTTCCCTGGTTTTGCTGTACATTGCTGACAGAAATGGTTTCTCTTCCCTTTAAATCAGCTCTAACGCCAGTGTTTCACTGGCGTTAGTTTTGAGCCTCGGATTTCACATCGTTAGTGTGCGGGGAGCCTCTCCCCTCCCACTCTCCACCCATTGACCCCTTCTCTCCGCCCCTGGGGAGCCTTCCTCCACCCTCCGGGAACCTTTCTCCACCTTCAGTGCTTGTTTGCGCCTCTGCATGCGTTAGCGCACTCTAAGGTACCTCTGTGCCCACTAAAGCGCCATTAACGTGCATTAAGGTACCTTAGCGCGTGGTAACGTCACAGAGCACACATTAAGAAGGTTTAGTAAACATGCCCCTAAGTTGGTAAATATGTATATGATGCTTTCTTTTTCTGTTAGATTAGTTGAAAATCTAGATATACATAACATCTATGAAAGTTTAAGAGCAGCAATGTCCCTGTGTAATTTCCAGCCACCTGCAAAAGTCTATTGAATTTTAAATTCTCATGATGTGTGTTTCAGTTTGTTATTATGAAATGACCCATGCAGAGTGGATGTTATTAATGAAGTGTGCAGAAAATGTCCTGTTACAGGTAAAATAGGTTAAACAAATGCCAAGATTAATTAACTAAATTAGTATCACTGATTGAGATAGATTCAAGATATAGATAAATTTCCTGTGCAAGCGATTAATGAATCTTTTGTTATTATGCTGTTTGTGCTGAATAAAGTGCCAACAAAGAGAAGTTGTAAATAAACAATGACAATTGCATTTCTAATTGGTTTAAATTCTATGTTTTTGAAAATTTCTTAAGCACAATTCTGTTTATGCACTGACCTATTTTTATCTGTTCCTTTGTTTGTGTCCTGATTTCCTTCCTTTGTGATCTGAGATGTCTATAGTGATATTACTGACAATATTCAAAGTAATGTGAGTCAAACCTACCTAAGAGAGCTTTCCTAAGAATTTTTAGTAAACAATTGAAATAAGTTTAGTATAAATGCCATAAACTGTCAGTTATGTTTGATGTTTGTTACCCCTTAAGAAATAAGATTAACCATACCTTGTACAGTTGTGCACTGGACAAGAGAGACGTATCTATTAGGCCACATGCTAACTTTAATTCAATAGATGAAGAAAAAAAATAAAGAATGTAAATGCAAAATAGAAGTATGTTGCAAGTTATCTTGGTCTCCATATAGTTAAATAAGTTGTACTAATTTAGTGCTAGCAATAGATATATTGTAATTAATTGACATTAGATCAAATACGATAATTCTGTTCGGTAATTCTATATTGTCATTAGTAGTTGTACACTGTTTGCCATTGTGGGGAATCAGAAGAATGCTGTTTTGGTGAGTTTTCATTCTGCAAATTATGAATTACATGTACTGAATCTTATGGGCTGAAGACAATGGCACTACTGTGAATGAAAGGAAGTCAGCAATCCTACTGAAAGCCGGACTGGAGCAAAGATCAGCAATTCCAGCAATGCTACAAAAATATGTATGTGCAGCCTTGATGCCTGGGTGGACAGTAACTGACACTCTGTGTCCAAGATGTGCATAGTGCATCCCAGAGTGAAAGGAGAAACTGCTGAAATTACCTAGCAACAGCAACTCCCCTTTCATTCCCAACTTTTGGACATCACCAGATATCTGTCCAGTTTCTTCGTATGAGATGGAGGTCTGTGACAACACCTGAATGGATTCAAGTGTCACCCTTTCTTTTCAGGACAGTCAATGGACTTTCTCCTTTCCCCATACTTCCTGCATTTCAGTTGCTTTGATATCATTCTTGACATAAAGTACTACTCCTCCCTCTATTCTTCCATATCTATTCATCCGAAGCAGATTATACCCTGTTATGGTCATATCCCATTCATGGTACTCTTTGAACCTCTGTCTGTAATAGCAACAAAGTTGCCATCTGCAATGTAGGCATGCATTAGGCCACTTAACGCTAATATTTTATAAAGACAAGTACTGTATAAATAGGCTTTACACAGGTGCTTAAAACATGCTTCAACTAGGCACCCCCTTATAAAATTATCTCCCACAAGACTGAATACTGGAGGAATTGTTGTCAATACGTTAAGCATCATTTGATGAGATTTTAGGAATTGTAAAGAGCACAGGTTAGGGTGCTGAAGTGGTGAAAATTGATCTCCAGTCCGCATGTCAGTTATTATGAGTGAATCCTCATACAATAGCTTCTTCTTGTTGAGTTTCACATTTAGAGCTGGCATTTATCTTACCTTGATAAGTACTTGCACATGGGATGTTCCATTTTGTGTGTATATTTTGTGATGTTTAGCATTTTTTGCATTGGGTAGGCGAACAGGAAGTAAGTTTTGACAATATTGTCCCTTGCCTGGATTACATTTTAATGTAGTGCCAAGTGAGATGGATACCTATGAGCAGCTATAGTACAGTATTTTAGGAGCAGCAGAGCATTTTGGAATTCCGGTGGAAAGAGGAAAGATGAAAAGACTAGTGCTACTGATTACATTTTTGGAAGCTGAGATAAATTCATTGCTATACGTAGTAATCAGGCTGCCTCAGGACAATGTGTGCAAACTTAAGGATTGGGTAGAGCTAATATGCCAAGCTAAAAGTTACATATAATCAAATTCAGTTATCAATAGTGTCACTGACGTTCACTTAAATGGAAACAACACTCCATTTTGGTCAGAATGAGAATTAGGAGGACTTTAGAATATGGGAAGAGATCAACGTGATGATTGTTCTACAGGAAGAGATGCTGATGAATAGCAATATTCTTTCATATGGTGGGGAATGTACTTTACGGGAACATGGTGTGTGGATAGATGGTCCAAGTTGTGAGTGGCAGCGGAGCTGATTAAGAATATTAGCTTCTTAGGGCTTCTCACTGTAGCTGTCTTGATAGTGTTGGGGAGAGTAATTGGTGAATCAATGGATACTTTTCTGGTATAAGAACCTTGGAGTGGTAAAAGCTATTAAGGAAGTCATTTTATAAATCTTTCTGTGCATAAAATTCTGATTTATGTGTGTAAAATGCTTCTTACAAAATTAGGTCACATATAAAAGTATGCAAAGTGCAATTAAGTGCATACCTGTACATGACTTTAGAGTAGGTGTGTTCAGGGGAGACGTTTGGGCAGAATGCAGATGAAGTCAGAATTGATCTGCATAGTTTATAAATAAAACAAAAAATCTAAAACGTGATAATGTCCCAAACTGACATTCATTGTTTTTGTTCTCATGAGTAGTTTATAAAATATGTAAATAGCCATGTACTTTATGTGCCAAACTCTGTAACTGCTTTATTTAACAGCTTTTTTTATACTAGTTTAACACGAGTTTGCCAATGAAATAAGATCCCAGATGTTGAAGCTTTAATGTGAGAGGCTGACTTGGATTTAGTGGCAGTTAAAGAAACACGGTTCACAGAAAACTATGACCGGGATGTAACTATAACAGGCTATACTTTATTCAGAAATGACAGGGTAGGAAGAAGGGGAGAAGGAGTGGCACTATATGTAAAAAATAATATTAAAACTTTGGAACTACAGACCTTAAAAGGGAGAGAGGAGGTGCTGTGGGTTAAACTAGAAAGAGGGAATGAGAAATCTATTTGCATTGATGTGATATACAGACCTCCCTCACAGGAGGAAGAGGTGGACGGAGAGTTAATTGATGACATACACAGCATTGCTAGGAAAGGGAAAGTGCTGCTGATAGGGGATTTCAATATGCCAGATGTTGATTGGCACATTCCTGCTGCAGTATCGTCTAAAAGTAAGAAGATCCTGGACTCTCTACAGGGAGAACTATTCATACAACTGGTAACAGAACCCACAGTGAAGGGGCCATACTGGACTTGGTGCTTACCAATGGTGAAAGTGTTTCTGATGTTATAGTGGGAGATCGTTTTGCATCCAGTGATTACCAGATGGTGTGGTTCAGTATTAGGACTAGGGCTGTTAAAATCCATTTAAAAGGAGGGTCTTAGACTTTAGGAAAGCTAACTTTGCCAAGATGAGCCAGTACCTCAGGGAGTTGTTCTCAGGATGGGAACAGCTGGGGGATGAAGAAAAACAGTGGGCAAAACTGAAAGTGGATATTTTAAGGGCAACCAACCTTTTTGTTAGAATGGTAAACAAAGGTAAAAGGAAAAAGAGACCACTATGGTTTCAAAAGAGGAAGCTGAAAAAGTGAAGAAAAAGAGGGTAGCCTTAATGAAATACAAGAGATCACAGAGAGAGGAAGACAGGCATCTATATTTGGAAAGACTTAGAGAAGCTAACAAAGCAGTCAGGAAAGCAAAGATTTAAAAAGAGAAGGAAATAGCCAATGCAGTAAAATGGGGAGATAAGACATTTTTCAGATATGTTAGGGAGAAGAGGAAGGGCAAAAGAGGTATTGTCAGACTCAAGGGTGAAGCAGAGGAAGGTGTAGAAGCTGATGAGGATAAAGCGGAATTGCTTAACAAATATTTCTGTTCTGTGTTCAGAGATGAAGAACTAGGAGCAGGACCTCAGAAAATACCCACAAACAGGAACAGAAGTGAAGAGCATCTTGAACAATTTTCAGAAGACCGTGTTCATGAGAAACTAGCTGAACTTAAAGAAGACAATGCAATGGGACTGGATGGGAAACACCCTAGAATACTGAGGGAACGGGGACATTCTAGCAGCTCCACTGACTGACCTTTTCAATGCCTCATTGGAGTCGGGAATGATGCCAAAGGACTGGAGAGAGGCACATGTGATCCCTTTTACACAAAAGGGAAGTAAGGATGTGGTTGAAAACTTCAGGCAGGTTAGTTTAGCTTTGGTAGTGAGTAAATTATTTGAAGTGCTGCTGAAAGAGAAAATAGTGGGGTTTCTGGAGTCCAGAGGATTACAAGATCCGAGGCAGCATGGATTCACCAGAGACAGGTCTTGTCAAACAATCTGATAGATTTCTTTGACTGGGTGACCAAGGAGTTGGACCGAGGGAGAGCCCTAGATGTAGTGTATTTAGAGTTCAATAAAGCTTTTCACACCGTTCCTCACAGGCGACTTATAAACATACTGTAGAAAGGTAGTAGGCTATAATGAAAAAGGCCATAACAAGGGCATCAGATCTGTATGTAAGGAAAGTACATAAAAGCAAGAGGAAAAGGAAACTGATATGGGCCTCCAAACAAGTATCTGCAAAAATAAAGGCAAAAATGGCAGCATTCACAATTTTCAGAGAATCACAAAAAGAGGAACACCGAAAGAATACCAGACTAAGCTGAAAGAGAAAGAGAAATTAGAATGACAAAAGAACACGCAGAAGAAAAAATGGCTATAGATGTGAAGAGAAGTGTCAAGACTTCTTTCAGGTATAGAACATCCACCCTAACAGAACATCACAAAAAACCAACATGCACGCAACATACTTCCTCCCACTCTACCTACTCGTCACACAACTCCTCCCACCAACCACACACATCCACTACCCACAAGCAAACACACCATGGCACCCACCAGCTGCATGGCCATATTTAGAACCACAGCACACACATAAAGAGACACACAGAACATCCCAGACAAAACGACCAACCAGGCACAAATCAAACTCCCACACCTGCACAAAGGAAGCACATGTAACAGCAACCTCCTCAACAAAGACAACAACGATTGAGCTCATAAACGCCAGATCCGTCTGCAACAAGATACACACTCTTGTAGACCACATAGAAGACCGACAGCCCGACATAATATGCATCACAGAGACATGGCTCGATCCCACCGACAATGTACTACTCAACCAACTAGTACCGGACAACTACTCAGCGTACAACTGCCCACGCACCCGCAAGCGTGGAGGAGGAGTCCTGATAATAGCAAAGACAAAACTAAAGTTCAAAGCACAGAACTTCACCGATACACAGCAATATAATACAATCAGCATCAAGAACAAACACATTGCAATCTGCCTAACCTACAGAGCACCCAGAGCTCCACCTGACGAACTAGCCTTCACACTAGAAGAAGCCTGTGCTATAACAACAAATAACAAACCAGCGCTACTGATTGGAGACTTCAACCTCAAGTCCACCAATGCCAAAGACGCAGAGGCCTTCCTTCAAGCAATGACCTCACTTCAATTCACACAGATAATCAATGCACCAACGCACAGACATGGATCATCCCCAGACCTCATCTTCGCATCCAATTACCTAACATCAAGAGACCTAATTTCACCACCCACCATTACCCCAGTGCCATGGTCTGACCATTACATAATCGAGACAAAGCTGCGATTACAAGAGGACCAGACAAACGAAAGAGCAAACATCTCACACAAAGACGATTCAAGAATTTCGACAGGGACGAATTCATACAGGACACAATACCACACTTGAACATTACTACAGATGACCTGAAGGAACAAGTTTCCAGCTGGAACAGCATTTTAGCTAATGCCGCCAAACCATCTGGTAGCGGGCCCGAGAAACACCACTACAACAGGAGACAAAACAAACCATGGTACTCAACAAAAATACGACAGGAAAAGAGGGAGCTCAGGAAGATTGAACGGAGATGGAGAAAAAACAAAACAACAGACAACCAGCATCTTTACCTAACAAGGCAAAGACTATACAATGAACACATCAACCAATCAAAGAGGGAATTCCACACAAACATGATAAATACTTCCATCAACAAACCCAGAGAGCTTTTCGAAATCGTAAAAATCCTCACAAAAGAGCAAACAACAGAAGGGGAAGTACAAGTAGATCCACAGGAATTCGCCGACCACATCAAAGACAAATTTCACTCCACAGAGCGAACAACACCCAGTGTGACCACCAGGACAGACATACACACCAAAACCTGGGGCACATTCTACTCACCCTCAACAGAGCAGCTATCCCACATCATTTCTACAATCAACACAAGCACTGCTCCTACAGACCCGTGCCCAGTGTCATTGGTCAAAGCCACCAAATCAAGCTTCATCCACACCATAAATAACATGGTACACAACTCACTCACTCAAGGACTCATGCCAAAGCAACTAAAGCTTGCCTCAGTAAGACCAATCACAAAGAAAACAACTCTCAACAAAAAAGATCCAGCAGCATACCGACCAATCTCCAGCATACCCTTCCTGGCAAAAATCATCAAAAAAACGGTTCAACTACAACTTCAGGAACACATCGACAAACACAAAACACTTGACGACAACCAACACGGCTTTCGTCCCAACCATGGAGTCGAAATGCTACTGATCTACCTCTTCGACACCATCCTAAGAATAATTGACAACACCAGGAATGGAATCATAATGATCTTCATCGACATCTCCTCAGCCTTCGACACAGTGGACCACAACACGCTCCTGGAAAGACTAAAGAGCACTGGCATACACGGTATCACATTGAAATGGTTCCACTCATACCTAACCGAAAGACAGCTACAGGTCAAGGTGGGACACAACACCTCCCGACCCATAAATGTCCGTCAAGGAGTACCTCAAGGATCCGCACTCTCAGCACTCCTATTTAACATCTACATCCAACCAATATGCAACATCATGAAAGAGAACAACATTCAATACACAATATATGCAGACGACATCATGATATACACCCCGATATCAATCGACAACCCGGACTTCTCTAAGATAACAGACTGCCTTACCCAAATGACGAGTTGGTGTCAAAACAACAACCTCGCAATCAACTACAGCAAGACCGAAGCTTTAATCATCACTCGGAACCAAAGCTTCATACACCCACCAAATATAAAGATACAAAGCACTACTATACCAATAAGATCAGAAGTTAGATACCTCGGAGTTACTCTGGACAATAAACTCAATCTCAAGCCACACATAGACAAAACAATCCAAAAAGCCTACTACAAGATGCGAATCATCAGGAGACTGAAACCACTCCTCGCCCCCGAACACTTCCGTACCGTCTGTCAAGCACTGATAACCCCACTGCTGGACTTCTGCAATCCAATATACCTTGGACTACCGAAACAAGCCCTCAAGCCACTCCAACTGGCACAAAACACTGCAGCACGAATAATATCCGGAACTGCAAGACAGGAGCACATCACACCTATCTTAAAGGACTTACACTGGCTCCCAATCAGTGCACGCATCAGATACAAAACTATCATAAACCTATTTAAGATAAATCAGCACACATCAGCCAACAGCCTGCACACCCTCATACAATCAGACACCAGCACACGTCCTAGAAGAAAACAAACACACAACCGAGTCAGCACCCCAAGTGAATACAAACACACACGCAAGGACACAACAGACAGAGCACTCTCCATGGCTGCTCCAACAATATGGAACAAACTACCGGACGATTTGAGGGCAAATACAGACCTCAAAGACTTTAGAAAACAGCTGAAGACCATGCTGTTCATAGAACACTATGGACACATCACATAACCTCAGAGAATGTATAACAGCACATGATATCGCCTAACACTGTATGTATAGAAAATGTTTTATAGCCCCACTGTATATAACTCACTTTGTACATAGCTCAAACTAATCTCGCACACAATACAACACACACTGAACTAAATTTTACCCTCACTGCATGTATAACACACTCACTTTACCCGATTGTTTGCTGTGATACCACCTTGATTAATAAGATAAGGTGGTTTAGAAATACTGTTAAATAAATAAAATAGAAACATGACGACAGAAAAAGACCACATGGCCTATCTAGTCTGTCCTTCCATATCAACCACTACAACAGTCCCCTTTTTTCCTTTAGAGAACCTCTGTGTTTGTCCCATGCTTCTTTGAATTCAGATACTGTCCTCATCTCTACTACCTCCACTGGGAGATTATTCCACGGATCCACCACTCTTTCCGTAAAGAAATATTTCCACATATCCCTCCTGAATCTATCCTCTTTCACCCTCATCCCATGTCCCCTTGTAGCAGAGATTGCTTTCAATTGAAAGAGGCTCGCCTCCTGTGCCTTTATGCCATGGAGGTAATTAAACATCCCAATCATACTGCCTCTATCCCGCCTTTCCTCTAAGGTATACATACTAAGATCCTTAAGTCTGTCCTCATATGCTTTGTAATGAAGACCACAAACCATGTTATAAGCCACCCTCTGTACCAACTCCTACCTGTTTATATCCTTTTGAAAGTGCGGTCTCCAGAACTGCGCACAATACTCCAAATGAAGTTGCACCAAAGACTTATACAGAGGCACTATCACCTCCTTTTTTCTGCTGGCCATTCCTCTCCCTATCAACCCAAACATCCCTCAAGCTTTTGCCATCACCTTTTCTACCTGTTTAGCTACTTTGAGATCATCAGATGCAATCATGCCCAGGTCCCGCTTTTCTTTTGTGGACAGAAGTACTTCACCCCCTACATCAGGTGTCCCAAACTCCAGTCCTGGAGGGCCGCAAACCAGTCAGGTTTTCAGGGTATCCCTAATGAATATGCCTGAGATATATTTACATGCACTGCCCCCATTGTATGCAAATATATCTTATGCATATTCATTAGGGATACCCTGAAAACCTGACTCATTTGCGGCCCTCCAGGACTGGAGTTTGAGAACCCTGCCCTACACTGTACTGCTCCTTTGGATTTTTGCAGTCTAAAACCATGACTCTGCATTTTTTTTAGATCAGCTGCCAAATTGTAGACCATTCTTCAAGTTTAGCTAGCTCCCTCTTCATGTTAGCTGAGTGTCTATTCTATTTCAGATTTTGATATCATCTGCAAAGAGGCAAACTTTACCTGATAGCCCTTTTGCATTATCACTAACAAAGATGTTAAAAAGAATTGGACCAAGGACAGAACCCTGTAGCACACCACTGGTATCCTCCCTCTCCTCAGAGTGAGCTTCATTTACCTCCCACTCAACCAGTTTCTAACCCAATCTGTAACTTTAGGGTCCATCCCTAGGGTGCTCAATTTGTTTATAAGTCACCTGTGCTAAACAGTGTCAAAGGCTTTACTGAAATCTAAGTACACGACATCTAGGGCTCTTATGTCTCTTAATATTTTTCCATTACTATAATGTTTCTGCTGGGAGTGCATCCTGAAATTTTTTCCAACCATCACCCACTTTTTCTAGTTTAAATGCTTGTATACATAGTCTGAATGTTTTACCTAGGAATATTTTTCCTGCTATAGAAAGATGTAGACCATCATTACAGTATAGGTAAGGTTTGCCTCTTTGTGGATGATGCCAAAATCTGCAATAGAGTAGACACCCAGGAAGCTGTGGATAACATGAGGAGGGATCTAGCTAAGCTTGAAGAATGGTCTAGAATTTGGCAGCTGGGATTTAATGTTAAAAAATGTAAGGTCATGCATATGGGCTGCAGCAATCCAAGGGAGCAATATAGTATAAGGGGTGAAGTACTTTTGTCCACTAAAGAAGAGTGGGACCTAGGTGTGGTTTTGTCTGATGATCTTAAAGTAGCTAAACAGGTAGAAAAGGCAACAGCAAAAGCTAGAGGGATGCTTGGGTGCATACGGAGGGGAATGACTAGCAGAAAAAAGGAGGTGATAATGCCTCTGTATAAGTCTTTGGTGCGACCTCATTTGGAGTATAGTGTGCAATTCTGGAGACCGCACCTTCAAAAGGATGTGAACAGGATGGAGTCGGTGCAGAGGGTGACTACTAAAATGATTAGTGGTCTTCATTATAAAGCATATGAGGACAGACTGAAAGATCTTAATATGTACACCTTAGAGGAAAGGCGGGATAGAGGTGATATGATTGAGATGTTTAAATACCTCCGTGGCATAAATGTTCAGGGAGAGATCCTCTTTCAATTGAAAGCAAGTTCTGCTACGAGGGGACATGGGATGAGGGTGAAGGGCGATAGATTCAGGAGTGATATGCGAAAATATTTCTTTACGGAAAGAGTAGTGGATCCGTGGAATAGTCTCCCATATTCCAATATGCACGCATTTTTATAAAAGTATTGTGCAATTTTAATATCCATGACCTATAGATATACATTTAAAATGTCAAAAGATATGTATATTGGAATATTTAATATTTATGCATAATAAAATATATGTTGATACACACTAGTGTTAGTAATTATAAATTTAGTATGGTGTTGATTTAATCTGTTTGATGTGTTTAAAAATTTTGAAGTAATGAATGAGGTATAATTCTCAGGCTGTATGTATTTGCATTGTGTATTTTTGGTAATCTCAACAAACACACCTTAAACTGCTAGGGATGGACCCTCACCAAGTCCACAAAACCCCAAACTATCATTGCAGGTCCCCAAAGGATGCATAATACTGCTGAGCAACAAATGTATGTCAATTTCATGCCTATGGCTTATAAGTGCTCTCAATCTGCTGCTCCTCACTACCATTTCCCTCTTATTGCTCCCTACACCCCTCCTCATGAACTCCACGCCTCTCTCAGATTGCTTCTATCTTCTACTGCCAAATCCAGATGTCTCTCCTTGCACCTTGCAGCTCCTTATGCCTGGAACAAACTACCTGAGTCTGTATGTCAGGCTTCATCCCTGTTGAGTACCTTTCATCTGAGGGTCCCTTATCATTGACGGGGATATTTATTTTATTTATTTGCAATGTTTGTCTATACCACCCCTTCCAGAGACCAGGGGCGTTTTACATTATAATGAAACTTTACATGGAACAAAATGAATGAATCAAAACATTTACATGAACATGCGATTGAGTTCTAACAATGGTTAACTATTTGCATCAATCTATGTACATTCCTATTACAATCAGGAAGTTGTTTCTTGCTTACGACTGGATAGACCGTGGAGATAATTTGAGGTTTTGACATTTAGCTATAGTGAACCCTCTCTGAGTTTGACTGTCCAATCACCCTGGCACCTGGTGATGCTGAAGTCATCCATTCGATCCAGGTACTGGCCAAGCTTTCATGTCCCCTTGAACTGCAGATGAGCACACCATATCTCCCCGCCCTCAAACCACATGCATACACACACACACACACACACACACATGCATTCTCACTTTCTGTCACAAAAATATGATTCTGCCCAAAAGGGGCCCTGAACCTATATATAACAGCTATGACAAAGCATAATCACATGGGGTACCAGAACTACAAATATGATCCCAGTTTCTCACGCAAAAGGGAATCCTTTCCCTTCTCATGCTCATATTATCCCTGTGTCAGCAGTCCCATTTTTTGTACATTGGAAATTGACCTGCACAAAGTGGTGGGTGCACCTACTCTTGCCACTTTGTCGGGCAATATAGATGGACCATGCTGGTCTTTATCTGCCGTCATATAGTATGTTACTATGTTAGATTCCCATAGAATGGCACCTTTAGTACAAACAGCACATAGGTGCATAGCCTGAATAAACACTATTGCTCTTCTTAATATTTATGAAGGGTGTTTAGACATGTTTCTTTACCTTACAACATTCCCTCACCTCTGCACCCTGTACTTTAAGTCTGCATCTTGTATTTTTCCAGACTACAGTTCCACCAGTTCAAAACATACTTGTCACAACCATTCTTCAATATGAGACGCATTGCAGAGCACAGCAGAATATTTTCTAAGTCCTGGCTTTTTTCCACCTTTCAGCAGGAACAACATGGGTGTGTCTGGGAAACAATACATACATGGGCCTTTCCTGAATACGCTTTATCTCTGTGGCTGACCACTCCACTGTTCTGCCCTCTCCCACCCATATTGAGATTCCCTTGATAGCGCCATGGATGTGCGTATCAGCAGTGTTTCAGAAGATGGTCGGGGACATTTTTGGCACATAAACATCCCTGCCGCACGTACAAACCCCTTATTTGTGTTCTGGAATGACTCCCTTAAAGGGTATTAGTGAACAAACAAACCTTTTTTCAAAGAAAGAGAAGCTGTAGAACAAGGGGACATGAAATGAAGCTGCAAGGAGGTAAATTTAAAAGCAACGTCAAGAAATACTTCTCACTGAAAGGGTGGTAGATGCCTGGAATGCCCTCCCGAAAGAGATGGTGGGAGAAAAAACAATGACAGAATTTAAAAAATCATGGAACAGACACAGAGGATCACTGCATAGCAGGAGGATGGAATCAAAGCAAAACATAACTTCTAAATGGAAAGGGGTAACTTGCCTGGAGTGGTAGGTCCAGCTCTACAGTTCTGGCACCTTACTAGGTAGAAGAGATGGACTATGTTGGTCTTTATCTGACATCACTTAATTATGTTGCTATATTACTATGCAAAATTCTCTTCTGTGAACTGTGCTGTATCTGCTCCATTTTGTTATGCTCATTTGCTAGTTACAGTTTCTATGGTCTCTTTTCAAGGTTTCTTCTGTGAATACCAACAGAAGTATTTGTTTAGCATTTCTTCTTCGTATCATCATTTTCTGTATATTGGACCTCAGCACCCTTCAGTTTTCAAATCCCACTATTGACCTATCTTTTCTTCTCTCAGTTTTATCTGAGTGAGGGTACGTTGAGCCAATCACAGTTCACACATCTGGATGAGGTCTCCCTATTCATGAAGTCATTATTGGGTAGACTGGATGGAGTGTGCTAGCCTTTATCTGCCATCATCTATTATGTTACTATGTAACCCATCACCCTTCTGTTTTACCCCATAACCAGCCATTACTATAATTCACATCTTGCACCCTTCCCACTAGGGGTAATGCATTTATGAGTGAGTATTCAGTTCATTTGGGTACCTAAAAATGCAGTGTGTGCAAATTATGTGTACACACAAATGTCTATGAATTAATGTGCATACAATTGATTTGCATGATTGATAATGTGCTGGCATGCAAACTACACATGAACAGAGAATGAATAGGCAAGATTAATATGAAAAAATGGCCAAACATTGAGGAAAATGTATTTAACATGAACATGAGCCAAAGTTTGTTTTGACTGTGCACACTCCTACTGCCCATTCCATCAGGAACAGCCTAAGGGTTTCTGCTACCTTAGTCTGGCCCTCCGTGCTGCCCTTCCTGTTGCCTGAGGTGCGCCCCCGCCCCGGCATCCATTTACCCACCAGAGGGAGGGGGGCAGCATGCCAATACTTCCTTTGAAGCAGAAGAGCCCCTTCAGTGCTGTGGCAGGATTTAAAGTACCTGTGTGCGCTCACGGCCTTTCGTTCCTGCCCCCTCTGATGTAACATCCTGTTGGATAGGGCAGGAGCAGCAGGCCATGACTGCACACATGCACATGTTTTAATGCCTGCTGGGGTGCTGAAGCAGTGGCTGAACTGCTACCGCTGCAAAGGAAGGACCGGCATAGTGTCCACCAGAGTCTGCCACCCCGATGACTGCTTGGTTCGCCTAGTGGGCAAGCCGGCCCTGCACTCCAACATAGATTGCCCTATCCATAGTCCCATCTCTTCTGGCTAGGATAAAATGATAGCACTGTTGCTGCATGGAGTGGAAGAGTAGCCTAGTGGTTAAAGAACTGGCTTGGTAACCCTTGGTAACCAAGTGACAAGGATTCATTTCTCACTAGCACTTTTTGTGACCTTGGACAAATCACTTAACCCTCGATTGCCTTGGAGGAGAGGCATGGCAATCTACTTCTGGTCACACTACCAACAAAATCCTGCAGCTGCTGGGTCACCAGGAATCAGCACTGACTCTAAGGCACACGTTGGCTGCCACAGACCTCTGCCCTCCCCCAGACTCCTTCTCAAAATCTTGTGACAAACACACCACATCATCACCCCATCAATTTATGTTCCACATCCCCTTTTATTTTTACGTTTGTGAATTGGACTCTTTTGCCATGCCACCAACCTACTTCTTCTCACTAGTCACCCGATCCTATCTACTACTGCTTACCTACTCCCCCATGTGGTATTCCTTTCCTGCCTTTGCTTTATGACCTCCCCCCCCCCCCGCCCCTTCCTTCTCTTCATTAGGGATGTGCATGTCCACAACATTTTTTGTTTGTTTTTGGATTTTCTTGAAATATTTCCTGACTTTTGGATATTTTTCTATTTGTTTTACAAATTCATTTTAATTTTAAAGAAATGTATGGGGGGGCATATTAAAAGTGATTTACATGGTAAGCAGACATGATAACTGGTTAATGGCTAGCAATGGCGTATTCTGGGGATAGAGAGGGCAGTACCAAGAGTTAGCTGGTTAATGGCAATATTAAGCCATTGGCTGGTTAAACCTAAGAGGCTAAAGTTAGGATAGCTGAATGGCTGCCCCAACTTTAGTCACTTTAGCTATCTGGGCAGAGGCTGAATATTGGCACTGACTGGTTAGTTAATCGGTTAACCGGTCAACCTGAATATTCAATGTCGGTGGTTGGATATAACCCTGCCATTGAATATCCAGATTTAAATTAAAGCAGCAATAACCAGACACTAAGGAAGCCATTCAGAAATGTGGGATCTCCTCATATGTCCCGAAGCTTAGGATGGGAAGAGCCGGTAGGGGGCGGAAGGGGGTAGGATCAGGGTGAAGCGGGAGCCAGGCCCATGGGAACATGCTGCTTAAAGGTGGAATAATCAGCATTTTTGCCGTGATCAGGCCTGGGGAGCTCCTCCTGGGGTCGGGCTAGGTGCAGGGGGTCCCCGCCATCCAATCTAGACCACGGCAGGCCAGCCTTCATTCGGGAGATAGGGATAAGGGGGGGTCTGAGCTGCAGGAGTTGGGGGAGCCTGCGGGGAAGACATCCCCATAGGCAGCAGGGGCACACCGGGCCATCCTCAGACCCGATTCTGGCCACTGCAGGAACATTTTGTTCCCACAATCCAAAATCATGTCCAAATGGGCCCGTCTTGCTTGGGGGTACCTGAATGGCCCGGATGTGCTCCTATGGGAATCGAGATTCAGGGCATCCATCACCACCATCGCTGCTACAAGCAAGCTGTCTGCACGACCAAGAAATCCTACTATTCTGCTCTAATCTCATCTTCTACCGACTCCTCTAGGTAGCTCTACTCTGTCTTTCACTCACTGTCTTCTCTCCATTCCTCTCTACTCATGTCTGTAAGTACAAGGTCTCCTGTCCCTAGCTACTTAGCCACTTACTTCTCAGAAAAGATCACATTCTGCTCCAGCTTTGAGGGCACCTTACAGCAATCATCTGAGCCCGTCATCTTGCCTACTGACACTACCCCTTCCCTCATGCATGTCTGGTCCTCATCCCAACCCATTACCTCAGTGGCTCTGTCCAAGGCGTTCCAATCTTCTCATAGAACCACATGTTCTGCTGACACCATTTATTTATTTATTTATTTAACAGCTTTTATATACCGCACTTTTGACATCAGCGCGGTTTACATTTTAACAAGTTTTGTACTTAAACATAAAAACAAATGTTAAGTTTACAGAGAACAGGGAATAAAAACATGGATAACAGGGATTAACAATTAACAGATATTTTCAATTATTTACAATAGGTTCTTAAATGCTTGAGTTTTAAAGGTAGGGTTTGTGAGGCCTGGTCTAGATCAAGTGGTAAGATTTCAGGAGCTTATTTGGCTAGCCGTGGTCAATGGTCTGTGTGGGAGGGGGGTCAGTATATTGAGAGAAGTGTTGTAGGAAGAGATATGTTTTTATGGATTTTCTGAACTGGGACAGGTCTTTTTGTGCTCTAATACTAGGTGGTAGCGTGTTCCAGCATCTAGGGGCGAAGGAAGGGAATGCTCTTAAAGTGGTTGTTTGAGTGAGTTTTTTGCTGTCTTTTGGGATTGTTAGCAAGTTCTCTGTTACAGAACGTCTAGATCTGGTGTTCTGTGTGTGTTGGAGGAGATCAGATAAGGAGGATGATGAGATATGGTGGAATGCTTTAAAGGTAAGGATGAGAGCTTTGTATAAGATTCTGCCAGCTAGTGGGAGCCAGTGGAGGTCAAATAGTATGGGAGTAATATGTTGACTCTTTTGGGATCCATGAAGAACTCTGGCCGCTGTATTCATGGCCAATTGAAGCGGGTTTAGAGTGCTCTTGGGTAGGCCATGGAGAACGATATTTGCATAGTCAAAATGAGGAGTGACTAATGCCTGGAAGGTTGTACGAAAGTCAGATGGTTCAAGCATAGGTCTGAGGTGTCGAAGGGTCTTGATTTTATAGTAAATGGCTTTTACAGTATTTTTTATGTGTTCTTTGAATTCAAGTCGTTGGTCAAGTATAACACCCAGATAACGTATTGAGGTTTTGAGTGGTAGATCAGCATCACGTGTTTTTAGAGTTGGTGGGGGAGAGAAGTCTTTGTTCCTAGTGACAATCAGGACTTCGGTTTTTTTAAAATTGATTCTGAGGTTTTGAGTGAGTAGCCAATCTGATATTGAGTTGAAGCAGGTGATTAGAGTAGTGTAGTCAGGTTTTAATACATTGATTGGAGTGAATAAGAGCACGTCATCTGCGTAGATAAGACATGATACTCCGAATGAGCGGGAGATGTTGCAGAGAGGTTGCATATATATGTTAAATAGAAGGGCTGAAAGAGAGGAACCTTGTGGAACTCCTTGCTTCTGATGAAAAGGTTGAGATGTGGTCTCCCCAGTCCGTACTTGTTGCCAACGATCTTCTAGGTAAGATCTGCACCAATTCAGTGCCGTTCCTTGAATTCCTTTTTCGTGGAGCCTGGTGAGTAGTTGGTTGTGGTCGACAGAATCAAATGCTGCTGCTATGTCTAGGAAGATCATAGCGACTCCATTTCTGATATTGTCTGTTGTGTTAATGAGTGTGTTCAATAGAGAAGTTAGAAGAGTTTCAACTCCATGGGCTTCCCTGAAGCCATGTTGGTTTAGATCTAGTGGTGCCTCGGAATCAATGTGTTGTTGAATTTGTCTGAGTACGATTTTTTCTAGGATCTTGGCTAATAAAGGAATGCTTGAAATTGGGCGATAGGAGTCTTCCTTTTTCGGATCCAGTTTGTTGTTCTTCAGTAGAGGACGGATGGAGGTGTGCTTGAGAGCTGATGGAAATATCCCGGATCTAAGGGACTGGTCAGCTAATGCTGATATGTATGGGCTAACCATCACTGGCACCACTTCCCTTCGTGCTCACCATCTTTAACTCTAACCTCACTTCTGGGACATTTCCCTCTTTATGGAAGCATGCTATCTTCCACCGAATCCTCAAGAGTCCCTCCTTACACCCCAATGTCCTGGCAAACTGGTATCCAGTTTCTAATCTCTGTTTCTTATCCAAAATACTAGAGAAACTGTTTTTTGCACAACTTTTTCCCACCTTGATTCTATCTGTGCCTTGCACCTCCGTCAGTCCAGTTTTCGTATGGGCCACACTATCAAAACCATTCTTCTCTCACTACTTAATGAAGTCCACATTGCACATGACAGAGGGGATATCTCATTTGCAGTTTCTTTAGACCTCTTGTCAGCTTTCGACCTAGTAGATCACTCTATCTTGCTCTCTCGCTCTTCACGACTTTGAATTCTGGGACTCTGTTCTTTTGCGGTTTCAGTCTTTCCTATCCCAGCACTCCTTTGTTGTGAACTGACTGTTTCTCTCATATGCGGTGTCCCCCAAGGATCTGTGTTGGCCCTTCTCCTCTTGAATATCTTCCTGGCCCCTCTTGCCCTCATAAGCCAACAGTCTGGCATCTCTGCCTAATTACATGCCAGCTCTCACGCCCCCAATTTATCTCTCTTGAACTCCTGCCTATCAGATATCTCCTCCTGACTTACCATAAATTGTTTGCACCTCAACCCCTCCAAGAGTGCTGCAATTTGGCTCACTTTTAATCTCCCAAGTCCTGCTATGGCTCCGCTCCTGGCCCATTCCCCCATCCCACTAGTGAAATTGCTCCAGTATCTTGGAGTCATTATTGATTCACAATCACTTGGCTTCCTTGGTTCGTTTTTTGTTTTTTTTTTGCCCTCTGCCAGATCCATGTAATACTCCCTTTTATCGATACCCATTCCCTCACAACCCTTCTTTTGTCACTGGTAATATCTAGACTTGATTATTGCAACTCTGCACTTGCTGGCCTCCCTCACCTCCAGCTTCGCTGTCTACAACTTCTGCAAAACACAGCCAGATGGTTACTTACTTCCTCCTCCCACCATGCCAGATCACATCCCCTTCTCATCAATCTCCACTGGCTACTCCTTAAGTACCAAACCGTCTAGATAGCGCAACCCGTTACATTCACCACATTCACTACTACTGTATATAGTTTATCCTGTTCTATGTTTACTGTTTAATATATGCATCTTCACTCTATATAGTTCTACAAAGTTCCATTAACTGAATAAGTACTTGTCTTAATTGTACTATTCAAACCATTGTCTTTTTTGTAAACCACGCTTGATCCTTCAGAAAGCGCAGTATAAAAAATGTTCAATAAATAAATAAATAAAATTCTTACTGTGCTTCACCGTGCTCTTCACACTGACACACCCCGATATCTGACTAGCCTCCTTCAGTTCTACACCCCCCCCCCACTCGTCTCCTTAGGTCACTCCATGTCCATTGCCTGGCACTGCCCTCATGGGGAGGAGTGGCCTAGTGGTTGGGGCAAGTTGCCTCAGGCCAGAGGACTGGGGTTTCAAATCCTTCTGGAGGACAGCAACCTTGGGCTAGAAGGGCAGGGGTTTCTAGTCCCACACTCCAAACTGTCATCCTCCAGATTAAAATCCATGCTGAAGAACCACCTATTCCAACTTGCCTTTGACCTCCCCCCTCCAGCTCTAGCTGACTGCCCTCTATCCTGCTTTGCCTACACACCTCTACTTCTCTCCTCATTCTGTCCTGTCTGATTATGGCATTATTTTCTATGCAGCCGTTTTTGGAAATTGTAAACCACTCTGATACCCTAAAGTCTAGGGTGGTATATCAAGTGTTAATAAAGATAAAGATCTAGGTAACCACTTAGTTCGCCTAATGGTGGTGCCAACCCTCTCATCACCAAATACCTGTGCTTCAATCAAACAAGTACAAAGTGGAAAGATACCCAATATGCCAGCTAGTTACAGGCAACATTGAATCAGAACATTTTTTACAATGTCCTTGATTATGCTTTCTAAAAAAATGTGTTTCAGTGACGTGCTCATTGTAAGAAACTTTGTAAAGTGAGAGAAGACATCAGTAGTTCCAATGATCATAATAAGATGTGTTGTGAATTTAAGGATGTTGGTTTCGAGGACAAAAGTCATTTTACAAGGGACCTAGCCTAATACCCTATGAATTGCATATGTGCTTGTTACTTTTAATCATATAAATCAAGGATGAATTGGCTGAATAAATGAATAATATTATAGGTGCTTCATTAAAAAAGTGGAATTCTGCCTAACCCACTGAAAGTTACTGTTATCAAGTCTTTATTGAAAAAGCCTAATTAGGATCCAGGGAGACTGCAAAATTATAAACCAGTCTCTAACATCCTATTCTTCAGAAGAACAGATAAAATTGTCTTTGCTATGCAATTTCAAAAGGTTTTAGATAATTCATATGGACAGATTTTAAATACAGCCAGGTCCTAGGCAAATAGCATATAAAATCTTTATTGTGGAGATGCACATAGGATACAGAAACCCAACACAATGATAATTTAAGAAAACAATAATAAGTACATAATATCATCCATAAATAACAATTTAAAAATTTTACAGTTTGAAATTATCATGTTATAGTTTTAAGACCATAACTTATAAGCTCTCATCTAACCCAATAACCAGTAGGAGGAAGAATAATCCATGAAAGCGACAATATTATATTATAATAATCAAGTATCAAAACAATATTGAAAAACAGTAAAAAGATAACATGAGTAGGAAGCAGGATCATAAAATATACAAGCAATAGTTCATAAAAGCAATGATAAATAAAAATTACAAACAAAAAAATAATTGACAGTTAAAATTAACATAATGTATAACATACGATAAACACATTTAAATAATAGACAACATAAATGCAGACAAATACTGAGAATACATTTTGCTTCTATCTCCTATTACAGTCTTATTAATCCTCCACCCCCAATGGCTAGCACAAAAAAAAACTAACTTAGTGAGGATGATCCTGACTACTGGAAAAATGCAGTAATGCTCACTAGCTAAATTAAATAGCCAGATAAATAGCCAGATCGTTAATGCTATCTTGAATTAATTTATTTATTAAAATGCATTTACTTAATTTCATTTGAGATATTACCCATTGCAATGTTTAAATTATGTTAGAGCGGTTTATAATAATAAAAGATTACTGAGATACAGATAGATTACAAACCATAAAAGGAGTTGGCAACAACCAATAAAAGCACTGTAGCAGTACATACAGACTAGGGGGAGGAGGAATTTGAGTTGCACAACATTAAATAGCATAGCTAGTAGTAGCAGCCAGGGGCGGCCCAAGGGGGGTGCAGGGCCATGTGTGGAGATTAATTGTGGGGCCTCATTTGCATAGGGAGCCTCATTTGCATAACTATTAGCATAATGTTAACATGCATTTTTAGTAAACATGCTTCTTAATGAGTGTCTGTATAAAGAGAGTAACAGATTTCTATGTTACTATATTCCAGTGCCAACCGCCAGGCCCATTAGGAAGTACTATAAACACTGACTCATAGCAAATCCACCATATCATAACAGCTCTGCCAGGACTCACAAAGCACCAAACCCTACCTATCAAAAGGCAGCACTGCAAATATTAAACCAATACATCTCAGAGAATACCAATGTATCTCCTACTGGGGAAAGAACAAGTGGCACGGTCAAATAGAAACTACATGAACAGAATACCTCAGCTTGGTTAAAATGCAGAACATAGACAGTCACCAAAGAACAAGGGATCACAATTTAGAAATAGGAAGACAATAATTAAACTGGGAATCCCAAAAACCAAACTTGGGATGTACAAAAACACTGGAGAAATAAAACTATAAATTAATTTCCTCTTGTACTAAACAAAACACAAAAGACGTTAACGATGCACATTTCCCAGAGCTGATATACTGTATTCCAGTTAATAAATTCAAAATAAAAAAGTATTTTTCTACCTTTTGTTGCTTGTGCATTTTCTTTTTCAGTTGCAATTTCTCCAGTCACTTTCTTCTGGTTTCTTTGTGTCTTCTACGAGCTATCCGTTTGTCCTTTCTTCTCTTTTAGATTTGTTTCCAAATGTTTTCTCTATATCTGCTTTAACATACTGATATTTCCCCTTTTGCTCTTTCCTCCATTTCTTTCCTTATCCCTTTATCATCCACTCAAATTTAACCCTTCCATTCTCAATCTCCACTTACTCTTCCAATACCCGGCCCATTGTAGACTTTTCTTCCCTCCCACACAAAATATCTTTTCCCCTCCCCATTCTCATTCCCCATCCCTTTCTAGTCCTCCCCCAAAATCAACTCCCTTATAGTTCTAGACCTGCCCAGCATCTGCCCCTTCTATTCCCAGTCCCCCAAGCTTCCACATCAGCCCATTTCCAGCCTAGCCCCCCATATGTTGTTTTCCAGTTCCATTCAAACCCCCCATCAGCCCATTTCCAGCCATTTTCCAACTCCCATCAGCCCATTTCCAGTCCTATTCCATTCCATCACCCATTTCCAGTCCTAGCCCCCCATATGCTCTTTTCCCAGTTCCATCCCAGTCCCCCATCAGCCCATTTCCACTCCTAGCACCCTCGTCAGCCCACTTCTTCCTATTCCAGCCCCCATCAGCCCATTTCCAGTCCTAATCCAGCTCATCAGCCCATTTCCAGTCCAAGTTTCCCCCCCACCATCACAACCCATTTTGTCCATTCCCCCCCACAATCACAGCCCATTTGCAGTCCGTTTCCCCCCACCATCACAGCCCATTTCCAGTTCATCCCCCACCATCACAGCCCATTTGCAGTCTTCCCCCACCCCATCACAGCCCAATTGTAGTCCTCCCCCCATCACAGCCAATTGCAGTCTGTTTCCCCCCCACATCACAGCCCATTTCCAGTCTGCCCCGCCATCACAGCCCATTTCCAGTCCGTTCCCCCCCCACCATCACAGCCCATTTCCAGTCCATTTCCCCCCACCATCACAGTACAATTTCAGCCCTCCCCCATCACAGCCCAATTGCAGTCCGTTTCCCCCCCCCCACACATAACAGCCCATTTCCAATCTGTTTTCCCCCCCATCACAGCCCATCCAGTCCTAGACGCCCTCCCCCCTCCAAAGAGCTCTGCGCCATCTAAGGGGTTGCAGAGGGAGCCAGGGAAGCCTGTGCGAGACCCCGGCTCCATCTGCACAGCCCGCCAGCATGAAGAGCCTTTACCTTCACGCGGACGGCTGTTTCAATGAAGCCGCAAATGCCGGGAAAGGTTAAAGGCAATGCCCTTTAACCTCTCCCGGCATTCGTGGCTTCATTGAAATAGCTGCCAGAGTGAAGGTAAAGGCTCTTCATGCTGGCGAGCTGTACAGAGGGAGCCGGGGCCCCGGGCGGGCTTCCCCGGCTCCCTCTGCAGCCATCCATTGAGCGAGAATGCGGTTCGTGCAGGGCCCCCTGAAGCGCGGGGCCCTGTGCGAACAACATTCTCACTCAATGGACGGGCCGGCCCTGGTAGCAGCAGAAAACATAAGAGAGGAAAAGGAGACTGGATAACTGTGACCAATCCAGGCATCAGGATAGGCCTGCTCAAATAACAAAGCCTTACTTCCAGTCTTAAATTTCTTGGTGGACAGCTCCAAGTGTAAATAGGAGGGCAAAGCATCAAAGAGAAGGATCCCTATGCCACATATACTATTTGTTGCTGGGATCACTACTTTTGGCCTGGGGGGGGAGCTCTTTGTCACTTCTGTCATCTATTGTTTAAAACAAAGCCTTTCTGCAGGACACTTCCTGGACTGTAGATAGGCAGGATTCCATCCTCAGAGGAGTCATGCTATGTGGAGACTGAGGGTGAGGGCAGCGGGGGGACAGCAGGGGGGGTTCTGAAATTGGTTACATAGACAGACTGAAAAGTTTCAAAAAAGACGGGGCTGTTTCATTGCATTCTTACTGTGTTATGGCTTTGTATTTTACTGTGTTGCACTGACCTATATTTTTGCTTTTTGCTACAATAAAGCCTGGATTAAAAAAAAATAAAAAAAGAGGAGACAGGTGGGAAAAGTACAAACATCTCAAATCTTAACAACGTAAGAGATGGAATTTCCAATAGTTTGGCTTGAGATGAGCTTACCATACAAGGAGGAGGGTAGGGAGCAATCAATGAATCAAGATAAATGGGAACACAAAAGGATAAGTACATGAGTGAGTAGCAAAATTTTAAAACTAATCCTATGAGGAACAAGGAGCCAGTGCAACTCTGTTAGAAGTGGTTTAACATGACCTGAGCTTTTTACACTATGTAATATCTTAACAACTGCAATCTGTAGGAATTGAACAAACTTAAGATGAACAAGTGGAATCGTTGTTAGCAAAAATTGCAATAATTAATTATATTTATAACCAGAGCATGTATCAGTGTTTTAAGTGCTCTGGAATCCAAACAGGACCAAAGAGAACACATTTTCCTCAAAGCATACAAGAGTTTCTTAATTATTGCTAGAATTTGTGGAATGAAAGACAGTTCACATTCAAGTATATTAATGTCTCAAGAAATACAAATGTGAAACAAGTCAGGGAATAAGATTTTTTTGTGTAGATCAAAAAGCATTGAATTCCACAGGCATGGTGCAACAGCTCAAAACGCTGCTTTCCTATAGAATTCCAGTCCAACGTTAAAGTATTCTGGGACAACTAAGATGTTATGTCAAGATGATCTGAGTGTGTGGGATGGCTGATATGGGATTAACCCTTTCCAGGCCGAGCCCAAAATTCTCGGGATCCAAAATTCTGACTAAATATTCCTATCAAATGGTATACTGTATAATACATGACCATAGCAGAAGGAAAATCACTATTAGATCATATTGAATAAGACGGGTACAATTTTCCTGAAATATACAAGAATTAACCCGGCTGCAGAATGTGGATTCAAAATTTAAAGTAAGCCTTCAAAGGGTTAATAAGGCAGTCAAGCAATTGTGAATCCCCTGATTGAGAAACATACATGTTAAGATGAGAAGCATAATCATATGCTGAAAGAGATGGGTAACCATTGCTTTATATGTACGAGAGGAGTTACTTGATAATATTTTTAACCACATAAATAAACGTAATAGTTATGTTTTGTATCAGCTGCAAGTGATTGATAGATGTCACATTACAGCTATGAAACAGGGCATTATATTAATCCAATCTAGGGATGATTAATGACATAAAAAAGGTTGTAGGACCTAGAAACATAGAAACATAAAAACATGATGGCAGAAAAAGACCTCATGGCCTATCTGGTCTGTCCTTTCATATCAAGCACTACAACGGTCCCCTTTTTCCCTTTAAAGATCCTTTGTTTTTGTCCCATGCTGTTTTGAATTCAGATACTGTCCTCGTCTCTACCACCTCCACTGGGAGACTATTCCACACATTCACCATTGTTTCCATAAATAATTTGTTCTGCATATTACTCCTGAGTCTATCCCCTTTCACTCTATGTCCCCTTGTAGCAGAGCTTGCTTTCAATCTAAAGAGGCTCTCCTCTTGTGCATTTATGTCATGGAGGTATTTAAATGACTCAATCATATCACCTCTATCCTGCTTTTCCTCTAAAGTATACATATTAAGATCCTTAAGTCTGTCCACATATGCTTTATAACGAATACAGCTAACCATTTTAGTAGCCACCCTCTGTACCTACTCCATCCTGTTTATATCCTTTTGAATGTGTGGTCTCCAGAATTGCACACAATACTCCAAATGAGGTCACACCAAAGACTTATACAGAGGCACTATCACCTCCTTTCTTCTGCTGGCCATTCCTCTCCCCATGCACCCAAGCATCCTTCTAGCTTTTGCCGTCACCTTTTCTACCTGTTTAGCTATTTTAAGATCATCAGACACAATCACACCTTTTCCTTTGTGGTCCCACTTTTCCTTTGTGGACAGAAGTACTTCATCCCCTCAACTATATCACTCCCTTGGATTGCTGCAGCCCAAATGCATGACCTTGCATTTTTTAACATTAAATCTCAGCTGCCAAATTCTAAGACCATTCTTCAAGTTTCCAACAAATGTGTGTATGGTCACCTTTCAGAGCTTATTGTACTAAGAAGTAACTATGTATCACTCGCTCCACTATTTACCAAAAGATTAAGTTATCTTAGTCATCTGGTGGTTTGTGCTTGAATACCTATGCTTCTATAAAGGCAATCTTATGGCAACGAGGTCTCAGACTTACATGGAGCATCTCCCAATACTAGCACTTGCATACCTTAGCAATGCCACCCTAAACCCAGGAATACGGTACACAGCTATCAAAAGGTTGCTATGATTACTGGCAAATAGCAATTCTGAAGTTAAGTACAATTTTCTGATTGAGCTGCATCATGGCAACCTTTCTGATGTCTGTGGAGTGTGCTACAGGTCTTGTGTCTGACAGTGTTTACCACCCTGGGGAGTGACCCCAACAGTATTGCGTACCATAGCCATGCCTGCACTGTGGCCAGGGTGTGGTGGCCAGGGCTGCCAAACACCTCTATATTTGTACAATGCTGGTATAGGTGTGGGAGTGTGTGTCTGTCTATCCAGTGTGTGGTGGCTGCAAACACCCTCCACAGCCCACACTGCCAGCACTGTTGCCAGTATTGGCCTGCCAATGTGCATAATGAGGACCAAGATACCATGGGTATAGCCCGGACAGGGTGGCCTGTCCAGGATGCATCTGCACAGGGCATAGGGCAATGGCTGGGACATTGTAGTGCCCGGCCACCACCTGCACAGACAGGGTGGCCACAGCATGTCCTGCTGGGAGATCACTCTCACCATGACTGAGCAGTGACCACGGCATGGCTAGGTTCCCCCATAGTGCTCTATAATATTTCTCTCATGTGATATTTATGGGTTCCCTTTTGGGGCCCAATCACTGACTTATCTGCTTGGTGTGTATGATGACATCCCAGTTCTGAGTGCATACATCTCCTCCAGGAACATGCACTATGGACTAGCTAGCAGACTGTCTGTAGCTAGTATGTGTCTTGCTGGAACACCATGCAGGGTACAGTGGCTGGAGGCTTGCTGCAGGAGAATATCAGATAGTGGTGGGGTGCAGCTGAGCATTTCCAGGCCTAATGTTTGTCTGCTATTGCTTTATTGATGTGTACAGAGCTGCATTGACTGCCCTGTAGGGTGTCTGTTCCCCAGCAGGACTGTGGTTGATGGTCCCCTCTACTGCTGTCATTGCAGGGAGGTAAAATGTGGATGTGTTGGTGGGAGACCCTGTTTCCCACCCTCAGCCCCAGAGGGTGGGTTGGGTGGTGGTACATAATCCACCTATGGGTCCATAAGGGCTAAACCTGACTAGAAATAGAGATGTATCCAAAGTGTGTCTGCAGGAACTACCTATCTCAGACACTAGCACTGCTGGGGACCTGCAGCATGTCCTATTTCTGCCATGGAAGGTGCTGTGGACCTGGTGCTGGGTGCCCTACCTCACCCTCAGGGTGAGCACAGTACCTGCACAATGTGACGGTGTGTAGCTACTCTGTGCCAGTAACACACACGGTCAGTTCCCCCTACCAGGCCGAGGTGCTGTGGGGGTGCATACCCCATCTTGTGTTCATCTGTAGTCTGCTGATTTGCATGTGCAGTGCATCATGGGTATGGGTGGGTTAACCCTATCCTGGTGATCACAGCAGACTGTTTGTGTGGTGACATGCAGTCCTTCTGCAGCCAGCCAAGGGCTTGTTAGCAGCTGTAGCCCTCTGGTTACTTCACTGCCTGTAGAGCCAGAGGTCATGGGTTCAAACCCACAGTGGGGTTATTTGATAGGGCTGTCCAAGCATTGTCTATTTTTAATGTACATTAGTGCTGCCAGCAAAAACAACCTCAGCATACTATAACCATAAGGTGCCTCAGAAGGCGCTTTATAGGGCGCCCTATAAAGCGCCTTCTGAGGCACCTTATGGTTACCGTCCATATAAGGTACCTTATAAGGTATCCTATGAAGCGCCTTATAGGGTGCCCTATAGGGGACATTATAGGGTGCCGTGGCGGACAGTGCACTTTATAATGTGCCCTATGGAGTACCTTATAGGGTGCCTTATGCGGCACCTTAGGTTACGGCACGTGAGGGTGTTTTTGCTGGCAGCAATAATTAAAATACAAATAAACTGCCTCAAGAAACAATACTTACATGTCAAAGCTGATGCCTCAGCCTGCCTTATGCATTAAGCACACTGGGGGATTGAACTCATGACCCCTGTATTATTAGTCAGTATATTAACCATTGTGCTACACCTCTGTTTCTATGTCTGCATGTCTGGGCGCCTATTTAAGATTACCGCGCGTTAACGTGCTTAGCGGCGCTTCGCCCGATAATGTGTGCAGCAGCGCGCATTATCGTACTATACTCCCGTTTTGCTGCTTTAAGACTGAAACACCTACTCCTTTTATGGCAGCCTGCACACTATCGCCGGGCGCACGTTAAGACGGTTTAGTAAACATACCCCTTAATCTTTTGGTAAATAGTGGAGCGAGTGATACATTCTTCAAGTTTAGCTAGATCCCTCCTCATGCTATCTATACCTTCTATTGCAGATTTTGGTTTATCTGCATTAAAGAATGTATTGAATGGATCATACATAAAGTATAAAAGGACTTTGTAACTAATGTTGCAATATGGTATGAAGAATAATTTATTACCCATAGGACGTGGAATATGGGTTTCTTCTCTTACATATGTTAAAATTATTATATCTTATGTTTGAATTATAAGCTGCTCAGAATTTCTGTGATTTGTGGTATCAAAGTGTTTTAAAATAAATACTTGCACAACTCTAATTATTACTAGGACACCCCCTCTCCGGGTTCTGCCATGGCGGCAATTACCACAAACATCCCTGTGGTGCTTACCTTAAAGCTTTGATGTTTGCTTCCTTCTCCTCCAGTGCCTGATGCCAACTTCCTGTCAGCAAACAGGAAGTTGGCATCAGGCAGTGAAGGGAGCAGAAGCAAACAGCCTCACAGCACCAAAGCTTAAGGTTAGTGCCACAGGGCTTTTTGTGGGCATTGCTGTCTCTGTAGATCCCAAGGGGTGGCAGCTGTGGCAATAAGTACCACCTGGAGGATTTGCAGGATTTGCTGGATCTGAAGTAGAATTTTTAATTTACGGCCTAACTGTGGACTTTCCAACATTTACTTATGACCCCTTGTGATAAACTATTAGCTATATCGGAATGCAGAAAAGGAAAAAAAACATTAGAAAATTGTATTATCACACCTGACAGTAAAGGATCAGTATGTGCTGTTGTAGGTTTCATGGAAGCTAAAATCTTACCTAATATAAAAGGAGATGCAATATTAAATGCAGGAAAAAAACCTTGCAGGCAAGGCATTGCCATAGGAACAGCAGAAATATCAAGTATCAAATTATCAAAATTCTCAAGGTAGTTGAGCCCTAGGGATAGTGATGAATCAAGAGCTTTTTGTAAATGATCTACTTTTTATGTAAAACAGGTTGAAAATTGATTTGGAACTTGTTTCATTGACCCATTCAGATGCCCTTAAATCAGACTGGATTACCTTTTCAGCAATATAATACAGCCTATGTGGCCTGGTGTTTTTGGTGATTAGATTTGAAAAATAATCTCTTAGCTCTTTTTATGTCCCCTAAATATAATTTTGACAGATCCTTCCATTTGGCCTGTTGAGACTCAACATTAGATTTCCTCTATAATCACTTTGCATGGAGCACCTACATTTTTAATAGATGAAGGTTGTCATACTACATTGGATGGTCTCCCCTGTTTGGCATCAGATAATGAAAGGCTATTTTTTTATCTATAGGTTAATATTCAAAAGCTGTGGTCAGTGTTTTTTAAACACTGACCACAATATTTAAATTATCTATATACAGTTGTGGTTACCATTATTAGCACCCTTGCATTTTAGATATGTTGTGTTCAATATCTTGAGAAATAATTTGAAATATTCCAGCTGTATGTCATAATACTTTAATAGTATGTTTAAAGGTAAATAACAACAAAAAAAGAAGTCTGTGTAACTTAGACATAGTAATTTCTGATTTAAAAAACCCCCAAATATGACCTGGACATACCTTTCACTAATATTTGGTTGCACAATCCTTGGCAATGATGACACCCTCCATACGTTTCTTGTCATCTGTAAGTTTTGTACATCTGTCTGCTGGTAGTTTCTCCCACTCTTCAATTGTGATTTGTTCCAACTCATGAATGTTTCCAGATTTCTTTTACCAATGGCAGATTTCAGCTCTTTCCAAAGCTTCTTGATTAGACTGAGATCAGGATTCATTGCTGGACAGTTTAAAACAACCCATTAATTCCTTTTTAACCATTCTTTTGTACTTTTGGATGCATGTTTTTGATCATTGTCCTGCAGAAGGACCCATGACCTTCAACCCAGACCTAGATTTCTGACACTAATTAGCACATTTCACTCCAAAATATCTTGGTAGTCCTCTGACTTCATGATTCCTTTAATACGTTCCAGGTCTCCAGTTCCTGAGGCAGCAAAACAATCGTACAAAATTATGGAATCTCCACCATGTTTAACTGTAAGAATGGTGTTTTTTTTTTCCTTATAAACTTAATTTCTTCACCTGTAAATGTATCGCTGGTCTGCATTGCCAAAGAGCTCAAGTTTGGTTTCATCTGCCGACAGAACATTTTCCCAGAAGGATTGTGGTTTCTCAAGGAGGTTTGGGGCAAAGATCAGGTGTGCCTTTTTATGTCTGTCTTTGAGCAGTGGGGTCCTCCTTAGCCTTCACTCATGAAGTCCTTCTTTGTTTAGTGCTCAGCATAGGTGCAGGTTAAAACCACCACTTCAGATTGCTCCAGGTCAGCCTTAAGCTCTTTGGATGTTGTATGAGGTATTTTTCCAACAGTTCACACTAATCTTTGAAGACTTCTTGGATTAATTTTCCTCATCCCATGATATTCTGGGAAGTTCTTGACAGTTCCATGAGCAGAAAACGTCTTAATAACATTGCAAACTATAGACATAGGAATCCCAAGGTCTTTGGAGATGGCCTTTTACCCTTTAAAATTTTACATAAAAATATGTGAAACACCTCAGTTTTCAGTAGATAAATTACAAGCTGTCACTGGATATAGCTGACGCTGGATAAACTACATATTGGATAAATTACAAGCTCTTGCTGGATAAAACTGAAGAGAACTAAGATATGTATTTTTTTCTATCTTTTGGTTTAAAGAATACTATTTTCAAATTAGTTTTTAAGTGAGTACTGAAAACTGAGGAGTTTCACATATTTTTATGTTTGAATACACTTTCAGTTTGGGTTCACTAAAAGTTTGGTAAACCTTCACATGATTGAAAGGAAAATTTATTTGAAGAGGTATGGTACCTCGCGACAAAGATTCCAACAAAAAATTAATGTTTACCAGTTGTATATAATTTGATCTTCTTTTCTTTGTTTTGGATATTAATAATCATGTCCTGGCAATATCCCATTTTGTATACTATTTCCTACCATTTCCTTTATTAATTGTTCTTGTTTTATTTGATTCTTTTATGTGTAAAATATGTGCATATACAGGGTGGCCCAATAAAAGTGAGAACATCTCGTAAATTAAAAGCTTAGTTTACTTATTTGCCTTTTTTAGCTATATAACGTCTTTATTTCGAAAATTTCCAGCCGCCATCTTCTTTTTTAAATTTGTCAATCGTTTACATCTGTCTTTTTGAATTTTTAAATAACTTATATGCTACAAGATGTTCTCACTTTTTTTGGGCCACCCTGTATAGTCCAAAGGCCATTTTTTTAAAGGAAATATTAGGCATTAAGGGATTGAACTGCAAGGGTGCCAATAATGTTGACCACAATGGCATATTCAGTATCACTATCTGGATACTAAGGGTGCAGAATATACCTGGAGAGCAGTAGATATTGCCACTCTATATCCTGTTTAGTGGCAATATCCATTCTAATGTCCATATAGCCTACTGTTTAGCCCACTGTCTTTCCACTTCACTTATATCCTCCTATCCTGCCAACACCTCCTTTCGGTACTTCACCATTTTATTGAAGTCTGTGTTTGAAATCCAGGATTTTGAGTTTGCTGTGTTTGGAATCCAACTTTGCTTTTATACCAAATCACACCATAGGGGTTATTTTAGAGGATCTTTTCATGCTTGGACTTCTGAAAATAGGCACGAAGACATCTGAATCAGCAAGACATACCTGGAGCCATTTTAGAAGATAGTTCTAGAAATGTTCCCAGCACAAGGATATCCAAGTCACAAAGAGGCAGGATGAAGGTATGACCAGGGTTTTCCAGGAAAGTTGAACATGTGTGCCTGGTTTCAGAAATGGCTAGCAGATCCCCACCCACTAGCAGGACTGAGCATATCTATTCTTGCTCTGGGGATGAATAGGCATCAGGAAAGCATTTGTTCTGCAAGCTAAACATCTAGAGGACATAGAGACAAAGGCACTCTGATATCCCCTCTACTTTCTAAAGAGATTAGAGCTAGGCATGGTGATATCTGATTCATGAGATATATTGCACCAAGTCAATTTCCACTAAAAGGGCTTCCAGAACAGGAACTTTATTGCCTAGACTGTGAGCATTTGTGTTCATGAAAGCATATTTTAGATAGGCCAGTTCAGAGCACCCTGGGACGCACAAGGCAAAATGTCTGAAATTCCATCGGAGGGGCAGTAGAGAAGATGGACACATGACAATGCATTATAAAATCTATATGTCCCCACCCCAAAGATAAATAGCTCTATCAACATCCCAGAAAATGGGAATGTACAGAATAAAGGTGTATAAAAAATGTGTTTTATTGCAGTAGGTTACCAAGGCCTATACCCGACAAGGCCATGTTTCGGCACTGCCTTCGTCAGGGGTTTTTGGCCTGAAAGCAATAATATATATAAACACAGAGTTAAAATTAAGAATAAAATAATATAAGATAAAATAATATGAAGTAGACACATAAAAGTGATAATAATAAATGATATTCATAAAAACAATAATACATAAGAAGGATGCCATATCTTAAAATTTTAATTTAACATATACATGTTAGATAACCTAGAAAGTTAAATCATAAGTTTACCTTGGATAGCATAGTTAATGTGTGATATATGGAACCCTATGTAACATGCTCATAAGACATATGTCTATTTAAAACATATAAGTTAATAAATAAAAAGGATATTTCAAAAAAGAAGAGTGTTGGGTTATTCCAAAGAGCATATTTTTCACATCATCTGATAAGAACTGGAAGCACACATGACAAGATTGTAGACATAATAAGTAATGAAAACATTGTACCGGATAGTTTCCATTCACTTTGAGCCTGAGTCCAACAGAGGCATGTCCGGGCCGTCCGGGCATCCAAAAAATGGACAGCCCCAAATTGCACCCGATTCTGCAACTGCAGGAGCTTGATGGTCCTGCAGTTGCAGGATTGGGCAGTTAGACAGCTGGGTGCAGTTCCAATTTAGCAGTACAGGACATCCTCCCTACAACCCGTCCAGTCCACTATATGCTCCTGTTGGTGTGCCGGTGCTGTGGCGTCCCATCGCCATGGCACCGGGATGCTCAGCAGGAGTGAAGGAATGCCACAACAGAGGAAACCCTAATTTCCCCGCCGCCTGACTTAATGCAGGCAGCTAAGGCTGGGATCAGGTGGCAGAGACACCCCTGCGTCTGCCCAGCTGGTTTGGTGGGGCTGACTGACACAAACCCTGCATCTGTCTCCCCCGCTGGACATACAGGGCCGTGACCTGAATAGGCCCTGTACATTTGGGTGCTTCAGTATGCCCCTGTTCCGCCCACTCTGTGCCTCTGGACCTCCCTCTCCCATTCCCATCCAGTGCTCACCGCACTATCCTTCAGTATGTGTGGTGAGAGCTGGACTCAGGATTGATTGCTGGGCCAGAATGGGGGTTGGACATCGAACCCCACTATTTGCATCTCTACATCGGGCCCTTTGTGTATACCGATAATTGCTATATCTATGAAGAAAAACACAAACAAGTGTATAATTAAAAAACAATTGTACATTTCTATGACAATGCAAAAAAATGGAGGAACGGGGGAGGGAAGAAACAAGTTAATGCATAAGTGAGAAGTCATCTCTTTTTACTGATCTAAAAGGTTCCTTTGGGATACTACAGTTCAAAAGTTTGTATGTGTGTATTCTTTTTGTTGATTTTCCAGAATTAACATGTGACACAAAAAAATCAATAGCCAATGATGATATCTGAAAGATGATGAAGCTAAGAGTATGGCACAGGTGAGAAATTCTGCCTTCATGGATTGCATGATGCCTCAGAATTCTTGGAGAAACTGTTTGAAGGTATGGTAATTATCAGCCATACAATAATCGCCATTGTTTACTCCTGCTAGTATTATTGCATTGTGTCTACAAACACTCTGTTCCCGACTGCATTGCAGTCTCTTTTATATAAATTTGCCATATTTCTTATGCAAGTACTGCTGTTTTTGTAACTACAATCACTTGATTCTTACGTTTACTCAAAAATCGCCATTAGCACTGAACTATCCCTCCTCCTAGAGTGCACAATCACCATGTGATCCCCTCCTCTCTCTTTCTTGACTTCAGGTTATCTCTCATATCGTTAAGCTGAAACTGACTATACAGCCTGTTCCCTCCTTTAGGATCTATCGTGCACAAGCTTGATTAACGGCTGTTGCTAAGCTTCTCACTGAACTGATTACCGCCTTAGCACTGCTACCACACAAGAAGAATTTTCTGCCTCCCATTCAAAAATATATACACTTAGGGCCCGATTCCGATCCTGACGTACATCTCCTTTGTATGTCCAGGCTGACCCAGAAGTACAAAAGAGATTGTGATTCTGATCCCATGGGGCACGTCTAGCCCCGCAGGATCAGAATCACAAACAAGCCTATATGTGCAGTCCAGCTAACTCAGCCAAGGTTTTTAAATGGAGCCGTGGTGCCGTGGCGTCATGTTGCCATGGCACTGCAGCTCCGTTTAAAAGCCGTGATGCAGGCTGCCTGCTACAAAGGTTAATTCCCCGCAGCCCGACTACCGATCCAGCCTCCTAAGGCCAGGATTGGGCTGCGGGGAATTAACTTCTCCCCCCTCAACCCCTTCCATGCCCCAATGCAAACCCAAGGAACCATCCAGGGAAGTTATTCCACCCCGGGGGTGGAATAAGTTCCCCGGACATTTTTCCAGCCCTGGACGTACATGGCTGACATCAGAATTGGCCCTGTACGTCCAGGGCCAGCAACCGCCCACTGCCCAACCACTCTCCGCCCCCATTCCACACCTTCCCTGCCCCCATATAATTTCCCCGTACAACCGGCAGGGAAGTCATATAGGGGCAGGAGCCAGCACAAATAGCGGGGATGGAAGTCCAACAGGCTGCGGAATGACCCCCTTAATCAATTGTCCCATAGCAAACCAATGCAGGGCAAATTACTCTACATCATTAATATGGATAAGAAAAAAGCACTCTGGATAAACTGTATCATCTACATTCTAATCTGTTCTATAATATTCAGTTATGCATTCAACCCCTCACACAACCAATTCATTCCCACCATCTATACCCCTATCAGGCTCTCTCCCACGCATTCTTATTTCAGATAGTTTTACACCACCAAACCGAATTTCAATAGACTTATTAATATCCAAAAAACCTCCCACCATCCCCAAACATAACCTTACCAAATCATAAAAAACTTAAAATGTTATCTCATTAACGCAAGGTCAATAAGAAATAAAATACCACTTTTTTAAGACCTACTAACTGACAACATTCTGACCTTGTCTGCATAACTGAGACCTGGCTTTTGGATTCAGACTCAGTATTAATTATCCAACTGAAAGCCCCTGGCTATGATATTTTTCACTCCCACAAATCCTCAAGAAGAGGAGGGGGAGTCCTCTTAATCCTAAAAGAAGAACTGAAAGCATCCCTAAAGGCCTCAAACAATATAGAGGACATAGATATACTCACTATAAAAACTAAATTAAATTAATTAAATTAAATTAATTAAATGTCTCTACATTTGCCTAGCATACCGACCCCCAAACACAAAACCTGACAATTTGGAATTATTAACAGAGATATTATGCACCTCCACTGACAAACAGCCACGAATACTATTGGGGGATCTCAATCTTGCATCATTACCCCACAATTACATGTCTGTGTTTCTATCCTCCATAAATGACATGGATTTCCATCAAATAATCGACACCAGAACCCATGTCAAAGGAAACACACTTGATCTAGTATTTCTACCTAATGTAATTTATAATGTCTACAACCCAATGATTCTAGAAGTCCAACCCATCCCTTGGTCCGACCATCACATCATAAAACTCCAACTCCCCTCGTACAATCTCACATGTCCAAAACCCACATACACACCCGACTCAAAAGATTCAAGACATTCCGCAAAGATAACTTCTTGAATCAACAATTCAGCATTCAATCCCAGCTCCAATAAACCTAGATGAAGCAATAATAACTTGGAACAACACTGTTTGCAATGCAGCAGTCTTACATACACACTATCCACCTACTGCAAGAAAACAAAGCGCTGCATGGTTCAAAACTGAACTTAAACAGCTGAAAAGTGACCTGCACAAAAGTGAGTGCAAATAGCGCTATACAAAATTCACAGTTTGTTAATCACTATATATGCACACAAAAGAGAGTGAGGAGAGCAATAGTTCTTTCACCATTTTTTGTTGGACCACATAATACCCTGTACTGGGGTCATGGAAACCAGACTCCCAGACTTTGGTAAGTGATAGTCCATTTTAATCAAACCAGCACTGAGAAATACAAAATAAACTTAACTGCCACGGCCAAATCATCAAGGTGGGAGACAACAAAAAATGGTGAAAGAACTGTTGCTCTCCTCACTCTCTTTTATGTGAATATTCCCGAGCTGGGTGAGGGGGTTTGGCTCCTGGGTTTGGCGTTTTTTGCCTCAGTGTTTGGATATAATCACTATATATGGCCAAACTAAATCTCTACAGAGAAAACCTAATTTCCATAAAGAAGGAACACTATTCCACCATCCTAGCAAAATCCCTCAACTGCCCAAGAGGGATTTTTGAAACTGTAAACTCTCTCACCAGTAACACCTCAAACAAAGACACATATGATCCTGTCATAGATCCCCATTTACTAGCTACTTATTATAAGGATACACCAAGTCTTACCTATAAATACTCAAATCAGACCCACACTTAACACCAAATGCCTCCTAGTCAACGTTCTCCCCTACCTCAAAGGATGCACTTGGGAACATCATTTCCAAAATAAATACAACTTCCTACCTCGACCATTGTCCAGTTTGCTGGATAAAAGCAACAAAGTGGAATTTACTCCTTTCATCCTCCCAATTGATAACCTCTCCCTCCAACATGGTTACATTCCTCACCCCTTGAAACACGTACTAATAATGCCCCATTCTGAAAAACAACACCATGGATAAAAACATTCCAACGTCATATAGACCCATCTCCAGTCTACCTTTCATGGCCAAACTAATATAGTACAAATCCAGCACCAGGATCATATCAACACCTTCACACCCCTAGACGAACACCAATATGGCTTTTGCCCATTCCACGGAGTAGAGACGCTCCTCACTGTCCTGTTTGATTGTCTCATTTGTGGTATGGACAACTCCAAAAAGGTGCTCCTCCTTCTATTTCTAGACATCACCGCAGCGTTTGACAGTATAAACCACCACATTATGCTCTCCAGGTTATAACAAATAGACATAAAGGATACTGTATTAAAATGGTTCAACTCATATCTTATGGGTAGAACTGAACAGGTAAGAATCGGACATCAGACATCTGATCCCTATAACCAAGAACAAGGCCTGCCACAAGGCTCTGCCCTCTCTGCCCTCTTGTTTAACATTTGTCTCCAGCCTATCTGCTCAATCTTCAAGAAATTCCAAGTAAACTATCATATATATGCAAACAATATAATGTTATATCTTCCATTCGACATCTCTAACCCCTCAATTCAACAAATCACAGATTGCTTCATAGAGGTACTGAATGACTAGCTTTTCACAACCTCATGATCAATTTCAATAAAACCAAAGCTCTCTATATAACAAGGAACCAAAGTTTCACCCCCTCCCCCAACCTCTATCAGGATTCAAGACTCAAATATCTCTGTCAAAAACTAGGTAAAATTCCTCAGAGTCATTCTAGACGTCACACTCAACATGTCTTCATACATAAAACTAACAAGAAAAATATTCTACACACTCAGAATGTTAAAACAACTCTGTTCCTTCTTCACCCATCTGACTTTAAATCTGTCATCAATGCTATTATCGAAAAGTCCAACAAAAGTAGCATGACACCACGTGCAAATAGACCACCCAGTAAGAAACGTGGATTGCAATGAAGGAACGTATAAAATGTAACCTTTATTAAAAATTATTGTTATTCCTCTTCAGCCACTGGCCCGACACAGGCCGTGTTTCGTGAAAGCCTTCTTCAGGGGCTTGAATGGCTAAAATGTGTCATATAAAACAAATTATATCATGCATGTGAAATAAATCTAAACAAAAAATATGAAGAAACAAAGCAAAGTATGTGAAAACAAAACTTAAACATCAAAAAATATATAAATGAAAATAAAATATGACATATATAAATGTACAGCTAAAATCGGAGCCAAATGATTATATAATGTACCACATATATATACTGATTTGTTACAGTGTAAAAACTACTAAATAATTACATAATGTAATATCAATGAAAAACTAATAAAACAATAAATAAATAAATATATGTAAACATATACAATAAAACATCATCTACAAAAAGAATATTCATATATAGAATAATAAATAAATAAAACACAGCATCAAGAGTATACTTAAAAGAAATATATAAAAAGGCTGAAAATCCTTGTTAACCCAAATAATGTGCGTGATAGGAAAGTAGAATGAATGGATCCATGGTAGATTCAGTGTTTCGTTGGCCACGTGGACGCATTTTTACATTTATCACATACCCAAGAAAGTAATTAGAAAATTATGTTTTTTAAATAATTAAGAAATACAAAAAAAGTTTTTTATTAATTCTCTTCACAGGATCAGGTGTCACCAATTTACTAACATTGGTCACGTGTTCTCTCATACAGGTATCATTCCATTGTCTCATTACCTGTCATTCTCACTTTCCTATCACGCACATTATTTGGGTTAACAAGGATTTTCAGGTGGTTTTTAGACATTTGACAATATTTAAGTTTTAGATGGTATCTTTTTCATATAATACACGCATTGATAAGCAGGCAATCGCCATTCACAATCACCAGTTCATTGTCCTTTTGTTTTTTGTCCTCATCCCTCGTTGGGTCTCTTTCCTCTGCTGAATGGCCCTTTTTTATGTTTTTTTGTTATTTGCCTTAGGTTTATTATCAATCATGATAATACAAGAGACATTTCAATAATAAGTAACATAAAGAACAGGTATGTTTTTTACCGTTTGTTTATCACATCCTTTGAGTGCTTTTTTCATTTTTTATGTATTATACACATTTAGTTTAATAGCCTTTTTATATATTTCTTATATATATTCTCATAACAACATTTAAGTTAATCAAAGACATCACTCCATCATACCTCTCCACTCTCTTTGCCAAGGAAACAAACACTCATATTCAACGAGATTGTAATAAAAATAAACTTGCAAAACCATTTGAATTCACGAAAACTAGAAAAATGACAAGTAACAGAGTATACTCCCACTTCTCTCCTACCCTATGGAATAATCTCTCGGACAACCTAAGAGATATAAACAACCTCTCCACATTCCACAAGAAACTCAAAACTCATCTATTCATACACTTTGGAAACTGAAACAAACCCACCAATCTTGACTCCACCTTTCCCATGACATAAGCGAACTAGGACATGCCCCCCCCCCCTCAAAAGACATTGCCCAAAGGGCACCTGGATGCTAGATCTAATCTAATTACTGCATTAAACCAATTTATATATAGTTTTTCTCTTAACTGTCTTCAGTGTATATAACTGCTAATGTACATAGTTCTAACTGCTCCATGTAATTGAATATGTACCACTTTTTGTACTATTCAACGGTTGTTTAATTGTAAACCACATTTGATGTGCTGAAAAATACGGTATAACAATTTATAATAAATAAATATATATATATATTTATATTCTAAAAAGTCACCTGAAGTTGGTAATTGGCAGGATCTTCACCTTCAAATTCTTTTTTCACCGTAGACAACAAAGTTACCGTTTAATGTATTTTAGGGATGTGCATAGGATGTGCACTACTGATATAGTGTATCTGGATTTTCAGAACAGCAAGGCCGCGGATCCCGTCCGCGTGGCCGCTACTAACCGGGGGGGTGGCGGGCCGTTCGCCCCGCCCCCTCTCGGTTGCGGCGGCGCGCGGCTGTTACTGCCCGCGCGGCCGGGCGCCTCATTGGCTCCCCGTGGCGTTTTAAACGCCCGGGAGCCAATGGGAGGCTGGGCCGCGGCAGCAGGGGGGGGGGGAGGAGTAAGTGACGCGGGGACCCAGCTCTGCATCGGCAGTTGCTGGGTACAGGCTGGAGGCTCCTGTTGTGGCTGGCTGCGCCGGATTCTGCTTGCTGTGGAGGGCCTGTGGCTGCTGCGGGAAGCAGCACGTGCTACGGCGCTGTCTTCGGCGCTCCGGGAAGCAGCGATTCGGCGTCGGGGGACTCGGAGGCTCGTGGCTCTCCAGGCAAGTTCTTTTGCGACAGTGGTCTAGCCTGGTGGTTATAGCGCTGCCTTAGGAGTCAGGAGTCCAGGGTTCAATCCCCTCTAGCACTCCTCGTGGCCTTAGGCAAGTCTCTTAACTTAAAAAAAAAATTTTCTCTGCTCCTTGCCTCCAGCCTATTATTGGCCATGGCTGGCGGGGGCAAAAAGGGGGGTGCCAGTAAGCGCCACGGGACTGGGAAGGCCAAGCCTGCTGGTCCGGGGAGAGGAGAGCCTGTCCCTGTGGGGCGCACGGCTCTTCTTAGCAGAGGGACAAGGGGCAGGGCTCCGAGCCGTGGTCCGACGTCCGACCAGGGGTCTATCCCGGTCCGCAGGCAGGCAAGTAAGGGGGTTTCGGCTGGTCGGGCAGCTGGGGGCCGGCGAGGCCGGTCACCTGCCCCGGCTTGAGGTGCTTGGGGGCGGGGAGTGGCCCCTGATGGCCCGGGGGGGGCTAATGGTCCCAGGGGGGGGAGCGAAGGGGTGGCTCCTCCGTCGGACAACGTGGGTATGGACGCTGCGAGTCCGGGGGGTCCATCTGCTCCCGCTGGGGCGGCCTATTCCCCTGCCTGGGCGCATTGGCAGGGCGGGGGTCAAGGCCCTTCCCGTGCGGATTGGCTAGGGGCGTGGCAGCCGCCTTGGCCAGGGGTGGGTTCGCCTTCGCCTTTCCCTGTTTTTTCTCCGCAGGTTTCGCCCGGCTGGCACTACTGGGGGCAACCGTGTGGGGTTCCTGCTGGACAGACGGACGGTGGGAGGGCGAGCACCAGTGGAGGCCCCGCGTCTTCGGGAAGTGGAGGAGGAGCGGCAGCCTCATCGTTGACAACACCGGAGACGGGTGCGTCTTCTGCGGTGGCAGCACCGGCGGCAGGTGAGTTGGCGGCTGGGGAAAGGGCTGGGGAGGGGGGTAAGAAGCGAGCGACCAAGCGCAAGCGGGGTTCCGGTCGCCGGCGGCGGCGTTCGGGGTCCTCCTCTTCTTCCTCTTCGGAGTCTTCGTCCGACTCGGTGTCAGACGACTTGGCCGGGAGTCCGGGGCCACTGGCGGGGAGGTCGGCGTGGGACAGGTGGGTTCGGGGGTCGGCGTGGGGCAGGTGGGTTCGGTGCCTTCGGTGGCGTTTTTCTCTGAGTTATGGGAAGGGGTACCGAAGAAGCTGCGTAAAAAGATTGTAAAACGTCGTTACGTAGATATTTTCCGCTTACTCGAGGGTCGTAAACGGTCGGGGGATAGCCGACGGAAGCGTAAGGAGGATGAGAAGGCGGGTAGGGTCAAGAGAGTGGCTCGGAATGTCGTTAATTGGACTCGGTCTTTCTTGAGGTTGGCGAGTGTATGGGGTCATTCCCATCCAGAGCAGTACGGTTTGCTGTTGGCTTACGCGGACTCTATACTGGAGGCCTCACAGACTCATGATGGTTGGGCTTGGCTCAACTATGATGAGAAATTCCGTGATAAGATGGAGGAGAATCGCCTATTGTCGTGGGGAACCCAGGATATTAATCTTTGGCTAACGCAGATGGCCATCAGACCGGGCGGGGGAAGTATGGGTGGGCAAAGAAGTGGAGTCGCCACCCCTGCGCGGGCGGATCGGCCCTTTCGATCGGGCGTGCCCCCTGATTCGCAGAGAACTCCAGGGGGGGGAGGAGCGGGGGACCTGTGCTGGCGCTTCAACAAGTCTTCCTGCCCCTTTCCGGATTGCAAATTCCGGCACGCCTGCTCCGTCTGTAATGGGGGTCATTCAGCTCTCAAGTGTGTCAGGAAGAATGGCGGGAGCGGGTCAGCCCCCGGCCACAAGTAACGGGGACGTCTGGAGCTTGGCCCCCACCCCGGTTGCGATTGCGGTGTTAGGCCCCTGGCTTAAGAAGTATCCGAAGCGACAGGTCAGCAGTCTTTTGGAATTTGGGTTCAGGGAGGGGTTTCCCATACCGGTGGTGGGCTGTGTAGGGGTACACAAGGCGAGGAATTCGCCTTCGGTCCGGCGCTTCGCGCAGCTGGTACGTGATAAGTTGGCTACTGAGCTGGCATTAGGTAGGGTGGCGGGTCCTTTCACAGAGCCCCCTTTTGCAGAATTCGTGGTTTCTCCGCTGGGTATCATTCCGAAGAAGGAGCCGGGGAAGTATCGCCTGATACATAATCTCTCGTTTCCGATTGGTTCCTCAGTGAATGATCACATTCCTAAAGTTTTGTGTGCGGTACGGTATGCATCCTTTGATGAGGCCGTGGAGCTGGTACGAGCCTGTGGGCCGGGGTGCTTGATGTCCAAAGTGGATATTGAATCTGCCTTCCGTTTATTGCCGGTGCACCCTTCTGCTTTCTATTTGTTGGGGTTTTGCTTCGAAGGGCAATTTTACTTCGATAAATGCATGCCTATGGCTGTTCGATTTCCTGTGCGTATTTCGAACAGTTTAGCTCCTTTTTGCACTGGGCATTCGTGGACTGGGTGGGATGCGGTTCGGTAGTGCATTATTTAGATGACTTCCTCTTCGTGGGGCCAGCACAGTCAGGGCAGTGCAAGGCTTTGTTGGAGGGTTTTGTCCAGTTGGCCCAAGTGTGGGGTGTTCCCTTAGCATCCGAAAAGACGGCGGGTCCGGCGACTACACTTACCTTTCTGGGGGTGGAGTTGGATTCTGTGGCGTTGGTGGCTCGCTTGCCGCAAGAGAAAGTGGCGAGTCTGCGGGTGTTGGTCGCCAATGCGCTGGGCTCTTGTAAGCTAACGCTGCGGGAGATGCAGTCTTTAGTGGGGTCCCTGAATTTTGCGTGTCGGGTGATCCCGATGGGGCGAGTATTCTTGCGCCGATTGTCCGCTGCTACTTCGGGCGTCTCTAGGCCGCATCATCGAATCCGGCTGTCCGGCAGCTTGCGGGCAGACCTGCGGATTTGGGACGATTTTCTTCGTGACTTCAATGGTACCACGGTGCTGAGAGACCCGGAGGTGACTTCTGCGGATTTGCAGTTGTATACGGATGCAGCGGGGAGTTCGGGTTTGGGGATTTATTTTGGGGGCGCATGGTGTGCGGAAGGCTGGCCTCCATCCTGGCGAGCGGTGGGGCTTACGAAGAATATTACCTTCCTCGAGTTGTTTCCCATTTTGGTGGTACTGTCGTTGTGGCCGGATAGACTCCGCAATCGCAGAGTACGCTGGTGGTGCGACAACGAGGCGGTAGTTTCGGTGATTAATAACTATTCCCCAAGATGTCAGCCGGTAGCTGACCTGATGCGGCAGGTGGTGTTTTCATGCTTGCGGTTGAATTTAGTAATTAAGGCTCGTCATATCCCTGGGAGTCATAACCAGATTGCTGATGCTCTTTCCCGTTTCAAGTGGGCGCTGTTTCGGACCTTGGCCCCAGATGCGGACGACGTGGGATCGGCGGTCCCGGAGCATTTATGGCGGATTGGCCTCCAGGAATGATCGAGCTGTTGCGGAAGTCTGTATCCTCAGCGACATGGGTCACGTATCAACGTGGCTACTGCAGTGTGGTGTCCTTCTTGCTACTCCATGGATGGCGGCCCGGGCTGGCCTCGGATTTGCTGATGGGTCAGTATGTGGCGGCGGCTAAAGAACAGGGCTTCTCTCGGGCCACTACCCGACGGAACGTAGCAGGCTTCGCCTTTTTCGCACGGGCTTTCGGGTGGGGGTGGGCGGGAGGGGGATTTCTAACGCGTACGTTGTTGCGGGGTTGGGAGCGGTCCAGTCCCTCGCCCGGGGATTGGCGGCGTCCTATTACGCATGACCTACTGTGTCGGTTGTGCGGGGCTTTGCCGCAAGTTGTGTCCTCCTGCTATGAAGGGGTGCTTTTTCGGGCCGTTTTTTTCGTTAGCCTTTTTCGGCGCATTTCGGGTGGGCGAGCTGGTTTCGGAGTCGGGGCGGCTTCACAATGGGAGGGCGGTGCAAGTGCGTCACGTGCACTTGATCGGGAGTAGGGTTCGTATCCGCCTTGCCCGTTCTAAGACGGATCAGGCGGGTAGGGGTGTGTGGGTGGACTTGGCAGCGGTTCAGGGTTCCCCCTCGTGTCCGGTCGCGTTACTGCAGGCGTACTTACGCCTTCGTCCGGAGGTGGATGGTAGCCTTTTTATCCATCTGGACGGGCGGGTTCTTACGCGCTTTCCATTTACCGCAGTGCTGCGCCTGGCTTTACGACAGATAGGTGAGGAACCTGGTGCCTTTGCCCCTCATTCCTTCCGGATCGGAGCGGCAACCAGTGCAGCGGTGGCTGGACTGCCCGATCAGGAGATACAGCGCATTGGGCGTTGGCGGTCGGGAGCCTTCCAGAGCTACGTCCGTTTGTAGGGGAGTGGGTGGGGGGGGCATTAACGGGGCTGTTCTTTGTCTTTCAGGTGTGGGGCAGCGATGCTGTTGGATTTTGGGCCACTCCTTTGTCTTCTGGGCGGGTCGGCGAGCAGCGATGCGCCCAGTGGGGCTGAATTTGGGACTTCCTGAGCGGGCGGTGACGATCACATGGCTGGGCGAACGCGGACTCCGGTGGATCCAACTCCTGCCTTTGCTTCGGCACCTCCAGCGTTCCCGAGGCACCCCAGATGTGTTACTGCTCCACTTGGGTGGCAACGATCTCGCTTCATGGACCTGCCGGCAGTTGATTCGAGCAGCTATCAAGGACTTTGGGGTGGTGTTGGGGATGTTTCCGGATGTACTATTGCTATGGTCGGATATCATTCCAAGGCCGTCCTGTAGGGCTCAGCGACGGTGGTCACGGGGTGTGACCAAAATTAACCGTCAAATTGGCCGGTGGGTGAGACAGCAAGGGGGCTGTCAAATTTTTCACCCTTGGGTGGACGTGGACTGCCCGGGCCTCTATGGGCCGGATGGGGTGCACTTGTCCCCGATAGGGCTAGATTTACTGCTGAACGATTGGCAGGAGGCCTTGGAAGGTATGCCTTTGGGGGCGAGGGCTGGTCGCAGCTTACCTTTGGGGGGCGGCTCTGGTCGTGGCTGACCTGAGCCGGTGGCGGGATCCCGGAGGTTTCCGGGGTCCGGAGCCGGTGGCAAGCATGAGGGCGGGGGTGGGGTACCCCCGACCCCGTTAATCCCTCAGGCTTTTGCTAATAGCATGGCGAAGCCGGAAGAGGGAGGGAGTGGAAAATGTCGGGCCTGTGCCCGGGGGAAGCGGATGCGGTGTCACCTTGCTACTAACACGGCGGGTGAGAGCTCGCTCTGCTTGGGGGGGGGGGGGTTAAAAATATGTTGATGTTGGATTATGTGTGTTTAAAAGGTTATTAAAACTGCGACCAGTTTAAGTCCCAACTTGTTGTCATGTGTTTGTTTTGAATTGCTCTCTTGGGGGAAGGAAAGTGGGGGTGGGGCTTGGGGAGGGGCGAGAGGCGTCGTCCGCCTTACCCGGTTACAGCAAGGCCGCGGGTCCCGTCCGCGTGGCCGCTACTAACCGGGGGGGTGGCGGGCCGTTCGCCCCGCCCCCTCTCGGTTGCGGCGGCGTGCGGCTGTTACTGCCCGCGCGGCCGGGCGCCTCATTGGCTCCCCGTGGCGTTTTAAACGCCCGGGAGCCAATGGGAGGCTGGGCCGCGGCAGCAGGGGGGGGGGGAGGAGTAAGTGACGCGGGGACCCAGCTCTGCATCGGCAGTTGCTGGGTCCAGGCTGGAGGCTCCTGTTGTCCCGCCCGCCCACCCAGGCTGGGGGAGGCTTTGGGGGGGGTGTTTGGGTTGTTGCAGCTGGAGGGGGGGCTTTGGCGGGATCCCGGAGGTTTCCGGGGTCCGGAGCCGGTGGCAAGCATGAGGGCGGGGGTGGGGTACCCCCGACCCGGTTAATCCCTCAGGCTTTTGCTAATAGCATGGCGAAGCCGGAAGAGGGAGGGAGTGGAAAATGTCGGGCCTGTGCCCGGGGGAAGCGGATGCGGCGTCACCTTGCTACTAACACGGCGGGTGAGAGCTCGCTCTGCTTGGGGGGGGGGGGTTAAAAATATGTTGATGTTGGATTATGTGTGTTTAAAAGGTTATTAAAGCTGCGACCAGTTTAAGTCCCAACTTGTTGTCATGTGTTTGTTTTGAATTGCTCTCTTGGGGGAAGGAAAGTGGGGGTGGGGCTTGGGGAGGGGCGAGAGGCGTCGTCCGCCTTACCCGGTTACACCTTTAACAAGGTCCCTTATGAGAGATTTTTGGTGAAATTAAAAAGTCATAGAATAGGAGTTAGTGTGTGAAGTGGAGGAATAGCCTAATGGTTAGAGCACTGGCTCAGTAAGTATGAAACCAGGGTTTCATTCCCACTACCACTTCTTGTACAAGTCAATTAACCCTCTATTACATTAGAAAAATGGCCTGAGAATCTACCTCCAGTCATGCTGCCAGGAAAACCTGGGTTGCAAGGAGTAAGTACTGACTCAAACAAACACTGACACTTCTAAACACAGTGTGTATATATATATATATATATATATATATATATATATATACACAGTACATATATATATAGGAGGCAGTGTACTATTATGGATCAGGAACTGGCTAAAAGACAGAATGCAGAGTAGGGCTAAAGGGCCAATTTTCTCAATGGAGAATGGTGAATAGTGGAGCACCCTAGGGATCTGTGCTGGGCCTTCTGCTTTTTAACATATTCATAAATGACCTGGAAATGGGAATAATGAGTGAGGTGATCAAATTTTCAGATGAGACAACATTATTCAAAGTTATTAAAACACAAGAGAATTGTGAAATAATTGCAAGAGAACCTTGATAAATTGGAAGACTGGATGTCCAAATAGCAGATGAAATTTAATGTGGACAAGTGCAAAGTTATGCACCTAGGAAATAACAACCCAAACTATGGTTACACGGTGCAAGGTTCCACATTAGGAGCCAACACCCAGGAAAAGGATTTATGCATTATTCTGGATAATTCTTTGAAACCCGGTGTGCAGCAGCAGCGACCAAAAAAACAAATAGAATGCTAGGAATCATAAGGAAACAAATGAATATTGTGTGCAATTCTGGTCGCCATATCTTAAAAAGAATATAGCAGAATTAGAAAAGGTACAGAGAACAGCCACCAAAATGGTAAAGGGGATGGAAGGGGTTGTAAATAGGATGTTGGGCCTGATAGACCTTGGTTTGAGCCAATATGGCATTTCTTAAGTTCTTTTACAATCAACATTTTGTTGGTTTTCTTTTTTTTTGTGAATTTTTCTGATTAGAAACATAGAAACATGATGACAGAAAAAGACCACATGGCCTATCTAGTCTGTCCTTCCATATCAACAACTACAACAGTCCACTTTTTACCTTTAAAGATCCTCTGTGTTGGTCCCATGCTTTTTTGAATTCATTTACTGTCCTCATCTCTACCACCTCTACTGGGAGACTATTCCACGGATCCACTACTCTTTCCGTAAAGAAATATTTCCGCATATCACTCCTGAATCTATCTCCCTTCACCCTCATCCCATGTCCCCTCGTGGCAGAACTTGCTTTCAATTGAAAGAGGCTCTCTCCCTGAACATTTATGCCACGGAGGTATTTAAACATCTCAATCATATCACCTCTATCCCGCCTTTCCTCTAAGGTGTACATATTAAGATCCTTAAGTCTGTCCTCATATGCTTTATAATGAAGCCCACTAATCATTTTAGTAGCCACCCTCTGCACCGACTCCATCCTGTTCACATCCTTTTGAAGGTGCGGTCTCCAGAATTGCACACTATACTCCAAATGAGGTCGCACCAAAGACTTATACTTATATTCTTTGGTATTTTTTAAGTTAGTTTCACACATTCATTTTAATAAGGAATTTTATTTATTTATTTATAAGTTTTCACAATACAAGCAAGCAAACAAGCTCGGTTAGCAAAGATAAATCATCCAGAATACAATTCGTCAATAGGAAAAAGCACATCAAAACATACCATCAAACACTGATTCATCTATAGTCCACATATGTGGGGGAAGGGGTAAAGAAAACACTCTCAGAAGGTGAGGAAACCTATGAGCATAGCACACATTAACTAATAGTAAGAAAAATCTGGCTCTAGAGCGGATAGGCAGACATATATCTAAACGAGATCGCTTCCAACCTCAGCAGGAGTTGAGACAGTGGGTAACCTAGCACTAATAAATGCAGACAGAGCTTCAGGAAGATAAAAAACAAATTTCTGTGAGTTAAGCACTACTACACATTTACAGGGAAAGCGCAACTGATAAGTTCCCCTAATCTGCAAAACCCCACTTTTTAACCAAAGAAATTGCCTACGCCTTTTTTGTGTTTCTCTAGATATATCAGGAAACATGGATATCTTGACCCCATAGAACAAAGAGAGACGCTTCTTAAAGAATAATTTTATTAACCACTCCTGGTCTGAAACCAAAGCAAAGGACACTAACAGGGTAGATACTTTGAGTGAACCAGGGGTTGGAGAAGATAATAAATCAGATCCATTCAAAACAACTGTATTAGAGTCCTTATTAACAGAACTCGGCTGCCTTTTTGCCATAGGAAGATAAAAAGCCTTCGGAATTAGTGGCATTAAATCTGAGGGACTAATAATATGTTCCCCAGGTACTTTTTAAGTAGATCCAACGGTGCTGTTCCAGGTAATATGGGAAAGTTCAACACTCTCAAATTTGAGGATCTAATAGAGTTTTCTAGTCCTTCCACTTTAGCACGGAGCAAAACATTATCCTTTATGAGAGCCATATTAGAATCAGAAACAGCTCAATTCTTGATGGTACTGTCCAACCTGATTTTTTAATTGGTCCACATCAACTTTATATGCCTGCAAAGTTTCTTCAACCTGCGAGACCTTCACCATAGTCCCAGCCGTTTGAGACATGATGGCTTCAGAAAGCCTAGCAATAGCGTCCCAAATTGCATCCAAGGTAACAACAGTCTTGGGGCGAGATAGCCTAGACGCCAATAAGGAAAACTCGGGTGTGGTAATCGAAGAACTTACAGTTCCTGTATTCGGGGTTTGCCGTCCAAGCTGAGGTGAGCCACCCGACGTGTTTTCTCCCCCGGTGGCAGCACCCAAACTCCCTCCTTCCACTTCACTGGTTTCCCGCCACACCTCCGCGAAGCCGCCGCTCTCCGACGCTTCAGAAGAGACAGCCAACGAAGGAGGAGGGGAGCACACCAGGGGCAACGGCGGTGACCTCGCCTCGGGAGAGAGCGTGGAATCAAGGCACTCTGGAAGACCTGCCTCCTCTCGCAGATCTCCAACGCCAGCTCGGATCTCCCTCAGCATCTCCTCCGACAGCTGGACAAACTGATCCATAGGGCCGACCAAGGGCTCAGGCAGCAATACCCTCATCTTGCCTTTACGCTTCGGCATCAATGTTAATCCAGCACACACTCAGACAGCCATCTTGAACAAGCCACTCCCCAATAAGGAATTTTTAGTGCATGCTAAATTGATTTAACAGACACTAACTGACAAATTAATGCACATTCAATTAGTGTGTTTTAAGTCAATCCAATATGCTTAAATTTTAAAGGTACACTTTGAGTCATTACTACCATCAGGAAAACAAGGCAGTCGCCTAGAGCACTGGCATCCTGCAGTGCTTCATTGCCGCCTTGCCTTCCTTTTTGGGCCCTGCGGCAGTGACAATAGATTTAAAACTTTGACACAGCACTTACCTAACCTTGCTCATGCTGCATCATGCTTTCCAGCTTGCATGAGTAACCACTTCTGCCCCCTTTGATGTAGACTTCTCTTTTGCATAAAGCAGGAGTCTACATCAGAGAGGCACAGAAGGGCAGCTCATACCAGCTGGGAACCATGACATAGCACTGGCACGGATAGGAAAGCACTGTATTATGTTTTTTTTAACCCGTTGCTGCCACTGTGGACCCAGGAGAGGGGATGCAGTGACAGTAGCAAAAGGGGAGGTGGCAGGATGGAGGGCTCACCAAGTGCACCTGGAAGGCGCATTAACAAACGCAATGCACACAAATGAAAGCACATCCCTATGGTTTTTATCTATGAAATACAAAGAAAAAGAATCTCTATAAACACCATGCTTGGGGGACTGAAATGGTGAAGAATGATGCAGGAGAAGGTTGTAGGGTTTGCAGGAGCTGGTGAAGAAAGAGAATGAGAGTGGCAGGGAAAGGAAGAGTAATGGAAAAAGTGCTTGGGGAGGTGAAAAGAATAGTGTGAAAGAGTACTGAGGTGAAGAGAATGACACCAAGGGGGAGATGAGAGAGAGAGAGCTTGTGTATGTGTGTGAAAGAGAGACAGGGCTGGTGGAGAAGGTAAAACGTGAGTGCCTGGGGAATAAAAAGAGCAGGAGGAGAGAAGAATAGCATACTAGGGGTAATGAGGGGAACAAAGAATGTGGGGAAGGGAAAAAAAAGGAAGAAAAAAAAAGAGTGAGAGAGTGCCAGGTAGAGGATATAGAAAGAAAGAGAGAAAAAGAGTAGGGAATCAGGAGAAAGGGGAAGGAGAGAGACTGCCAGAGAGGAAGGAAGGAAAAAGAGTGGGCAGAATGGAAGGGGAGAACAAGAATGATGTAGAAGGTTAAAGGGAAGGGGGAGAGAGATGTCATGAGAGGAAGAGAAAGGGGGGAGAGATTAGGGGAAGGGAGAAGGAGAAGAGAAGAGAGTGCAGTGGAAAGAGGGGAAAATAGAGTGGGGACAATGGAAAGGCTCCTTCTATCCAAGCAAGGACTGTTAATCATCCAGGAAGTTGGCCACAGCTTACCTCAGCAGCACAGGCATAAATAGCTCAACCAGAACTCTGTGATCTTCAGTTTTGAAGGACTAGAAAAAGGGACTGCAACTTCTGGAGAGAGATCTACAATTGTGAGTATATACTTCTGGAAATTTTCTGAAAGCACTTCTTTGTATTAAAGCTAATTAATCTGTGAACCCAGTGTTTTTTGTTAAAAAAGTCAGGGCCTAGTAGCAACAGTTTAAGTTTAAATTTAAAACACAGAAGAGAACTTTCTGGTTACATTTCATACCCAGCAGAGAGCTTGTAGTTTAAATGTATTGGTCACTCAGGGCCTAGGATCAGCAAAGTACTTTTAGTTTAAATTTAAAACACAGGAGAGCTTTCTGGTTAAATTTGGAACCCAGCCGAGAGCTTGTAGTTTAAATTTAATACTCACTCGGGGCCTAGTATCAGCAAAGTACTTTTAATTTAAAACACAGAAGAGAGCTTTCTGGTTAAATTTACAACCCAGCAGAGAGCTTGTAGTTTAAATTTCTTAAGTCAGAGCCTAGCAGCAGCAAAGAGCTGTAATTTAAATCAAATCAGAATATAACTTAGCATAAAGGGCAAAACAGGGTCAGTACTCTTTGAGCAACAAAAAAAGTCTTCTAGAGACCTTTACAAAGAGGCCTTCTACCTAGGGGGCAAGAGACCTGTAAAACATTTTCAATAGGTGTTAACACCAGGTGACAGGTCAAAAGGCCAGTTTGAAAGACTCCATCTATTCAAGCAAGGACTGTTAATCACCCAGGAAGTTGGTCACAGCTTTCCTCAGCAGCACAGGCATAAATAGCTCAACCAGAGCTCTGTGATCCTCAGTCTTGAAGGACTAGAAAAAGGGACTGCTACTTCTGGAGAGAGATCTGCAATTGTGAGTATATACTTCTGGGAATTTTCTGAAAGGACTTCTTTGTATTAAAGCTAATTAATCTGTGAACCCAGTGTTTTTTTGTTAAATCAGTCAGGGCCTAGTAGCAGCAATTTAAGTTTAAATTTAAAACACAGAAGAGAACTTTCTGGTTACATTTCATACCCAGCAGAAAGCTTGTAGTTTAAATTTAATAGTCACTCAGGGCCTAGGATCAGCAAAGTACTTTTAGTTTAAATTTAGAACACAGAAGAGAGCTTTCTGGTTAAATTTGGAACGCAGCAGAGAACTTGTAGTTTAGATTTAATACTCACTCGGGGCCTAGGATCAGCAAAGTACTTTTAGTTTAAATTTAAAACACTGAAGAGAGCTTTCTGGTTAAATTTAGAACCCAGCAGAGAGCTTGTAGTTTAAATTTCTTAAGTCAGAGCCTAGCAGCAGCAGCAAAGAGCTGTAATTTAAATCAAATCTGAATATAACTTAGCATAAAAGGCAAAACAGGGTCAGTACTCTTTGAGCAACAAATAAAGTCTTCTAGAGACCTTTACAAAGAGGCTTTCTACCTAGGGGGCAAGAGACCTGTAAAACATTTTCAATAGGAGTTAACACCAAGTGTCAGGTCAAAAGGCCAGTTTGAAAGACTCCATCTATTCAAGCAAGGACTGTTAATCATCCAGGAAGTTGGTCATAGCTTTCCTCAGAAGCACAGGCATAAATAGCTCAACTAGAGCTCTGTGATCCTCAGTTTTGAAGGACTAGAAAAAGGGACTGCTACTTCTGGAGAGAGATCTGGAATTGTGAGTATATACTTCTGGGAATTTTCTGAAAGGACTTCTTTGTATTAAAGCTAATTAATCTGTGAACCCAGTGTTTTTTTGTTAAATCAGTCAGGGCCTAGTAGCAGCAGTTTAAGTTAAAATTTAAAACACAGAAGAGAACTTTCTGGTTATATTCCATACCCAGCAGACAGCTTGTAGTTTAAATTAATAGTCACTCAGGGCCTAGGATCAGCAAAGTACTTTTAGTTTTAATTTAAAACATATAAGAGAGCTTTCTGGTTAAATTTGGAACCCAGCCGAGAGCTTGTAGTTTAAATTTAATACTCACTCGGGGCCTAGTATTAGCAAAGTACTTTTAGTTTAAATTTAAAACACAGAAGAGAGCTTTCTGGTTAAATTTAGAAACCAGCAGAGAGCTTGTAGTTTAAATTTCATAATAAGTCAGAGCCTAGCAGCAGCAAAGAGCTGTAATTTAAATCATCAGAATATAACTTAGCATAAAAGGCAAAACAGGGTCAGTACTCTTTGAGCAACAAATAAGGTCTTCTAGAGACCTTTACAAAGATGCCTTATACCTAGGGGGCAAGAGACCTGTAAAACATTTTCAATAGGTGTTAACACCAGGTGGCAGGTCAAAAGGCCATTTTGAAAGACTCATTCTATCCAAGCAAGGACTGTTAATCACCCAGGAAGTTGGTCACAGCTTACCTCAGCAGCACAGGACAGGGTACTGTGTAGCAGCCCTCTTTTAATAAGTGTTATTTCCCTCCCTCCCTCCCCAACACCCACCCACCCCTGGGATACTCTTATCTTTATAGGAACTTACACATCTGAAAGGAAAGGAGGTGCTCTCAGGTGAAGCTCGTTATACAAATCAGTCATACACTAAGGACCTGAGATTAATTAAGCTTCAGGTGAACAAGGTATATTAAGCCTATTAGCTAAAGTTTTATTAGTATAAATATCCATAGCAACCCTTAGTAAGTAAAGAACTTAAAGATTTAAACACAAGCTTAACACTAAGATGCAGACAGCAGTCCAGCAGCAAGATGGGGGCTTTCCAGTCTTTTGCATTGAGTGTAACATGTATGATTTTCTCCCAGTTGGTGAGAGGTCTTACGTGTGCAATAGGTGCAAATAGCTCTTTGCTCTCAGGGAACGAATCCGTTCTTTAGAGGCTAGAGTAGCAGACTTGGAAGACATAAGAAAGACAGAGAGGTACATAGACGAGAACTACAGGGATATAGTCCTGATGTCCCACCTCCAGTCTGGCAGCATCCCTGTTGCCATGGAGGAGAGAGGTCACGTGACAGGAGAGCATCACCCTGGTGTGGCAGGAAGTGATCCTGTAACTAGGACCTGTCCTCCACTTATTAAAAGAGGGCTGCTACACAGTACCCTGTCTTGTGCTGCTGAGGTAAGCTAAATTCTGATTTGATTTAAATTATAGCTCTTAGCTGCTGCTAGGCTCTAACTTCTTATGAAATTTAAACTACAGGCTCTCTGCTGGGTACTAAATTTAACCAGAAAGCTCTCTTCTGTGTTTTAAAACTAAAAGTAACTTTCTGATGCTAGGCCCTGAGTGACTATTAAATGTACACTACAAGCTCTCTGCTGGGTTCCAAATGTAACCAGAAAGCTCTCTTCTGTGTGTTAAATTTAAACTAAAAGTACTTTGCTGTTACTTGGCCCTGAGTGACTATTAAATTTAAACTACAAGCTCTCTGCTGGGTATGAAATGTATCCAGAAAGTTCTCCTCTGTGTTTTAAATTCAAACTTTAATTGCTGCTACTAGGCCCTAACTGATCCAACAAAAAACAGTGGGTTCACAGATTAAGTAGCTTTAATACAAAGAATTCTTTTTAGAAAATTACCAGAAGTATATACTCACAGTTGCAGATTTCTCTCCAGAAGTAACAGTCCCCCTTTCTAGTCCTTCAAGAAATGCAGATTGACTCTGATAGCAGTGAAATAGTGGATAACCAGATGGACTGCACGTTATGTTTTGCTGACCACGTTGAGTCTCTGTGCTGAACACTAGTTTGAGAAAGCTGGTAAAGCAACAGAAAGAATGGGGAACATTCTCTTTTGCTGAAGGAAGCTGTTATTGTTTGTTTGTACCGAGCACTGCTTGTTGTGAGCCTGAAACTGATAAGGCTAATTTACCTGAGTTCTTGTACATATCCCTCAAGCCACTTGTATGGCAGTTTGTCCTAAGTTATTTACCTGCACAGAAATCCATTGGGAAGGGGAAAAATAAATTATTGTCATTGCCTGAAACACTCGACTACAACTCTTCTGTTCTCAAAGGGTAAAAGGGACTACCATTCTCAGAGGGCCTTGCAGGACCAATGCAGGGTCACACTCTCTGAGTCAGGAATACAAAGGCAGACCAACTCTGAGCGCCCTAGGTGTTGGGCTGGCCTCCGAGATGGTGACAGCATGTAAATAGCTGGGTGGCCTGGTAACATGTCTGCCTGGTGTGAAGGTAGCGGACCTCACGCACCTCCTAGATAAGGTCTTAGATAATGCTGGGGAGGAGTCTGCTGTCTTGGTAAATGTCGGTACCAATGACATAGGAAAATGTGGTAGGGAGGTTCTGGAGGCTAAATTTAGGCTTTTAGGTAGGAAGTTGAAATCCAGAGCTTCCAGGGTAGCGTTCTCCGAAATGCTTCCTGTTCCAAGTGCAGGACCCAAAAGGCAGGCAGAACTCCAGAGTTTCAATCCGTGGATGAGACAATAGTGCAGAGATGAGAGTTTTGGATTTGTTAGGAACTGGGGAACATTCTGGGGAAAGTAGGGGCTCTTCCAAAGGGATAGGCTTCACCTTAACCGGGATGGAACCAGGCTGCTGGCATTAACCGTTAAAAAGGAGATAGAGCAGCTTATAAACTAGATAATAGGGGAAAGCCGACAGTTGCCTAAGAGTGCATGGTTCAGAAGAATGTATTCTTGAAGGGTACTCCCAAAAGCAGAGAGGTTCCAAAAAAGAGTAAAGTAGCCCAAATGCCCTCAAGTATGGAGCAGACAGAGCTTAAAGATCCCAAATTACCAATGCCTACCAATGGCCAGATTAATATGAATAAAATACAGTCTCCAAAAATGATTGTATGCAAATGCTAGAAGTCTAAAAAATAAGATGGGAGAGTTAGAATATATAGCACTAAATGAGAGGTTAGATATGATTGGAATATCAGAGACATGGTGGAAGGAGGACAACCAGTGGGACACTGTGATATCTGGGTACAAACTATATCGTAATGATAGAGCTGATCAAATTGGTGGAGGGGTTGCGCTCTATGTTAGAGAGGGCACTGAGTCAGAAAGGATTAAAGTTTTGCAGGAAACAAAATTTGCTGTAGAATCTCTATGGATTGAAATTCCAGGTAAAAAGGGGAAGGCGATGGCAGTTGGGGTGTACTATCGACCGCCTGGCCAGAATGAACAAATGGATGATGAAATGCTCAAAGAAATCAAGGAAGCTAACAAAAGTTACAGCACAGTAACTTGGAGTTGTAATGAACTTTCAAACACAGCCCATTACATAGAAACATAGAAATATGATGACAGAAAAAGACCACATGGCCTATCTAGTCTGTCCTTCCATATCAACAACTATAACAGTCCCCTTTTTACCTTTAGAGATCCTCTGTGTTTGTCCCATGCTTGATATTGAAAGAACTGAAATATGAGATTGCAGACCTGCTATTAGTAGTCTGTGAACTTTCATTAAATCATCTGTAATACCTGAAGATTGGAGGATCACCAATGTAACGCCAATTTTTAAAAAGGGTTCCAGGGTTACCCAAAGGTTTACTATCTGTGAGAGGATCATATTGTATATTTTTTTCACAAGTGATCTCTATATGCAAAATTACATGCAAAGGTAAAAAATGATAGTGGTTTTGTCTGTTTTGAACAGTTCTGTGATTGTTAATATTTGTAGGCCTCATCTTTGAAAATTTTCAATTTAGTAGGTTGATCGCTTTGCCTTCATTCAGCAAATGCATTATCAAAAATAAAAATAATGACACATAAGATATGGAGGTTGTTTGACTTGTATCTAATAATAAATTACTATAGGCCAGTGCTGAAATGGTTAAGGATTTGACCCATGTAAATGCTAGTGCCTTAATGATTTCTGTGGTGTCTTTGATTATCTTACAGAATTTTAAAAAATGATTCAAAATTTGTCTGATAAAAGAACATAAGGGAATTCATCTAACAGCAGATGTTGCTCAACAGGAATCAAACAGCAAGCCCTGCTTTAAAATTTGTTAATTGCAGATTGCTCTAAATTCTATTAGGAAGTACTGTCTTCAGACTATTGATACAATAAAATAGAATAGCATGTCATAGAAGCATTTTGTACATGCATGAATAATCTCATTTGAATAAGATAAATTGCACTTAAATGCACTGAGGAATTACAGAAGAGATTATAATGATGATAAATCACCTTGAACCTGCTAGCACATGGTCTTGTAATGCTTAACATTAAAAGTCCTAGAATCTTGAAAATATGAACAAATTAATATTCAAAACTAATTTGCTAAGGATGGGGATAGAGCTAACAAAGGACCTGATGTACTAATATGCAAAATTATGCACAAATAGAACTTTACTCTGTAAAATGGGCAAAGTTCTATAATTTGGTGGATTTGCAGAGTTCTATTACGCAAAGCCCTATTTTGCAAAAGTTTTCAAAAATCTGCCCTTCTGAGTATTACATTTTCATGTGTAGCAGAGTAGCAAAGTATTAAATTTTCATGTGTAGCATGTGTAGCAAAGGATTACATGTAAAATTTATGTGTTGCCACAATGCAAAATTATACAAAGCAGCTCATTAGTTTTGAATATAGAAACAGAGGAAATGACAGCTGATAAAGACCATATTCCTGAACAGTCTCCCATCCATAAAAACTATAAAGATTTACAATCACATTCTTTTCCTCAGAGATCATCTGTATTTGTCCCATGCTTTTTCAAATTCCAATACAGTTCTTGCCTCCATGTTCTCCACTGGAGATTGTTCCATGTATTCACTACCCTTTCCATAAAGAAATATTTCCTCAGATTACTCCCAGGTCTATTCCCTTTCACCTTCATCTTATGCCCCCTCATTCCAGAGATTCCTTTCAACTGGAAGAGGGCTACCTCCTGTGCATTTATTCTACACAAGTATTTAAATGTCTCTTTCATATCACTCCTCTCCCACCTTACCTCTAAATTATACATATTGAGAACTTTAAGTCTATCCTTGTATGTCTTATGATGACGACCACTGACTATTTTAGTAGCTGCCCTCTGAATGTACTTCATCCTGTTTATATCCTTTTGAAGGTACAGTCTCTAGAACTGTATACAATAATCTGAGTAAGGTCTGACTAGAGACTTGTACAAAGGTACTATTACCTCCTTTTTCCTGTTGGCCATTACTCTCCATATGCACTCAAACATCCTTCTGGCTTATGTCATATCCTTTTCTACCTGTTTGTTGACTTCAAGATCACCTGATATGATCACCCCCAGATCCTGCTTTCACCCCACATACTGTACTGCTTCCTTGCGTTTTTCAATCCCAAATGTTTGGCCTTGCATTTACAGTAGCATTACATCTTAGCTGTCCTATTCTCAATCATTCTTCAGGCTTTACTAGATCCCTCCTCATGAGGATGTCTACCCTCTTGCAGATTTTGATATCATCTGCAAAAAGGCATACCTTCTACAATATCACTTACAGAAATGTTAAAAAAAACAGGACCAAAAATTGATCCCTGAGGAATTCCATGGGTAACACTCCTATCATCAAAATTATCTCCATTTAATACTACCCTCTGGTGCCTTCTACTCAACCAGTTTCTTACCCATGCAGTCACTTTAAGGTCCATCCCAAGGACGCTCAGTTTATTAATGAGTCACTGATGCGGAATGATGTCAAAGGCCATGCTATAATTTAAGAATATCACATCAAGTGCTCTCTCCTGATCAAATTCTCTGGTCACTCAGTCAAAGAAATCAGTAAGATTTGTCTGAAAATACCTACCTCTAGTAAAGCCATGCTGGCTCAGATCCTGTAATGCCTTGGATTCCAGAAACCACAACATCATCTGTTTTAGCAGTGTTTCTATTTATTTGCCCACCACAGAGATCAGATTAACCAAATCACCAAATTGTTCTTTACTTACAATTTTATGGGCAGGAACCATAAGAACAAAAGATATGCCATACTGGGTCAGACCAAGGTCCATCAAGCCCAGTATCATGTTTCCAACAGTGGCCAATCTAGGTCATATGTACTGTGGGGGCCCCTTGCCCAGGCAACAGCCTATGGGCTTAGGGCTGCAATTGTTAGTCCTTTAATTAAGGAGTTTTTCCTCACCCAGAGCCGGGGCTGCTGGGATTTGTAGTTGCGTTATTCAGAAAACAAGTAGTGTGGAGACCGAGGGTTTACAAGGCAAAACACAGGAATTGTATTTCTTTTCCAAAAGAGCATTAAGGCTCAACGCAAACAAACAGGATTCTCTCTCCAAACAATAATCCATAGGCATTTATACCAAACAAAACAATGCAACTGCTTTTAGTGGCTTTTTAACATAGGTCGCTGTTTCCAAACAATTGAGCAATCGAACATGGTTTTCTCCTTTCTTCAAACCCAAAAGAAATATCCTCTCTTCAGCAAACAGGGTTCTTAGCATTCCTGGCTAAACATAATTCTCCCTGTTTTCACACTGCCTTTTAGGACATTCAGGTTATAAACCTTTCTCTCTTATCCAAGAACTTTTATTCTGCCTTCTGGCATAGAGAACAGTCCATTACTGAATCTTCAGAGCTTTCATCAGATTCATAATAGTCTATCTGCATTTCCTCAGGACCTGTGTCTGGTAAATCTGGCTCTAAACCAGCATGCAAAACTTCAGGCTTAATATTCTCTAAAAGTTCCAGAACCTTTCTCCACTGAGGCTTTTCCCTATGCAAAGGGTTTCCACGAGGAATGTGGAGATTTTTCTCTTGCATCAAACGACACAATGCCTCTAACTGGCTCACAGCACTTTTGCTACACTTTTATTCACGCACCTTTTTGGAAGTTGCAGCTCTTTAGCTGGTTCAGGAACAGTTGCCACTGCAGCTTGACCCTTGTCAGCACTTCTCTCTGACACAGCTCTCCTAGTTTTAAAACCAATTGCAGTTTCCTTGCAATCCTGGCTTTCTTTCTGACTAGGGCTTTCACCTCTGAGAATTCCCCGGAAGTCTCCACCGTTCTCCTCCACAGTGAACTCTCTGGGCCTTTCTCTGGTGCTTCTCTCACCACTGAATTCTCCAGCGTGCTGCTTCCCTGTCTCTCTCTTTCCAGGATGTCGCTTCGTGTGCTGCCTTCTCTCAGGCTGAGTCTCTTTTCCCATGGTGCTGCCCTTTTCAGGCTGAGTCTCTCTTCCCGTGGTGCTGCCCTTTTCAGGCTGAGTCTCTCTTCCCGTGGTGCTGCCCTTCTCAGGCTGAGTCTAACTTCCTTCTGTTTCCCTGGGTTTATAAGAGTGTCTCTGAACTACCGTGCACTGCCCTTCCCCCAGGTGTCTATCATTAGTTTCCAAGCCTGCCCTTAGATTAGCAGAGCTTGGGTGTGTCCTGTCCTCAGTAGCTGCGTGTTTTAGTTTCCTTGCCTGCACTTTGAGAGCTACTGATTCCTTGCCTGTCTCTTTCTTTAAAGGTAAATGTCTGATTTTCTCCCAATTCCATGGGCTCAGCCATACTCTCCTCATCACAGTACCTAGCAGTTTCCCCAAAAGACACTGGGTCAAGCATTGATATCCTGGGTCCCTTCTTAATAATGGTTTATGGACCTTTCCTCTAGGAACTTGTCCAAACCTGTTTTAAACTGAGCTACACTAACAGCCTTTATTACATCCTCCGGCAACAAATTCCAGAGTTTGATTATACGTTGAGTGAAAAAATATTTTCTCTTATTTGTCTTAAATAGTTTACCCTGTAGCTTCATTACATGTCCCCTAGTCTTTCTATATTCTGATAGCGTAAACAATCAATCTATGTTTACCCGTTCCACTCCATTCATTAATTTATAGACCTCTATCATATCTCCCCTCAGCCGTCTCTTTTCCAGGTTGAATAGCCCTAACCTTTGTAGCCTCTCTTCATAGGAGTAGCCTTCCATCCCCTTTACCATTTTGGTGTCTCTTCTCTGTACGTTTTCTAATAACACTACATCCTTTTTAAGATACAGCGACCAGAACTGCACACAATATTCAAGGTGCGGTCATACCATGGAACGATATAGAGGCATTATAATATCTTTTGTTTTATTTTACATTCCTTTGCTTATGATACCTAGCATTCTATTTGCTTTCTTGGCCGCCGCTGCACACTGGGCAGAGGGTTTTAACATGTTATCCACGATGACGCCTAAATCTTTTTCCTGGGTAGTGGTCCCCAATGTGTAACCTTGCATCATGTAACCATAGTGTGGGTTTTTCTTTCCTAGGTGCATAACTTTGCACTAGTCCACATTAAATTTCATCTGCCATTTGGATACCTAGTCTTCCAATTTATCCAGATCCTCCTGCAGTTTTCCGCAATCCTCTTGTGTTTTAACAACTTTAAACAGTTTTGTGTCATCTGCAAATTTGATAACCTCACTAGTTATTCCCTTTTCCAGTTCATTTATTAATATGTCAAAAATCAGTGGACCCAGTACAGATCCCTGGGGTACTCCACTATTCACCTTTTTCCATTGGGAAAATTGACCATTTAGCCCTACCCTCTGCTTTCTATCTTTTAACCAGTTCCAGATCCACAATAGTACACTGCCTCCTATCCTATGACTTTTTAGTTTTGCCAAAAGTCTCTGATGAGGGATCTTGTCAAAGGCTTTCTGAAAGTCCAGATACACTATATCAACTGACTCACTTTTGTCTACCTGTTTATTCACACCTTCAAAAAAACATAACAGATTAGTAAGACAAGATCTTCCTTGACTAAAGCCATGTTGGCTGTCTCCCATTAGGCCATGACTATCTACATGCTGAGTAATTTTGTTCTTTATGATGGTTTCTACCATTTTTCCCAGTACTGATGTCAGACTCCCTGGTCTGTAGTTTCCCGGATCACCCCTGGAACCCTTTTTAAAAATTGGCGTTACATTGGTGATCCTCAAATCTTCAGGTATTACAGATGATTTTAATGAAAGTTTACAGATTACTAATAGCAGGTCTGCAATCTCATATTTCAGTTCTTTCAACATCCTTGGATGTATACCATCCGGTTCAGGTGATTTGCTACTATTCAGTTTATCAAATAGTTGTAATACATCTTCCCAGTGTAGTGATATTTCTCTCAATTCCTCTGCAGTATCACCTTTAAATACCACTTCAGTCTTGGGTAACATCCATACATCTTCCTCAGTAAAGAATTCATTCAGTCTACGCTATAGCCTTGTCTCCTCTTACTGCCCCTTTTACCCCTCTATCATCTAACGGTCCAAATGACTTTCCCACAGGCTTTTTGCTACGAATGTACTTGAAAAAGTATTTATTTCGTGTTTTTGCTTCCGTAGCAAGTTTCTTCTCAAATTCTCGCTTTGCCTGCCTTATCAATGCTTTGAATTTAACTTGCCAGTGCTTGTGCTGTTTCCAGACATTTGTCCATCTTCATTTCTCTGGAATCAGTCATGACTCTGAAGAAGCAACCAGTACTTCCCTATGTTCTTTTGATATCCTTGGATGAATCCCATCTGGCACCATCATGTTGTCCACATTTTAGTTTTTCTAGCTACTCATGAACAAAGTCTTCTGAAAATCATTTGAGTTCCACCTCCCTCCCATTCTTATTTGCATTTGTTTTATGAAGTCCCATTTCCAGCTTTTCATCTGTAAATTTTGAAAAAGAGGATGCACTAAAAAAAAATCCTTTGCAGGCTGGTGATCACAAAAAGAAAGATATCTATACATCATTTTTTTTATCTTTTTTTCTTGGTAATGCATGATGGAGGAAATTTTATAAGTGACTTCAGTGTGAAGAATAGTGTTTTATACACTCAAGTAGGCATTCCTGAAAGATGTATTTTTGGCAAGAATAGCCTCTCTGACCTCACCTTTAAACCATGCTGGCAGCTTTTTTGGACTTCCTTCCACTTTTCTTAAAGCATGGAATACAGCTGGTCTGAGATTCCAAGATAGTATTTTTAAGCAGCCAAGCTTGTAAGTCTTTAATCTTTGCAACTGCTCCTTTTAGTTTTTTTCTTAACTATTTTCCTCATTTTATCATAGTCTCCCTTTCGAAACTTAAAAGGTAGCACTGTGGATTTCCTTACCATCCCTCCTCTATTAATTAAATCAAACACGATCATGGTATGATCACTATTGCCAAATGGCCCCAACACCCTTATCTCTTGCACCAGATCTGGTGTTCCACTAAGGACTAGGTCCAAAATGACTTCCCCTCTGGTCGGTTCATGAACCAGCTGCTCCAAGAAGCAGTCATTTATTTCATCTAGAAACTTTAGCTCCCTACAATGTCCTGCCGTGACATTGACCCACTCAATACCAGGGTAATTGAAATCACCCATTATTATTACTGTGCTGTAACTTTTGTTAGCTTCCCTGATTTCTTTGAGCATTTCTTCATCCATTTGTTCATTCTGGCCATTGCCTTCCCCTTTTTACATGGAATTTCAATCCATAGAGATTCTACAGCAAATGCTTTTTCCTGCAAAACTTTAATCCCTTGTGACTCAATGCCCTCTCTAACATAGAGTGCAACCCCTCCACCAATTTGATCAGCTCTATCATTACGATATAGTTTGTACTCAGGTATCACAGTGCCCAGGTATCACAGTGTCCAATTGGTTGTCCTTCTTCCACTATGTCTCTGAGATACAATCATATCTAACTTCTCATTTAGTGCTATATATTCTAACTATCCCATCTTATTTTTTAGACTTCTAGCATTTGCATACAAGCATTTTTGAGACTTATTTTATTCATACTAATCTGGCTATCGGTAGGCAGGGGTAATTTGGAATCTTTAAGCTCTGTCTGTTCCATATTCAAGAGCATTTGGGCTACTTTTGTCTTTATTGGAACCTTTCTGCTGATATGCCCTAACTTCATTCTTTTGGTAGTATCCTTCAAGGATACATTCTTCTGAGCCATGTGCTCTTGGGCAACTGTCAGCTCTTCCCTATTATTTATTTATTTATTTAATTTATTTACATTCTCTTATATACCACGCTATTCTGCATCAGTGCAGTTTACATTGAACAAACTGAAATTACATTGAACAGGGCATTATAACTTGGAGATAACTATTTTACAGGGAACATGGGCTATGGAGGGTTAAGTGGCTTGCCCAAGACCACAAGGAGCACCTGTGGGACTAGAAACCTCAGTCCTTCTGGCCCAAGGTTGCTGTCCTCTAGTGGGATTTGAACCCCCGACCTTCCGGCCTGAAGTACCTTGCCCCAACCACTAGGCCCTCCTCCACTCCACTATTATTGTTTAAAAGCTGCTCTGTCTCCTTTTTAAAGGATAATGCCAGCAGCCTGGTTCCATCCCTGTTAAGGTGAAACCCATCCCTTCGGAAGAGCCCCTCCTTTTCCCAGAATGTCCCCAGTTCCAAACAAATCCAAACCCCTCATCCTTGCACCATCAGGGTTCTGCGCGTGGAATAGGAAGCATTTCAGAGAACGCAACCCTGGAAGTTCTGGCTTTCAACTTCCTACCTAAAAGCCTAAATTTAGCCTCCAGAACCTCCCTACCACATTTTTCTATGCCATTGGTACTGACATGTACCAAGACAGCAGACTCCTCCCCAGCACTATCTAAGACCTTGTCTGCTACCTTCGCACCACACAGGCATGTTACTAGGCGATATTCACTTCCACCAGACACCCAGATATCTACATGCCTAATGATCGAATCACCAACTATAACGACTGTCCTAACCCTTCCCTCGTGGGCAAATGGCCCTAGAGAAACTTCCTTGTTATGAGGGGGTTTTACATCACCTGGAGGACAGGTCCTAGCCATAGGATCACTTCCTGCCACACCAGGTTGATGCTCTCCTGTCACGTGACCTCTCTCCTCCATGGCAACAGGGATGTTGCCAGACTGGAGGTGGGACTTCAGAACTATATCCCTGTAGGTCTCGCCTATGTACCTCTCTGCCTTCCTTATGTACTCCAAGTCTGCTTCTTTAACCTCCAGAAATCAGACTCATTGCCTAAGAGCAAAAAGCTCTTTGCATCTAGTGCACACGTAAGACCCCTCACCAACTGTGAGAAAATCAGACATGTGACACTCAGTGCAAAAGACTGGAAAGCCCCCATCTCACTGCTGGACTGCTGTCTGCATCTTAGCTTTAAGGATGTGTTTAGATATTTAAGTTCTTTACTTACTAAGGGTTACTGGGGATACTTATACTAAAACTATACCTAATACGTTTAATGTACTTTGTTCACCTAAAGTTTAATTAATCTCAGGTCCTTAATGTATGCCTGATGAGGATAAACAGCTGCACTGAGAGTGAATATGGCACCTCCTTTACTTTAAGAGGTTTAAGCACATATAAAGCTACGATTATCCCAGGGGTGTGTATGTGTTGGGGAGGGAGGGAAAGAAGACTTATTAAACGCTGGCTGTTACACAGTACTCTGTCCTGTGCTTCTAAGGTAATCAGTGACCAATTTCCAGGTGGAGTCCCACAGCCCTTTCCAGGGGAAGTCTTGGGGTCTAAATTTAACCAGAAAGCTCTCTTCTTTATTTTAACTTTATACTGAAAACTTGTTGCTGCTACTAGGCCCTGACTATTAAATTTAAACTAGAAACTCTGCTGGGTTCTAAATTTAACCAGAAAGCTCTCTTCTGTGTTTTAAATTTAAACTGAAAGTTCTTTGCTGCTACTAGGCCCTGACTGATTTAACAAACACCCTGGATTCACAGATTAATCAGCTTTAATCGAAAAAATTTATTTTTCCCCCGAGATTTAGAAAAATTCCCAGAAGTAATTACTTACAATTGCAGATCTCTCTCCAGAAGAAGCAGTCTCTTTTTGTAGTCCATCAAGATGTTAACATTTAAATGGTATACCTGCAGGTGTTCCCTAAGGTAGAGAATGAGTGAAGTAGTGATAGGAATGACACTTGCACACAATTTTTATAAAATAAACACACTCAGATTTCCATGGGCACATGCATGTACAAATTTTCTCTTCCCTTGGAAAAGGTGCACTTGTGTATGGGACCACTAGGGCAGGGGGTGTCAAACGACCTTCCTGGAGGGTCACAAACCAGCTTGGTTTTCAGGATGTTCCCAATGAATATTCATGAGATAAATTTGAATATGATTGGGGCAATGCCTGTAAATATATCCAATGCATATTCATTAGGAAAATTTTGAAATCTTGATTGGTTTGTGGCCTTCCAGGACTGAAATTTGATATCCCTTCTATAGGGCAATCTATTTTATGAAGGTGTATGTGATGCCTTTATAAAATAGATGCCTTCCCTGCATAGCAACATGTAATAAAATTGCCTTACTATGTAAAAAAGATGATCGATAACATGATCCACAATAGCCCCTAATTTAGACCTACTAGACCAAGCATTAGACAATCCTATCTTATGGTTAACAAAAGAAGGAGAATCGTCATTCTTCAATAGCTTCCTCAAAGGCTGCAGGGAGTCTTAATCATACTAGTCCTCTTCCCTTAATACCATACCTGTTGTTGTTGCTGTTAAGTGCCGTCGAGTCGGTGTCGACTCATGGCGACCCTCTGGATAGTTGTTCTAAATTGTGATTGGTCTTCAGTCAGGCAGCTCATTGTTGACAGACTGGTACCTGTAGCTGCTGTTAATGTATTGATCCATCTCATTGCTGGCCTTCCTCTTTTGCATTGACCTTCTATCTTGCCAACCATGATGTCTTTCTCTAATGATCTCTTTCTTCACATGATGTGCTCAAAGTATGAAAGTCAAAGTCTTGCCATCTGAGCTTCTAAAGAAAGCTTAGATTTGATCTACTCTAGTACTGACTGGTTTGTTCTTCCGGAAGTCCATGGTATACGCAGTATTGCCGCCAGCACCATAATTCAAGGGTATCAGTTTTCTTCCTGTCTATCTTTTTCGCTGTCTAGCTTTCACACCCATATGATGTTATTGAAAATACCATGGCTTGAATGAGTTGAATTTTTGTATGGAGAGAGACATCTCTGCTCTTGAGAATCTTGTCTAGGTCTTTCATAGCCATTCTGCCAAGAGCAATGCGTCATCAAATTTCTTGACTGCTTGTTGCTTCTTTATTGTTAGTATCGAAATAGGTTAAAGTTGTCCACAATTTAAATTTCTTCTCCTTCAACGATGAACTTATTGATTTTGCCAGTTGTCATGATCTTTGCCTTCTTTACATTATGGTGCAGGCCCATTTTAAAACTATGTTCCTTGATAAAAACCTTTCTCTTCCTTGAACATTTCTCCCTTCCACCTTAGTAACTAACCCCTATACACTCTCCTCCCTACATTTGGCCTCTCAAATCATATCTTATAGCCTAGTGTTTTTCCTTGTAAATTCCTTGTAAATTCCTATGTAAATAGTTAATCTCTGTTTATTGTAATTAGTTCTCTTTCATATTCATTGTAGTTTCGTTCATATTCATTGTATACCTGTTACATGTTCCTTGTAAACAGTTGAAACACACTGCCAATTGTTATATGTAAGCCGTCTTGACTTGTAGAAAGACGGTATATAAATCTTGTTAAATAAATAAATACATAAATTGTGAGAAGCAAATTTTTTAGACCATCTTCAATTTCAGTCAGTAATGTGGTATCATCAGCATAGCAAAGGTTTTGATAGTCTTCCACCAATCTTCACACCTCTGTTGTCTTCACACAATCCTGCTTCTTTGATGATTTGTTCTGCATATAAATTAAACAGGTAGGGGGGAAATATGCATCCTTGTCATACACCTTTGCTGATTTTAAACCATTCCATTTCTCTTTGTTCCTTTCGAACTGTTGCTTCTTGATCAATGTACAGATTGTGCAAGAGAATGATCAGGTGTTCTGGTATACCCATGCTTCTTTATGAGGCCCAGAGTTTCTCATGGTTTACACAGTCAAAAGCCTTGCTGTAGTCAATAAAGCACAAATAGATATCTTTTTGGTATTCTTTAGTCTTTTCAAGGATCCATCTCACATCCACGATGATGTCTCTCGTTCCTCGCCCTTTCCTGAACCCTGCTTGCACTTCAGGTAGTTCTTGTTCCAGGTATGGTTGCAGTTTCTGTTGAATAATCTTCAGTAGAATCTTGCTGGCATGTGGGATCAGAGCGAATGTGTGATAATTTTCACAATGAGTTGAATCACCTTTCTTTAGTATTGATATAAACACGGATCTTTTCCAGTCAGTTAGCCATGATGTTGTCTTCCAAATTTCTTGGCAGAGCCTTGTAAGTATGGTAACAGCTGCATCAGACTGCTGTAATACTTCTAAGGGGATCTCATCAATGCCTGGTGTTTTTTCTTTGATAAGGCTTTCAATGCTGCTTCAACTTCTTTTTTTATCACCAATGGTCCCGGATCATAAGGTACATGTTGAAATGGATGTTGATCCACTTGATCTTTATCATATAAAAACTCTGTATATTCTTTCCACCTTTTCTTGCTCTTCTCAACATATAACTTTGAGCATCTTGCAACATTCCAATTTGAGACTGGAATTTTTTCTTTAACTCTTGTAGCTTTAGGAAAGCTGATCTTGTTCTTCCTCTAATAGTTTCTGCTTCTATTTCCTTACATGTGTCATTGTAGTACTTTTCCTTGTACTGTCTTGCTGCACATTGGAAATCTCTGTTGAGTTCTGTGATTGTCTTTCTTTCTCTTCTGGCTTTAGCTTCTCTGCATTTCTGGGCAATTTTCAGAGTTTCTTCTGTCATCTATTTTGGCCGTTTCTGCTTTTTCACTTTTTATAGAGACTTCTCGCTTTTTTCCAACACCACCTTCTTGATGTCATCCCATAACTCCTCTGGAGCTCTGTCATTTGTATCTAAAGAAGCAAATTGATTCTGCAGGGAGTCTTAAAATTCCAGTGGTATATTCTCAAAGTCATATTTTGCTACATTCATTAGTGGCTTGCTCTTTTTGAAATTTAGCTTGAGTTTGCATACTAGCAGTTGGTGATCTGTACCACAGTCAGCTCCAGGTTTTGTCTTTGCTGATGTTATAGAGCTTTTCCATCGTTAACTTCCACAGATGTAGTCAGTTTGATTTTTGTACAATCCATTCGGTGAAGTCCATGTGTACAGTCTCCGCTTGTGTTGCTGGAAGGTGTTTGAGATGAATAGATCGTTGGTCTTGCAAAATTCTATCAGTCTTTCTCCAGCTTCATTTCTGTTGCCAAGTCCATATTTTCCAATCACTTTGCCTTCGTATTTATTGCCAACGTTTGTGTTCCAGTCACCCATAACTATCAGGATATCCAGTTTGCATGTTCTATCAATTTCAGCTTCATAGAACTCATCAATTTCATCCTCTTCTGCAGCTGCTGTTGGGGGCATATAGTTGAATTATGGTTGTGTTGATAGGCAATCCTCGTAGACAAATACAGATTAAGTTTTCACTGCATTGTATTTCATTACAGTTCTTGCAAGTTTCTTCTTTATTATAAATGCAACACCATTTGCTCATGTGCTAGAATTTGTGCTAGAATTCGTCTGTACCAACCTTCAATCTCAGCTATAACTATTATTCAGCTCAGCTATACTGTATAATTTAACCCATCTAAATTAGCACACTAAAACTGAACCTTCACTATCCATTTGAACCCCCGGTTCACCTAGTCACCATGTTGCCACCCACCTCAACTGCATATGCCTACGCCCTGGCCAGCTGCTGCATGATATTTGCTCTGGCACATAGCACCCAGGCCCTCACCTCCTCTCACTACTCCATTCCAATCTTGCATGGCTCGTGGAGGAGATACTATGGACACCCTAACCACCAAACAGTGAGACCTGAGTGCATGCCATACTCCCACTTCATCTATATTACCCTCCAGAAGCCCAAACCCCCTCAACAGGAACATCGCACCCACCCCCGAGACCTTAAGTGCACCCTCATAAACGCACGCTCGATCCGACAGAAATGGCCAGCTGTAACTGACATGTTGTCCGCCCTCGATCTCGACATCTTGTGTGTTACTGAGACTTGGCTGTCCGCCTCAGACACTGTTCTCCTTCACCAGTTTTTCCCCCCTAATTTCTCTGTCCACTCATGTCACAGAACCAACCGAAGAGGCGGAGGAGCAATCATCCTAGCCAAGACAGATCTACATTTTCAGTTGATCGCCTCCAACAGCACCTCATTCCTCGACTCCATCACCATAGCGAATAAACTCAGCACCATCAACTTGCTCTACCGAGCACCCTCCCCATCCCCAGATGACCTAACCACAATAATCGAGCTCGCCTGCAACCCCATGAACCCATGCACGGCAAACTGGGTGATGGGTGACTTCAACCTCCCTGCCCTCCAGGACACCCACACCAAGGCCTTCCTCAATGCCCTAGAAGTACTAGGCTATACCCAGTTGGTTAACACCCCTACCCCATCAAGGAAAACACGCTTGACCTGATATTCGCACCACTAGCAGCCCTCAACTCCACACACAACCTCAACCTTTCTATAAGTCTGGTACCATGGTCCAACCACTGCCTGATTACATTCTTGATGCCAGTGCGCTCTGACCCTACTAATCCCCAGTCTTCAGACAAACCAGACAATTCAACATCAAAATGTTTCTGCCCATTCAACAAAGATGAGATCCTAGAAAGAGCACACCCTCTTCTTGACCCGCTTGAACAGAGTCTTGACAACATGATTGCCACTTGGAACTCGAATCTAAATGCCAGAATCGACCCACCCCCTATCATCAAATAACCTCGCAGGAGGTCAAAGGTGCCCTGGTACTCGCCCGAGCTAAGGAAATCCCTCCTCCAACTTAGACAGCTAGAAAGACATTGGCGGCACTCAAGATCAACTGAGAGCCATGAAGCTTACATCGCTCATCTAGGCAAATACTGTTTAGCAGTCTCAATGAGAATGAAGCAATACCACACACAAATACTACAACGCTCCTTAAATAAACCACATGAGCTTTTCAACCTGGTCAAATCATTAGCAAGAGAGCCTTCCTTTGGCCAATCAAGCCATCCGGACCCTCAGGAATATGCAGACTACCTCTGAGCCAAAACGAGTCAGGCCAGCATACTCCCGAACATCCGCTCTCCAGACGATGCACCCGAACTGACCCCCTCATCTGCTCCTGCACAAACCTTAATGGAGGCCCAACATATCATCACCTCCTTTGCAACCCCAACCGAAAAAGACATCCAAGACATCATCAAAAGCATAAACACCACCACAGCACCAAATGACCCATGTCCAGCTCTCTGGATAAAAACCCTATGGGCCGACCTTAGCCCATTCCTTACCAAACTTATAAATATATCATTCTTCACCAGATCCTTCCCCCGAAGCCTGAAACAAACATCAATCAGACAGCTGCTGAAAAACAATAAACTGGACCCTGCAAAGATGGACTCTTATAGGCCAATCTCGAGCATCCCGCTCCTAGCTAAAATTATGGAAAAGATAGTTCAACACCAATTGAACCACCATATCGAGAACAATGCACCCCTTGACCCCTGCCAGCATGGATTCCGGGAGTCACACGGCATTGAAACTCTGCTGACCACCTTACTCAGTACCCTAACCATAGGTCTGGACAATATCAGACAAGGCTTTGCTCTCATTTTCCTGGACATCGCAGCAGCCTTTGACTCTGTCAGTCACGAACTACTTCTTTCCCGCCTCGCCGAGAAGGGAGTCCGCGGCACTGCGCTGGTCTGGTGTGCGTCATACCTGAGTGACAGATGGCAACATGTCCACTCTGGCCCCTCCAGATCAACACCCTTCCCACAAGATAAGGGCGTACCACAAGGATCATCACTTTAAGCCCTACTGTTCAACATTTACATGCAACCCATCTGTACCCTCATCCGTTCCTTCAACATTAATTGCCTAATCTACGCTGATGACGTTCTGATGTACACGCCGATATCCACTGAGCATCCAGACCTCTCTCTGTTGTCCACTTGCTTTGATGCAGTCACGGATTGGCTACACACACAGAAGCTCAAAATAAATTTCAAAAAGACAGATGTCCTCTTCATCGGCAGAAACCAGGCATTCACTCCGCCCTCATCACTTAAGGCACGTGATGCGGAACTCCTTCCCAAGCCTACAATACGATTCCTTGGTATCATGCTCAACCAACATCTCAACATGAATGCCCAGATAGCTAACATGGTAAAGGCAGTATACCATAAAATTCAGACACTGCGCCACATGAGACAGTTGCTACACCCAAGAGGATTGTGGAAAACTGCAGGAGGATCTGGATAAATTGGAAGACTGGGCATCCAAATGGCAGATGAAATTTAATGTGGACATGTGCAAAGTTATGCACCTAGGAAAGAACAACCCACACTATAGTTACACGATGCAAGGCTCCACATTAGAAACCACCATCCAGGAAAAAGATTTAGGAGTCATCGTGGATAACATGTTAAAACCCTCCGCCCAGTGTGCAGCGGCGGCCAAGAAAGCAATAGAATGCTAGGTATCATAAGGAAAGGGATGGAGAATAAAACAAAGGATATTATAATGCCTCTGTATCGCTCCATGGTACGACCGCACCTTGAATATTGTGTGCAATTCTGGTCACCGTATCTTAAAAAGGACATAGAGTTATTAGAAAAAGTACAGAGAAGAGCCACCAAATTGGTGAAGGGGATGGAAGGCTACTCCTATGAAGAGAGGCTAAAAAGGTTAGGGCTCTTTAACCTAGAAAAGAGACGGCTGAGGGGAGATATGATAGAGGTGTATAAATTAATGAATGGAGTGGAACGGATAAACGTGGATCAATTGTTTACGCTATCAGAATATAGAAGGACTAGGGGACATGTAATGAAGCTACAGGGTAAACTATTTAAGACAAATAGGAGAAAATATTTCTTCACTCAATGTGTAATCAAACTCTGGAATCTGTTACCGGAGGATGTAGTAAGGGCTGTTAGTATAGCTGGGTTTAAAAAAGGTTTGGACAAGTTCCTGGAGGAAAGGTCCATAAACCACTATTAAAAAGGGACCCAGGATATCAATGCTTGGCCTAGTACAAGCACTGCAGAACCTGTGTCTTTTGGGGAAACTGCTAGGTACGTATGACCTAGATTGGCCACTGTTGGAAACAGGATACTGGGCTTGATGGACCTCGGTCTGACCCAGTATGGCATTTCTTATGTTCTTATGTTCTTATGACTTCCGAATAGTCTTTCAAGCACTAGTAATGCCTCACTTTGACTACGCTAATTCCGTCCTGCACGGCCTTCTGAAGAGCTCGTTGAATCCCTTGCAGCTCGCGATGAACGCTGCAGGAAGAATCCTTCACGGAGCATCTAGAAAGGACCATATCACCCCAGTTCTAAAACACCACAAGATATCGGTAAAATTCAAGTGCACGTGTAAGTGCAAACACCACCGCTAATTGTGCACTATGTCGGAGCTCCCCCGTGTGGCCAGGCAGTTGCCTAGTAGTGTGAGAGGGCTCCGATCGTCCTTTGTATAAAAAGTTAGCCCAATAGCATGTAGTTGTGTCTTAAATAGATTAGAGCCAAGATCAAAGGTCGCAGGAAATTTCTTTTATTCAAGCAATAAGATTTTCCCAACCAAATTAAATTCTTTGGCAAGAATGTTAAAGACTACAAAACATAAAGTTCAGGATACTTCTCCAGTCATAAACGTAAGCCTGGTTAAACAGTCTTTGGCTTGGCTTAGTTTAAACACACCTTTTTCACAAGTAAAAATCCTTTACAACAGCAGTCTGTTCTCCGGTCCCCAGGAGGCAGTACAATACTTCACCGTTCGTTTCACAGCTGGTATAGCATAACATTTCCTGGTCCACCAACAGACTTTAAAATTCAATAGTATTTCTTCAAGATACAATTTATAATTTTAGCTCCTTTCTGGCTTCGTGAATCATGCAGTTTTATCAGACAAGCAGTCATTGATTAGCCTAGCTAAAAGTTATGGGCTTTTGCATAGAATGTCCTTATTAAGAACTCCTGGGTTTTTCTCCAGTTACTAAAACCCTATTCAGTTCCTTATTCTTCTTTGGCACAGATAGCACATTCAATTTCCATATCTGAAACCCCACTTTCATAAAAAGTGTCTCCTAGCTCCATTTCTTCCTCACTGGGCTCTTTCAGATATTTGTTCTCTTCAGCGTCTGCCTGAGGAGCCTTTACACGCTGTAAAGTTTTCAGCACTTGTTCCCAATTATGCTTCTCAGACGTGGGCTAGTGGGGGAAGGGCAGGAAAAGGTTTCCCTATTTAAAAGATTCTTTAAGGCTTGTAAAGGGCTCACCTTGCCAGTAGGGTGTTGTCCTCCTATGGGCCCCTTATACTGAGAAGGGCCAGACCAGGAGCTTCTGGAAAATATCTCCTCCTCAGACGAATCTTCCCCTGAGCTCTCCTCTGGCCTTCTCACCTCTCTGTCCCTGTCCTTGGTCAGCTTCCTTCGTCCCAGTGGCGCTGCCACAACTCTGCTTGTTTCAGTGCCTCTGTGTCTGCTTTCAATCTCATCCTCCTTCTCAGCTCGTGTCTGTTTCTCCTTCCATGCCCATCTCTGTGCATTCCCTTCCTGTGTCTCCTTCCACTTCTGTGCAATCCGTTTGTGAGTGAAACTTCCCTGCCTAAATGTTTGGGGCTGTCCTATAGCTCTTGACTCCGCCCCCGAACCACTCCCATCTCCTCCCTCGGTCTCCATGGGAACTGGGTGTGTCTCTGGCTCTGCACTCCTCTGCAGGAGATCTTTGGCTTTACTTTGGGTGTTAACCCTTCCTGTGCCTGCAGTTTCTTTGGGTTTAGAAAAAAAAGACTGTTTTCCCTTTCTTTTTCTGCACTCTGAGCCTGCTTCTCCACCACAACTAACAAATAGCAAAGAAACAGATTCTAATACAGTGTCAATTATTGTGACTGCATATCCTACATGAAAGCAGATCAGTCCACAAATATAGGCATATCAGGGGCAGGCAAAGGGACAGGCGAAAGATCAGGCCTGGCTCAAGAGGATGTTAAAATAGTTTGATAACAATCAATGTGAACCATCATCTTCTGCAAGGTCTGTCAGAGGAGCTAAGAGGGTAGAAGAATTACAAATTGATGTAGTGTGCAAAGTAGCATGATGCTGAGAGATTGTTAACTCCAAAGTCAACAAATGAATGGGAGACAATGGCTGAGTTTTAATCATGTGAAGTGATCTGGACACATAGTGAGAAATAAAGACTTCAAGAGGGTGTTGAATCCAAGAAATCAATAGTTTCAATTGCAAAAGTCACTTCCACCAAATTTCACAGGCGGGGGGGGGGGGGAGGGGGGGAAGGAGAGGGGGAGGGCGCCCCAGGGTGACAGGGTCAAATCACCAAGAAAAATATCCCACTGGCTTGCAAAAGCATACAGCTAGCAGAGTAAGTAGAAATAGCCACATACAGTTTGAATGGTAGTGAATAATCTGGAAAAGACAAACATGGAGCATTCAGCAAGGCTGATTTTATTGTTAAGAAAGCTTCCCACTGGGGCAATGTAGGATGTAGGTACAATGAGACCTTCAGTTCCTTCCTTGCCAAGGAGAGCATAAAGTGGAGCAGTGAGGTCTGAAACATTTGCTAACCATTGTTTGCAAAAGATTAAGAGACCCAGGAAATGATACATTAACACTGGAGTTGCTGGGAAAGGCAAGTAAAGGATAGGTTTCAGTCTGGCTGAGGTAACAGAATGGCCAGATGGAGTTAAAGTAACACCTAGAAAAGTAACACATTGAGATACAAATTGTAGTTTTGATAAACTGACTTTCAATCCTAAACCAGCAGTATATCATAACAGTAACAAAGAATCTGACAAGCAAGCTTCACAATTTGGTGAACATAAAAGCAAATCACCAACATACTGAACCAGAGACGAATGATGAAGTCTGACATCTTGCAGAGCAGAACTCAAGGCTTGTGAAAAATAAACAGGACTGTCAATGTAACCTTGGCACAATGTGGACCATATATACTGAGTATTCTCAAACTGGAAAGCAAATAAATACTGATTTTCCTTACTAATAGGGACAGAGAAGTAGGCAGAGCTTAAACCCATAATGTGAGCCAAGCAGTCCCTTGGGGTATCTGCATCCAGATATCATGTGGATTAGATACCAAGGGAAAATGTATTTACTGCTTGCAGGTCTTGCACAAATCTGTAGGTCTTACCATCTGCCATCATGATGGAAAGAATTGGAGTATTGCATGGTGAAGTTGTGGGATAGATGACACCTTGTTTCAAAAGATCTTTAATAACAGGATGAATTCCATTGATGGCAGCTACTGGTAGAGGATATTGCTTGAAACTAGGAAGCTGGGCTTCATGTTTCAAGGTGATCTTCAGAGGTGTGATAGAAAGTGTTAAGACAATGGGTTGAAGGAAGTTCTGAAAGAGCAGGATGAATAGTGTTGGCATCTTCAGGAGAAGGCACTTCAGAGAGAGGATACAGTTGAAACAGCAATTGTTCACTTAACTAGGACAAAGTGGCTCGGTGTGAGGCTAAAAAGTCCCAACCTAAAAGATTTACTGGTACAGTCTCTCTCACAAGAAAGGTAGTGGAATACACAGTCTATCCAATTGGAAAAGATAAAGATTCAAGTTTCTGGTGAGGAATTACTTTGCCCTCAATGCCTTCACAATGCACCACCGGTACCTGTGCTAGTTGAGCTTGATAAATGTCAGACACATCTTGTGAAAAGAGTGCAGAAGTAGTAGCTCTGGTATCAATTAAAAATTTAAGATTAGATTCTCCTAGCCTAGCCTCTAAGTCTCCCTGAGGGGTCGGGAGTAGGTTGGGGTGAGTTACCTTAGGCCAGAGGGCCAAGGGTTCTAATCTCACTAGAGGACAGCAACCTTAGGCCAGAAAGACTGGGGTTTCTATTCCCAGAGGTGCTCCTTGTGGCCTTGGACAAGCCACTTAACCCTCCATTGTCTCAGGTACAATAACATAGATTATGAGCCCTTCAGGGACAAGGAAAATACATATATACAGCACCTGAATGTATATCACTTTGACTTGTAGAAAAAAAACGTATATAAGCCTACAGTAGTTAAATAAATAAAAATAGTCATTCATCCCATCTATCAACTGTAAAATCCTCAGGATTGGAGTAACACATTGGAGTGAAATCAGCCTTCTGGACAATAAGCTCCTGATTCTGGGGCCAGTTTCATTGTCTGTCCACAAGTATAAAAGGTACGTGTTCCTCCTGTCTGACCACATCCTCACTGGGAATAACATCCTCTGCCTCTACCTCTACCCACAGGTGGCTGCATGGATGCAATCTATAAATTAAGCAGTTTGGTCTTTTTGCGTCTATCTTGGTCTGTTCTTCCTGCTTTTCCTTATTAAATTTCAATTCACTATATCGAGCAGCTTCCAGAATTGCATCTGCTGCTCTAACTGGCCAATCTATTATTGAGGTTCCAGAATTGTTTTTATTCCAGGAAATAGGCCATTAAGAAAAATGTTGGTAAACTTTGAGGGTGTTATTTCTTCTTCTCCAGAATGATCTCTAAAAGCTAACATACACCCAGTGTGAAAATCTGTAACCTTTTCATCCTTGTCCTGCCTTGACCAGTCCTTCACAGGTTTACAGACTACTTTAATAGATTCTAACAATTTTCCTCTAGTTAAATTAAAGCTATCCCTCTGGTTCTCATTTTGAAAATCTGTCACAGGATCTGAGAGTGGCCACTGCCAGTTATCTTCACGGATTGGGTGAGTAACACGATGGCAATCAGCTGGATTAAAGAACACAGCCTTAAGCAAATTATCCAAATCTGCCCAAGTAGGATTATAACTATTTATTATTTGAGATCATAAAGAAACAAATCTGCTGGGGCTTTCCCATTAATTAAGAAAGGTTTTAGCTAAATCAAACACCAATTTAGGGCTCCATTTAGCAGGGACAGTCATAAACCCCGTCAGGCCTGCTGGATACAAATGAAAAGGATAAGTGGGCACGACCTCCTTTCTCCCAGATGCTGTCTCGGAATTAACTGGGCTAGAATGTAATTTATTTTGCTGTTCCATAGCTGTCTGGATAGATTCTAAAAGCATTGGACAGCCTGTTACACTCCTCTTTATACATTAAAAAATGCCTCTCCAAATCTTCCTCAATTTTGTTAATAAATTCATCAGTAATGTTTAATGCTTTATGCCACCACCTGGCCTGAGACGTGCCAACTCTACTTGTACCCAATATTATGTTTCAGATGGTTTACCTCGAGTTGACACAGTTTCAGGGGATGGGCTGCGGTATACATTAAGTCCTCTTAGAATTCCCTCTTCCAAACAGAATGGGTATTCTAATTGGAATGAGATATGAACCAGAATTGGAATGAGGTGAGGAGTGGTCTAGTGGTTAGGACAAGGTACTTCGGGTCGGGGGTTCAAGTCCCACCTGGGGACAGCAATTTCAGGCCGGAGGGACTGGGATTTCTAGTCCTATAGGCACTCCTTGTGGCCTTGGGCAAGCCACTTAACCCTCCATTGCCCATGTTCCCTGTAAGTATGAATGTGTGTGTCTCTCATCCCCTCGTGTTAAATGTATCCCCCAATTGACCGCTTTGACCCAGTGAAAAGCGGGATATAAATACAGCTAAATAAATAAATAAATGAACTAATACAGGATAAGAGCGGTTCAAAATGATGTTACAAAAGATGTTACAATGTTTATTTAATTTGTTAACATTCTCTGAATGTAACAGTTCTATTTGGTCATGTAACAAATCATCAAAGAAATATTTTTCTTGGAATAAATATTTTCTGCAAAAACCAAAACAGCGCTGTGTAAAATTTCAAATGCAGATGTGAAATGAGGCATTAATTGAGCTCAATTTAATTGACCCATTTGTCCATAAGTACTAGTACTAATCAGCAAGTAGTCTTCTAGTTGGGGCACGGGTATGTGCAGGAACTTCAGCAGGTAGCTGGAGTTCTTTCTCAATCAGGCTTCCTCCTCCTCTTCTTTTAGAGGTTCAGAGAAGGTGCTGTGGCAAACCTTACGCCTAACACTCCACACCCTTTCTTTCTTAGAGAACTAAAAAAATTCCGCTTGCAAGTGAATTCCAAGAAAAATAACTTGGAACAAAATCTTCCTACCTACCTCCTTTCATACACACATCGATCACTCTTCACCACTCCCTTCTCTCTCACACACACTTCCAAACTACTCACTCAAGCTTTTTCAAATCTCAGCTTCACTTGGAAACATTTCAACCATACTCTTTACTGTTCACATTAGTGCTTCTCTCTTACACAATTCTCTTATTTCTCTTTCAATCCTCCTTTACTCCAGCACACCTTCACTTTGTTATACTTAAATTATATGTCTCTTTACTTTCCTTTTTCATTTATTTCTTCCAATAAGGGGGCTCCCTCTTTAAGTCCTAGCTTAAATTTTTTCTCCCAAGACCTATCCCACTTTCTCTCGGGTGTTTCCATTACCTCATCAGGACCTTACCTGTTTTCTCAGATATAACCCTTAGGGAATGTTAAATTACCCAAATGTCTTTCTTTCCTGCACATTCTAAGGACTAAGCCACCAGTCACACAAGCACGCATCCACTCCTATCCATTTCCATCACTAACTGATTCTCTCGAGTCACAGTCACTGACATTTCATTTCTCAAGACACTGTCTCCCTACACTCAGTGACCTCACAAAATATTCCTATTGGACCTCTATTCTAACTACTAAACCCCTCCCATATCCAATATCCCCCATAATTCCCCCCCCCTTTGCAACGCAAATAGAAAATTGGTGACCTATAATTTAAAACAGTCACATCAGGAGAAATTAAAATAACTGCATCATCAACTGTAGCATAGTAAACAGAGCCTCAGCACAACAGTGTTGCTCAATAGAATTCTTCCACTACAGCTACGATACAGATACTTTTCAATAAATAACCTTAACCTTTAATCATTACACAACATTTTAATCACTCAATCATACAAAAATGAGCCTGACAATTAATGCATACTTCCTAGATTTTTTAATTTTAAAATAAACCCCTTATTTTCTTTATCACAACTTAGTCAAATCATTTAAAATTATGCTTTAAAAATACTCTAAAACATTTTTCCTACTTAATAAGTCTTCCCCAAATCCCCTACATTTTGTTTCCATTTAAAAACTCAAATCTACTCATTTTTTTTAGCTGTTTCAAAATGTCAGGTAACAGTTCATCAGAAAAACATTAGAATGCTCAACAGAGCTCTTTCTTGTTCTTCAGTGTCTTCTCTCACTCACCTCCCCTTCACAACTCCTTAACGTTTCTTTTAAAAGTAAATCTGTTTGCACCATTTTCTATGGGCATGACCTCTTTAAGGCTGGTCCTCCCTTTCAGCTCCGTGGCCTATCACAGGCCTTAAGCCTGCCCTCTAGCCCAACCATCCCTCTAGGGCCATCTGGCCTAATCATTAGGCTCCTCTGAGCCTACCACCACTTCTGAGCCTTTCTCTATCTCCCCGAGGCTTGTCTAAGGCACCTGGGATAAATTATGTCCCTCATTGGGCTCAACCAGTTTCCAGCCCAATTATCCTACCCCAGGGTTTACCTAAGGGCTCCAGGGTGACTTTCAGGCCCATCTCTGCCCTCCAATCCCTGAAGAACCTCCCCCTCTCTTTTCCTCACACTCTGGGCCTTTTCTAAGGGCTCTGGAGGGTTTTGGTGGCCATCCACTGCCCCCCCCCTCTATTTATCAGGGGAAACCCCCCACTCTCCATATCACTCTGGGCCTTGCTTAAGGGCTCTGGAGTGTTTCTCGGGCCAGAACACCCCTCTCCTTTCTTCAACGGGAGAGCAGCATATCAGCGCGGCCCTCCCTGATGCCTCGGGCCTTTCCCTCCTTCTGGTTACATTTAGAAATAATAATACCAGATTAAAAGCCAGTTGCAAAACACTTTTTACCTCCCTTTCCAGACATGCCTGCAAGTCTTCTCTGGCAAATATTACAAAATTCCAAATTAAGTAGTTCATCTCTCCCTAACTTCTTTTTAAAGTATCTCTTCTTGTATTTCTGCTGCGCGAGTTACTCGCACCCACTCACTCTGTTGTTCAGTGGCTGTTTCTTGAGACAATGGAGGAGAAGAAAAAGGAAGAGGAGGATACAAACTGGCTGAAACTGCCAGTGCCGCTATGTCTGCCTCATATGCAGCAGCAGTAGTAGCCGGACACCTATCGCTGTTCTCCTTATCTTCTGCCTTCTTACATGAGCCATTGGGCATTCTTTCTTCTAATACAAATAATTTTTGCTTAAGATCCTGAACTTCCTTCTTATGTTTTTCCTGAGCATTTTCATGTGCCATTTTTTCACACCATGTAAGGACAACCCACTCGTGACTAGTATGTGGTTTCCCTAAACATTAACCACCAATTCATATTTCAAGTAACGAAGCTTGTCTTCTGAAAAAGTCCCTCTTAGAGGAAACTGTAATGCTTCATTACCACTAGACATTGAATACCATCATGCCACAGGGTCTATTGTAACATCACCATGTTTAACATGCATACAATAAGATGGGCTGCCTTTCTTAAACACTAAAGTCTTATCTCTGATGTGAATTTCATTCAACTGACCGAACCTATTGGAGACTAAACAAATTGTTCATTGTAAGTGATACTCACAAACTTCCATCTGTCTCCCTTGCCGTGAATGCAGAGATGGAGATCCGATGCACGATGACCAATTGTTTATGTGCTGTATCCTGACCAGGCCCCATTCCTTCCTCAGCTCTTGACTCCTTCCTTTCACTCAGAGCAAAGAAGAAAGGAATAGAAACTCACATAGAATTTTATCTCAACAATAACCGAAGTATCTTAGGAAGGGAATTGTGATCTTTACAATCGAAGTCTGCAATACCCTTCCCCCATCTCCTAGGGCACTTCATTTTTTCAGGAAAAACTGCCACATGGTACAAATTCATCTTATCGCTCTATGTCAAGCTCTGTGTTGCATTTTGCTAATTCACATCTATAGTTTACATTTTATAGGACAAGCCTTGCTGTTACAGGTTGAACTGGACACAGACATCTCCAGTCATAATTCTAAGAAGCATTTCTGGAAGTAAAAACATTCTGTCTCCTATACAGTCTGTATCCCCCTTTGCCCAATCTACTGTCTCTTCTGAATCCTGTTGTTATGGGAATATAACCTTGATTCTTCTGCCACATATCTCTCCAGCTAGGCTGTGAATTCCTAAGTTGCTATTAACCCTTGCAGATGGCACCTCTCATGTACTACTACTACTACTATTGAACACCTAGATAGCACCACAAGGTGTATGCAGTGCTATACAGATACTTATAGGCCCTCTTTATATAGATGAGTTCCATAAACCATTATTAAAGTTCCATAAACCATTATTAAAGAGAACTGGGGAACACCACTGCTTACCCCTGGGACAAGCAGCATGGAATATGTATAACTTTGGGAACCTGATAGGTATTTGAGACCTGGAATAGCCATTATTGAAAACAGGATAGTGGGCATGGAACCTTGGTCTGACCCAGTATGGCATATCTTACGTTTTTATGTCTTTTTTCCCCTATACGGTTGCTCTCTTTCTCCCATTTAGGGATCTCTTTCTGGAAACAAAAGTACTGTCAAAATAAATATTTTCCCCTTTCAACTTCCAACTCAGGCTTTTAAAGCCTGCAAAAATACTCAAGCTCAGAAAAATTAAATAAACTGTGAGGTACACACAAACCAAGAATAAATGTGTGCCTGTTAAGTGGCTACCGACAAAACTATCTTCCTCTTTCTGTCTTGCAATGGAGCCCATCGGTGTCATCCAGTCCTGGCCCATCTGATCCATCTGGTCACTGAATCAGGCAAGGTACCCACTCCCTAAATTAAACAACTAAATAAGAAAAGACTATTTCCCTATGGCTAGGTTTTCAGTTCTGTGGGAAGCAGCAAACGTTCAAAAACTACTAAACAAACTTACACTTCTAACTAAATCTAAAACAAAAGATAATTCTTTGTGCCTAGCTAAACCTAACACCGCCCCCCCCCCCCCCACCCAGTCATTCACACAAAACATTCACATCAATTTAAGGAGCCCTTCAAATCTTGTCCTACTTTAAAAAAAAATATATACTCAGGCAAGACTCTAATCAGAGTTAAACTTTCTCTAAATAAAAGTTCTTCACTCTTGTTCAGTCAGCAGAGCTTTAGCCAGTCAGACAATAAACTGATACATAGAAACAAAAAATGACAGCAGATAAAGACTATTGGGTCTATTATGCAACTATCCATCCACAGTTCCCATCCCCACCAAGCCTCCCCATATGAACAAGGTGTTTGTACAGAGAGGTTAGACAGGGGCAGGAAAGGGGCAGTGTGGAGGCGGAGTTAGGGCGGGCAGTGGGCGGTTCACGGCCCTGGACGTACAGGGCCAATTCTGATGTCAGCCCTGTACGTCCGGGGCCGACAGACTAGACAGGGGATGGCAGGCCTGGGGAGTGGCAAAGGTAGGAGGGGGATGCAGGAGATTTCCCAGAGTTTGACCCTAACCTTGGGAGGTCAGATCGTAGGTCGGGCCACAGGGAAAGAACAAAGTTGGCAGCGGTCTGGGATCGCAGCTCCTGAATGGAGCCATGGTGCCATGGCAACAGGATGCCATGGTGCCACGGCTCCATTCAGGAGCCTGAGTTAGCCAGGCAGTAGCCTGTACATGCAGGCCGATGGGAATCAGGTCCCAGTCTGCACGTACAGGCTTAGATGCGATTCTGATCCCACTGGGGCTAGACATGCCCCGTGGGATCAGAATCGTGTCTACCACTGTGCGTCCAGTTCTGACCAGATGCACAGTAGCTCTGGACGTGGACATTGGAATAGGCCTCTATGGAGTATGTTTACTAAACCGTCTTAATGTTACGGGCGTTAGTTGCAGTCTTACTGTGACAAATGCCATATAAGGTAGTGGGCGTTCCGGTCTTAAGGTAGCATTTTGGGTTATCACGCGGTAAAGTCCATTATCGCACGATAGAGGGAGCTGTGGCACATTAATGCGCATTAGCCTTAATTAGGCGCACTGACCTGCAAGCACAGTAATGGAGGTGTAGCACAATGGTTAATGTGTAGACTGCTGATATAGTGGTCATGAGTTTGATCCCCCAGTGAGCTCAGCTAAAAGACTGTCTAAAACAACCCCTTTTCCTGTTTGTAACAGTCAGACACATCCAAACAATTTGCACTGCCAGCCAAAAAAGCCTCACCCCAGTGCTGCAAACTAATGCACCTTTTAGGGTGCACCATAAGGCACATCATAAAGCACCACATCATCCAAGGCAGGTCATAATGTGCCCCAGAGGGCGGCAGGAAAGGTTGGCACCCTCCAAGGCAGGACCACAATTCTTTCCTTGAACAGTTACAGCAAGATTTGGTTTTTCCTTCAAATGAAAGATGTGCCACCTTCAGAGCTCTGGAACCAGCCAAGCTGTTAGCTGCTTGTCAATTGCTGTTAAATTTTAAAATCCAAATTTTCATACTGCCACAATAACAAAATATTGATCTCTGTTTAAAACAGAGAAATTTCTCCAAGTCTTATTTCTATAAAATGAAAATATATTCTCTCTCTCGTATTTTCTCCTATACCTTACCTTCCTCTGCCTCTGCCAAACTCAATTAGGCTAAATTAATTAATAGGCACTCCTTTTATCTTCCCTCTCAAACCACCTCTCTCACACTATTCTTGTCTGAACCTGGAACAAACTCTAACTGCCAGAAACTAGAACTTCTACTTAGAGGTCTTCCTCCAGACACCAATATTAGTGCCCCTCCGCCTATCAAAATAGTTCCAGAGTGCCTCAGTGAGACCTGTAGCAGTACAGTGTCAAACTTCTACCCTCCATGACAGCCCTATATAAGTCATTTTTACAAATTTAGATGTATTTTTTTAAGTTGAAAGTTCCCCTTGAAGTTTTTAATATAAACTACATCAGGAAAATGGTCATGAAGCAGTGTAAACAGTCTGTTTTTCCCTGTCATTGCTCTTCCTCCACCCCAGATTAGCTTGTGCAGGAAGAAGTTGTACACATGCTCCTGCCGGCACTATTGGTTAGGGTTGGTTAGAGCCATTTTATAAACTTTTTTTTTCATTAATTTTAGTTCCTAGTAGCTATGCCCATGTTCTTCCTTTTCCAAAATGAGGCCTCCAGAGCCAATAAGAGCCTATCAAAAAAAAAAAAGTCCCTACTACCCTGTTCTTTCCCTGCCTGGCCCTTTCATTAATGTAGCTTCATCCATCACACTTGGGTCCAATAGTTACCAGCACTGTTCAGCAGGCCTCAGCAGCCCCAATCCTCTCCAAGACCCACCTACTGCTTACATAAGACATTTACTGCACAAACCCCAAGTTTGCCCAGACTCCAACCATTGCCTAACTCCAGTCCAAGCACAGTCAGCCCTGCAACTATCCCATGCTGTAAGCTCCAATATTCACTGATCTCTAGCACAGCCCCCTTTAAAAAATGGAAAGCTGTTTCGTTACTGGCTCAGAAACATAGAAACATAAAGACAGAAAAAGACTATATGGTCTTTCTAGTCTGCTCTTCCATATCAACTACTATAGTCCCCTTTTTTCCTTCAGAGATCTGTGTTTGTCCCATGCTTTCTTGAATTCAGATACTGTCTTCCTCTCTACTACCTCCACTGGGAGACCATTCTTTGTGTAAAGAAATATTCCCACATATTGCTGTAGCAAAGTGCAGTCAATGAATAAGTCCAGGAGTCGATTGACAGGGTCCAAGTCAGTTTATTGTGCACAAGGCCCAGTCAATCAAAGCATCAAAAGGTACTGAGCGAAAGTTTATACAGAGACATAACTTTTTATACCTCTTTTTCAGTTTGATACATGAGAACTTTCTATTGGTTCTAGCTCGATACATGCAAACTTCTTTTTTTTTTTTTTAAATTCTTTATTTTCGTTTTATAACAACAAAGGAGAAGGAAGACATACAGCTAAAAGACAGATACATAAAGTGTAATACATACATCAAAGTAAACCCCTGCCACCCCCCTCCCCCCTGCTTCTTCTCTAGAAAACTAATCATTCCCGAAGCGGGCGTGTATTTACATTATTGTGTTACAAAACCGAACGGTGATCTAAAACATGATGAGTACACATTAAACAGGCATATCGGAACAATGAGCAGATTGTACATAATCATAGGAGCGTAAAGGCATATACATGTAACTTCAAGGCTACCTATCTTAAGGTGAACTCTGGACCATCTACCTTCTGTATCTGAGCTAGTCGCAATAATAGTAGCATGCGAAGATTTACTAACCAGTATGGCAACCCCACATGTCTTGGAAACGGCTGGGGAATAGGCGGCCACCATGCAAAGTTTGATATTGAGTTTAAGAGTTTCCTTCAAATTTAAATGCGTTTCTTGGAGAAAATCAGATCCGCAGCTTCTTGACTTAGGTAGCTTAGGATTTTCTTCCGTTTTATCGGATTATTGATTCCTTTTACGTTCAATAAGAAAATCTTACATGGTGCCATCAATCGGTAATGGACACTTTAGGTAGGGCTCTTGAAAACATACAACATAATCAGAATCTGTGCAACAATGACATAATCACCGAAGATGCCGGCTAATACACCCCATATTGAAAAGTATGTACATTGTATCTTAGAGAAGAAGCAAAACCCCCAAAGAATATGGCGACCTGATGTCTGCGGGAGGAGGCCCTAGAGAGGAAATAAAAAGACATGAAGAAGAGAAAAGAAACACCAGAGTCCATAATTAACACTGTCTCTGATATTTATCGAGGCTACTGTGGGTAGATGGAGTCGGGTCACAGATATCATCAAAAGTAAGGCAAACAAACTGCCCTCGCCAGACTCTTTGCTGGGCTACAGCAGATCCAATATGGCAGATACAGCGGATATGAGAATACTTGCAGGAATATTCTGGAAGTCAGCGCATCAAGTCGGCTTCTTTAGAATCCAAAAACTCCGCTAGTAGATCAGGGTCCTCAAATGTTCTTGTCTGATTGTGAAGCGTGACTCGGAGCTTGGCCGGGTACATCAAACCATAGCGTGCTTGTAGTTGTTGAAGCCTCGGCCGAAATTCCAGAAAGCGCTTTCGGCGGTCGACCGTGGGTTTAGCCAAGTCAGGATAGAAGGAGATCTTGTGGCTCTCAAACTCCATATGGCCCTTTGCCCGAGAGGCACTTAGAATTTGCTCCACGTGTTGATATCTCAAAAGTCGAAAGATGATAGGCCGCGGGGTCTTCCTGTTGAGCGTTATGCTTGTGGGTACACGGTGAGCGCGATCGATCTCCAAGTCTTTAGTAAAGGTGATTTGGAGCAGGGAAGGGAGGGTTTTGCGTAAAAACTCTTTCATGTCTCCCGATTCCGCTCCCTCCGGTATGCCCACGAGTCGTATGTTGTTGCGACGCGCTCTATTATTGCCATCTTCCACTTCTTTCTGTAGAGCCCGCACCTGACGTTCAACTTTGTCGAGTTTGGACAACCGGACCGCATGGGAGTCCAATATGCTCTCCATTTTGTCCTGACGCGAGGAAAGCCCTTCTAGCTTGCTTTGCAGCACCCCGAGATCTTCCCGCAGCGCTCGAAGTGCTTCACCGTTTGACTGCACGAGGTTTTTGACCCCTTTAATCTCTGCGAGGATTTCCTGCTGCATTTCGGGGCCCTCGCGCAAGGCCAGCCCCTTCTGCGGGGACGGGGGTTCAGTTTTGGAATGTTTGCCGTGAGAAGCCGCTGGAGATCCAAATTCCAGGTGCGTGGGTTTGGTCCCCGCCATCTCATCAATGTGCCCCAGCAAGATCAGAGTAGAAATTCCAAGTATGTACGGTGTTAATTCAGGATTCTGAGTAGGCCTCTCGGGAGCCTCAGCATTATGCGACCATCCCGCTGGACATCAGGCTCCGCCCCCCCATGCAAACTTCTTATTGGTTATACATTCCCTTCATTTGTCCAATCAGAAATCCCTCCGGAGCCTAGCAACCGGCCCCCTCCTTTAGGATTGCTTGAACAATGGTGCAGTTCTAGATCTCGTTACTTTTCTACTGCAAGGTTAACTTCAGCTTCTGGAATGCATATACTGTTACTTTTCTGTTCTTTCACATACAAGAAAATAACACAGGTACACTACCAAAAAACTGCCTCCAGTTTTGCAACTGATTCCTATAGATTTTTGGGTGCTGAATCCAGGAAAAATAGCCAAAATGTTCCATCACGTCACGTTTTCTTGCAAAATTAGATTTCTTACCCATATAAGGAATGTTCACATAATTTCTTTTTAGCCGACTGCAGTTTATTTTCTTGGCCCAAAATAGAGGTTGTAATGGTTAACTAACTAGAAACACTCCCTCATGATATTTTAGAGTGTTTTGTATTCATTTTATACATTAACAGGACAATTGGGAGGCGGGGGGCTAAATCCAGTACTCGCGCTGGCGCATGTTCTTTCCTGTTCGCCTCGCCTCGTTCGCTCGCTCAAACACGGTGGTTGCGACATGAACGTTCCTGTCAAATTTCAGTTTCTTGCAAGTTCATTATTACCTTTTGTTTGCTCAGTCGTAATCCAGCATTATTCCGAAGTGGTTCACTACAGTTGTAGTTTGCAGTGCTGTGTATTTGTGATGGCTCACAGAGCCAGAGGTTGCGTCAACTCTCCAGACAGTTTTTGTTTTATTTGTGGGGAATATACCGTGAAAAAGCGGCAGAGGAACATTTCTGCATTTATTAAAACAGTATATTTCGCCTATTTCGGTTTGAAGTTAGGCGATCAAGACAAACCGTGGGCTCCTCACAAAGTGTGCAAGACATGTGAGGAAGATCTACGCTTATTTATTTATTATTTATTTATTTAACATTTTCTTCTATACCGCGCTATTAAAATCAGCGCGGTGTACATCGAACAAGAATACTGCAATGTATACAAATAACATTGAGTTTACAAATAACAGGGAATTGAACATGGGGGAGAAAACGGGGAAACTAAATACATATTAACTCGAACTATGTACAATGCTCTAATGTAACTGGGTGTTGCATTAGTTTTGTGAAGGTTGGTAGGGTTTGAGGGGGGACTACCTATTATCTGTGGTGTTGACGTGCAGGGGCGACTGGTGTGTGGGGGAAGTTTGCAGGTTGTTGGTTGTGCTTCTATCGCTGGAGGTTTCTGAGTAGCATTTTGTGAACAGGTGGAGCTTTATGGCTTTTCTTTTTTTTTTTTTTTTTTTTTAATTCTTTATTTTCGTTTTATAACAACAGAGGAAAAGGAAGACATACAGCTAAAAGACAGATACATAAAGTGTAATACATACAACAAAGTAAACCCCTGCCACCCCCCTCCCCCCTGCTTCTTCTCTTAAAAAACTAATCATTCCCGAAGCGGGCGTGTACTTACATTATTGTGTTACAAAACCTAACGGTGATCTGAAACATGATGAGTGCACATTATACAGGCATGTTGGAACAATGAGCAGATTGTACATAATCATTAAGCATCTGCCATTTAGACAAGCGAGAGTGAGTTTGGGCATGGGGAATAGCTCTCCGAGGTATCTGCTCATATTTACTATATAAGCAGACGAGGTTCCACCATTCATTGACAGTAAGTCGAGAGCTATCCTTCCAATTCCTCGTGATTAAGCATATGGCTATACCCAGCATGAAATCAAGGAGAAAGCGACCCTTCTTAGGAAGAGAGGGGACCTCCGCCACAGAGCGGAGTTCCACGATCTTCCAAGAGAGAGGCTCGTGAAGGTGTAAGATAAATTGAATACAACCCCAAATCCGCCCCCAATAAACCTGTAGTTGAGGACATTCATAAATAACATGAGCGAAGGTTCCCACAGCAGTATGGCAAGACCAACACTGGTCCCTGGCAGTTGTGTTCCATTTGGCTATTTTTTCTGGGGTATAAAAGCATCTGTGTGCAAAAAAGAAGAGAGTTTGGGTAACAGAGGCAGACCGGGAAACCCGCACTACTTTGCTCCAGAAAACGCTCCATTGCGCAGGGGTTAAAGTGGTTTGCAGTTCGCGCTCCCAGGCTTGTTGGGCTCTAAAAGTGGCCGTGTCTGTACCCTGACATAATATTTTATAAAAGTTAGAGGCTACCCCATGTGTACTACTAATAGAGTGAACTATCTCTAATAGCCCGTCCTCAGTAGGGGCAGAGGGCGGCATGATTCGAGCACTTTTGAGGCAGTGTTGAAGCTGCATCAATTGAAAGTAGTGTTTCGCTGGTAACGCAAATTCCTTTTGTAAATCAGAAAAGGTTTTCCAACGAGCTGCAGAGAAAAGCTGTTGGGGTGTCCAGATCCCCCTTGAGTACCAGGGTTTCCATGCTATCGTTCTATTTAGGACTTGAATTCTGGGGTTATTCCATAGCGGGAGTCCATCCTGAGGACAGACGTTCGGGCCCAGTGATAGAATGAGAGTGTTAAAGGCCGCAAGAGTATCGACAATCATTGGTGGATGGCGGGTGTCTATTTGATAGGACATACCGGGGAGATGGGTCAACGGGATTGGGCTACTAAGCTCCTCTTCTATGTCAAGCCAAACTGGTCTGCTGTCTGTTGAGGCATCTAGCCATCGGGCACCTTGCTTAAGTAGGAAGGCTTGATGATATCTAAGAAAATCAGGAAATCTGGTACCCCCTCTTTCCTTTGCAGACTGTAGTTTTTGTTTAGCTATCCTTGGTGGCTTGCCCTGCCAGAGATAACGGACGAGAAGGCCCTCAATATCTTTATAAGTATGTAGCGGGAGTAAGCATGGCAGCATTTCTAAAATGTAGTTCACTTTGGGGACTATCATCATTTTCACAGTTTCTAGGCGGCCCCACCATATAAGAGATAAGGGAGACCAACGATTTGTGAGCTCACGGACTTTGGAGACTACCTCTTTGGCATTAAAACTGATAGTGTCTTCTAAAGGAGAACAGTAATGGACCCCGAGATACTTCACCATGCGGGATTGCCAAAGGAAGGGAAAGGCCTGCATGTCAGCCTCATGTACCCAGCGGTTCAGTGGGAATGCTACAGATTTGGTCCAGTTAATTTTATAGCCCGATAATTGTGAGTATCCGTCAATCAGATCCAAGACAGCTGGAACCGAATCGAGGGATACGAAAAGCATAAGGTCATCTGCATATGCAGAGAGTTTAATCTCCCTATGACTGAAGGGGACACCTCGAATACGTGCGGACTGTCTAATAAGGAGGGCTAGGGGTTCAAGAGCTAGATCAAAGAGCATTGGTGATAGGGGGCAACCTTGACGCGTGCCTCTTTGGAGATTAAATGGCTGAGACTTGATGGCATTTACACAAATACTGGCGACGGGTTGAGTATACATGACTTGGAGATATCGGAGGAAGCCCTCCCCAAAGCCATACCATCGGAGAACTGCAAATATGAAGGGCCATTCTAGGCGATCAAAGGCTTTTTCGGCATCCAGGGAAAGACCCACCCATGGATGATCTAGATTGGCAGCACTGGATAACACATGGCACAAGGTCCGAGCATTGTCAGCAGTTGATCTGCCGGGTATAAAACCGCATTGGTCGGGGTGAATTAGGGTGGCCATCCTGTCAGATAGCCGGGTGGCCAAGATCGTTGCGAAGATCTTATAATCGGCATTAAGTAGGGAGATTGGACAGTAGTTGGCGGTTAGCAGCGGGTCTCTGCCCTCTTTCTCAAATACTACCACATTAGCTGCAGAAAAGGATCCCAAAGAGGATGTATCTACCGCAAGGGCAGAAAAATAGAGTTTTAAATAGGGAACTAAATCTGCACTGAACGTTCTGTAGAATTCGGTCGGGAGACCATCGGGCCCTGCGGCACGGCCTGAGGCTGTTCGTTTTAGGGCAGATTGGATCTCTGAAGTAGAGAAGGGTTCATCCATCGCATCCCTATCATCTTCAGAGAGGGTCGGCCGCTGAATGCCAGAAAGCAATCGCTCGAATGTCTCTGACGAGAACTCACATTCAGATTGATATAGGCGGGTATAGAAATCCCGAAAGAGTTCTACAATGTCGGAGTCTGTGGTCACTATGCCCCCTCCCTGTGGAGCTCGAAGGGCCGCTACGCGTTTGGCTTCTTTTTGACCTTTCAAGGCGTTGGCTAAGAGTCGACCGGCTCGGTTATTTTCACGATAATATGTCCCTCGCTGAAGCTCAATACTCTTAGAAGCTGCAGTTGAGAGGATTGAATTATATTGAAAACGGAGACGCTGTAATCGAATTAATACACATGGATCAGTACGTGAAGTTAGAACTCGTTCGCCTGCTTTTATTTGTTGGTCTAGTGTGAGTAGCTGCTGTTTGCGTTGTTTCCGCAGGCGGATTTGATAGCTAGTGATCGTTGCTCGAATGGCCGCTTTGAAGCCCTCCCACCAAGCCCAATTCGCAGTATCCTGGGGTAGATTAAAATGGAAGTAATCCTGTATGGCTGCTCGAATTTCTAACTGGAACTCTGGCTGAGTTAACAGGGCTCTATCAAAGAACCAGGCCCCCGAATTCCCTTGGGGTGCAGTAGTGTGTAGTTGAAAGGAAATAGCAGCATGATCTGAAATATGTTGGGAGTGAATCTTTGCAGTGTCTACCTGAGGAACTAACAGTTTTGATATTAGAAAGAAGTCTATGCGAGACTGGGATTTGTGAGGGGAAGAGAAGAAGGTGAAGTCAAGCTCATTGGGGTGTAGTAACCTCCATAGATCAACTAAAGCAAGATCTTTGATCAGGGAGGTAAGCGTGGTGTGACTCTTGGGGGGACCACTTGTCCTAGGCGGCCGTTTGTCAATCAGGGGATCAAGGACTAGATTGAAATCCCCCCCAATTATCAATGAAGTATTAGCAGAAGCCTGCGCAACCTGAGCAATGGTAGCAAAAAAGGCAGGGTCATCCACATTAGGAGCGTAAAGGCATATACATGTAACTTCAAGGCTACCTATCTTGAGGTGAACTCTGGACCATCTACCTTCTGTATCTGAGCTAGTCGCAATAATAGTAGCATGCAAAGATTTCCTAACCAGTATGGCAACCCCACATTTCTTAGAAACGGCTGGGGAATAGGCGGCCACCATGTAAGGTTTAATATTGAGTTTAAGAGTTTCCTTTGAATTTAAATGCGTTTCTTGGAGAAAAATCAGATCCGCAGCTTCCTGACTTAGGTAGCTTAAGATTTTCTTCCGTTTTATCGGATTATTGACTCCTTTTACGTTCAATGAGAGAATCTTACATGGTGCCATCAATCGGTAATAGACATTTTAGGTAAGGGCGCTTGAAAACATACAACATAATCAGAATCTGTGCAACAATGACATAATCACCGAGTATGCTGGCTAATACACCCCATATTGAAAAGTATGTACCATTGTATCTTAGAGAAGAAGCAAAACCCCAAAAGAATATGGCGACCATATGTCTGCGGGAGGAGGCCCTAGAGAGGAAATAGAAAGACATGAAAAAAAAGAAAAGAAACACCAGAGTCCATAATTAACACTGTCTCTGATACTCATCGAGGCTACTGTGGGTAGATGGAGTCGGGTCACAGATATCATCAAAAGTAAGGCAAACAAACTGCCCTCGCCAGACTCTTTGCTGGGCTGCGGCAGATCCAATATGGCAGATACAGCGGATATGAGAATACTTGCAGGAATATTCTGGAAGTCAGCGCATCAAGTCGGCTTCTTTGGAATCCAAAAACTCCGCTAGTAGATCAGGGTCCTCAAATGTTCTTGTCTGATTGTGAAGCGTGACTCGGAGCTTGGCCGGGTACATCAGGCCATAGCGTGCTTGTAGTTGTTGGAGCCTCGGCCGGAATTCCAGAAAGCGCTTTCGGCGGTCGACCGTGGGTTTAGCCAAGTCAGGATAGAAGGAGATCTTGTGGCTCTCAAACTCCATATGGCCCTTTGCCCGAGAGGCACTTAGAATTTGCTCCACGTGTTGATATCTCAAAAGTCGAAAAATGATAGGCCGCGGGGTCTTCCTGTTGAGCGTTATGCTTGTGGGTACACGATGAGCGCGATCGATCTCCAAATCTTTGGTAAAGGTGATTTGGAGCAGGGAAGGGAGGATTTTGCATAAAAACTCTTTCATGTCTCCCGATTCCGCTCCCACGAGTCGTATGTTGTTGCGGCGCGCTCTATTATTGCCATCTTCCACTTCTTTCTGCAAGGCCCGCACCTGACGTTCAACTTTGTCGAGTTTGGACAACCGGGCCGCATGGGAGTCCAATATGCTCTCCATTTTGTCCTGACGCGAAGAAAGCCCTTCCAGCTTGCTTTGCAGCACACCAAGATCTTCCCGCAGCGCTCGGAGTGCTTCACCGTTTGACTGCACGAGGTTTTTGACCCCTCTAATCTCTGCGAGGATTTCCTGCTGCATTTCGGGGCCCTCGCGCAAGGCCAGCCCCTTCTGCGGGGACGGGGGTGCAGTTTTGGAACGTTTGCCGTGAGAAGCCGCTGGAGAGCCAAATTCCAGGCGCGTGGGTTTGGTCCCCGCCATCTCACCAATGTGCCCCGGCAAGATCAGAGTAGAAGTTCCAAGTATGTACGGTGTTAATTCAGGATTCTGAGTAGGCCTCTCGGGAGCCTCAGCGTTATGCGACCATCCCGCTGGACATCAGGCTCCGCCCCAACTTTATGGCTTTTCTAAATAGGATGAGGCTTTTTATTCCACGGATTTCGTGGGGGAGTGCATTCCAGTTTGAATGGGCAAATAATGAGAAGGCTCTGTTGGAGGTAGCTTTTGTGCACTTAGTCATTAACTTGGGGACTGCTAATGTGTTCCGTGCAGTAGATCTTCTGTTTCTGTTTTCTGGGGTGCCATGAATTAGCTTGCTGATTGGTGTAGGGGGGGGGGTAGTTATTTAGGGCTTTGAAAGTGAGGACCAATGATTTGTATTGGAGCCTGGCATGTAGAGGTAGCCAATGCAATTCCTTCATGATGGGTGTGATGTGGTCGGATCTTGACGATCCGGAGAGGACTCTTGCGGCTGCATTCAAGGCTAAGCGGAGGGGGTTTAAAGTTGATTGTGGGAGGCCATGCAGGATGATGTTTGCGAAATCGACATGTGGAAGGACTAGTGCCTGGAAGGTTGTCCGATAGTCTGTGAAGTCCAGTTGGTGTCGGAGGTGGCGTAGAGTTCTGATTTTATGGTATATGGCCTTTGTGATGTTTTTGATATGCGTTGTCATGTTCAGGTGCTGGTCCAGGGTGATGCCGAGGTAACGGATTGTGGATTTGGACTTCAACTCTACATTGTTGACACGTAGTGATGAAGGAGGTATGAATTTGAGGTTCTTTGTGACAAATAGGACATCTGTTTTACTGTGATTGATCCGTAAGTTTTGTGATAATAGCCAATCGGCTACTGCTTCGAAGCAATTAATGATTGGGGAGAGCACTGGTTGGTCTATCAAGAACGGCATGTAAAGGAGGATGTCATCAGCGTATGCCAGGCATTTTACGTTGAAGGATAGAATCAAGTCACATATCGGCTGCATATAAATGTTGAACATCAGGGATGATAAGGACGATCCTTGGGGAACTCCCTGTGTTTGCAGAAATGGTTTGGAAGATGCTTGGCCAACCTTGACTTGTTGCCACCTATTAGATAAGTAGGATTCACACCATTTTAGCGCTGTGCTTTGGATCCCCTTTTCTTTTAGGCGTTGTATAAGTATGTCATGACTCACCGAGTCGAAGGCGGCAGATATGTCCAGGAAAATGAGGACAAAGCCTTGTTGTATGTTGTTGATTCCTGTGATCAGATCGTTGAACAGGGTTGTGAGGACAGTGTCTACTCCGTGTGCTTCCCTGAATCCGTGTTGGACAGGATCCAACGGTGCTTCGGTGTCGATATGTTGCTGGATTTGTTGTTGAGCGGCTTTTTCGATGATCTTGGCAAGCTGGGGGATGCTCGATATTGGTCTGAAGGATTCTACTTTCGAAGGGTCTAGTTTGTTGTTTTTTAGTAGGGGCTTGATAGAGGTGCTTTTGAGTCTCTGCGGGAATGATCCAGTGATAAAGGACTGGTTCAGTATGTTAGCCAGGATGTTGCTTATGTCATGGCGAAGCTCTTTGATCCAGCTGGCTGGACAGGGGTCATTAGGTGCAGTGCTGGGGTTAACAGAGGCAACAATGTTTTCAACCTCTTTAGTGGATACTGCGGTGAAGTTGCATAGTGGAGTTGCTTGAGATGTTTTAGATGGTGTGGAGGGATTATTAGTGCCTATGTTTGTGTTGGTCTTGATCATCTTCGATTGTAAATAGTCTGCATAGTCCTGAGGTTGAGGCATTGGGGGGTGGGCTGAGACAGGCTCTCCTGTTATAGACTTTACTATATTGAACAAGGCATGTGGTTTGTTGATGGAGCGTTTTAATATATCAGTGTGATAGAGTTTCCTTTTTTGCGTTATCTTCGCACGGTGAGTCAGAAAGTATGAGTTATAGGCGGTGTGTGCTTCAGCGGAATGGGTTCGGCGCCATTGTCTCTCAAGTTGGCGTAGGTGGTGTAGAGATGTTCATAGGTCCATGGAGAACCAGGGTGCATGTTCTCGTCGTATTGTCGTCTTCATGGCGTGAGATGGACAGGATGTAGCTCTGAGGTTTTCATCCCATTTAGATATGAGGTCATCCAGGCTGAGGGATGTGTTGGTCATAAGAGGTTGGAGGTTCTCTAGGACTTCGCTCTTGTTGAGTGGGCGGAAGCGGGTTGCTAGATTCTTGGAAGTATTTGTAGTTATATGACTGTTACTGGGAGTGCTTATGGGTATGTGGAAGTTAAGGAGATGGTGGTCAGACCACGGGACTGGTGTCACGGATAGTGCGAGGTCCTGGGATGACGAGGCGTCAGAAAGAGGTGCGAATATGAGATCCAGCTTGCCCCCCTTAGTGTGGGTGGCAGAGTCGACACATTGATTGTATCCTAGATCTTCTAGGGCCTCAAGAATGCTGTGGAGTGGCTACTTTGAAGGGATGGGAGGTTAAAGTCGCCGATTAACCAATTTGGAGAGTGCGGGGTGGAAGTGGTACATGCTAGCTCAATTATTGTAGATAGGTCATCTGGTGATGGAGTGGGTGCCCGGTATATGAGGTTGATGGCACAAAGTTCATTTGATACGGTGAGAATGTCAAGGTGAGTTGAGCTGGAGGTGGTACGCAACTTGAATTGAAGGTCGGCTTTGGCAAGGATGAGTGTTCCGCCACCTTTCTGAGTGGACCTGTGGCATGTATATAGGGAAAATCCTGGGGGTAGCATCTGATTCAAGAGGACATTGTCGCAATCGGACAGCCATGTCTCAGTGATCATCAGGATGTCGAGATTGTGTAGAGGTATTAGGTCCATGGCTGCAGGCCATTTTGAGCGTACTGATCTGGCGTTTATCAATGCACATTTCAGTAGGCGTTGCTGACGTTGTTTCTTGGCTTGTGTCTTTTTGAAGAGTTGGAGGGGGATGTTAAGTAGGTGGGAGTGGGGTGTGTGGTTGATTTTTGGTGTGGTGTGGTATGGGAGTTCTGGCCGTCTCCTTCCATGGTGTAGGATTGGAATGGGGTTAGTGCCTTGGTTGAAAGCAATTGAGAGGTTGGGGAGCCCAAGGGTAAGGAGTGAGATGAGTATTATCAAAGGTTTGTACATTCTGGACTGGTAGCAATAGTACTAGGCAGCAGGGCAATGGTAGTAAGGTAACACAGTTGAATGAGGGCAAAGTTATTGACAACAGTGGGGGGTGTCACAGTGGGTGGGAATAATTACTGGCAACAGTAGAGGGTGTCACAGTGGATGGGTATAAATACTGGCAACAGTAGAAGGTATCACAGTGGATGGGTATAAATACTGGCAACAGTAGAAGGTATCACAGTGGATGGGTATAAATGCTGGCAACAGTAGAAGGTATCACAGTGGATGGGTATAAATACTGGCAACAGTAGAAGATATCACAGTGGATGGGTATAAATACTGGCAACAGTAGAAGGTATCACAGTGGATGGGTATAAATACTGGTAATAGTAGAAGGTATCACAGTGGATATAAGTACTGGCAACATTAGCAGGTAGCACAGTGAGTAGGAATACTTTTTGGTAACAGTAGAAGGTAACAGTGCATGGGAATAAATAATTGCAGCATTAGTATTAGAAGGTGGTACAGTGAATGGGCAATTACTGGTAACATAAATACACTGGTACAATTGACTGAGGCTAGCTTACTAGCGCAGTAAAGTGAACCTTAGCACAGTGAAATAGAGGTCTAACAGTAAGTGGTGATACTTGCTTATGGATGAAAGGTAAAAAACAAGCATTTCGTTTCGGAATACCTATGATGTGGCATGAACAAAGAGACCACAGCAGTGACTGCTATTTTTGCTCTTGCATTGTGAAGGGATACAACTTAAAAAATAAGAACGTAATAAGTTACCCCAACCTTCCCTCAGCAATTAGGCCTATGCCTCATAGCAACGAAGTACCTGTGCCTGAACCACCAAAATCTTTGGATCATATTTGTGTGGACGGTTCTGATCATGATGAGACTCATCAGATGGCTTTTCCCGATGAGTCCAGTACTTCCGAGTTTGAAACTGAACCAGATCCGAAACCTGAACTTTTCTCTCAAGCTGAATTGAATGATTTAGTCTGGGATTTAGGACTCCCAAAAGATGCTGCCCAACTGCTAGGTTCTCGGCTTAAACAGAAAAATCTATTGTCACCAGGAACAACTTTTTATTGGTACCGCAACCGCGAGACACAATTTTTGAAGTATTTCAGCAAAGAGGAAGATTTGGTATTTTGCAACGATATATACGGAGTGATGGAAAAGTTTAAACTCAAGTATGATCCTGCTGAATGGCGGCTGTTCATTGATTCGTCAAAAGACAGCATAAAATGTGTTCTTCTTCATAATGGCAACACATTCGCTTCAGTTCCTATTGCTCACTCTGTTATTCTCCAAGAAAAATACGAGAATTTGGCCCTGATTCTTCAGAAGATTCGTTATGATGAGCATAAGTGGATGATTTGTGGAGACTTTAAAATTCTATCCATGCTATTAGGGCAGCAATCCGGTTTCACCAAATATCCCTGCTTCCTTTGCTTGTGGGATAGCCGGGCCCGCGACCTACACTGGGGGAAAAAAGACTGGCCAATTCGGGAGTATTTGAGACCCGGTGAGAAAAATGTTCTTCATGAGAGCTTGGTACCTCGTGATAAAATTCTATTACCACCTCTCCACATTAAGTTGGGTCTCATTAAGCAATTCATCAAGTCCCTTCCAAAAGATGGTGAGTGCTTTCGGTACCTTTGCTCAAAGTTCCCCCGACTTTCTGAAGCAAAGCTAAAGGAAGGAGTGTTTGTTGGCCCTGATATAAGGAAACTCATTTCAGATGGAGCATTCGCTGAAACGATGTCTGAGAAGGAAAAAGAAGCCTGGGATTCCTTCAAGGATGTTGTTCTCAAATTCTTGGGGAACAGGCGGGATGAGAACTATAAGGATATTGTTGCCAGGATGCTCAATGCCTTCAAAGAACAAGGCTGTAACATGAGCCTGAAAGTCCATTTCTTGCACTCCCATGTGAACTACTTTCCCGAAAACTTGGGGGCGTACAGTGAAGAACAAGGTGAAAGGTTTCACCAGGACATCAAGGACGCAGAGAGAAGGTACCAAGGAAGATGGAACACCACTATGATGGCTGATTTCTGCTGGTTGCTGCTGCGGGAAACCCCAGATGAAAAATACGCCAAGCAGCGCACCAAGAGAAGCATTCGGGGGAAGAAGAAATGGGCCCACCAGGAGATTGATTGACCCAAGAATGACTTTAAAATCTAAACTGTGTTGACAAATATCGTGTTTTTACTAAACTTTGAAATAAAAATTTGCTAGTTATTACCACAGTGTCGGATCTCATTTATTAGAATTTTATTTTCACACCATCGGGTGTTTGTCTTCATGTATTGCAATGGTGCGGTTTGCGTTTTCTATTCTTACATACATACCTGTACAACATTTTTTGCACATTTCTTTGCTTTGCTTTGTGTCTAACCTCGCTCTTATATGCTCAATGTTTTGTGCACATGTATGTGGCTGTTTTAAGTGCAGACAATTTTGCTACCATCACAGTGTGTTTTGTTGACATTACTCTATTCTTATGTGCTGCCTTGTTACAATTTTCTTTATTCTTATTTGAATAACTACTAAACAATTAGTATAAAGAATTCATCCAAGAAACTTTTATCTCGATCGCACTCAATCTGAAACGTTCACCTCAAACTGCTAACCCAATGTAGCAAAAAATCTGTACGTGATGGAGCAAATTGGTTACCAGATTTGGATTCAGCACACCAAAAAACGTAAAAATCAATCGAAACATTAGAGGCAGTTTAAAAAAAAAAATTTTTAGTGTATAATAGAAGACTTATGCATTCATGAAAACTTCTTATTAAGCATTTTAAAACAGCTTTCTTATTTTTCACAGATTTTTGGTTCTTTTCTAGCTATAATGGGAGTTAGGATCCAGGCCTAACTTACAATCCTTTCATAGTAGCAGGCCATGCTAGGCCATAGCCTACTTCATTCCCCCCTTTGATTATTCTTAACAGCAAGTGAGAAAGGGTGAGAATTAAATCAATTAGTTAATTAACACATTATACTGGTGTAACAGCATCAGCATTATGGGGTATAGGGTGATATCGCCACATAGCTAATACTTTTGTAGCTGCCTTCCGCTCGATAGTGTTATCAAGTGATGATGTTATCATGCGTAAGCAAAGGGGTAGGAGACAAGGGAGCAATAAGCACATGGCTAAAATGAATAAGACAATCAACATAAGGGATTTCAGACCACCAATCCAAGAAAACAATGACCCAAACCACCCATCCATCTTTAAACTGTGCCAGATCTCGACCGGCACAAATGTCTGCTCTCTCATCTGGATGGCTAAATCTTCAACTACATGCCCATTATTATCAATCTGTAAACAACAATTACTTAGATTCAATTTCCCGCATACCCCACCTTCAGCTGCTAACAAATAATCTAGAGCTAAAAGATTTTGATAAATGCCTGTACGCATTTGTGTACTTTGCTTTGCTAGAAGGGTTAGTGCTTTACTAGTTTCATTGGTTATTATTTCAACAACAGCTTGCAAACGTATTATTCGATTAATCATATAAACAGGGGTACGATATCCCCAAGTCCCATCCTGCTCCCAAGTAGCAGGTCCATAGTATGCGATGATTCTTTCCGGTGGCCATTCTTCACCATCCCATTTGTCCCATTGGCCTATTTTCAAGGCCTCCTTCAGCTGTCGACTTCTGTACACAGGATATCCCAGTTGTTCTCCCTGGGATGTAGGCAGAAGGAAAAAGGAAGTTCGTATGGTTCCCAATACACATGCGCCTCCCCAGTGATGAGGAAGTCTGGCATATGCTCGGGTTCCACAAATCCAGTACAGTCCAGGTGGTGCTTGCCAAGAATTATATGCTGCTAAGTTAGTCCAAATACTGGCAAGTTTGGGGAACTGAACAAGAGGATTGGGGGGTTCAGCAGTGTTGACGCCGGACCACCAAGATGTCTTCTTAGTGGTACTGTTGTAGAACCTCTGATTGAGACAGACCAGCTGCCCCACTTCCATATTAAACATGGGTCCATAACGAGAAAAACATAAGTTACCCACAATGGAGTGAGCCAATACCCATTCACTTGTGGCATTGTGTATATTAGTCTGATTATATGGAACAGAATAGTTCAGTTCTTGTGCCTCCCAAGGCCATTGGTCTCCCATTGTTGTTCCTCCACAAAACAAACAGTCTGTAACATGGAGACTAGATGTGACTGCTCCTGCTAATTCAAGAAATAAGTTCCTGGAGGCAGGAGGAATTTCAAACTCTGATTTCATGGCTTCATAGAAAGAATGATGTATACGATAGGGTGAGGATACATGGGTATTGGTGTTTAATTGCAGATATAAAATAGTCCCAGGATCTACACCTCCTCCTGCAATACGCAACCCAAACTTGTATCCTTGCTTCCAGTGGCTGGGGTTGGCTATGAAGAGTTGGAGGGGATTACAGGCTCCTTTCTGACATTTCTTTGGCTCTGACAGTCCAATCTTTGTCAAGCTACCTTTTCGATGATCTCCATCTCGTCCCGTTGGTGCATTCTTCCAAGTAGCAAAATATACACATTCCCATTTTGGGCAAAAGTAATCATGTCTAGATGAAGTGGTGTAGATGGTGGCTGCTGTACTTTTTCCAGTACATTTTCCCCATCCATAGGCTCTTTCTGGACACATGTATTTATCATCATAATAATATGCTCGCTCCCACCCACATCTGTGGTAAGCATTTTTGTTGATTGCATCGCAAGCATCAAAGTTCAAGCCAATAGGCTTGGTGGGATTGGTGAGAGGTTTTGTTATATTTAGGATGGCTCCATCTTCATCATTCCAGCGTATCTCAAATGTATAGTAGGATGGATTCTGTCGAGGGTTGTAACAAGTCTTACTTTTCCCCTTTGTGCAAATATTCAATTCAGTGCCATTATAAATACACCGGCTGACTGTACCAGTGCAAGTATAGTAGGAATGATAGAGCAAAGTCTGAGTAATCTTTTGTCCAGTTCAGGTGGTGGTTATGCAAGCTGCACAAGGGGGTAGAGCAAAAGTCTTTTCCAAGATTCCCAGGAGCACCACTCCCACAAGGCAATAGTGGAAGAACATGGTGATTACAGTCTCTGGAAGTTAACTGGAAAGTTGAGGATGATGATCTGTGTTGAGCTTTCTTCTGTTTCTGCTGCGATGGTCACTTTCAGGCGACATAAGTAGATTCTGAAGACTCTCTACACAGTTGGCTGTTTCCGCAAGGTAAGTCGCAATGGAGTCTCAGGATCATTCACTGTCGTCCATTGGCCAGGATCAGGAGCAGCTGCCGGCTTCACTCGACTGTGGTGGATCCAGGGTTCGAATTCTGCAACTTTCACTGCGGTGGGGGTTGACAGGATGACAACATAAAGTCCCTTCCAATGCGGCGCCAGTGGGGGTTTTCTCCACTCTTTCCCCCAAATGGACGTTCCCGGCTTGAAGGGATGCAGAGGTTCAGTCAGGTTGATGGGTAGTCGGTCTTGCACCCACGTTTGAAGTTTCTGCAAAACAGAACCTAAAGCTAATAGTTCTTGTCTAGTTATTTCAGATCCTATCTGTCTCATGTCTCCCTTTAATTCCCTGTACTATGGGTGGAGGTCGCCCATACAAAATCTCAAAAGGGGAGACTCCTAAGGATCTGGTGGGAGCTGAACGTATCCTAAGAAGGGCTATGGGTAAAACCTGGAGCCACTTCAAGTGTGTTTCTTGGCAAAGCTTGGATAACTGAGCTTTCAGGGTTCTATTCATGCATTCTACTTTCCCTGAGCTCTGGGGTCTGTAAGCAGTGTGTAATTTCCATTTTATTTGCAAAGCTTGAGCTAACTATTGGGTCACTTGAGATACAAATGATGGACCATTATCTGACCCTATAGTTGATGGTATTCCAAATCGGGGAATGATCTCATGGAGCAATACCCTAGTGACTTCTCGGGCTTTCTCAGTTCGGGTGGGGTAGGCTTCTACCCACCCTGAAAATGTACAGAATAACACTAACATATAGTGATATCCATTTGCATGGGGCATTTCAGCAAAGTCTATCTGTATATCACTCATGGGGGTCACCCCTACTGACTGAATTCTTGGGGGTGGAACAGGACTTTGCTTGGCGTTATTCTTGGCACATGTCAGGCATTGCTGTGCCACTGAGGCAGTCAGGGATCCTAGCAATGAAATACAGAAGTGGGGTCTTAGAGCTTTTTCCATGGCTGTTTTCCCATAATGAGTGGCTTGATGAAAAGCTTGGACAAAGGCTGGCCCTAGTGCTTCAGGGATAACTGTAGGACCTGGAGGTGGACTACCTTCTGGAGGTGGTAGCACTATCCAACCTTGTTCTGTTAAGACTCCTCCCTCCTTTTCACAATAATAGTCTAACTCTCGTGTAGTATATCGGGGTGCCCAGGAACTAAGGGGCACAGGGAATAGGGCTGCTTGCATTACAGTATCTTGGGTCCTTACTTGTCCTGTGGTGGCTGCCCTTCGGGCTGTAGCATCTGCAAATCTATTCCCTCGTGCAACTTCTCCTGTTCCTGCCTGATGACCTCGGCAGTGCATGACTGCCACTTGCTTGGGGGTCCACACAGCATCTAATAACATCAATATCTCGGGCCCATAACTAATGTCCTTACCCCCTGAGGTGATTAACCCTCGTTCCTTGTACAGGGCTCCATGTGCGTGCAAAGTTGTGAAAGCATATTTGGAATCTGTGTACACATTTATGCAGAGTCCTTCTCCTAATGTCAAGGCTCTGGTGAGGGCTATCAATTCAGCTTTCTGTGCAGAGGTTCCAGGGGTCAGGGCTGAGGACTCAACTACCAGATCTAGGGTCACCACTGCATATCCAGCACAACAATGTCCATTGATGACCAGACTGCTTCCATCTACAAAGAAAGTCCGTTCTGGGTCCTCTAGAGGAACATTGGTCAAATCAGGGCGACTTGAAAATACAGTGTCCATGGTTTCTAAGCAATTATGATCAAGTGGCCCAGGACCAATTGGAAACAATGTAGCAGGGTTTAGAGCTTGACTAACTTTCAACTGTATCTGAGGGTTTTCACAAAACATGCTTTGATACTTTAACATTCGTGCATTGGTTAGCCAGAAGTTTCCTTTGTGTTCCATGAGAGTCAGAACAGAGTGTGACACAGTGACTTGAAGAGTTTGTCCTAGTGTGAGTTTGTCTGCTTCACCCACTAGGAGGGCTGTTGCTTCAACAGCTCTCAGACAAGGGGGCCATCCTTTTGCAACTACATCCAATTGTTTTGACAAATAAGCTACTGGTTGTTGCCAGGATCCAAGAGATTGGGTCAATACTCCCAATGTGTTTCCTTGTGACTCATGGACAAAGAGATGGAAAGGCTTCTGAACATCTGGAAGACCTAACGCTGGAGATGACATCAGGGCCTTTTTCAAAGTTTGGAATGCTACATCTTCTTCAGGTCCCCAATCTAGTGGGGATTTTTCCATTCCTCTGGTGGCTTGGTATAGTGGTTTTGCAATTAGGGCAAAGTTGGGGATCTATATGCGACAATATCCTGCTGCCCCCAGGAAGGCTCTTACTTGCCTCCTAGTGGTTGGAGTGGGGATATTACATACAGCTTCTTTGCGTTCTGGTCCTAAACGTCGGATCCCATTGGACGACTGGAATCCTAGATACTTGACTTCAGTTTGGCATAGTTGTGCTTTGGCTCTTGAGACTTTGTATCCGGCATCTTTGAGAAGGTACAAAAGTTCACTAGTAGCTTGTAGGCATTCACATTCTGAGTTGGTGGCTATGAGCAAGTCATCTACATACTGAAGAAGAACCCTTTTCCCTGGGTCCACTAGGGTAACTTGAAAGATCTTGATTCAGAGCAGCGCTGAAGAGAGTAGGTGACTTCTTGAATCCTTGGGGTAATCTAGTCCAGGTGAGTTGACCCCGCCTTCCTGTTGTGGGGTCTTGCCATTCAAAAGCAAATAAAAGTTGACTGGTGGGTGCTAGGCGCACACAGAAAAAGGTATCTTTTAGGTCCAGGATGGTGAAGTGAGTTGCCTCAGCGGGGATCAGTCCCAAGAGAGTGTAAGTATTTGGTACTACTGGGTGTATTGTTTCAACTGCATCATTTACTCGTCTTAGATCTTGTACTGGGCGGTAGTCCCCTGTCCCAGGCTTCTTTACTGGGACAAGGGCAGTGTTCCATGGTGACTGGCATTCCTTGAGAAGTCCGTACTTCAGCAGTTTCATTAAATGGCCATGAATTCCTTCTATGGCTGGTCGAGGGAGAGGATACTGCTTCACATGTACTGGTTCCACTCCTGGCTTGAGGGTGACAATGACAGGGGCTATGTTCTTCGCTAGGCCAGGTGGATTATTTTCTGCCCAAACTTCAGGTGGGGCTATAAGGTTGGTAGGTATACAGGGATTGGTTGACTTTATTGAAGGTGCACTATAGAACTGCCATTCTTCTTCTCGGGGAACAGTCAGCACCTTTAGTCCAGCAGGCTTTGGGTTCACAGTCATTTTCATTTCTCCCCCTTCAGCAAAGGATATCTGGGCCTGGAGCTTGGCAGGCATGTCTCGGCCCAGTAGTGGAATTGGGCCCTCAGGCATATATAAGAACTGGTGTGTTATTTTCTGTCCCCCTAGTTCACACATGCGGTTCTGCAAGAATGGATTTGTGGCTTTATTTCCAGTGGCTCCTATAATGGTGACAGATCGTGAAGACAGTGGAGCTTGGCTTGGCTACTACTGAATGTTCTGCTCCTGTATCTACCATGAATTCCATATATTGGTCCCCTATCTTTAAACTGACCATAGGCTCCTGGGGACCCAGGGTGAACTTGGAGCCCGGTCTGGCCTAGTCTTCATCTATGTCATCCAGGTCATAGCCCATTGCTACTGCCACTCCCTCAATGGCTTCCTCCCTTTCCTGTTGGAACTGCGTTCAATTCATTCCTCCTCTCCTTCGTGATCTTCCTCCTGGCCTCCAGGGACTCCCTCCTCCCCTCGCAGGGGCGGAGTCCAGATGCGGGCACTCATTTCTCCAATGTCCTTCTTCCTTGCAATAGGCGCACTGATTTGCACCTAATGGAGGCCTTTCACTTCCGCAGCCTCTTCCACGTCCTCTGGTCCTTTGATTAGGAATACCTCCTCCACGTCGTTCGGTTATAGCAGCAGCAAGAAGATCTGCCTTCTTCTTCATCTTTCGTTCACTTTCCTTGTCTCGTTCATTCTCACGATTCACAAATACTTTCTGAGCGACTTCCATTAACTGAGCTGTATTCATGCCCGCAAATCCATCTAATTTCTGCAATTTTCGTTTTATGTCTCTCTGGGACTGACTAACAAAGGCCGCATTTACCATGCGCAAATTTTCCTGAGCGGCGGGATCATATGGGGTATATAGTCTATAAGCTTCAGACAACCGCTCATAAAAGGCTGCTGGGCTTTCATCTGGACCCTGGAGAACTTCCGATACTTTCCCAATATTCATGGCCCTCTGGCCTCCCTTCTTCAGGTCCTGCAATAAGGCCTGGCGAAATCTGGTTAGGGCCGCCGCCCCCTTTCCTCATTTGGGTCCCATCCGGGATCTTCATTGGGATATTCTGCAGCTGCTGCTTGCGGGGGATTTATTCCTCCCCCTCTTGCTACAGGGTTTTCTTCTAACCATCGAAGGGCTGCTTGCCCGATTCGGCCTCGCTCCTCAGTAGTGAAGAGGGTGGACAGGAGCTGGCGACAATCGGCCCAGGTAGGCTGATGGGTTTGCATAATGCTAGACATTAATTCTGTTAATTCCTGGGGCTTGGCTGTGTAAGAAGCATAATGCGTTTTCCAGTTTAATAAATCTGTGGTAGAAAAGGGTACATAAACTAAGCTGGTTGGTCCTGGCACCATCTAGCCCTGATCATTTAAAACAGGCATTCCAGGCACTTGGTGTAATGGCATCAGGTGCCCTGCTTTCTCCTTCTTCTTGGGAGTTACACTTCTTAAATCATATGGCTCCCGGACACTAGTCTCCTTGGTGGGTGACCCAGAACTGGTAGGAGAACTCCCGCTTTCTATCTCATCAGATGACTCAAGTCCCCCCGTTGGGCCTGACCCGGAACTTTCACTCGGGGTAGGGTACTTCTTAGGCTGTTGCTTCGGTATTTTCTGGGGCTCCTCATCGGGCTCTACTTCAAGTTGTGGGGCTGTGGGGACTAATTTCTGTGGGTGCCGGGGTAAACTATCCAAAATATCTGAGGACTCTGGGTCAGAATACACTGGCGGCTTCTTTTCCTTAGCTTTTTTAGTTCCCCTAGTAGTGGCTACAAATATTTTACAGTGCTCCTCATAACAGCGCTTCATCCATGAGGGCTGCTGTTTGCATACACTTAACGAGGAATCTATATAGGGGAACTGGTCGGGATACACTCTCAGTATAAGCTGATGAATTCGTAAAACTGTCTCAAAATCAAAGGTGCCCCCTCGGGGCCATGAAGCAGCTAATGCGGGCCACTCCCTTTCACATAACATTTTCAATCTGGATGGAGTCATTTTAATACCATAATCACCCGAAAATCCTTTACGGAAATTCTTGATCATACATGCCAACGGAGTTTGCGTGGACTCCGTCCCTCCCATAATGTAAACGTACCTGCCTACGCTACTGCCTACGTACTCAACGTACCTGCGTACGTTATGTCCCTACGTCCCTACGTACACGTAATGATGTACAAGACAACGAACAATAAGGATAGGTAGTATGGCTGTAGGTAAGGGGTCCGTACAGCCCACAAAACACTTGGGGGGGGACAAACACCACTCGCTTCCTCCTGTTTGCAACCTGGGCGCGATCGCCAGGCCAGGAACTGCGCTACTTAGGAGTCTGCTTTTGCTCGGTCTGTATTTCAAGACCTCTCACTCACACACGCAAGCATATTTCCACAAGATATCATATTTCAATATTTCAAGTGCCCAGGTTTTCTGACTAACTGACTATTCCAAACAAACAAGAAGGGTCGATAGTTTCAGCTTCCGCTTTCCTTATGCGGAGCTTACTAGGACCGCCCTTATGGGAGGTGATCAGGCTCCCTTGTCTCGCGCATACTCATGCGAGATTTCCCAGATTTCCCAGTTAGTCTATACCAAATTTACCAAATCGGTCTTGCACTCGCAAGACGCTGTCCCAGGCTGTTCTTTCTGACTATTAAATCACAAAAATGTCTACTCACCAGATCCGGTCCCCGATACCACACCAGCTTCTGAATTGGAACCTGTACTCCCCGGGTCGGAGGTGTTGGCCAGCTGGACCCGATGGCCCACCGAGGCAGGCGGAACCCTCTCCGGCACAAAGGGGCCGGCGGCGCCTGAGGTTTCCCCCACGGTCAGACAGACACGGTTCCAACCTGGCCAAACCTCAAGGCGAATTACGTGGATTATTCACTTGAATACCATTTACCACTCGCACTTCCTGGCCAACGCACCGAGAATATGCTGTAGCAAAGTGCAGTCAATGAATAAGTCCAGGAGATGATTGATAGGGTCCAAGTCAGTTTATTGTGCACAAGGCCCAGTCAGTCAAAGCATCAAAAGGTACTGAGCGAAAGTTTATACAGAGACATAACTTTTTATACCTCTTTTTCAGTTTGATACATGAGAACTTTCTATTGGTTCTAGCTCGATACATGCAAACTTCTTATTGGTTATACATTCCCTTCATTTGTCCAATCAGAAATCCCTCCGGAGCCTAGCAACCGGCCCCCTCCTTTAGGATTGCTTGAACAATGGTGCAGTTCTAGATCTCGTTACTTTTCTACTGCAAGGTTAACTTCAGCTTCTGGAATGCATATACTGTTACTTTTCTGTTCTTTCACATACAAGAAAATAATAGAAAACTTATGCATTCATGAAAACTTCTTATTAAGCATTTTAAAACAGCTTTCTTATTTTTCACAGATTTTTGGTTCTTTTCTAGCTATAATGGTAGTTAGGATCCAGGCCTAACTTACAGGCCTTTCATAGTAGCAGGCCATGCTAGGCCATAGCCTACCTCAATATTACTTCTGAGTCTATCCTCTTTCACCCTCATCCTATGTCCTCTCATTGCAGAGCTTACTTTCAATTGAAAGAGGCTCTCCTCCTGTGCATTTATGCCATAGAGGTATTTAAATGCCTCTATCATATCTCCTCTCTACCACTTTTCCTCTAAAATACACATATTGAGATCTTTAAGTCTGTCCCCATATGGTTTATAACAAAGACCACTGACCATTTTGGTAGCCGCCCTCTGCACTGACTCCATCCTGTTTCTATCCTTTTGAAGGTGCGATCTCCAGAATTGCACACAATACTCCAAATGAAGTTTCACTAAGGACTTATACAAAGGCACTATCACCTTTTTTTTCCTGCTGATTATTCCTCTCCCTATGCACCCAAGTATCCTTTTAGCTTTTGCCATCATCTTTTCTACCTGTTTAGCTACTTTAAGACTGTCAGACACAATCATGCCCAGGTCCCGCTTTTCTTTTCTGGACAGAAGTATTTTACCCCTATACTGTACTGCTCCCTTGGATTTTTGCAGCCCAAATGCATGACCCTGCATTCTTAGCATTAAATCTCAGAAGTAGTCAAACTGCTATGATCACAGCCATCATAGCCAATAGCACACTACCTTTCCCCAACAACCTTAGCTGCAATTCCCACAGCCTGCTCCTGCCTCTACACTGCACCCTTACCAGCCACCAGGATTTATAACTGAGCTCTAAATCCAGAACCCTCATGATCTCGCTTCCTTAAACTCCAGCAGGCCACAGAACCCACTGCCAAGCCTTTTCTTGCCCCCTGCCCTTTTTGGAACTGCTCCTTACCCAGCTTTCTCCTGGGCCCCCCTTATTAGCACCCAAGGCCCTCTCTATGAGCCCCATCTCCAGCCATCACCCTTGCTCCAAAACCAATGTAAACCATGACAATTGTGGCTAGCACAGCTCAGGGCACAGCAATCTCCCCAGTGACACTAGTCACACAGATTGTGGCCTGATCCATGTATGTCCCAGCTCCTCTTTGCAATCTAGCACCATGACAACTGTGGACTTAAAAAAAAATCTGCATCTTTCCTTCTGCTGTGACCACCTCAAGCCAGCCAGCACTGGTAGCACCCACCAAAGCTAACCCGGAACCTATTCTCTTCCAGGTAGTATTTTATTTAGGATGCTGCTCCCTACTTCGTTTTATTTATTAAATGTTTCTTTCACCCTTGGTTCCATTACATCACAATGACTGTATACAGGCTATATATTTATACATTACTAGCCAGAAGTAACAGAAAGGACTTGTTGAGTTCCTATATCATTTATCATCCCTTCCTTTGTAAATCAAAAACTTGTCTAGGTTAAAGATAGGCATAACCCATTTGGATATTCACCTGATTCTTGCTTTAGACTTCATAAAGTGTAAATAAGCCTTCAAATTGGTACTCTGGTTCATATGATATATGAGTATTCCAAACCTCAGAGAGTCACTCCCTGAAACAATATTTTTTTTTTCAGTTTAAAGTTATCATAGCTAACATCTTTTGCACTCAACGAATGACTGAAATACATACAAATGAACTTAATAAAAATATTAAAAACATAAAGTTGAAATACAAAGGCAGAGTTAGAAAGAGTGGTTTTATAGACAATCATATAAAATTTCCATAAACCATTTTTTCTATTTAAGCATTATTCAGTTCTTAGATAAACACCACTAACATTCCTACAGTATTTTCTCTTTCTTGTTAAAATGCCCAAACATAATGGATTTCTTAGTATTTCTAGATAATGCATTTTCCTTGGCAAACAGATTCATTATATACACAGTGCCTATATCTGTAGCTACATTACTAAAAGAAAATGTAGTTCACTCACACACATACAGTATTAATGAGATCATGACAGTTGAAATGTAAGCACTGCTCTAATAAAATTTCCCTGAAAAGTAAACTCCTAAAGGTAGCTTTTCTCCATCAGTCCTTGCACCCCAGAAGTGGCTACATGTCTCCAAGTTTCCAAAACATCTAAATTTTCCCAAAATACTATCAAATTTCTCATAGATAAGGATTTAAACATGGTATAACTGTATCAAATACAATAAAGTAAAACGCAAATTTATGCTGAGTGAATAAGACAGTGTACCATCCTCCCCTTTGCTAGTATGTTTCATATAATGAGATCTGGCAAAATAAAAAGCTTTAGCAGCTTAAAGAAGAAAACCAGCATCTTAAAAGACTGCAATAATGAAATAACTACCAAACTAAGAGACACACTTTAAATCATTAAAAAGGGAAAAATGTTTTCTTCTGAAAGCACATAGCTTAGCGAAAGCACAAACTCAACAACATAGTACATTTTTTTTCCCATGAGAGACAGACAATTTTGTCAACAGAGAAATTTCTTAAAGGAAATTGTCCAGTCTTTCTTTTTTTCCCTTTGCGCCCAGAAAGACTTTTCACCATCCTAGCAGGAAAGCAGACAGTTAAACTTAAGTTCATTTTTCTAACCAAAGCACTCCTAAGAGAGGGAAGATGAGGAGAAGGAAAGCAGAACAGTGGTAGCTGCAATCTCGAGGCAGGATGCTGTAGAAGCATTTTACAACTCTACTAGTTTCGATTTTTTAAATTTCCTCAGTTCTTAGGGAGCTTCAGTACAACATTTAGAGTACTGTAACCACTGATCATCTTTAATTTCTGCCTTCTGATTTTTCTAAAATACTCCTTAAATGCACTATCACATCCAGCTTAAAATAACTATCCACAAAGGCAGATTATCTCTTGTGCAAAGATTGCATTTGCTCAGGTATTCACAAGCTTCAAGACCATAATGCTTATCAGTGTCACACCAAGGGTGGGGCAGTGGGTGGGGTGGTGGAAGGGACCTGCTTGTGGGTGTTGGCCAGGAGAGGGTGCCCGGCCACTCTTCTCTCCTAGCCAAAGTCTCCTGAATCATGAGACTTCGGCCAGGTGAGAAGTGCAGCCAGCCCTGGAGTGCGAGGAACCATGGCAAACCAGCTTTATTGTAAGTTTGCCACGTTGTCTCCATGGTCCCGGCTGGGAAGGGTGTGCATCGCAGCATGGGAGGGGGCACTGGCAGCACAGAGGGCACCCACTCTGGATGCTGAGGGGACTGGGAACTCCACTGATGCTTATATATATATAGGTAGCTAGATTATGGGTGGGTGGAACAAGCATTAAATTACTTTTTCTTGGGTAGCCTCTACATAATTTTACTACATACTTTTACTGGAGGGCACAGATTAGATAAATCTCATGGACCTCTTTCAGAGGAATGACATCTTTCTTCCTTGTACAAGGGCTATGTTTTCTTACCTACTTAAAAGGAACGCCAACCAAGATAACCTCGCCTTATTGCCTTTCTGCCTGCCCTTACAAAGCTATAGCAAAGAAATGGATGTCTCATAATAAATCAAATTACTTTTTATAAAGAATATTAATTTAGAGGACTTGATTGCATAAAGTAAATATGTCATTATAGTTTTCTACCGAACAACTGCTCAACCAATGCAACCTAATATACCCAAACAAAAATGCAAAAAGCTTTACCAGAACACATTTTTATTTATGTATTTGTTTATTTATTTAATGTATGTTTGTAGCAGGTTTTCTATACTGCCTTTAGAACAAAGCGGTTTACAGAGAACAGCTAACAATCTTCATTGAGATGCAGTTACACAGAACTTAAGGGAGATGTAACTTGTAACCGAGGTAGGGCGGACTCAATGCTCCTCGCCCCACTCCACTACCCTTCCCCCCCCAACCATCCCCTTTTAACACAAAAACTCTGACACCATTCATTTGGAAAACAACTGGTCGCAGCTTTATTAATCATCAACAGATCAACCATCAATAGCCATAACAATCTTAACACATCTGCAACACCCCTAATAAAAACAGGGGCGGGCAGGTGGGACAGCGGTCACCGGCCTCTCCTACGCATCTGGCCACTGCTCCTCAGCCCTCGCTTCTCCTTCCTGGCAACCTCCACGGCTCCCCAACACGCGTGCTCGCATCTCCTTGGGGAGCCAATCTCACCTCCCCCCCCCCCTTGCCGGCTTTCCTTTTAGCCTCTCGCCGCGCCACCCGGTTACGGGCGGCCTGTATGTCACCATGTGGGCCTTCTCTAACCGAGGTAGGGCGGACTCGATGCTCCTCGCCCCACTCCACTACCCTTCCCCCCCAACCTTCCCCTTTTAACACAAAAACTCTGACACCATTCATTTGGAAAACAACTGGTCACAGCTTTATTAATCATGAACAGATCAACCATCAATTGCCATAACAATCTTGACACATATAAACGTGGACTGATATATCACTCGCCATATCACTAGCAGAAGCCTCCGCTTTTCCCAACTTCTTCCCCCCTTAGCCCTTGACTTCGCCATATAACTAGCAGAAGCCAGCCAGGGGTTATCTGGGTCGAGGGTACCCCACCCCCGGCCCAAGCTTATCATAAATCTCCGGACCCTGGAAACCTCCGGGATCCTGCCACCGGTGCGGGCAACCTCACCGTCCCCATGCCGCCCCCCCCCCCCGGAAGCTGAAACCAGCGAGAATCACGCTGCACTATCCATTCCAGTGCCTCCTGCCAGTCATTCAGTAATAAATCATACCCTACCGGGGACAAGTGCACCCCATCCCGGCCGTACAGTCTCGCACAGCCCACATCCACCCATGCATGCATTATTTGGTACCCACCATTCCCACATACCCATCGGCCGATTTTCCGGTTGATCTTTGCTAAACCCTCGACCAGCACCTCTGGTCACGGCAAATCGGCCGAGGGACAATTTCTGACCACATTAGTATCACACCCGGGAACATCTGCAGCACCTCCTCCAAATCTTTTTGCACCGCTCTAATCAACTGCTTGCATGTCCATGCTGACAAATCATTGCCCCCCAAATGCATCAAAATCAAGACAGGTGAGTTCCGCAACCGCCTGTGGTGCCACAGCAGAGGGAGCAGCTGCGTCCATCGTAGACCTCGCTCACCCAGCCATGAAATGGGCACCACTGCCAGATACAAACCAAGAGTAGACCCCACCAGCCGCACCGACGCTTGCTGACCAGCCCAATGCACAAACGAGTGGCCGATCAGCCAACAGCCATGGGGACCACGCTCCCTATCTGTAAAAGAAAACAAAATTAGCCACGTGCATACCCCATCACCCTTTACAAATGAACATATCCCAAGAAGGCCTTAGAACGGCAGCTCCCGATGCGATGCATCTCCATCCCGGACAAACCCGCAGCCGCTGCACTAGTGGCTGCCCCAATGCAGAAGGATTGCGCCGCAAACTCGAGTGGTTCCTCCCCGATCCACTGCAGAACCATCTGTAACACCGCTGTTACCTGGAATCATGTTAGCACTCTAGCATCCGTATGAATAAAAAACCAACCCCCCTCCCCACTGGGCGGCCTCACAAGTAGTCCCGCAATGCCACCACTGGACACGTTACTCCCCCTTTAATCTCCTGCAACAACACCCACAACCCCGCCCCTTGCTGGTCCGTCTTAGAATGGGCCATCAACACCCGCACCAACCCACTTTCCACCTGCACATGCTGGAGGAGCAAACGCCCACCGCTGCCCACCCTACCCAAGTCGGCTACTAGTTCTCCAATGCGAAATGCCCCAAAAAATGCCAAGCAAAAAATGGCTTTAAACAATATCTCTTCGTATTCGGACACTGCCACTAAAGGTAGCGTCCCATACAGCTGCTGCAATAAGTCATGCGTAATCGGCCGCCAGCTGTCCCTCAGCCTCAGCTCAACTCTCGCCCACACTTGCAAGAGCCGTTGAGTTAAAAAAAAAACCGCCACCGAAGCCCACCCCACCGCTCTAGCAAAAAACGTGAATCCGGCTAAATGTAACCGGATCACTGCCTTGGAAAGCCCTTTTTCCTTTGCATGCACCACATATTGCGCCAACATCTAATCGGACACCGAGTCAGGGTGCCAGCCCTGTGCTGCCAAGAATTCTTCTACTTTGTAGTATCCTCTCTGGTACGCCGCCTATGTTGCTCGCACCACTGAACCCCGCAGAAAACTCAGCATCTCTTCTGGCCAACCTGCCATAACCACTCTGGGACCAGCAAGTCCACTGCGTCTGCTCCTGGCGAAAGTATCCGGAACCGGTCCCACTGAAAACGAGAAAGAGCGTCAGCCACCTCATTTGTACAACCCGGTATATGTCTTGCTTTAATCGCCACATTCAAGCGCAAGCACACTAGCACTATCTCTCTCATTAATTCTGCCACTTGTACACACCGCGGGATAATTGTTAACCACACTAACCACTGCTTCATTGTCACACCACCATAATACCCGTCTGTTACGCAGGCGCTCCGGCCAACACTCCAATGCGACCAGCATGGGAAACAGCTCCAAGAATGCCACATTATTCACTAAGGCTTTGTCATACCACGACCGCAGCCATCGGTCGGCACACCACGATCCCGCAAAATAAATGCCCAAACCCGACCCACCCACTGCATCCATGTACAACTGCAAGTCCCCGAGGATACCTCCTCCTCAATCATCACTGCCGTTCCATTAAATTCTCTCAAAAAACTATCCCAAATCATCAAATCAGCCCTCATTATAGGCAACACTCTAATCCGACGATGCGGTTTCTGTATCCCCGCTGATGCCCTAGCCAACCACCGCAAAAACACCCTACCCATTGGTATAATGCGCCATGCAAAATTCAAAGCTCCCAGCAGCACCTGCAATTCCTTTAAACTCAACTTCCTGGAGGCCATCGCGTTGGCTACCAACACTCGCAACGCTGCAACTTTATCCCTCGGCAACCTAGCGACCATATCCTTTGAGTCCAATTCCACCCCCAGAAAGGTGAGTCTCCTAGTTGGACCTTCCGTCTTCTTCTCCACTAACGGCACCCCGATTTCCTTCGCCACTTCCATAAAACCGAGTAATAATCTTTGGCACTCCCTGGAATTCGCTGCCCCAATGAAGAAGAAATTGTCCAGCTAATGCACTACATTCTCACAGCCCACCTCCTGTACCACTGCCCAATGCAAAAAGGTACTAAATTTTTCAAAGTAAGCACAGGAGACCGAACACCCCATCTGCATGCATTTATCGAAATAATACTTATCCCCAAACCGGAAACCCAACAACAGAAAACTAGATGGATGGACGGGAAGCAAATGGAACGCCGCTTCAATGTCAACCTTCGCCATCCACGCCCCAACCCCTGTGCGCCTCACCAATTCCACCACCCGGTCGAATGAAGCATATTGCACCGCACTCTTATCCCGAGGGATATGATCATTGACCGAGGTGCCCTCCGGAAAGGACAAATTATGAATTAGCCGAAACTTCCCTTTTTCCTTTTTTGGGATAAGCCCCAGCGGGGACAACACTAAATTGGGGAACGGCCTCTCTTCAAAGGGACCGGCAATCCAGCCCAACTCCAACTCCCTTGACAATTTACTCTGTACTAGGGACGCTAACCACTGTATTGATGGTGAATTGTGCGGTGAACCCCCCAGCACCGTACCCGCCACCAGGATGACAAAACCCTCCCTAAACCCCCTTTCCAGCAACACCCCATCCCCTCATCTCGGATATTGCTGCAGACGAGCCTGCAAAGCCCCCACATGTATAGGGGTAGGGGCCAAACTGCCTACCTGCGACTCACTTTGCGACCTGCCCACTAGCCAACTCGACCCCTTTCTTATTGCACTTTGCCACTGAATGACCTCCTTCACAACTGGAGCAGGCATGTCGGAAATTGCAATCCGGAAATGGGCACAATGACTTATTAAATCGCCAGCAGACGTCACTCGTTCCCCCTCCCCCCACTTTCTCCTGCATCGAGGCTCCTGAAGGCCAAAAGGAATGACTCACATTCCCTGATGTCATGGCCCCTAGCCTCACTCCCCCCCAACCGCCTGCCCCAGACTTAGCCGACATCTGCGTCAGCCAAAGATTAATATCCTGCGAACCCCATGACAATAACCAGTTCTCCTCCGTTTTATCTCTAAACTTCTCGTCATAGTTCAACCATGACCATCCTTCATGCGTTTGCGCTGCCTCCAGAATAGCATCCGTGTAAGCCAGCAGCATCCCATACTGTTCCAGACAATGATGCCCCCATACTCTCACCAAATGCAATAAAGCTCGCGTCCAACTCACCACACTCCAAGACACCTTTTTCACGTGCCCTGCCTTCTCATCCTCTCTTCTCTTCTTTTTGCTATCCCCTGAACACCTCCTCCCTTCCAACAACGGAAGATAACAATATATCTCCTTTTCCTGATCTTACGATGCAAGTTCCTTGGAACACTTTCCCATAGCTCCGTGTACACAGCCAGGGAAGGATTACTGCCAACTGTCCTACTCATCCCATCCCCGCCACCGCCCGCCTCGAGTACGATGCCTCCGCCACTCGAGGTCGACGACGACGATGAAGACAAGGGCGATGATGATGAATCTGACCCGCTGCACCTTCGACACACATGCCTATGCTTCCTGCGTGCCTTGCCCTTCGTTCCCGATGGCTCACCGGTACGCACCGCCACTGCACCTTGCTCAGCGTGTAACTCATCTGATGCCCTTGTGTCCCCTGCACCTACAAGTAAAGGCTGTTAGTGTAGCTGGGTTTAAAAAAGGTTTGGACAAGTTCCTGGAGGAAAGGTCCATAAACCATTATTAAAAGTGACCGAAGATATCAATGCTTGACCCAGTACAAGCATTGTGGAACTTGTGTCTCTTGGGGAAACTGCTAGGTACATATGACCTAGATTGGCCACTGTTGGAAACAGAATACTGGGCTTGATGGACCTTGATCTGACCCAGTATGGCATATCTTATGTTCTTAAGTACAGCCGGTTCCGTCGTCGCCACCTGGCACTCCTGCACACTTTGCTGCTGCCGTTCTGCAAGCCTCCCGCCAGATGCCTCCGCTCCGGCATTCATGTACGCTGTCTGCTGCCACTCCTGCAGCTCCGCTCCAGCCTGGCCACCAACTCCTTGCAACACCAAGTATGAACTCATCGCTGGAACCTGTGGAGACATAATTGGAAACACCGAGGGAGGGACCACCGAATGCCAAGCAGGCTGCCAAGCCCCAAGCTACTCCACCCTGGATGGTCCCTGACCTCCACCTACCCAATGCTCCCAGGACCCAGCCCCCCCTGGCCTATAGCCCCCCGGAGTCACCCAGTCGGCAGCCGAAAGGAGCCACCCGTGCCCTCCGCTGCTGTTATTGGCTGGACCCTGAGCCCCCCTGCCCCTTATCAAGGTAACCCCCTGCCAACCTGAGCTGTTCACCTCCCCATCCCCATCTGGTACCCCCAGCTGTCCCTCGCTCCCATTAATGCCCCCACACTCACACTTGGTGCTACCATCCCCCCTCGGTTCCTACCCCTATGAGTACTGGCCCGTGCCTGCACCCCTCATGCCAGCCCTCCACCTCTCATCCTCCCTTGTGGGGACTGCGACCCCCTCCCCCCTCTGCCAGCTCCAGCCTCCCTAGGACACCTCCTATCTTTGCCCCTTGCAGCCCCCCTTCCCCGAGTAGCAGCCTCATTGCCCCTTGCCCCCCTACCAACACTTGCCTGCATTATCCCCATCCCTGAGGCCCTACCCGCCCTCCCGGAGGCCCTACCAGCCCCCACCATCCCTTCCGCCCCCAGCTGCCTCCCCTTTGCTGGCATCCTGACTCTCCACAATATCCCTCCTGCGGCTATGCCAAGACCACTTCCTCTTTGTTTTTTTATAAAACCGCTACTCCCACTGCTCTCCTTTTAATCTAACTACCCCAACAAACCCCACATGCAACTCTTGCCTTCGCACTGACCATGCCACCTGCCACTCAGCGACCGCGTGCCTGTCTTCCACACGCACACTGAGCCCCTCACCGAACACCACAACACCAGCCGCTCCGACCGCTGCAACTGCCGCGCCCTGATGCCGGTAGGCTGCTCGCACACCGCCGAAGCACCGACACTGCCACAGCTTTCACCAGCTTCTCCCACACACCTGGCCGCCGCTCCTCAGCCCTCGCTTCTCCTTCCCGGCAGCTTCTGAGGCTCCCCAATGCACGCGGGGAGCCAATCAATTTAAAGCCTGCACTGCCTCCCCGCCTTCTCACCCCCCCCCCCTCCCTGCCGGCTTTCCTTTTAGCCTCGCGCTGCGCCACCTGGTTGCGGGCAGCTGGCCTGGACATTACCATGCGGGCCTTCTCAAGTTAACAGAAACGTGGGGGGGGGGATAACATATTTGTTGGCTGCTTTCTTGATATGGGAATGCATGTTGAGGCTCTTTATTTGACTTCATCTTTTATCATGATTCCAGTGTGATTGAGCACAAGCTTTGCTGGGGGAATGAAGGAGGAGTTTCTTGTGACCAGTAGTACTTCAGTTTTGCTGCTGTTCACGACTAGGTCTAGACCAGGGGTCTGCAACCTTTAAGACATAAAGAGCCACTTGGACCCGTTTCCGAAGGGAAAAAAAAAACTGGGAGCCGCAAAACCATTGCGACATTTAAAACAAATCTAACACTGCATATATTGTTTCTTACCTTAATGCTATATACGACCCCCTACTTTTCCTGTTAAAATATAGGTGTTTGGCCTATACTCGCCGTATAAGACTACCCCTCTTCCTTCGCACACCAAAAAAAATACGCCAGAAAATATCACAACAAGTAACAATATTTGATTTCAAAATTATGATGATTTTGTAGTCAAATCACTAATATGAAATAAAATTATTTTTTCTACCTTTGTTGTCTGACCAATTTATTCTTTGATCATGCTGGTCCCGATCTGAGGCTTCTGCTTTCCTGTCTTCTCTTAGCTCTCTTTCTGTGGTCTATGGTCCATCTGCCATTTCTTATCTCTTCTTTCGTTTTCTTCACTTCTTTCCATCAGCCTATTTCCAGTCCCAGTAACCCTCCCCAATATCAGCCCCTTTCCAGTCCTCACTCCCAGTACCTTCCAATGTCAACTTGCATTCCCATGATTGCCACTGGTGTCCATTTCCTTCCAATCCCCCTCCTTCCCCACTGACCAGTCCCTTCTAGTACAAATACCATGGCAGCCTTAGCCCCCAGTTATCTTCCAGGGCCAGCAGCTCTATCCTCCCCTCCCCACAATCAGCCCATGCCCATTCAAAGCCCCCCAATCAGCTCGCTTCCAGTGCTAATCCCCCCTCAACCCCATTACCAGTGCTATCCTCCCCTAATCAGCCCAATACCAGTCCTACCCCCCATCAGCTCATTACCAGTCCTAGCCTCCCCTAATCAGCTCATTTCCAGTGCTAGTCCCCTCAACCCCATTACCAGTGCTCCATCCCTCCATGTCAGCCCCCTCCATGTCAGCCCCCCTCCCTCCATCCATATCAGCTCCCTCCCTCCATGTCAGCCCCCTCCATCCCTCCATGTCAGCCCCCCTCCCTTCATCCTTCCATCCGAGCTCCCTACCTCCATGTCAGCCCCCTCCATCCCTCCATGTCATCCCCCCTCCCTCCATCCATATCAGCTCCCTCCCTCCATGTCAGCCCCTCCTCCCTCCATCCATCCATGTCAGCCCCCCTGCCTCCCTCCATGTCAGCCCCCCTCCCTCCATCCATATCAGCTCCCTCCCTCCATGTCAGCCCCCCTCCCTCCATCCATCCATATCAGCTCCCTCCCTCCATGTCAGCCCCCTCCATCCCTCCATGTCAGCCCCCCTCCCCCTCCCTCCCTCCATCCATGTCAGCCCCTCCTCCCTCCATCCATCCCTGTCAGCCCCCCTCCCTCCATCCATATCAGCTCCCTCCCTCCATGTCAGCCCCCCTCCCTCCATCCATCCATATCAGCTCCCTCCCTCAATGTCAGCCCCCCTCCCTCCATCCATATCTGCTCCCTCCCTCCATGTCAGCTCCCCTCCCTTCTTCTGCAGCCGCGGCTCCCTGCCTCTTATGGAACCGCGGCTGTGCTTTTAAAATCATCTCGGAGCCCTTCCTGTCTTTACGGGCTCCGTGCAGCATTGTCCCACCTCCAAACTTCCTTTAGAGGCGGGACAATGCTGCACGGAGCCCGTCAAGACAGGAAGGGCTCCGAGATGATTTTAAAAGCACAGCCGCGGTTCCCTAAGAGGCAGGGAGCCGCGGCTGCAGAAGAAGAGAGGGAGCTTACAACACTATTGCTTGTCACTGGGCGGGCAGTGTGCTCCGGAGCCGCGGCAAAGGTGAGAAAGAGCCGCATGCGGCTCCGGAGCCGCGGGTTGCCGACCCCTGGTCTAGACTTACAAGGAGGTTGTTGGTGGTTGAGAAGCAGTCTGAGATGGTAGAGAGGTCTGGCATGGAAGGGCATGTAGAACATATCATTGGTGTATAAGTGAAAGTGCATGATTAATTTTCTGATCAGGTTGCAGATGGGTTGGTTGTAAATATTAAATAGGAGAGCCAATAAGGCTGATCCTTGGGGTTCTCCTTGATTGAGGCTGAAATGGTTGGATTTAAGGGAGATAATTTTTACCTGAAGTTGTCTGTCAGACAGGTATGAAGTAAACTAGCTTAATGTGCTATTGTGGAGGCCTATGTCACTGAGCCTAGTGAAAAGGGTGTAGTGAGATGGAGTCAAATGTGGCACTGATGTCGAGGAATATCAATGCAAAACCTTGATATGGCTTGTTGAGACCCTTGATTAGAGTGTCCCTTGGAGTGGAGGAGTAGCCTAGTGGTTGGGGCAAGGTACTTCAGGTCGGAGGTTCAAATCCCACTAGAGGACAGCAACCTTGGGCTGGAAGGACTGGGGTTTCTAGTCCCACAGGTGCTCCTTGTGGTCTTGGGCAAGCCACTTAACCCTCCATAGCCCGTGTTCCCTGTAAAATAGTTATCTCCAAGTTATAATGCCCTGTTCAATGTAATTTCAGTTTGTTCAATGTAAACTGCACTGATGCAGAATAGCACAGTATATAAGAGAATGTAAATAAATAAAAAGTGCAGTGAAGAGAGTATCTACACTGTGCTGGTGGCAGAAGCCATGTTGCTGGGGGTCCAGGGGTGCATGTGTGTTGAGGTAATCTTGGAGTTAGTGTTGCACCATTTTTTTCTATTACCTTGGCTAGAAAGGGGATTCTTGCTATAGGGAAATATGAGCTTGAGGAAGATTGATGGTTTCTTTAGGATGGGTCTTATTGATGCTTGTTTTAGGGTGAGTGGTAAATATCCTTGGGAGAGGGAGGTGTAAATGATCTTCTATATTGTTGAGGATAATTCAGTTTGAAGTGATTTTATCCAGGAAACTGGGCATGGGCCAAGTGGTGAAGTGGTGGTATTGATGTCTCTGATGATATCTGCGAGCTCCTGAGGTGAGATCAGTCTGAAGGTATCCCAGCTATGAGCATGGGTTGGCTTATCCAGTGAGTGTGGTGGGACTTTGGGGTGTAGCACTGTAGAGGAGTATTTACTGTATAGGTAGTTTGCCATGATCTGTGGATCAAATTGTGACTTTGTGTTCATGGTGGATGTCAACATGGGATGCTTTGTGAGGGAGGAAAGAATGGAGAATAGTTCTCTGGGTGGGTTAAGGGATTTCTTTATTATGTTAAGAGTAGCATTCTTTTTTGCAGCTGTGGATGAGACTGCAATATTCAATCTGTTTAGAGATGAATTGATCTTTGATGAATCCATCTTGTGTCTTTTTCCATTTTCTTTTGATACTCCTGAGTTGTCATCTGATAATTCTAAGATTGTGGGAGTACCAAGGCGTGTGGTTCAAGGAGGCAGTGGTGTTTCATGGTGTAAAAGTGGCAGCATTGGATATCACTGTGTTCCATGAGTTCATTATGCAGTCCAGGTCTTGTATTTTGGAGACCAGGAGTAGGGAGACGTTGTCCAGGAAGAATTGCTTGGTGAATGATTTGAAGCGGCATTTGCTAGGCTGCTGCTGGTGGATGTGTGGGGTCTGGAATCCTGCTGGTAGGATGAAGGAGATCAGATAGCACAATTTTATTAGATAGGAAAATGGAGTAACCAAAAGAAAATCAAGAGACTCCAAAGACAAGACATAACAGAAAGCACATTGAACAAATACTCAAACTAATGTCTTTCTTTAAATTTACCTTTGCCTAAATTGATTTAGTTCCACTTCCTCTAGCCAGCCAGCATGAACCTAGCCCTGCTATCTTGAAGGTCTGTCTAAGCATTAACTAAGAATTTGCAAATGCTGGTTTCCCTCACCTTCAATCTAAGGTGCCTTTGCAAAATCCTTAGGTTAATTCAAAAGTGCTTAGGATCCAAGTCATGGAGGCATGGATTAAGTGCCACTTTTACTGCTCTATCAACCAATGGTTCATTTGACTCCCTCACAGGCTTCTTGCTTCAAATGTACCTGAAAACGTTTTTATTATGAAGTTTTGCTTCCATGGCAAGCTTCTTTTCAATCTCTCTTTGCCTTTCTCTTTCATTGTTTTGCTTTTCCTGTTTTCTTCATTCAGATACTTTTTCCATTTTTGAAATATGTTGGGCTATTATAGACTCTCTCACCTCACCTTTAAACTATGCTGGCAATTGTTTGACCTTCTTTCCAACTTTTTTAAAGAATTAAATATATCTGGTCTGTGCTTCCAAGATGGTCTTTTTAAACAATGTTCAGGCCTGATATAAATTCTTAACCTTTGAAACTGTTCCTTTTTGTTTGTTCTTAACCATTTTCCTCATTTTATCAGTCTCCCTTTTGAAAGTTAAATGATAGTGCAGTAGATGTCCTTGTTCTTTTCCCTCCTTTTTTATATCAAATTTGATCATGTTATAATCATTATTGCAAAGTGGTTCCAAGTTAAAATTGGCTTTGGGAGTCCAGATGAGCTCATATTTCCATGGTTAAAAGCACGGGCTTCCTGCTCCTATACACAAGTTAAAATGAGCTGCAGAGGCCTTGCCAAACACTTATTCACAAAGTTGCAAATGCAATGTGTGCCTTTGAGTCAGTCCTGACTCCTGGCAACCCAGAAGCTCCTGGGTTTTCTTGGCAGTGTCACCGGAAGTAGATTACCAGGCCTTTCTTCTGAGGCAATGGAGGGTTAAGTGACTTGCCCAAGGCCACAAGGAGTGCTAGTGGGAATTGAACCCCGGTTACCAAGCCAGTGTTCTAACCACTAGGCTACTCCTCCACTCCATTCACAAAGTTAGATGCACATAAAACTCTTCCCCAATCCCCTCCCTCCTTAGAGCCTTTGACATTGTCTGCATGCTGTAGCCCCTGCAGGAGGGGGAAAGACACAAAACAAATAATAATTAGAATGTATCTTCCACCAGCATTTCTCCTCCATGCTTCCTCCTCAAGCTAGAACATGGGGAAGAAGCTGTTCCTGTGAATAAATGCAGGTGATATCCATCCTGGTGATAGACCAGCTGATACCAAGCAGAATGTTCCCCTCTTATAGATGTTAATTGGGGTGTGGTTGAGGGTTTGTTTGTTTTTCAGTTCAAACATTTTATTTTATATGGTAGCATAGACTAGAATGTTGCACCCCCCTCCCAGTTTTTCCCCTCTTAGCAAAGTTCTTTGTAGTGATTTAAATTTTTCCATATCTTCGATCATACTGTCACTAGTACATTGTTTGAATTATGAAGTTCTGTATACCCTCGTTCTGTGTAAAATATTAAGTTACTCTGTAAACCGTTTTGACTCTCAGATAACGTGGCATATAAAAACAGCTAAGTAAAATTATGCACATATACTTTACATAATTCAGAACAAGATTTACATTCCACAGAGTATAAAGCTCAATACTACAAAAATCAAAGTAAAAACAACATTAAAGAATGTCATCCCATCACTAAAAAAAAGAAGACAACCCCAAATTAATTAAGCAAAGAGAAATCCAAGATGATTCAAACAGAATCTAGTAGATATATCTTGTATACATTTTTAAAAAACTGAATTGCAGTCAGTCTGAAAAGAAGAAAACTAATGTGTCAAGTTTTTGATTGAGCTCCCACAGAAATATAAGGACTTGGTTTAATCGGAACAATCTCACCACTATAACCATGCACGGGCAAGTCTATACTATGTCTATAGTATATACACATTCATTCCTATTTTTTAAAATGCCCATTATCCCTGTTTCTGATATACATGTATACAGCTGTTGGTCACTGACATCTAAACATTGTCCCTATACATGTGTATAAAAGTGTCACATACATATGCATCTGCTCATTTTAGAATTGCTGAGATTTTAGCTTCTTGAGTACCATAGATTCTAGCCAAGAGGAGGAATTTAAGAAGAAGGGACAACCTTTTCCCTAGGGAGGTAGAGTGGCTTGAAAAAGAGATATTAGAACACAAGTGTACTCTATTAAGTCATCTGGAGGTTAAAGTGAGTGCTTATCAGAATCAAAAACTCTGGATTGGCATATTCCAAAAGATAAATTTATTTATATTCTCTTATATACCGTGCTATTCTGTATCAGTGTGGTTTACATTGAACAAACTGAAATTACATTGACCAGGGCACTATAACTTGGAGATAACTATTTTACAGGGAACATGGGCTATGGAGGGTTAAGTGGCTTGCCCAAGACCACAAGGGGCACCTGTGGGACTAGAAACCCCAGTCCTTCCAGCCCAAGGTTGTTGTCCTCTAGTGGGATTTGAACCCCTGACTTACCTTGCCCCAACCACTAGGCCACTCCTCCACTCCAAATGCCATCTGTCTCCACCACCGAGATATATAGAACTTGAAGCAAAAATGACAATAGATCAGCTGCAAAGCCAAGCTCCAGATGGGCAAAAAGGCCCCCAGAAAGAGCTACTGTAGAGCACCAAGACCATGACAATGGATAACAGAAGGAATTATAGATATCAAACCAAGCAACAACACATGAAAAGTTAATTATTTTCACCCCCACACGGTAACAATAAGTCTACATGATGGCTTTTCTGCTACTGCACTACAATGTGTATAATCCAAACACAATGTTTCTGATGTCATGTACATAGTCTCAATGTACTCTACTAAAAGTATCGTGTATATAGTAGTTCGACCTTTTTGTTTCTGTTATATGTATTAAGGCACAGGCCTACTGCACATAGTTTATTGATGTTCCATGTAAGAAGAACAGACTCTATATTTGTTTCTGTTTATTCAAATTGTTCTTTGTAAACCGCACCTCATCTATTGGAAGGTGCGGTATATAAGTATTTGTTAAAATAAATAATAAATAAAGACCTACAAATAGTAGATAAAGATTCCCCTTGGGAAGTTGGACAGTCAAATACATTGAGAACTCCTGATGACAACAGTAGGCATTTCTAACATACCTGGCATTCTACTTCCACCCTGCTCTTCTTGATCTGACACATATCCACTGAACCTTGACCTGATGTCTTGGCAGACAGTTACCTATCACACTCTCATTGCTACTATCATACATAGTATAAGTACAAAAGTTATGTCTTTCTGATGGTAGGTGCTGCGGTATAGATCTCTGGACAAGGAACTACGTGTGTTCTATTACTAGCATGGTGTGGTGTGGGCTCACATCAAATCCCCTTCAGTGTGTGATGGTATAGACACATTCCTGTATTGCTTTATCTATTTATTTATTTAACAAGTTTATGCTCTATGTGAGACTGGGTGGCACACACAGGGCAATCTGGCCTGCTGATATGGGGAAGAAGGCACAGAAGCAGGGGGAGGGTGAGAAAGGGTAGAATGGCAGGGGAAGGGGAAGAAAACATGGGAAAATTATACACTTATGGCTACATTGTTCACTCTGAGGGGATGGGGGAAAGATCAGTGATCTAGTGATTGTAGAATGGAGTGGGGTAGGATGGGGCCATGATGAGCACTAGGAATGGAGGAGGGGTCTGTGTTTGTGCAGGGAAGAAGGATGTGGGCAAAAGTAGGGAGTTTTGGTACTTAGAAAGTTCACAATTATTATATATCTATTTGCAAAGTAAAATACTACATTTCACAGAAAATACCTGTGGATCAGCTCATTTCTTGGAGTGATATCAAGCTGTTGGGGATAAGCTAACTATTCCTACATCAAGGCTTCAGTGCCTTCCCTGCTTTTGGGGTCTGCCATGTTGACTCCCTCTGGTAGAGGATGTCCATGCTTTAGTGCCAGATTATGCAGCATGTAGCTGGACATGAATATTTGGCAGACCTTGGCTGTCCTGTAGAGGAGTTCTCCTCCTGGTTGGTACAGGCACCAGAAATTTAATTTTAATTTAATTTAATTAACAGTTTCTTATATACCGCATCTTCCCAAGATCAAATGCGGTTTACATAGAACAAGGTAACATAACAGACAGGTGTCTGTTTTTACAGTGAACATCTTAGAACCATAACAACTACATTACAATAATAGAACAAGCAAGAACTATTTACAGGGAACAAAATAAGTAACAGATACAGTGTTGTATGTGACATTTAAGGATAATAAGCATATAGAGTTTCACATCATGGTCCTTCATCAGCTTAAGATCCTCTTTGTGATAACCCTATTATTTCATTGGGCTCTACTGTAGAACTCCACAGCATCTGTATGTATGTATCTGTATGCATCTGTATGGGATGCTAATATCAGGGTCAGGAGCCACTCCCTTAGAGGGTAGCCACTATCTCCAATGTAGGGAGAAAGATAGACAACTGATCAGAGCAAAGAACTAGGCTTTAGCTGTTTTGGGTAGGCACTGCAACCATGTTCTATGTTTTATGGTTATTGTCACTGCGATATCTTGAACTTCCTAGCATATGCACATCTAGATGGCAGAGTAGCCTGGAACAAAGCTTACTAAGCCGCCATATGCCAATGATCTGTCTGCTCTCAAATTTCTACTAGATAACAGAATGAGATAGGATGTAAGAGTCATGGCAGGAACCTGGGAACCTCAGGAAAACATTGGTTATTTCACCCAGAGTATTGCAGACCACCTGCATGCTGAAGGAGTGGAATGCCTTTCTGTTGAGATAGTAACCTCTCTCCCTGGAGGTCACATGTGTGCAACTGATGAGACCAGTGTCAATGGACATCTGGCCACTTCATGGAATTAGGTCATAGTTAGATACCTCTGTTGCATGGTCTGAGAGAAGGCAACATAGTCAGAGGTGTTGGTTAGAAAGGTCCTCAGAAACTGTGAGATGGCAGACTGGCTGAGGCCTGTGAAACTGCCAGTGATGAAAAAGGTGAGGGTCATAATAACTTCAAGGTTTCCCCTCTGTCTGGTGGTGGATGAGAGGCTTCAAATGCTTGCAGAGATGTTGGTGGTTGCCTTGTCCAACCTAAAAATGCTGAGGCACTGCTCAGATGCTTGCAGAGATGATGGTGATTGACTTGTCCAATCTGAAAATGGTGAGGCAGTGCTCATAGTAATATAGTCATAAAGAGTGGGATTCTGGAACATGAACGGCTGGCCAAATGTTAGATGGGCCCAATATACACCCGATTCCAGATCCATAGGATTAGACGAACACACTGTTCCTGCATCAGAGACATAGAGCCCCATTCCCGGAAGGAGACATCCGGGCCGTCTGGACATCCCTGCTGAAGATGGGGCTGTTAGGAACTGATTCAAGTCTGTGAGAACAAAATGTTCCCATGGGAGCCAGACAGGGCCAGCCCGTCCATTGAGAAAGTATGTTTTTTGCACAGGGCCCCGCGTTTCAGGGGGCCCGTGCAAAAAACATTCTGCATCAGCCCAGCTAGATTTAAAAAACACAATCCACCATGGCAGCAGCAGAAATGAGCATCTCGCGGGCCCCCCCTGCCTGGCAGAGTCCTCCCTGCAGCATCAGCTGCCTCAGCATCGGCTGTCAGAACCGCGAAGGGAGAGCTTCTCTCTCACAGCTCTGTTAATCCCGCTGAGGCATCCCATCAGCCCTGGCAAGATTAACAGAGCCGCAAGAAAAGGAAACTCCCTTCGCAGCTCTGAAAAGCCTGCGCTTTGGGAGCTGATGCTGCAGAGATGACTCTGATGGGCAGGGGGGGGCCCTCGAGATGTTTGATTTTGCTGCTGCCGCCACGGAGGATTGTGCTTTTTTTTAAATCTAGCTAGGCTGATGGGGGGGAGGGGGGTTAGGACTGGTAATGGGCTATGGGGGGGGCTAAGACTGGAAGTGGGATGATGGGGGGGTAGAACTGGTAATGGGCTATGGGGGTTTAGGACTGGTAATGGGCTTGGGGGGGCTAAGAATGGAAGTGGGCTGATGGGGGGGTTAGGACTGGTGATGGGCTATGGGGGGTAGGATTGGTAATGGGCTGATGGGTGGGCTAGGACTGGAAATGGGCTGATGGGGGTTAGGACTGGAGGTGGGCTGATGGGGGGGTTAGGACTGGTAATGGGCTATGGGGGGGACTAGGACAGGTAATGGGGTATGGGGGGGCTAGGACTGGTAATGGGCTGGGGGGGGTTGCTAGGACTGGAAATGGGCTGAGTGGAAGGGGGGACTTGAACTGACAATAGTTGAGGGGGACGGGGGCTTGGAATACAAATGGGCTGAGTGGAGGGGAGCTAGGATTTGACATGAGCTGATGGTGGGGCTAGGAAAGGACTAGAAATGGGCTGATGGGGGCTGGGATTGGAAGTGAGCTGATGGAGGGACTCGGATAGGACTGGAAATTGGCTGATGGTGTGGCTAGGAAAGGATTGGAAATGGGCTGATGGGGGGACTAGAAGGGAGGGGATGCGGGGTGGGGCTGGAACTAAAAGAGAGCTGATGTTGGGGAGGATTAGAATGGGATGGAGCTGGGAGAGTTAAATGGAGAACAGGGCCAGTCCGTCCATTGAGCAAGAATGTTGTTTGCACAGGGCCCCGCGTTTCAGGGGGCCTCGCGCAAACAACATTCTGCCCATCAGCCCAGGAAAACTTTAAAAGAAAAAAATAACTTGCTGCTGCTGCTGCCGCTGCTGCCCTGGCAGCTTCAAAATCAAGTGTCTCTTGTGGGGCCCCCGCCCACCCAACAGAGCCCTCCCACCTGTCTGGCAGAGCCCTCCCTCGATCACTCACCTCGGTGCGGTTTTCAGAGCCGCGAAGGGGACTCATTCTTTCCCTCTCGCGGCTCTATTAAGCCCGCTTGGAATGATGGGAACAGGCATTTCCTGTTTCCCATCAGCCCCAGCTGGCTTAACAGAACCGCGAGAGGGAAACCCTCCCTTCGCGGCTCTGAAAGCCGTGCCGAGGAGAGTGATCGAGGAAGGGCTCTGCCGGACAGGAGGGAGGGCTCTGTTGGGCGGGCGGGGGCCCCGCGGGAGACACTTGATTCTGCCACTGCCAGGGCGGCAGCAGCAGCAAGTTATTTTTTTATTTTAAAGTTTCCCTGGGCTGATGGGGGGGGGAGGGTAATGGGCTGGAGGGGGGTCTAGGACTGGAAATGGTCTGATGGAGGGGGTTAGGACTGGTAATGGGCTATGGAGGGGGGCTAGGACTGGAAATGGGCTGATGGGGGGTTAGGACTGGTAATGGGCTATGGGGAAGCTAAGACTGGTAATGGGCTGATGGGGGGTTAGGACTGGAGGTGGGCTAATGGGGGGTTAGGACTGGTAATGGGCTATGGGGGGCTAGGACTGGAAATGGGCTGATGGGGGTTAGGACTGGAGGTGGGCTGATGGGGGGGTTAGGACTGGTAATGGGATATGGGGGTCTAGGACTGGTAATGGGCTATGGGTGGTTAGGACTGGTAATGGGCTATGGGGAGGCTAAGACTGGAAATGGGCTGAATGGAAGGGGGGACTTGAACTGGAGGTGGGATGATCGGGGGGTAGGACTGGAAATGGGCTGATGGGGGGTTAGGAATTGGTAATGGCCTATGGGGGGGGCTAGGACTGGAAATGGGCTGATGGGGTGTTAGGACTGGTAATGGGCTATGGGGGGGCTAAGACTGGAAATGGGCTGATGGAGGTGCTAGGATAGGACTGGAAATGGGCTGATGGGGGTGCTGAGATTGGAAATGGGCTGTGAGGGGAGGGAGCTAGGACTGGAAATGGGTTGATGGGGGGTTAGGACTGGTATTTGGCTATGGGGGGGCTCAGACTGAAAATGGGGTGATGGGGGTTAGGACTGGAAGTGGGCTGATGGAGGGGCTTAGGACTGGTAATGGGCTATGGGGGGGCTAGGATTGGTAATGGGCTGAATGGAAGGGGGGACTTGAACTGCAAAGAGCTGATGGGGATGGGGACAGGGGCTTGGAATGGAAATGAGCTGAGTGTAAGGGGTGCTTGATCTGCAAATAGCTGATGGGGAGGGGGGCTTGGAATGGAAATGGGCTGTGAGGGGGAGCTAGGACTGGAAATGGGCTGAGTGGGGGGGAGCTAGGACAGGAAATGAGCTGATGGAGGTGCTAGGATAGGACTGGAAATGGGCTGTTGGGGGGTGATGAGATTAGAAATGGGCTGTGAGGGGAGGGAGCTAGGACTGGAAATGGGCTGAGTAGGGGTAGCTAGAACAGGAAATGGGCTGATGGAGTTGCTAGGATAGGACTGAAAATGGGCTGTTGGGGGTGCTAAGATTGGAAATGGGCTGTGTTGGGGGCTTGGAATGAAATGGACTCATGGAGGGGCTAGAATGGATAGTAGGCTTATTGGGGGCTTGGATTGGAAATGTGCTGAGTGGAGGGGAGCTGGGATTTGACATGGGCTGATGGTGGGCCTAAGAAAGGACTAGAAATCGGCTGATGGGGGGCTGGGATTGGAAATGAGCTGATGGAGGGACTCGGATAGGACTGGAAATAGATGGGGGAGCTAGGACTGGAAATGGGCTGATGGTGGAGTTAGGATAGGACTGGAAATGGGCTGATGGGGGGCTAGGACTGGAAATGGACTGATGCGGGGACTAGAAGGGAGCGGATGCTGGATGAGGCTGGAACTAGAAGGGAGCTGATGTTGGGGGAGGATTAGTATGGGATGGGGCTGGGAGAGTGAAATGGAGAGGGGAAAAATATTTTGTGTGGGAGGGAAGAAAAATCTTCAATTGGCCGGGTATTGGGAGAGTAAGTGGGGATTGAGGATGGAGGGATAAGATTTGAGTGGATGAAATAGGAATGAGGAAAGAACAAAAGGAGAAAGATTAGTATGTTAAAGCAGATGTAGAGAGAGAATGGAAAAAAAAACTAGAAGAGAGAACAAAGGACAAATGGACAGCAGACGATGGAGAGTTAGCAGAAGACACGAAGAAACCAGAAGAAAGTGGCTGGAGCAATTGCAACTTAAAAAAATGCACAAAAGGTAGAAACATATCTCTTTATTTTTTAATTTATTAACTGGAATATGTCAGCTCTGGGAAATGTGCATCATTAACGTCTGTGCTTTGTTTAGTACAAGAGGAAATTAATTTATAGTTTTATTTCTACAGTGTTGTTGTACATTCCAAGGTTGGCTTTTGGGGTTCCCAGTTTAATTGTCTTCCTGTTTCTAAATTGTGAGTCCTTGTTTGGTGATGGTCTATGTTCTGCATGTGTAACTGAGCTGAGGTATTCTGTTTATGTAATTCCTATTTGACATTGCCACTTGTTCTCTTTCCCCAGTAGGTCATGTATTGTTATTCTCTGAAATGTATTGTTTTAATATTTGCAGTACTGCCTTTTGATAGGTAGAGTATGGTGCTTTGTGAGTCCTAGTAGTGCTGTTATGATACGGCGGGTTTGATATGGGTTCTAAATGGGCAGTGTTTGTAGTAGTTTCTAATGTGCCTGGCGGTTCGCACTGGATTATAGTAATGTAGAAATCTTTTAGTCTTTCTTTATCCATACAGTCATTAAGATGCATGTTTACTAAAAGTTAGTTATGGTAACATTATGCAAAGTTATGCAAATGAGGCTCATTATGCAAATGAGGCCCCGCACCGAGTCTCCACACATGGCCCTGCACCCCCCTTGGGCCGCCCCTGGAGCCAGAATCAGGCCAGAGGACAGCCTGTCATGCCTCCTTCACCTGTGGGGATATCCTCCCCACAGGCACCCTTGGCATCCATGACTCCAGCCCCCCCAAAACCCCGCCATCTGACCCATGGCTGACATCCCACAGTGGGGACCCCCACACACGGCCCTGGCCCCGGTGGTGGCTCACCTGCCACGATCCTGAAAATTGTGCTGCTTATACCACCTGGAGTGGTATAAGCAACATGCCCCAGCAGGCCCAGCAGGACGTATAGGGCCATGACCTGAATTGATCCTGTACACGCTGCCAGGTGGCCTGCACCTGCTCCACCCCCACTCCACCCCTGGCTGTCTCTCCCCATCCTGAAGCATAGGATGAATGGGGAGAGCCAGTGGGGAATAGAGTCTAGGCAGATTGAGGGCTGCACATCCTGGCGGGACATGTAGCCCCGCAACCCACGTTCTAGAATGAGAGCCATAGGCACACACCTGCACACCATATTCCACACCGATAGACATGGCCGAGCCTCCACCTTTTTGAGTGGCAACGCCTCCACAGTGATAGCCCTACTGTCCATGTCCTGGCCTGCCAATCATGTTCCTCCAGACCTGCTGTTGTGCAAAATAGGAACTCTGGAGCATGCCAAGTCTGTTGCAATTCCACAGATGGCAATAGTGCTGTGGGCCAACTTCTGTGACATATACAGGAGCATAGCACACAGCAAAGTGAAACATGTATGGGGTATAGTATACCTGTGTACTATGAGGGCCAAATCACACTCCCACCCCTGGGCTCTGTTCCTGAGGCAGATGGCCAGCATTTATATCACATCTCTCTCCAACCCAGGGCACGGAGCTCACTGGTACAAATATGTTGCTACTCAACATGAACTGTGTGGTACAATCAGATGCTGCCTCTGTTTTACATCCATGGGGGCCACCAGGAATGTGCACAGCCATTTTCTGGATATACTTTACACATGCTTGCAGCTAGCCATGCCCCTGTTCCACCCCCTTTTGCCCATATACCAATATCCCTAAAGAAGGGGCATGTGTGTACGGGACTGTGATAGTTCAGCATAAAGTGTCAGATGTTTTCCTTCTGGCGAACAACAGCAGAGCACAGGTACCTGCAGCACTGTACTGGGAAATGAAAGAGCTGGTACACACACTGGCGGTCAAACGGGTCTTTATTGACCCTGTCACTCGGTTGCCGGTGACACAAAGATTATACGCCACTAGGTAGCGCTGTTAAAGAACAAAGAGTCCAAGTGTAGGGTAATAAAGGCTTTTATTCCCCGTTTAAAGCAAGGTTCAACTAAGAGATATTTTAGATAACAGAAACAGTCCTTTGTTTCAAAAGGTACCAATATTCACTGGCTAGTTAACTGTTACTTCACAGTTTAAAGCAGGTTTCTTCAAAGTAATATTCAGTATAATAAACATCAAATTATACTTCATTTATTCTTCTTTGGAGCATACACACTCTGGAGCATAGGCAGTGCACCAATCACATTCCATTTCCTCAGGCAAAGGTGAGGGAATAGTGCTGGGAGAATCCACTTCCATCAAATCCTCTCCCCTATACTGATTCAAAGGGTTTTCACTATCCCTGTCTATTTCAGCATGGTAATCTACAACTTGGGAGTTTGGCTTCACATAACCAGGGACTCTTAAGGCTGGCGGTAGTTTAGTGAACCAGTCTGCACTCTTATTTCCCTTAGGAGGAATCCTTCTTTTAGCATAGCTTTTAGCAGTACAATCATTACAGTTAATGTTCAATGCCTCATACCTGGGCTCACTGAGTAAAAACTTCCGGTGCTTATAAAAATGCTTTTCCCTTTGAATAGGTGAAACTGGGCAATGATCCTCTAGAGATAAGCTTCTGTCAGAACCTCCCTCTCTGGTTCTTAGCTTTCTTCTCTCTAGGTTACAAACAGGCAGAGTATAGGAACTAGGCATGGCAGAGCCTCTCACCTTGGAGCAACTTCCACCAAACTCCCCTTGCACAACAGGTCCAGTTTGGGCTTTCTGGCTTCCCACCTTGTGAGGTCTGTTTCTCCTCCAGCTTCCAGCTTGGCTTCTTCCACAGCAATCAGACTTATGTCCTTGATAGCCTCCAGGCTTCTCTGCTGTTTCTCCTTCTAGTCCAGCTCCAGTTCCTTCTTCCTCTTTCTCCTCCTTCCTCAGCTCCTGCTGTGTCCACTGCTTCCTCTGCTTATGCCACTGCTGCTTATGCCACTCCTGCTTATGCCACTCCTCCCCAGAAGCATTCTGCTCTGGCTTATAAAGTGAACCGTTACTGCTGACTTCCTGGTTCCCTTTCAGCTGCAGGTCATCAGTGAGCTTAGGTTCATTAAGACCAGTATGTCTGTTCCTGCTCCCTCTAGCTGTGCCTGGAGGTAACTGCACATCTAGTTCTTCTAAAACAGGATTTCTTTTCTTAAAACCAACTTTATTAGTGCCCGCATCATGACAACCCCCAACGCATTTTGGCCACTAAGGCCTTCAGGGAGAAACAAACCTCAAAATAACATTAAAATCATAAAATAAAAAAATAATCAAACATGAATAAAACCAGTAAACACATATATAAAAATGTGCATCTTAATAACCATATAATATCAATATCAAAAACATAAAATAAATAAGAAATAATATGATTTTAAAAAAATAATGATATATACGAAATATATAGTTAAGCCAATGCTCATATAACCGACAAACAATATGGTAATATCACGTATAATGATAACACATTGAGAAACATTAAAAACAGACAAGAGTAAATACTCTCAAAGAACTATGATATCATCAAATTGAGATGAGGAGGAATGGGACAGGGAACTGTTGTGACTTCATATGCTAAAATAATGCCTTCCTAAATAGGGCTTAGTATAAATTGGAGAAAGAACCCGTGTCTTACGACCGCTTATGAAATCAGAAGAAAGAAAACTTCTCAAATTAAATCACCACAATCACTGCGCTGTCTAGAAATACAAAATGTGTAGAATAAGTGAAATCAAGTTGCCTGAAATGTGTGACAGAAAAGGGAACGGAGGCCTTACCTTGCAGATGGCAGAACAAGCTCACTATCTTGTAAATCAAGGAGTGTATATGCACACTGCCAGACTTTTCAAACTGGCGAGCCTGATTTGTGCCAAAAAAGGGGCAAAGGTCAACTTTGAAACCGTAAGACAAACCATTCAATCAAAAATGAAAAACTTAAAAAAACAGCGGAGAATATCACTATTGATTTTGTTTCCTCTAAGAAAGAACCCAATCTCTGAAGTCATTCTCCAGTTTAGGCCATTTTGCTTTGGGCCCACAATGTGGTCATTTATGGGGGTTCATATTCTCAAGATCCTTTTTCTCCTTTCTCCATTCACAAATGGACATCTCTCCAACCTTGAACTCTCTCGCTGCCACTCTGTTGCTTGTTTCTTCCACTCTCACAATGACTTTTAGTTTGAAGTTGGCGGTGTAGGACTTGTGTTTCATTCCTGGTATCGTCAACAGCAGAAATGGTGTGCACATGCACATTATATGTGTGGTGTGGTGAGGAAAGCACCACTACGCACAGATATGCACAGGGAAATAGAACCTCTACCTTTAATTCTGAATGTGTCAGAGGTTTCCCTAGCAACCAAGAGTCTATGACTCACAAGTTAGTCATTCCTAAGCCCCGCCCACAGCAGCACGTCAGAGGGAAGCCAGACCCTGGTCACATGTGCTGGGAGCAAGGTGTGGCACAGGAAGAGGAACAGTTGAAAAACCTGAGTTTTAGAAACTCAAAGGGGGACGGAGCGAGGGGAGCAAACAGAGCCAAGGAAGCCAGGGAGAGACTTGGACAAGAGAGACACGGAGGACAAGGTCTCAGGCATGGTCTCAGTGAAGGAGCAAGTGAGAGAGTGCTGACAAGGAACGAAAGAAAGTGTGAAGGAAACACTGGAAGCAGAAGTGTGAGAACGGATGAGAGATTGCTAGAAACAGCTGAGAGAACAAGGAATGAAACGCTGTTGCAATCAGACGGAGTTGCTACAAACAGAAGACAGCATGGCTGGCTCACAGGAGAGAGAGAGATACTAAACCCCTCTGGCTCCAGGCAAGTGTGTCTTCCTCCATTCATAGCTAATAAAAGCTTAGAAGAATTAGCTTTAGATTTACAAGCTGATTCTAATCATAAGCAGTGTCCCAGGATAAAGGGGAACCGTTTAGCTAAGTATCCAGTAGCCCAGGTAGCTGAAGAGCTGCTGCAGAAACAAGCCATACTTAAAAGGTTAAGTGACTTGATAGAGAAAGAGAATAGCCAGCTCTCATCCCAGCTGCCATTGAATGTATGTGATACAGAGAGTATTGAAGATATGGAAATTTCTGATGATGAATGCAGCTCTATTGAAATGCAATGTGCTGTATGCCAAGCTTCTGACAGGGAAGAATATTAAAACAGAAAGCCATTGAATGAATGCCTGTTTAGAGAGAGAGAAGCCTGATTTCTGAAGACGTCACAAGTAGGTGATAAAGCTGCTGAGTGCTAAGCTCAACTTATAAAGTTAGAAGCTGCTATTAAATGCTCAAGGAACATTTGAAGAATTGTTTTATACAAGAGTTTGGTTCCTATGAAGAGAGCAACCTTTAAAGAAGATAAAGGTTTTGGAAAGAAGTTGTAATTGTGAACAAAGCAAAGTTCTGCTTGTTTTTCTTTTGAATTTGTGGCTGTGAAGCAAAAGCCTGTATTTTGGGTTTTTCCATTTCCCATCCTGCGTGTAAAGGATTCCCTGAATACGATTAATAAATTTCTCTGTCTATTGCCTAAATCACTGGTTCACAACTCTTTACTTTAAAATGGGACTATAATTCCCAGCAGCCCTCCAGGCAGCCATCTTGGGAAACTTGTTTTAAAGAAAAAGGCGACCTCACCTGGTGTTGGTTATCAACCTGGCCAGCTGGGGGCGACAGTGGGCACGTTATGCAAAGATTCTAGAACAGAATGGCATCATTTCCGTAATATATACGTGTGTGCATGTTATATACGTGGGTGCATTATTTGCGTGAAAATACAGTATATTTTTGCAAAAAAAAAAAAAGGGCTGTGAAAGCATACTTTTTCATGTTTTAGTACTTGCAGACATTGTTTATGGTGTTTTTTGCATGGATTTCAGTTGCCACAGATCATGCTGATTTTGAATAAAATTTAGGAAGTGTTAGCCTTCAAACATTATGGGGGTCATTGTGAACTGTGAATAGCAGGGGTGGACGTCTGGTTTGGACGTCCAATGCCTGCTATTCACAGGGAGCGAATGTTGAACACCAGACTCACTGCATGTACATAGGCGTTGTTTGGGGGGCTCTGAACAGGGGCGGAAGGAGGAAGGCCGGAGGAGGAGCAATGGTGGGGTAGAGGCAGGATCCTGACCCCGGATGTACAGGGCCAATTGCAGTCATGGCCTTGTACATCTGGGGTTGCCTTCTTAGATGGGGACTTATTCCATCTTGGAGGTGGAATACACCTACCCCCCCCCCCCCACCCGACGTTAGAGGACAGCGCAGCGGGGCCAGCACAGACCCGGTGAGTTGTGCAAGGGGAGCCCCACTACCTAATCCTGGTCTTGACAGGCCTAATCGGGGGTTGGGCGGCAGGGAATGGGTAGCTGACCTTGTTTGCAGCCGATCAGGGTTCCTACATGGTGTCCCGGTGCCATGGCGATGGGACATCACAGCACTGAGGCTCCATGCAGGAGCTTTGGGTGGGTTGTACGGGGAACAGGCCAGACGTGCAATGGCTCAGAATCAGGGCATGTCTTGCACATCCAGGCCTGTTGCACCCGATTCTGATCCTGTGGGAACGTGTAGCTCCTGTGGGTTCAGAATTGGGTGCCTATTCAGCACATCCAGATTTTCGGGCTTTATGTAAACTTAATACTTGCAAGACCAAACATTTTTGACAAAGTCTGCTTTGTATGTAAAAAGGGAAAACTATGCCCAACATAATCACTCAAGTTACTATTTTTGCATGCAAAGTAGACTTTGGGAAATTTTACACACTTTAGTACAATGACCTCAGTTTGAAAGTGTGAATATAACTAAACCCTTATGCACATTAGTGAAAAAATAGGTCTAACTGTTTATACTCCTTTTTGTTCACTTACCTTGAAAACTGTCATGCGGTGTCTTTGTGCTATAAGGATGCCTTAATAACCATTGCTGTGGAGGCTATGTAAATATTTCTGAACAGGTACGATTACAATACATGTTGGAAGCCTGTTTGACAGAAAGACACTGTATAAAGTCTAAAGATTATTAGTGCTATTATTATTATATTTTCTACAATGCTTTTGAAAGCATATAAAAAGGTTTAGTGGCATATTTCCCAATAAATGTCTACCACTTCAGCCGGTAAATACCAGCACACATATCATATCAGCGGCATAATTATTTCTCCAACAGGAACTGCATGTGTGTAGGAGGAACAAGGTTCCCGTTGCCGCAGATGTTTACTGCTATCACCATAACATAAATATAACCACAAAATAAGTGTATTGAAGAATGATGTGAAAAGTTGCATGCTACATGAATAGTTTTTTACTCTCCATAAAACATGCTCAACTGTGTATTACTTTGGATGCAACATCGTATGGGGTGAATGTACTAAGAATATATATTGATTGCTACAGCAAAGAAGTTCCACAGGATTACTTACAGTAGTACCAAGAGACCATTGATAAATGTTATTTATGATCTTCAGAATCTTTAGGTAGGCAACTCCTTTTGTGGCTATAAAGACCCACATATAAAAACCCTCTGGTGCAATGACTATAGCAGCAAGGGATTAAAGAGTTCCACTGTCTTTCTGGATTAACATCAGTCTTTCCTAAAATTATTGATTGCATTTGCAGAGTTTATGTTTCCAGTGACTACTGTCCAGATATGTGCTGCCCAGGTGTTAATACCACGGCCATTGGCCATGAAGTCATGCTTATATACAGCTTTGAATAGAGATGTTCAACAGGGTCATTCAGTTTGTAATAACACCTTAAATATTTTGGTTCATGCAAAATCAATCTAATGCATATTAAGCTATGACTTGATGTATGTACAATCAATTTACATTTGTTAAAAAGTTCCAATATGTGTTTAAAAAGTTATTAAAACTGATGTGTGAAAAAAGAAAAGCCTGAAAACTGAGAACAAAAACAACAAATTAAACAAAAATGAACCAAAACCTTTTAGCCAATGTATATATCTTGTTTGAATTGCAAGAATTGATGACCAATTGGCCATTTTCCAGAGGTTATTATTTCTCTGATAGGAGTTTGTTAAGAATTATTTCATTATTGACATAAAAAAGATATTCATGAGCTACTAAATGTATTTCAGTTTAAGCAGAGTGAATGCAGAGGAAATTTTTTTCTATTACTAGACTGCCAGGTTTAGGGTCTCTTTTACTAAACATTAAGCACATGCTATCTGCTGCATGGTCAACTTTATAGCAATAGGTTCTGTGGCAGGCAGCACATCTAAGGCGGTCTTTTATTAAAGTGTGATAGGGCTTTGTACCTACCATGGGTTTATCATGGGAAAAAACATACGGTAGGTGCAACGCTAATGTAGTAAATGCGGGACCTGCAAACCTGTCCTGCCAAGGAACACAGCATCCCCTTCCTGGGAGTGTGTGAGCACTCATGTACCCTGCCAAAGCAGGAACTGCAGACCTAGGGCTGAGCAGGCACCCTCTCATGATCACATCCCACCGTGAGCACCCTCCTCATGCATTCCCCCGGGTAACCTCCCTCCATGATAGACCTCCCTCATTGATACTGCTTTTCAGGACCACTAAGACTTTGGTGGTCTAGGGGTGATTGGAGCAGCAGCCTAGTGCTATGAGGCTAACACAGGGGGATCCCGTTGCTATTTTGAAGACTTGCAGAGCTGGGGCAGGACTAGAGTGGGACCGCCTCTGCCCTGATCAGCCCTAGAACACCAGGATTGAGCCGGATGGATCCTGGGTAATTTCAGGGGGGGGGAGGGTGAAGGTGTGATTTCTATCAGAGAAATTTATTCTAAAGCGGGATTGTTCAAAATGTCTAATCTTCCACCAGCATGTCTAATCTTCCGCTAGACTCGTCATGCCCATATTATCCCTCTTCTCAAGTCACTTCATTGGTTCCCTATCCATTTCCGCCTCCAGTTCAAACTCCTCCTGCTGACTTATAAATGCATTCACTCTGCAGCTCCTCACTACCTTTCATCTCTTATCTCTCCTTACAGCCCCCCTCAGGAACTCCACTCTTCTGGCAAACTGCTTCTATCTGTGCCCTTCTCTTCTATTGCTAACTCCAGACTTCACTCCTTTCATCTTGCTGCACCTTATGCCTGGAACAAACTACTTGAGTCTGTACGCCAGGTACCTTCTCTGAGTGGAGGAGTGGCCTAGTGGTTGGGGCAAGGTACTTCAGGCCAGAAGGTCAGGGGTTCAAATCCCACTAGAAGACAGCAACTTTGGGCTGGAAGGACTGGGGTTTCTAGTCCCACAGGTGCTCCTTGTGGTCTTGGGCAAGTCACTTAACTCTCCATAGCCCATGTTCCCTGTAAAATAGTTACCTCCAAGTTGTAATGCCTTGTTCAATGTAAGCCACACTGATGCAGAATAGCATGGTATATAAGAGAATGTAAATAAATAAGTTTTCAAATCCAGCCTGAAAACTCACCTCTTCGCTGCTGCTTTTAGATGTTAACTCACCTGATCTCCTTGTTTCTTTACCTTTCCCCTTTGTTTTATCCCTGTCTACACCTTCTGTGTTGTCTATCTTGACTAGATTGTAAGCTCTGATGAGCAGGCACTGTCTCTTACATGTCTGTGCAGCGCTGAGTACGACTTGGAGCGCTATACAAATGCTCAGTAGTAGTAGTAGTAGTGGTAGTGGTAGTAGGAGCTGATCGATGGGGAGGGTCTGCCAGGGGAGTCAGATTATGGGAGTTTATCAGTGGTGCGTGGGGTTAGTTATGGGGGGAAAAGGGGTACCAACATGACATGTTGAGTTCTTTTTGTATGGGCAGCAGTCATGCTACTGGACTGATGGCACTGTGACCACCTCTTGATGTGATGTTTAGTGCAGCCATGCTAGACCACATCAACACGGTCACAGCTCTCCCTCAAGGGATTGAGCTTGGCTGAGTCAGTGGAAGCCGGCTCAGTCCCCCTACAACCTCCTGCCCAATCGGGGCAGCCGCAGCAACACACAAAGGAACTCCATCGGGCACTGAAGCAGCAGACCACACCGACATGGTCACGGCTCTCCCTCGTGGGACTGAGCTTGGCTGAGCCAGCGGAAGCCGGCTCAGTCCCCCTGCAACCTCCTGCCCAATCGGGGCAGCCGCGGCAACACACAAAGGAGCACCATCGGGCGCTGAAGTGGCAGACCACATCGACATGGTCATGGCTCTCCCTCACGGGATTGATCTTGGCTGAGCCAGCAGAAGCCGGCTCAGTTCCCATGAAACCTCCTGCCCAATTGGGGCAGCCACAGCAACACACAAAAGAGTGCCATCGGGCGCTGAAGCGGCAGACCACACGAACATGGTCACGGCTCTCCCTCGCGGGATTGAGCTCGGCTGAGCCAGAGGAAACTGGCTCAGTCCCCCTACAACCTCCTGCCCAATCGGGGAAGCCACGGAAACACACAAAGTAGTGCTATAGGGCGCACCTGCGCCTGGCAGACCCGCGCCTGAGGGCCTTGCCAGAGGGCCCTTTGGTGTGGCCCTTAGGCAGGGTACCCAATGACGCCGCCGCTTCCCCGGTCGAGACAGGCACGCCTGTGGACAGCAGAACCTGAGGCCCTCAATAACAGCACCTCGAGGTATACACTTCAAAGTATACCTACCCCGCGGAACCCTGGTTAGAACTTTAAGTATTACCGACCACATCCGCAATTATGAGCTGTTGGTTTGTCCAAGTAGACTTTTTTATCTCAGAAATATTGCCTGTTATACAGACTATTTGACTGTCCTAGCAGACCGTATAGACTAGAACCTGGACACCTTATAACTGCCCTAGCAGCCTAGATATTCAGACCATCTGACTGTAGAATTACTCACTAGAAGTACTACTTTTAAGCTGCCCAGATTGATAGCTAGAAGTTGTAGGTCTGACATCTTGCTGTCCTGTTTGCTAGCCAGAAAGTTTTCCCTGACCCTGCCTTTGATTGTTAGCTAGAAGCTGTAACTCTGACTTCTTATTGCCCTATTTTCTAGCCAGAAAGTCCTCACCGACTCTGCAACCCAAAATGGCACCCTCCCCCATTGCCCTAGTCAGTCATTACCTCCTTGCCAGCCTACTTCACAGCGCCCTTGCCCTTACTACCATTCACAACCCCTTACCAGCCCTACAGAGTTCCGGGAGGAGATGTTGGGTACTTCCTGCAAAGCAGCAGCAGAAACCAAAGTCCCTCTGCACCCTCATTTACTCTACGTATCACTCCAGCACACCCAAAAATTTCTGCAAGAAAAATGCCCTCAGCCTAGCAACCTGAAATTGTATTTATTTATTTACATTCTCTTATATACCGCGCTATTCTGCATCAGTGCGGTTTACATTGAACAAACTGAAATTACATTGAACAGGGCATTATAACTTGGAGATAACTATTTTACAGGGAACATGGGCTATGGAGATTAGGTCCAGATTAGGTCCCTTATAAACGTGCATTCAGTGCGGAAGAAATGGCCTGTCATCGCTGACTTGATAACCCTCCACAACCTAGACATCTTACTGGTTACTGAGACATGGCTGACTAAAGCTGACACGGTCATCATGAACCAACTCATTCCACCCAACTTCTCGTTACACACCTGCAACAGAGCTGACCGGAGGGGCGGAGGTGCATTTGCCCTTACAAGAACAGAGCTCCAATTTCAGCAGACCTCCGCCAGCAGCACCACACACCTCGACACCATCTCCATAACTAACAAGCACTACTCCATCAACCTAATCTACAGGTCCCCGTCTACCTCTCCCGATGACCTCTCAACTATTATAGATCTTGCCTGCAACTCGACGAACCCACACACATAAACTGGATCATGGGTGACTTCAATCTTCCTGCACTCCCAGAAGCCCACTCCAGTGCCTTCCTCGATGCTTTCGATGAGCTGGGCTATTATCAAGTAGTCAATGCACCCACTCACTCAAAGGGCAACAAACTGGACCTAATCTTTGCCCACGGGCAGCCACAGGCCCAAACCATACGCATATCATATCCAGTCCCATGGTTTGACCACAGCCTGCTGAGTTTCCAGATGCCCATACTTCCAGGTCACACCAACAGCCGTTCTACAGCCAACAAAGATACAACAGCAAAAGCACACTTCCGGCCCTTTGACAAGGAACAGATACTCAACAAAACCCGGCCTCTACTCGACTTCCAGACACTAACCTAGAAGAAATGCTCTCTATCTGGAATGAAAGCCTCAGCTCCATCTCCCACCAACCAGTGGCAGACACATCAACAAGGAGAAGGAAGGCTGCGCCATGGTACACCCCTGAACTACGAGCCTCACTACACAATATAAGGAAACTTGAAAGATGATGGTGATGATCACGTTCCACCACTGAGCAGGAAACTTACACCACCCATCTGGAAAAACACCGTCTGGCGATCTCAGAGAGAATGAAGCAGTACCACGTCAAAATCCTACAGCGCTTCCTGAACAAACCACGGGACCTGTTTAACTTGGTGAGATCCCTTACAAACGAACCTTCGCCCACCCAACTGCGCATGCCACAGCCACAGGAGTTTGCGGACTACCTCCAATCGAAATCAATCCAGACTGACAAGTCTGTACCATCCACACCCACACACGGATTACACCACCCAACACCTCTTGCCACCTTCTCAGCACCATCAGTGAGAGACATCAAGGACACCATTTCTGCTATCAACACCACCACAGGCCCAAATGAACCTTGCCCAGCGTTCTGGATAAAAACACTATGCAAAGAGTTCAGCTCTTTTCTAGCCAGGCACTTTCCCATGAAGCTTGAAACAAACATCCATTAGACCACTTCCAAAAAATACCAAACTCGATCCCCAGAAAGTAGACTCTTACAGACCAATTTCAAGCATCCCTCTAATGGCTAAAATAATAAAAAAAACTTGTCCAACGTCAAATCCAACACCATATCAAGACCACCGCTCCCCTTGACCCTAGCCAACATGGATTCAGAGAACTGCACAGAGTTGAGATGCTCCTGACTAGCCTCTTCAGCACACTAGTCACAGGATTGAACAACATAAGACAGGGATACGCCCTAATCTTCCTGGACATTTCCACAGCTTTCGACTCTGTGGACCACAAACTGCTCCTAAGGCGTCTCGCAGAGAAAGGGATCCAGGATACAGCCTTGAACTGGTGCAGATCATATCTCACAGACAGATGGCAGCATGTGCGCACTGGCCTAAAGACCTCCAACCCGTTCCAGCAAGAACAGGGTGTACCGCAGGGCTCCTCGCTCTCAGCACTGTTTTTCAACATATATGCAGCCCATCTGTGCACTCAACCACTCCTTCAATATCTCCTGCCTCATGTACGCGGATGACGTGCTACTCTACATGCCATTTTCAACTGACCATCCGGACATTTCACCCCTAACCACCTGTTTCTACGCTGTAACTGAATGGCTCCACACACAAAACCTCAGAATAAACTTTAAGAAAACTGAGGCACTATTCATCACTGGGAACCAAGTATTCACACCCCCCCCCCCCCCAGCATCTCTAAAGGTGAGAGGAGCGGAGCTTCAAAGCAAAACCTCGATCCGCTACCTAGCGGTCATCCTCGACCAACAGTTGGACATGAAAGCCCACGTAAACAACACCGTCAAAGCAATATACCACAAAATAAGGACGGTCGGGATCTTAGACCCCTATTGGCACCGGAGGATTTCTGGACAGTCTACCAAGCCTTGTTAACACCCCACTTTGACTACACCAACTCAATCCCACAAGGTCTCCCAAAAACCACTCTGAACCCACTGCAGCTCGCAATGAATGCAGCCGCAAGAATACTACACGGAGCTGCCAGGAACGACCATATAACCCCAATTCTGAAACAATTACACTGGCTACCGGTCCACTGCAGACTTGCCTTCAAAATTTAAGTGATGACATTCAAGGCCATCCATGGTATCACTTCCACCTCCATCATGGACCTCCCCACTCCCTCAAACAGAGTCAGAAGGTCAGCCGCTGCTAACACACTGAACATCCCCAGCAAGATCACGAAGTGCTCGCAAGCAACAAGAAACAGGGCCTTCGTGTACTTCGCACCCACGTGCTGGAATGCCCTCTCCTCGACATCTGATCCATAACTGACCTCGCCCAATTCAGAAAGGCTCTGAAACACCACCTGTTTCTCCAGTACTATTCCCACAATGGACATTCACAACACCTAGCCTCACGCAACCGCCAACACAGCACCCCAGACCCAACAACAACACGCAGTCTCACCACCGCCCAGTAATGCCACCAGATACCTGATATGCAAATGTATATAGTACACAACCTCGTATAGAGCACCCAACCCTGTATATAGCTCACAAGCTCGGAAATTGCCTCCAAGCAGTCATGTCCCCACTCCATTGCTGACCCAACTGTTTTGACTGTATATAGTTATTTAATCGAGTAGCCTGCTACTCAGTAGCCTCTACATAGTTACCCCAGTTAACCAAGTTGTAAACCCTGTTCTTTGTAAATACAGTGTGGATGCCACTTACACTGTACAAATTTGTTCTAATTGTAAACCGAGCTGATTTTAAAGAGCGCGGTATAGGAAAACCTAAACTAACTAAATAAATAATCAGCAGTCATGACAGTTAACATGCAGTGCTGTCCTGCATGCTGTCACCAACTGACTTGCCCTGGCTCTGCCCATACCCTGCCAAGTATCCACCCTGGCATGTACTAAGCAGCTAAGCAGTTAGCAAGTGAAGTTTACTGCTCTGGTTAATTTTAGTGTGCGGTAACATTTACCACAGGCTTGAGGTAATGGTTAGTATGAGCTAAAACATGAGCTAACTGTTGCCACGGTTTACTAAACATGCCTCTTTAACCCTATTAACCTATGAATTAATGGGGATAAAATTGATTAGTCTGATGCATATTAAAAAATTCTTGAGGAAAAAAAAATCAAATCCCACTGGAGGACAGCAACCTTGGGCTGGAGGAACTGGGGTTTCTAGTCCCACAGGGACTCCTTGTGGCCTTGGGCAAGCCACTTAACCCTCCGTTGCCTCAGGTACAAAACATACATTGTGAGTCCTTCAGCGACAAGGTAAATATATACCGTACCTGAATGTACACCGCTTTGACCTGGTGAAAAAGCGGTATATAAGCATTGCTAAATAAATAAATGAATGAATAAAATAAACTGAAGGTGTCCAAAAATCAGAAAAAAGGTTTGAAAATAACCTAAAAATGAACAGATTTTTTTTATTACAGATAATCTGCATCTTTAATTGATATTGCTTATATGGCATTGATAGTTTTCTTTTTAACTTTGCTAGCTATAGTTGAACTCTTTCTTTGACAATGACATTTTAAAATGTCTACTGCTGTACTTTGTTATACTGTACTTGGTAAGTAATTTGATTTCTCAGCAATGACACATAGCTACGACAAAGCCTTTAAGGATGTTTAAATTGTCATTTTCATAACACTGGTTATTGAAGATAGGGTATAGTTGGAAGGTGACAAGTTCCAATAATATTTTTTTATGTGTTCACAGCCTTAATGAAGTTTGGCAGCCTCCTATATATTAATGCACTGGTGTTGAAATGGGTATTTCAGGAAAAGATTGAGAGAAACTGAGATTTCCTTTAAAAAAATAAGCAAATTACACAATTCTTAAAATTAATTTTAAACAATGGACAGAATCTTTGAAGGCATTTACATAGATACCTACTCTAGTTACCCATATAAATGCCTTAACCGGAATTTTTGAAAGGCACCTAAACGGATAGTGCCTTTTGAAAATCCCAGATAAGTCCCTAACGTGCCCAGATGATATGCGGTTAGCATCGAGGTGTGTTGGAGGCATTCCAGGGTGGAGGATAGAGCTAAATGGGTAGCAGCAATTTTCAATGCTACCCACTTAGCCCTCTGCACCTGAAAGATAGGTGAGGTTTTTCTTTGCCTATCTTTCAGGCGCAAGGGCTAAGCGGGTAGCATAAAAAATCACTGCTTCCTGGCTAGCTCCTGAGGCTTCCAGGTTGTGCGGACCGGATTTTCAATGATGGGGCCACATATTTTTTTTACTTATTTATTTAACCAGTTTTCTATACCACCTTATCCTTCAATCAAAGCGGTTTTACATTATGTAATCACTACAAATAGGTACTGGATACATTCCCTTGTCCCCAAAGGGCTCACAATCTATGTGTACCTGAGGCAATGGAGGGTTATGACCAATGTTCCCTCTAATTTTCTGTAGGTTGTGTGCGCATAAAATATCAGCTGTGTGCAGCTTTTGAAGGAAGGTTAAATTTTTGTGCGCCACATAACGACAGTCGGAGTTATATACTTTAAAATTTGACTACACGTCAGAATACAGTATGTACTGTCGGAGCTCCCCCTTGTGGCCAGGCAGTTGCCTAGTGGTACGAGAGGGTTCCGATTGTCCTTTGTCTAAATTCAGCCCAAATAGCATGTAGTTGTGTCCTTTAAAGGATTAGAGCCAAGTGCAAAGGTCGCAGGAATATTTCTTTTATTTAAGAAATAAGGATTTCCTAACCAAATTAAATTCTTTGGCAAGAATAGTTTGAAGCTTACAAAACATAAAGTTCAGGATACTTCTCCCATATAAAACACAAGTCTATTGAACAGTCCTTGGCTTGGTTGAGTTTAAACCTTTGTTCCACATGTAAAAACTCTTTTTACAACAGCAGTTTGCTTTCTGGTCCCCAGGAGGCACTATAAATCTCTACTGTTACTTTCACAGCAGATATAGCAATATTCCCTGGTCCACCAAGAGACTTTTCAAATGCAGTAGTATTTCTTCCAGTTACAATATGAACTTTTAGCTTCTTCCTGGCTTTCTTATCCATGCAGCTTTTATCAGCCAAGCTACCATTAAAAGCCTAGCTAAAAGGTTATGTAAAATGTCCTTGTTAAGAACTTCTGGGCTTTCTCCAGCTAAACAAAACCCTATTCAGTTCTTATTCCTCTAGCACAGGTAGCATATTCAGTAATTAAGAACGCCTGGGTTTTCCTCCAGCTCATTAAAACCCTATTCAGTTCTTTTACTCTTCCTTGGCACAGATAGCACAGTCTATCTCCATGTCTGAAACACTGCTTGCATCAAAATTGTCCCCCAGGTCCATATCTTCCTCGCTAGGCTCCCTCAGATATCTGCTCTCCTTAGTATCTGCCTGAGAAGCCTTTGTAGGTTGTAAAGCCTTCAAGACTTGCTCCCAGCCACGCTTTGCAGAACATGAGCTTGTGGGGGAAGGGCAGGAAAAGGTTTCCCTGTTTAGCAGCTCTTTTAAAGCTTGCAAAGGGCTCACCTTGCTAGTAGTGCTCTTCTTTCCTGTGGGCTCCTTACAGTGAGAAGGGCTAGGCCATGAACCTCTGGAGAATATCTCCTCCTCAGAGGAATCCTCCCCTGAGCTCTCCACTGACCTTCTCAGCTCTCTGTTCCTGTCCTGGGTCAGCTTTCTTCGTTCCCCTGGCTCTGCAGCAACTCTGCTTATCCCAGAGCCTCTGTGTCTGCTTTCAAACTGCTTCTGTGCAAGCTGCTTCTGTGTCTCCTGTTTCTCTCGTGTCCGTGTCTCTTTCTCTTTCTCTCTCCGTGTCTCTCTCTGTGTCTGTGCAACCTGTTTGTGAGTGAAACTTCCCTGCCTAAATGTTTGGGGCTGTCCTATGGCTCTTGACTCCGCCCCAAACCACTCCCATCTCCTCCCTCGGTCTCCATGGGAACAGGGCGTGTCCCTAGGTCTGCACTCCTCTGCAGGGAATCTCTATCTTTAGTTTGGGTGTTAACCCTTCCTGTACCTGCATTTTCTTTGGGAAAAGAAAAAAAAGGCTGCTTTTTCTTTCTTTCTCTGCATTCTGAGCCTGCTTCTCCACCACATAACCCCCCCTTAAGATATTCCGGGCTGGCGTCTTTAGCGCACAGCACGGAATCCATCTTTGGGTCTGTGGGCCTGCAGGATACCCATCTAGCCTGTCCTCTCTTGCAGCCAGCCGGGCAAGTGCTACTCTTTCATGCCATGGCTGCAGCACATTAATGTGGAAGATTTGTTCCTTCCCTCTCCCAGTCCCTATGGCATAGGAAACTGGTCCTACCCATCTGAGGACTCTATAGGGTCCTTTCCACCTGCTCTCAAATTTTGAAGTAGGTCCTGTCACCGTTACCAGCACCTTTTCACCCACCTCCAATTGACGTGGTCGGGTGTGCCGGTCATAGTAACCCTTCTGGCGGGCTTGGCTCACCGTCATATTGTCCACCACCACCTGGGATGTCCGCTCTAAGCGTCCCTTTAAATCCCTTAAAAAGTTTGGTACTTCTATCTCCTCTAGCTCGGGTTCCACCCACTGCTCTCTTAAGATATCCAGTACCCCTCTGGGAGTTCTCCCATACATCAGTTCATATGGAGAGACGCCCATTGAAGTCTGCCGGCGCTCCCTACAGGCATATAAGGTGAATGGTAACATTATATCCCATTCAGTCATGTTGCCTTCCAGACTCCTCCTCAACATTCGTTTGAGGGTCTGGTTCTGTCTTTCCACCAGGCCGTTAGTTTGCGGGTGATAGGCAGCAGTTTTTATGTGTCTGATGCCAAAGGCATCCCAGACTTGGGCAAGGTAACGTGAGAGAAAGTTACTGCCCCTGTCTGTTAAAACTTCTCTTGGAAAACCAATTTCGCAAAAGAGCTTTATAATTTCCGTGGCCATGGTTCGTGCTGACACATTGCGTAGGGGAATGGCCCACGGAAAGCGCGTCGCCTGATCCACAATGACCAGTATATACTGATATCCCCTAGGGGTCTTAGTTAGGGGCCCCACTATGTCCATAGCCAATCTGTCCACTGGTTTGGTTACCAGGGGTAAGGGAATTAATGGCACCTTTTTGGGATGAACCATGCTAACCCTCTGGCACGCTGGGCAAGCTTCACAAAACTTTGCAGTCTCTTTGAATACGCCCGGCCAATAGAAGCGGCCCATGATCTGATCTAGGGTGCTATGGAAACCCTTATGCCCCCCTACCGGGTGGTCATGTGCTAACCTTAGGACCAAATTTTTAAAAGTAGTAGGGACTACTAATTGCTTCCGTATGGTTCCTAAATGAGGGTCTAAACTTTCACGGTAAAGTATTTCCCTGTCTAGCACAAATCGTGGCAATGTCTCTGAGCCCGTGTTGGCATACTCAAACACTCGCTTTAGGGCAGGATCCTCCCTTTGCTCATTGGGGAAAGAAGGGAACTTTCCTACCAGCTCTGCAGGAGCCCATGGTAATCCCTCTCCATTGGCTAAGTCCGCCCGATTCTGAGCCCTGGCCTGCCTTCCACGGCGTTTATCTGCCTTACTCTCTCTTTTCCTTTCCCTAGAGGGTGTTATTAACTCTTCGTGTATGGGTAAACTACACATGGGATCTCCACTCGAGTCCTCTTCTTCCTCCCTAGCCTTGGTTTTGTCCCTCGTAGACACTAACCCAGTCTTGGCCTCTAAACCCTTGGCTAGCCCACGTTTGAACTGTGGCCAGTCCCTCCCTAAAACTATTGGATATGGAAGTTTTTGGACTACGGCTACAGTGATAGTTCTCTTCAAGCCCAGGCCTTTCACCATAACTTTCTGTAAGGGATAAGCTGATGCTGCGCCGTGTACACATCGAATCCTTATGTTCCCTTCTGAATGTTTTCCTATGTGACCTCCTCTCCTGGCTTGTATCTCTGCCCACAGCTGTTGGGAAACCATCGACTGGTCGGCGCCTGAATCCAAGAGCGCCTCCACTGGGATGTCCTCCACCTCCACTGACAGCAAAAATCCCTCTCCTCTTTCCTTATAGGGGTTTGTTATTAACACTGTCCTAGTGTGACAATCTTTTTTGAGATGGCCCTTATTTCCACAACCATAACATTTGCGCTGCTCATACCCTGACCTTCCTAGGGGTTTTCCTCGGGTAACCTCTCCTAGCATGGTCCTGCTCATTCTTTCCGGTTCCCTTACACTTGCTTGGCTCAAACCTGCTCCCTTCACATGGCCTACCACTCGAGCTTCTAAGAACCGCTCTGCCAAAGAAGTTGCATCTTTTGTGCTTTTGCAATCCTGTAAGACCAGGAAAGATCGCATTTCCTGTGGCACAGCCTCTATAAACTGTTCTAGAGCAATCATATCCAAAATGGCATCAACAGTTTTTCCTTCAGGCAATAACCACTTGTACATTAATGCCTTGAGGCGCTGACACAAAGCACGAGGCGTCTCATCTGGCCTCAATTTACAAGCCCTGAAAAGACGGCGGTAGACCATTGGAGTCAATCCTAATCGGTCTCTCACGGCCTTTTTTACCTCATCATAAGTGGAGGCAAGCTCAGCAGGAACGGCCCTATGTGCTGCGAGAGCTTCCCCTGTAAGGGAGGCTGCTATACGTATGGCCCATTGCTCTGCTGGCCATCCACTTAGGACTGCCACATGCTCGAAAACCTCAAAGTAATCGTCTACATCATCCCCTGGGGTCAAAGGCCCAAATGAGAAAGTTCCTTTACCACCATGTCCCAGTCCTAGTAAAGTTCCTGAGGAACTAGACACAGTCCTTAGCTCCTCCGACGTCTTCTTTTGCTCCGTCATCCACGTGGTCATCATGTCCAGGAGCGGCTGTTGCTGTTCCCTCATCATGGCAGCCATCCGTTCTTGCGACTTTACCGCTATCTCCTGCTGTTGGCAGAAGCAGTCTGCCATCCAATTGAGAAGCTCGGCACGCTCCATACTGCGATGCTGGAAAGAAAACAGAGAGGAAAGACACACCAAGTGTGGCCCTTATCACAGCACCCCCTCTCCTCCACCTGCAGAACCTCCCCCCTTGCAGCAATTCTGGATTAACCCCTTTAAATACGGGTTTACCTGCTGCAAGTGGTGAATCAGGCCTCTCAGCACCGTCGGTACCAGCTGGGCTCTCCAACTCTGGTCCACTCTGCTGAGTCTCCGGTCCGGGTTCTCTCTGCAGAAACTTTCAGGAAGGCTTTCAGGATGTCTCTCTGGCCACCTTTTAAATCCTGATGTTCTTTGTAGCTTCAGTTGGTAGGTTTTTTCCTCATCCAATAACTACGCCACCTGTCGGAGCTCCCCCGTGTGGCCAGGCAGTTGCCTAGTGGTACGAGAGGGTTCCAATTGTCCTTTGTCTAAATTCAGCCCAAATAGCATGTAGTTGTGTCCTTTAAAGGATTAGAGCCAAGTGCAAAGGTCGCAGGAATATTTCTTTTATTTAAGAAATAAGGATTTCCTAACCAAATTAAATTCTTTGGCAAGAATAGTTTGAAGCTTACAAAACATAAAGTTCAGGATACTTCTCCCATATAAACACAAGTCTATTGAACAGTCCTTGGCTTGGTTGAGTTTAAACCTTTGTTCCACAAGTAAAAACTCTTTTTACAACAGCAGTTTGCTTTCTGGTCCCCAGGAGGCACTATAAATCTCTACTGTTACTTTCACAGCAGGTATAGCAATATTCCCTGGTCCACCAAGAGACTTTTCAAATGCAGTAGTATTTCTTCCAGTTATAATATGAACTTTTAGCTTCTTCCTGGCTTTCTTATCCATGCAACTTTTATCAGCCAAGCTACCATTAAAAGCCTAGCTAAAAGGTTATGTAAAATGTCCTTGTTAAGAACTTCTGGGCTTTCTCCAGCTAAACAAAACCCTATTCAGTTCTTATTCCTCTAGCACAGGTAGCACATTCAGTAATTAAGAACTCCTGGGTTTTCCTCCAGCTCATTAAAACCCTATTCAGTTCTTTTACTCTTCCTTGGCACAGATAGCACAGTCTATCTCCATGTCTGAAACACTGCTTGCATCAAAACTATCCCCCAGGTCCATGTCTTCCTCGCTAGGCTCCCTCAGATATCTGCTCTCCTTAGTATCCACCTGAGAAGCCTTTGTAGGTTGTAAAGCCTTCAAGACTTGCTACCAGCCACGATTTGCAGAACGTGAGCTTGTGGGGGAAGGGCAGGAAAAGGTTTCCCTGTTTAGCAGCTCTTTTAAAGCTTGTAAAGGGCTCACCTTGCTAGTAGTGCTCTTCCTTCCTGTAGGCTCCTTACAGTGAGAAGGGCTAGGCCATGAACTTCTGGAGAATATCTCATCCTCAGAGGAATCCTCCCCTGAGCTCTCCACTGACCTTCTCAGCTCTCTGTTCCTGTCCTGGGTCAGCTTTCTTCGTTCCCCTGGCTCTGCAGCAACTCTGCTTATCCAAGAGCCTCTGTGTCTGCTTCTGTGCAAGCTGCTTCTGTGTCTCCTGTTTCTCTCGTGTCCGTGTCTTTCTCTTTCTCTCTCCGTGTCTCTCTCTGTGTCTGTGCAACCTGTTTGTGAGTGAAACTTCCCTGCCTAAATGTTTGGGGCTGTCCTATGGCTCTTGACTCCGCCCCCAAACCACTCCCATCTCCTCCCTCGGTCTCCATGGGAACAGGGCGTGTCCCTAGGTCTGCACTCCTCTGCAGGGAATCTCTATCTTTAGTTTGGGTGTTAACCCTTCCTGTACCTGCAGTTTCTTTGGGAAAAGAAAAAAAAGGCTGCTTTGTCTTTCTTTCTCTGCATTCTGAGCCTGCTTCTCCACCACAGTACACCACATTAATTTTAATCAAATTAAAAGAAAATAGACGTTTACTAAATGAAGCGGGAAATTTCTAGTAATTACAATCATAACTTTTAAATTTTAAGACGTCTGTGTTGTTTTCTATAAGAATCAGAGCCATAATTTTTGTGCGCTCTGTTGTAAAGTATGTGCGCTTGCTCATCAAGGTGTGCGCGCGCGCACACGCGCACATCTTAGAGGGAACAGTGGTTATGACCCCAGCATTGAAAATCTGGGTAAGATGAATGGTGGGTGGGCTATGCATTGACGCAGCACATAGCACCACCCAAATGAAAATCAGGCCCAATATATTTTAGATATGATTTTTCAGTATCTAAGGGGCATGCTTATTAAAGTGCCATAAGTAGTGAAGAGCAAACACACATATATCATGTAACAATACCACAGAGGGGCATAGCAGCAGGGTTGTGGCCATGGTAGGGGTGTATGGCTGCATTAGGTGCTATCTCTAGTGCAATAGTAGAGTATGCTTGCCCGTAAAACATGCACACTGCAAAGGCACTTGTTATGAGCGCCTTGCTATTACATGTATCAGTGCAATATTATGGCAGGAAGTAAGGCTCTAAGCCTCTTCAGATTTATCATACAGCAATACCTAGGCCCCTAACCTACTAACAAGGCACTTAGTTGTTGTTGTTAAGTGTCGTCAAATCAGTGTTGACTCATGGGGACTCTTTGGATAGTTGTCCTAAACTGTGTTTGGTTTTCAGTCAGGCGACTCACTGTTGATAGAGTGGCATCCATAGTTGCTGTTATTGTATCGATCCATCTCATTGCTGTCCTTCCTCTTTTGTGTTGACCTTCCCTAATGATGTCTTTCTCTAATGATCTCTCTCTTCGCATGATGTGTCCAAAGTATGAAAGGCTAAGTCTTGTCATGTGAGCTTCTAAAGAAACCTTAGGTTTGACCTCCTCTAGTACTGACTGGTTTCTTCTTCAGGTAATCCACGATATACAGTATTCTTCCCCATTACCATAATTCAAAGGCATCAATTTTCTTCCTATTTTTTTTTTACTTTCCAACTTTTGCATCCATATGACATTATTGAAAATACCATGACTTGGACAAATCAAATCTTTGTATGTCCTTCATAGCCATTATGCCAAAAATGATGCATCATCAGATTTCTTGACTGCTTGTCATTTCCTTGATTATAATTGATCAAAGTAGGCTAAAGTTGTCCATTATTTCTATTTCTTCTTCATCAACAATGAACTTATTGATTTTAACTGGTGTCATGATCTTTGTCTTCAAGTTAAGATACAGGTCCATTTTAAGACTATGTTCCTTGATGTTAAGAAGAAAATATTTCAGATTGTCTTCATTTTCAGCCAGTAATATGGTATGATCAGGATAACGAAGGTTGTTGATGAGTCTTCCACCAATCCTCATACCTTGGTTGTCTTCATACAGTCCTGCTTCTCTGAAGATTTATTCTGCATATACTGTAAATTAAACAGGTAGGGGAAAGTATGCAGCTTTGTTGTTCCATTCAAATTATTGATTTCTGATCACTGTAAAGTTTGTGCAAGAAAGCTATCAGGTGTTCTGGTATGCCCACATTTCTTAATGTGGCCCATAGTTTCTCTGAGGAGGAGGAGTAGCCTAGTGGTTAGAGCACTGGCTTGGCAACCAAGCAACCAGGGTTCAATTCCTGCTAGCACTCCTTGCGGCCTTGGGCAAGTCACTTAACCCTCCATTGTCTTGGAAGAAAGGCCTGGCAATCTACTTCCAGTGACACTGCCAAGAAAACCCAGGAGCTTCTGGGTCACCAGGAGTCAGGACTGACTCAAAGGCACACATTGCATTTGCATAGTTTCTCATGGATTACACAGTCAAAAGCCTTGCTGTTGAGGCCAATTCCAATGAGGACATTGAGGTCTGTGAAAAACACACAAGATGTGAATGTGCACCACTTAAATAGTATATCATGCATTCACAAATCTTCATACATGCAAACACAGAATACACACCTAAACATATAAATGAATAAATATACACAGTGCAATGTACTGTCCACCTGGCATGCACATAAAAACAAGCAAGACATGCACTGTGCATTCATACAGCATGTCCACATGGATGTCTGAAAACATCCAGACCTGTACTGTGGCCCACATGCAATAGGAAACAGGATGGATAGATGCCCTACCCCCACCCCCCAGGCAAGCATGTAACACAGATCAGAAAATGGCCACATGCCTCCCAAACCTTTCCAAGGCATGCTCTGCAGGCTAGTTCTGGAGAAGGAGACAGTCCTGCTACCCTGGGGCACAGAAGGCCAGCCCATGCTGCAGCATGCAGGGGCAGGGAGCATGCCAGGACCACCCTGTAAGCAGGGAAAACAGAAACCTGGCAGACAAGCAAACAATAGAGAGTGACCGAGAGTGCAGAAAGAAGGGGGTAGAGGGGAGGCTGGGCAATGGCAGAAACATGAACAGTGCACAGTGTCAGGGGAGCAACCCCTAAGCAAAGTGAGTGAGGGTGTGGAGCACATATACATTGTGACTCAGAGAACAGTATGTAGGTGAAATAGGTACCAGGGACAGATGAGTCAATAGAGAAACATATAAACATACACATACACATACACACACACACACTAATGTCCCTGTGGAGTGTGCAATGCTGAGGATGAAATATCTCCGTGAAGCAGAGAACTGAATAAATCACAAAGAAAGAACACAGTGAAGCACACCAACCATCTCACACATATGTAACAGTGAGAAACACCCCCAGATCATGCCAGCCCAAGCCATGCAAAAGGAAGACAGTAAAGCACAGCCAAGAATGGCAACAGGAATGTGCCACAAGCAATGGCCTGTGAGGTGAAAGGTCTGCACAAAAAAAAACAAAAAAAACCCCAGAGTAGGTAGGAATTGAAACCATAGCCTCCAGCACCTAAGACACTGACTAAACCACTATGCCAGAGTCCCATTCCATCCCTCAAAAGACAGGCAGCAGTGCCCAATCACAACCACAGGGCAAAAGGCAGTGAGAACACACCGCACAGAACATAACGCAGCAAACCCCCAATTGCCCTGACACCCTGCTAGGTCCAAAGAAAGATGTGAAGACCCGTGGTGGTGTATGAACAGCAGCAGTAAAGCAGAGACATGAGGAGCAGACATAACTTATGCAGAAGTGACGGTCATGACTGTCATGACTGCTGCAAACCTAAATCATGTGGAGACAGTGCCCCAAGAAAGCCACAGGGATACATGAAAACTCAGAACAGAGAAAATGTGGGTGGCACACCAGCAGCACACCCAAAACAAGCAAATCCCCAGCACCCAGGGAGTGGCTAAACCACTAGAACAGAGCCACACTCCATGAGGAGGCAGGATGTGTACATGCAAAATGTCAATGGTGATGGGCCCAGCACAGGCAGACAGAGACAGATATGCAAAGGAAAGGAGCAGTGCAATGCCACAATGTTCCCATCACCACAGAAACCATGGTGCCATGCACAGGTGACAAAAACAGGCCTGAAAACAGCATCCAGTGGCCACAATGGGCACCTCCAGTTGGGCCGCATATAGCACAGATCCCACAGGAAACAGGTCTGGCGGTCCATCTGAGCAGTGAACCACCATCTCCATAACCCCCAGTCCATGGCCCGGCCAGTATGCTCTGCAGACACACATAAATCAGGAGGCCAGGGGTTGCAGGGCAAACTTCAGTCCAGGGAGAGTCAGCATATGAGATGTGTCAGCACAATGGGTCCAGTTCCAGCACCCGCAGGTGGGTGGAGAATACACAGGCAGTGATAGGGACAGACCTGTGAGAGATAAAACACAGACACTCATGTAGTGCATCACTGTTTGTGTCCACAGATGCTTCCGCATTATGAGGGACACAGAAGCATACCATGTGTGCTTCAGGGCTATCTGGTGCACATGACTTTGCCTGCTCAACCGTATCTGCCAGCAGCTTCAGCGGGAGCAGGGAGAGTATGCACGTGCTGTGACAGTGTAGGTGCCATAACACCTTACCTGCCCTAGCACAAATCAGCCTGCTCACTGCAGGGATGACTGCAGACAGATCATGTGGCGGTGACACGCTTGTCATGCACCCCCAAGTACTGTCACTAATGCACAACCCCTTTATCTCCCCCACAGCCCCGACCCTGCACCAGATGAGGCTGAGAAAGTGGAGGTGGAGGATGATGGCCATGAGGCGGCAGAGAAGATGCATGGAGATGCTCTAGGGCAGCCGTGGACATGAGCGGGGGCAGTGGTCAGGGCCCCATACCAAGCATCCCAAGCATGGAATCCACTGGGCCCACCACTTTGACAGGCACAAGCAGCCCCGTAGTGCTATCTATCTCCCCCCTCAGGAGAAAGTGGGGTTGAAGAGGAGGTCACCCTGACAGCTACAGTGATACCCAGCTCCCCTGAGGTGGAGGGGCAGGATAGCATAGTGGGGGACATGGAGGGCACCACACCGTGGCAGGCCCTGTGCCAGGTCAGCAAATCAGCATGGGCTATGGGCAGTGAGCTGGAGCATAACTGGGTGGGCACCCCTGAGGAGGCAGAGGGGGCTGAGGAGACAGACTCCCTTGAAGAGGGTGAACTGTGTGATACACAACCTAGTGCAGGTCTATGGCAGGAGGAGGAAGGGGCCAGAGTGGGGCCTTCTGGGCATGTGAGCAGATGGGAGTGTGCACAGCACAGATGGAGTGAGTGGAAGTGAGCAGGAGGAGATGGAAAGGGATGAGAGGGAGCAGAGGGAGGTGGGAGAGGATGGAGCGAGCAGGGGGAGGTGGGAGAGGATGGGAGCATGCAAGCAGAGGTTTATTTATTTATTTTTATTTATTTTATTTTTTATACCGTGCTCTTTAAAATCAGTGCAGTTTACATGTATACTAACAGGTACTTTTTATTCCTTTGTCCCCGAAGGGCTCACAATCTAAGTGTACCTGAGGCAATGGAGGGTTAAGTGGCTTGCCCAAGGCCACAAGGAGTGGCCATGGGACTAGAGACCTCAGCCCCTCTGGCCTGAGGATGCTTGTCCCCATGTGGGAATTGAACCCCCGGCCTTCCAGCCTGAGGTTGGAGGGGATGGCAGTGCAGAGGTGGAGGATTGTGGGAATGAGAGTGAACAGAGGAATTATAGTTTCCTAGACCATGGGATGCTGTTCCAAGTGTTGCAGAGCAGAGATGGCATCCATCTGTCCAAGAAAGGTCAACGCACCTTCGGTAGTAGACTGGCTAATCTACTGAAGAGGGCTTTAAACTAGATTCGTTGGGGATAGGTGAAGAAAGCCCCCAGGTAAGTGAAAGCCCCCAGGTAGGTGATACATTAAATACCTTTATGGAAATGGGTAACAGGGGTAACATATGGAAAGCAGTGTGTATAAATGCCCATAGCATGGGAAATAAGATCCCTGATGTTGAAGCTTTGGTGGGAGTGGCTGACTTGGATTTAGTGGCAGTTACAGAAACATGGTTCACAGAAAACCATGACTGGGATGTAACTATACCTGGCTATACTTTATTCAGTAAGGACAGGGTAGGAAGAAGGGGAGGAGGGGTGGCACTATATGTAAAAACTACTATTAAAGCTTTGGAATTACAGAGCTTAAAAGGGAGAGAGGAGGCATTGTGGGTTAAACTAGAAAGAGGGAAAGAGAAATCTATTTGCATTGGTGTGATATACAGACCTCCCTCACAAGAGGAAGAGGTGGACAGAAAGTTAATTGAAGACATACGCAGCATTGCTAGGAAAGGGGAAGTGCTACTGATAGGAGATTTCAATATGCCAGATGTTGATTGGCACATTCCTGCTGCAGTATCATCTAGAAGTAAGGAGATCCTGGATTCTCTACAGGTAGAACTATTCAGGAAATTGGTAACAGACCCCACACGTGAAGGGACCATACTGGACTTGGTGCTTACCAATGGTGAAAGTGTTTCTGATGTTGTAGTGGGAGATCATTTTGCATCCAGTGATCACCAGATGGTGTGGTTCAGTATTAGGACTAGGGCTGTTAGAATCCATTCCAAGGTGAGGATCTTAGACTTTAGGAAGACTAACTTTGCGAAGATGGGCCAATACCTCAGGGAGTCGTTAGTGGGATGGGAACAGCTGGGGGATGTAGAAAAAAAGTGGGCAAAACTGAAAGGGGATATTTTAAGGGCAACCAGCCTTTTTGTTAAAATGGTAAATAAAGGCAAAAGGAAAAGGAGACCGCTATGGTTTTCTAAGGAAGTAGCTGAAAAAGTGAAGAAAAAGAGGGAGGCCTTCATGAAATACAAGAGATCACAGAGAGAGGAAGACAGGCATCTGTATTTGGAAAAACTTAGAGAAGCTAGCAAAGTAGTCAAGAAGGCAAAGATTCAAAAGGAGGAGTCAATATCCAATGCAATAAAATGGGGGGATAAGACATTTTTCAGATATATTAGTGAGGAGAGGAAGGGCAAAAGTGGTATTGTCAGACTCAAGGGTGTAGGGGGGGAATATGTAGAAGCTGATAAGGATAAAGCGGAATTGCTTAACAAATATTTTTGTTCTGTGTTCACAGATGAAAAACCAGGAGCAGGACCTCAGAAAACACCCACAAATAGGAACAGAAGCGAGGGACATCTTGAACAATTTTCAGAAGACTGTGTTCATGAGAAACTAGCTCAACTTAAAGTAGACAAAGCGGATGGGGGGCGGAGCCTGATGTCCAGCGGGTAAGACGCTTCGCGCTGAAGCTCCCGAGAGGCCTACTTAGAATCCTGACTTAATACCTATACAAACTTACTATTTCGCTCCGGGCTGACCGGGGTACCTCGGGGGGGATGGCGGCCCATAAACCAGCGCGCTTGGACTTCGGGTCTCCTTCTTCTTCTCACGGAAAACGCTCCAAAACAGAGGTGTCCTCCCCACAGAAGATGGTTCCATTTCGGGAAAACCCCGAAATGCACCTGGAGATTTTAGAGGAAATACGCGGCGTGAAGGAATTGGTGCAGTCCAATGGAGAAGCGCTTAGAGCCATGCGAGAAGACTTTGGAGTGCTCCAGGACCGGCTTGAAAGTCTCTCATTACGGCAGGACAATATGGCGGGGGTCCTCGACTCGCACGCGGTGCGCTTGGGCACACTGGACAAGGCTGAGCGCCAGATACAGAATCTTCAAAAGGAGTTAGAAGATAGCAATAATCGAGCCCGTCGCAACAATGTGAGGCTCATTGGAATACCGGAGGGGGTGGAAGCGGGAGATATGAGAGAATTCCTGCTCAAAACTCTTCCCTCCTTGCTGAAGATCACCTTTCATAAAGAACTGGAAATCGATCGTGCACACCGTGTTCCTACCCACATGGCGCTCAACCGAACGACCCCCCGGCCTATTATCTTTCGCTTGCTACGATATCAACAAGTGGAACAAATTTTAAATGCTGCCCGGGCGAACCATCATTTGGAATTTGAAGGTCACAAAGTCTCCTTCTTCCCTGATTTGGCAAAGCCTACCGTTGACCGACGGAAGAAACTCCTTGCTTTTCGCCCTCGACTTCAACAGCTACAGGCTCGCTTTGGCCTGTTGTATCCCGCGAAGCTCCGAGTGACTCTCCACAACCAAACCAGGACATTCGAAGATCCTGATCTACTATCAACATTTTTAGACTCCAAAGAAGCAGAGCAAATGCGCTAATCCAACGACTTGGACTTTTATTTGCCGGCTCTGTCCGCCATTTTGAAGGGCCCGATGCGGCGGTCATAGTCAAGCACAGAGACTACCTGGACTTTCTTTCTTTCTTTCTATGACTTTTTTGTTTTTTGGTCTCCTATCCCTCCATGATGTGTGCCTCGGTCGGATTCGGAGCACGCACAGTCCTACAGGTTATGTGTTTTTTCAATTTCGGCCTTCTCTGGGGCTTCTCCCCGCAGACACATGGTCGCCAGTAATTTTTGGGGTTCTGCTTCTTCTCTACCGCGCTGCGGTTTTTCTTTTTTAATGTGGGGCGCTTCATTGTATTATCTAAGCTTATTTTCTTTTATGCCATATGTACAGCCCGATACAGTCAATTTGAGGGACATTGTGAAATTATGTGCGCTATCATGCTCAGAATTTTTAACTTGTCTGAATGGCCTTATGTAAAATCTTATCACTCAACGTAAAGGGCATTAATAGTCCAATCAAAAGAAAGAAAATCCTTAGCTATCTTAGCCATGAGCATGCTGACTTAGCGTTTCTTCAGGAAACGCACTTAAACTCTGCTGAAACACTGAAACTCAATGTTAAGCCCTACATGGTGGCTGCCTATTCTCCCGCCGTTTCCAAACGGTGCGGGGTAGCCATTCTGGTTAAGAAATCTTTGCAAGCTACTGTAATTGATACTAGCGCTGACAAGGAGGGTAGATGGGCCCGAGTACATCTTAAGGTTGGAGATAGTGAATTTACATGTATTTGCCTTTATGCCCCGAATGTGGACAACCCTGCTTACTATGCAAGTATTGCGCAGTTGGCACAGGCCTCTGCCAATACTCCATTAATACTTGGTGGTGATTTTAATCAAGTGTTAGACCCTCTGATAGATAGACAGCCGCCTAGAACGAGTAGTCCACCCAAGAGTCTTGCTACCCTTACAGCTCTGATGCAAGATCTTGCGCTGGTAGATATATGGAGGCTGCTTCACCCCTCCGACTTAGAGTTCACTTTCTTTTCTGCCCCCCATCACTCCCAATCTAGAATAGATTTCTTTCTCATTTCCAAAGCACTGATTTCTCAAGTAGACACGACTCGGACTCATCCTCTCCATATTTCAGATCATGCTGCCATATCTTTATCATTACATGTCACTGCGCGGGACGATTCTCCCCGAGCTTGGTTTTTTGATAGATCCTTACTGGGTCAAAAAGATTTTCAGGTTGATATAAAGGCCGCTATCCAAGATTATTTTCATTTTAACTCACCCCATGACACAGCGAGCTGGGCTTGGTGGGAGGGTTTTAAAGCATCTATCCGCGCAACTATAACTAGCTATCAAATTCGGCAGGGGAAACAAAGAAAGCAGCATTTACTGATTCTAGAGCAGCAGATACAAGCTGGGGAGCGTCTCCTCACGTCCCGTACTGACCCATGTATTTTACTCCGTTTACAACGCTTGCGTTTTCAATACAATCAGCTTTTGTACACTGCTGCTGTTAAAAATATTGAATCACAACAAGGGCTATATTATCGGGAAAATAATCGTGCTGGCAAATTATTAGCAAATGCCCTAAAAGGTCAAAAAGAAGCCAAGCGTGTTACCGCCCTCCGTAATCCGTCGGGGGGGGGCTTGGTCACTAAAGATACCGAAATCTTAGAACTCTTTCGTGATTTTTATACTCGGCTTTATCAATCTGAATGTGATTTTGAGCCAGATGTATTTGAACGCTTACTTTCAGGGGTACAAAGACCGACCCTATCTGACGAAGATAGAGTGGCCTTGGACACACCATTTACTGTCTCAGAAATTCATTCTGCTATCACGAAATGTGCCTCAGGTCGAGCCGCAGGCCCAGACGGTCTCCCTGCTGAATTCTACAAAACCTTTCACGCCGACTTAGCTCCAGTTTTGAAACTTTATTTTTCTGCTCTGGCCGAGGAGGGTTCTCCTTCTGGGTCCTTTTCAATGGCAAATGTAGTAGTTTTTGAGAAAGAGGGGAGAGACCCGCAACTAACAGCTAATTTTCGTCCAATTTCCCTCCTAAACGCGGACTATAAAATATTTGCCACCATTCTCTCTACCCGGCTCTCTGATAGGATGCCTACCTTAATACACCCAGATCAATGCGGTTTCATTCCTGGTAGATCAACTGCTGACAATGCTCGGACTCTATGCCATGTACTGACTACCGCAGTTAATCTTGATCGCCCATTTGTTGGCCTCTCACTTGATGCTGAGAAGGCCTTTGATCGCTTAGAGTGGCCCTTCCTGTTTGCAGTCCTCCGCTGGTACGGATTCGGGGAAGGTTTTCTCCGTTGTCTTCGTACCATGTACGCACAGCCTACAGCCAGTATATGTGCCAATGCTTTAAAGTCTCAGCCTTTTCCCCTTCAACGCGGCACTCGCCAGGGATGCCCACTGTCTCCACTTCTCTTCGATCTTGCACTCGAACCCTTGGCTTTACTAATCCGGCAATCGGAGGAGATTCATGGAGTCCCCTTCACCCATAGGGAAATCAAAATTTCAGCGTATGCTGATGACCTTATGCTTTTTGTCTCTATAGACTCAGTACCGGCTGTCCTAGAGCAAATTGGTAAATACTCACAACTGTCCGGTTATAAGATAAATTGGACCAAGTCGGTAGCCTTTCCATTAAATCCTTTGCTTCATCAGGCAGATATGCAACCCTTCCCCTTTTTATGGCAACCTCGCATGGTCAAATACCTTGGGGTTCACTATTGTTCTCCTTTGGAAGACACTATCTCCTTCAATGCCAAAGACTTAACCTCTAAAGTCCGGGCGCTTACTCACCGCTGGACTCCTTTAACACTTACCTGGTGGGGTCGATTAGAAACCATAAAAATGATGATTGTTCCGAAAGTGAATTATATCTTAGAAATGTTGCCCTGTCTCTTACCTCGACGTATATATAAAGATATAGAGGGCCTTCTGACTAGATACTTGTGGCAAAACAAGACACCTAGGATAGCGAAACATAAGCTGCAAGCAGATAAGGAAAATGGGGGTGTCAGATTCCCTGATTTCCTGAAGTATCATCAATCTTTTCTTCTCAAACAAGGCGCTCGTTGGCTGGAAGATCCAGTACCGAGTAGACCTGTGTGGCTAGACATAGAAGAGGACCTTTGCAAACCGATTCCTCTTACTTTTCTCCCTGGTATGACTCTCCCATCAGACTCCCACTTTCCACCAATGCTTTTAGACACCTTAGGTGCCTTTAATAATCTTATGCAATCTTTAGACTCCCGACTCTGTCCGTTAGACAAGCTCCCACTTTGGTACAATACTCGATTTCGAATACAAAATAAGCCGATGGCGTGGAGCCCCTGGTACACTAGGGGCATTTGGATTCCTAGTCAGTTGTTCCATGAAGGTCGCTGGAAAACTTTTAGTGAATTGCAAATTGAATTTGGTCTCCCAGCGAAACACTACTTTCAGTTGGTGCAACTTCAGCATTGCCTTCGGAGTGCTAAGGTGCTCCCGCCATCGGCCTCCCCTACACAAGGTTGGTTGGAGACTATCCGATCTATCGGTAGTTCACCGGGTGTAGCATCCAATTTTTACAAAACCTTATGTAATGCTATATCTAGAGATACCCCTATAGCGCAGAAAGCATGGGAGAGAGAATTGCATGTGACTTTGACCCCGGAGCAATGGAGCCTTGTCTGGAGTAGAGTGACACGGGTCTCCCGATCCGCCTCACTCACTCAGACACTCTTCTTTCTAGCCCACCGGTGTTTTTACACTCCTGACAGATTAGCCAAATGGAACACTACTCAGGGCAATAGTTGTTGGACATGTCATGCGGCCATTGGTTCACTACCTCATGTTATGTATGAATGTCCCGCACTACAGTATTACTGGCGTCGGGTCTGGGGTCGTATCCAGTCTATTTTGCACTTTCAAGAGCCCCTTTCTTGGAGGATAGTGGGACTTCGCTCAGCTGCGGGGATCCCCTCTCTTCCAAAAACGGCTTACTTCCTTTTGGACTTTATGCTTGGCATTGCTATTTCCCTAATTACGAAATACTGGAAAAATAGCTCCCATCTGAGCCCCAATGAATGGTGGAATCATGTCTGTCTCTACAGTAAATATGAACAAATACCTCGTATGTTTGCTTCCCCCATTCAGACTCCTCATCATCGATCTAAATGGAAGATGCTCAATGACTATGTACATTCTGCTCAATGCTCTCATCTGACTGTCTAAATTTGTATATATCTTTGTCCCATGATTATTCTGTATCGCAGATACTCTTTTGATTGTTTTGATGTATAATCACTGTTGTTTGGAAGCGCTCACATGCTGACATAATCAGCTAGAGAAGAAGCGTGGGGGTGGGGGGTAATTGGGTTTACTTTTCTTTATTGTATACTTGTTTTGTCTCCTTTGGTGTGTTGTTTCTTTTGTTTGTTGCAAAATGAAAATAAAAGTTTAAAAAAAAAAAAAAGTAGACAAAGCGATGGGACCGGATGGGATACACCTGAGAATACTGAGGGAACTTGGGGATGTTCTAGCAACTCCACTGACTGACCTTTTCAATGCCTCGTTGGAGTCGGGAGTGGTGCCAAAGGACTGGAGAGAGGCTCATGTGGTGCCTTTACACAAAAGCGGAAGTAAGGATGTGGTTGAAAACTACAGGCCAGTTAGTTTAACTTCGGTGGTGAGTAAATTATTGGAAACGCTGCTGAAAGAGAAAATAGTGAGGTTTCTGGAGTCCAGCGGATTACAGGATCCGAGGCAGCATGGATTCACCAGAGGCAGGTCTTGTCAGACAAATCTGATTGATTTCTTTGACTGGGTGACCAGGGAGTTGGACCGAGGGAGAGCTCTAGATGTGGTGTATTTAGATTTCAGTAAAGCCTTTGACACTGTTCCTCACAGGCAACTTATAAACAAACTGAGCACCCTAGGGATGGACCATAAAGTTACTGCTTGGGTTAGAAATTGGTTGGGTGGGAGGAGACAAAGAGTACAAGTAAATGGAGCTCACTCTGAGGAGAAGGATGTTACCAGTGGTGTGCCCCAGGGATCTGTCCTTGGTCCAATTCCTTTTAGCATCTTGGTTAGTGATATAGCGGAAGGGCTGTCAGGTAAGGTTTGCCTCTTTGCAAATGATACCAAAATCTGCAATAGAGTAAACACCCAGGAAGGTGTAGATAACATGAGGAGGGATCTAGCTAAGCTTGAAGAATGGTCTAGAATTTGGCAGCTGGGATTTAATGTTAAAAAATGTAAGGTCATGCATTTGGGCTGCAGCAATCCAAGGGAGCAATACAGTATAGGAGGTGAAGTACTTTTGTCCACTAAAGAAGAGCGGGACCTAGGCGTGGTTGTGTCTGATGATCTTAAAGTAGCTAAACAGGTAGAAAAGGCGAGGGCAAAAGCTAGAAGGATGCTTTGATGCATACGGAGAGGAATGGCTAGCAGAAAAAAGGAGGTGATAATGCCTTTGGTGCGACCCCATTTGGAGTATAGTGTGCAATTGTGGAGACCGCACCTTCAAAAGGATGTGAACAAGATGGAGTCGGTGCAGAGGGTGGCTACTAAAATGATTAGTGGGCTTCATTATAAAGCATATGAGGACAGACTTAAGGATCTTAATATGTACACCTTAGAGGAAAGGCGGGATAGAGGTGATATGATTGAGATGTTTAAATACCTCCATGGCATAAATGTTCAGGGAGAGAGCCTCTTTCAATTGAAAGCAAGTTCTGCTACGAGGGGACATGTGATGAGGGTGAAGGGAGATAGATTCAGGAGTGATATGCGGAAATATTTCTTTACGGAAAGAGTAGTGGATCCGTGGAATAGTCTCCCAGTGGAGGTGGTAGAGATGAGGACAGTAACTGAATTCAAAAAAGCATGGGACAAACACAGAGGATCTCTAAAGGAAAAAAGGGGACTGTTGTAGTTGTTGATATGGAAGGACACTATAACTACTCGTGTTATCGTTCAACTTTCTTTCTTGGGGGGGAGAAAATCAACCACCCTTATCGCTGGCAGAAAAGGTCTCAGTTAAAAATAACACCTCTACAGCCGGGTGAAACCCGAGTTTTAATAATGGTGTTGTATCACATCAACGACCCTCTGCCAGCTTGGTGTAACTTTTAAAATTCTTAATAAAGAATTTAGGCTGTTCTGTTGTAAGCTTTTTTAAATAGGTTGTTTTAAAAAATCAATACTCAGCTTCTATATGGAATCAGCTCTAATTCTTCTCAAGCTTTCAGTATCCCAACGTTCAATCCCGGTACCGACTGACATTTCAGATTTTTCGTCAGGGGACCTAAACATAACTATAAAAAACAACAATAAATCTACTGACCACCTCTTCTCCATTTTAATTATTAACCCACTCCCACCTTATCCATATTTAGTGATGTGCACATAAAAGGATCATAAAAAGGACCAAAACTTAACATACCAGTGATGCTGCCCGCGTTCTCTCTCTTACTGCAATAGCCGCAAAAATTTTGGTTCGCCAGTAAAAAACGCCACGCATGCGTAACACATGCCCTGACTTTTTTTTAAAGGTTGAAAGAATATTCTCATTGGCGCTCACTTTTGGATCTGTTTTTACTTACAAGCTAACCATTCGATCTGATTATTTAGCCCAGCAGGGGCCAAAGTATTTAATTTAAAAATTAATTGCTGCTCTTTTAAATGAAGTGTTTGAGCTAAAGTTTTGCCTCGAGAAGTTTTCAAAACTTGAGCTAAACAGAGACAGCGTAGCTGCTCGAACTCATGCTCTCTATGCTTACAATGTTCAACTATGGGAGCTTCCATATAACTACACCGAAGGCGACTACGATGTTCACGCATACGAGTGCGAAACATGCGAATCGTCTGTCCTATGTAGCAAAGGCCACATGGGCAAACGATCGCATAAACTACACCTTCGGACTCACATGTTGTACTACTTTTTATAGGCAATACAATCCCATTATACACAAATACATCAAGGCTTAAGGTGATAGCACAAATATCACACGTGCCACATGGTGCATGTCCTGCTGGGTTATTACGTGTTTCCTGAATATTGCTTGGTACCCGAGCTGGACTTAACATGTCCTTTAAATTTGGTGCTCTTTGCCACACACAACGGACCATATGATTTTCTAACCCCGAGATGGTGTTGACTATAGGGCTATGCTTACGTAAAATTTTTTGCAATTCTCCACTCAAGGAGGAATATGTTGTAATTAAATTGACCGAAGTGTCTGGTTGCACACTCTCTTTTACGGGTCTACCCAATCCCAGTAGTGTGGACCGATGATTGTATAACGCACGAGTGTATGCCTGTTGCACCACTCTTCTAGGATAACCCCGCTTAATAAACTCTTTCTGTAAACTGCCTGCCTTCTGCTTATAATCTTCCTTATCTGAACAGTTCCGACGATAACGTAGGAACTGGGAAAAGGGATATGGAAGGACAGACTAGATATTCCATGTGGTCTTTTTCTGTCATCATGTTTCTATGTTTCTAGAGGGCTATAAAGTGAGCAGGGGGGAAGGAAGGGCTGGGACTGAGTAGGGGGAGGGGTGCAAGGAAGGGGGTGGGCATGAGGAGGAGGATGGGGATGTGAGCACCCGGTGTGCCAGGTGCCATGGCCTGGTGCTGTGCAATGAGCCATAGTTCACTGATGCAGTATGAAGAACCCTGCAGCACTAAGCAGACATGGAGGGGACCAAGGACCAGGTCCATCCAGTCCATGTTTGACCCCTGAAGTTCATTGCACAGCACCTGCAGGGCATCCGTGCTGACCTCCAGGCCATATCCCAGGAGGTGTGCCAGCTAATGGAGGCCCGCACATCCCTACCTGGCCCCCAGGGCTGTGGGTGTGGCACTTTGAAGGCCACAATGGACAGGTGGGCCATGCAGCAGTCAGACAGGTCTGTCTCAGGGCCGGTACCACCACGTGTTTGGCAGGGGCAACCCTTGTTTGAAAATAAAGCATTTTTTACCAATCTCTGGTCTCCTTGTCTATCCTTACTATCAGCCCCAGTGGGTGTCTCAATATGGAGGGGTGTTGCCCTGGTTTTGCAGTTACAAGTGCACAATGCAGCCCCACCATGTATGGTACACTTGAGTGCAGGGTGTGTGAGTGATACCTGCCAACTCTGGCACCCTGTGCCCCTTAGCCCCTGGGGGGTCTGGCTTGTTGACTTGTTGTAGCGGGGGAATAGAGGAAGGAGCAGAGGGGCATAGGTATGTATTGGCACTGTATGTACTCTGGTGTGTGACAGGGCTAGATGCTGTGGCTATGGGGCCTGCAAGCATAGGATGTGCGTGGGTGGTGGTAGGGTGGCCAACATGACTATGTGGGTAGGGGATATGGCCCTGATTTCACAGGGACAAGTGGGGACATGTGTGGGTTGGGGTGGACCCTGTTTGGGGGCACATAGATGGCGGGGTGCAGGGGAGGTAAGGGCAGATGGGTGCAATGGCCACGGCAGGGTGGGGGGTTGGACAGCCCAGCAGGTGGTGGCTGCAAGAACAGTGCCAGGGTAAGTGGACAGTGGAGTGCACACATGAGACATGGCAGGGCCAGGGGTATTTGTGTGTGGCATGTTCATTGGGTGCATACTGCCCCCCCCCCTTTTTGTTAAACCTCTTTGACCCAGTGAAAAGCGTGATATAAATACAGTTAAATAAATAAAATAAAAATAAATACAGCACCCGCCCATTCTGTGCCATAGTATTTGGGCACCCTGGGGGCACTGGCATCTGTGTGAGAGCCCTGGGGGATAGGTCAGTGCCCATGCCAGTGCACAGTGCCATGCTGCAGAGGCATTTGTGGCACAGTCGCATGTCACCTGCACTGGTTAGTGCACACACCCGTTTCCTTGCAGGGCCATGTCAGATGTCTGCCTCCAGCACCCTGTGGTCACCATGTGGGTTGGTGCCCATATGGCCCTGGACCTGTAATGGCCACCTGCCACAGATACATGTACCAAGAAACCACTGCCCACCCACTTCCAATGCCCACAGGCACCCCTAGCAACCCAAGCACCCCTGCGGTGCGGGCCTATCTCAAATGAAGTGTGTCTGCAGGAGGTCCTGCCATGCCACCACACCCCTCCAGTATGTTACATCATGTGCTTGCAGTGGTGCCATGTCATCATCATCATCATTATCGTCCTCTGGCATGGCCTCTGCCACATCAGGCACTGGCTACCTCCGGCAAAAGGCATAAATTGTGCAGCATACAGCAAGCCAGGAATGTCATGCACACCTTAGGATGTTCATAGAGCTAATCTCCACCGGACCGGTCGAGGCATCAGAACCTGCTCTTCAGCAGGCTGAATGCTCTATGACGGAGCTTGTCCTCCAGTGTGCCCGGTTGTAACTCTGTTCCTCGGAGGTCTGATGAATGGTGTCATTAGCCAGTTCCAAAGTGGGTATCCACTCTCACCTGCAGGGTTGGGGGGAGCAAGGTACAAACAGGGTCAGTCCATATCAAGCAGAACAGGGTTTAACCCTCACCCCTCCAAACATGGATGCGATCCTGCATAGATGTTCCACAGGACTCCAAACAACAGCATGCCAAATAACTCAGTGAGTCCACATCTGATGGGAGAGGCAGCTGATTGAGGTCATCATTAAGATATTGCAGTCCACACAACATACAATGGCCATCTTGTCCAGGCATTGTGGCCCAACCAGATCCCTCAGGGGCCCACATCCTTGTGTGTTGGTACAATGTCTTGTGCTACATTCCTCTGCAAAATGTGGGACCGGACACATGCATGTCCCTCTTTGTATGGGCCTGCAAGGTATGTCGCAAGGCCACCATAGGAAGTATATGCCCCATGCTGTCGCCACATTGCCCTGACCCGTACATGTCATAGCTGGACCAGTAGATGTGGAGACACATTCCAATATGTGCATCCAGGCCCCTGTGCATCTGATCAGAATTGGGATTCTCAGAGGTAGACCCGGTTCTGATCCTGCAGAAATTAAAAGTGCCCCATGGGATCAAAATCTGGTCTAGGTCCTGTATGTGCAGGCCAGGACCCGAATCCAATTGACCTGCATGCACAGCCACCTGCCCAGCTACCTCAGTGAGGCTCCTTAATGGAGCCACGGTGCCATGGCGCTGCAGCTCCATTCAGGGGCCTTGCTGGGATAGCTGGGTTTGTGGCTGGGCATACAGGCTGATCAGGGTTGGGGCATGGCCTGCTTATACAGGCCAGTAGACCTAACTCTGGTCCTGCAGGCACATTTAGCCCACACAGGATTGGTGCCAGGTGTTACCACTTCATGCTCCAATTATGCCCATTCCTCCAGGATCAGGTCCTGCATGACAGTGTTGACCTCTATGGGACCTGTGTGTCTCTTGTGGGAGCTAGTAGATACCTGTGGGCTGGGGTGGCCACTGTTGGTAGCAGAATACTGGGCCCTGCAGGTCCCTGGCATGATCCAAAAATAGCACTTCATATGTTCACTTGTTCATACATCCCTGCCCACCCTGCCCAATATGCATGTGTACCCTACCTGTGCCAGGCAGAACATGCCCATGCAGGATGCTGTGCCCATGCTGTACAACCCACCCATTGGTGTTGCACATGCTGTGCTAAAGTGCTCTTATTGACGTGCCCACATGCCACAGGGGTGCAGACCCCATGCAGGCATACAGCAGTGGAAATTTTGATATATTGTAAACAAGCAACAAAATACATACAAAAAGCAAAAACAGCAAACCCAAACAAGACCCACACCCCCAAAACCCCCACCCACCCCGACAGAACAAAGACAGGAACCTCGACCCCCCCCCCCCCCGTGACCCACTTCCCCAAACCTACCATCAAACACAGCAAACATCCCACGTGCCCAACCGCCCACCCGACACCAACCCATGGCAGTTCACGCAATGTTCAAGTCCATGTCCATGGAACCCAGCTGTTGGAGACTGCCAACCCCACACGGCAACCCCCCCCAACCACACCCAATACTCCCGCACTATAATGACAACCCAATATACATATTCCTCCATCCCCACCCCCACCCCTAATAAGGAGCAGCAGCTCCCCCACCCCTACCCCAACCTCTGCACCATCCCCATCCACCCCACAAAGGAAAACATCAAAAACCCCACAACCCCTTACCAATATGAAAACCAACCACCCCCACAAACAAACATAAAGGCAACATCTGGCCTTTCCCCAACAAAATCCCACCCAATGAAACCAAAGAAACAATACAAAACCATGAAAAGAACAAAACACAGCGATGCCCAGCAACGCATGACAGCAGAGCGGGATGCACAAAAGAACAATAAAATTCGGCACTCCTGGAATGAGAGATAGAGTGATCGAAACCCATCCCCCGACTGCAGACCAGGACGGACCACAGCAGCTCAAAAGGAGAGAGGGAGAGCGAAAGAGCGGCCAAACCTCCTTCGAAATCTCCAGTACCACCAACCCTCCTTCCCTCCACAGGGAGAAAAACCCCCAAATCTCGAACTAGAAAACCCCAGGGCAACCCTCCCCCTCACGGGGGGCGGAGGGTGAGGTGACGCCACAGACGCTCCCAATGATGGGCCGCTACCACCCCCCGTTCGCATTGCACCATGCTGGCCACTTCCTCCAGAATGTCCCGCACAACCTCATCAAGGGGCAGGACCAACCCCTGAGCGGAGACATGACAGCGCGCTTGCCACAGGTGGTAGCGCACTACAGCCGTGACGAGGTACAGGGTCCTGGAGTCCTGCCTTGGGGGAAAGGACCAGGCCCCGTACACCCACTCCGCATATGTAAGGAGGGAAAGATCACGCAGGTGAAGGGCAGCGGACACCAACCGGCAGGCCACTACATTAAAAGGGCACTGCCAGAGGAAATGGTCCATGGTCTCCGTCTGCCCCTCACACCCTGCCCTTGGACAGCCCCTCTCAGCCTGTGACCTGTACTTGAGGTTGTCCCTCACGTACAAACGCCCGTGGAAAGACAACCAGGCCACATCCCGAAGCTTCTTCGGCAGCCGAGGGGAGTTCAACTGCCGAAGGCCCCGCTGCATCACATCCGCTGGACAGTCCCGCAGGGCCCACCATGGTTGAAAGTGGGAGGTGAGTACCATCCTGTACAATCCTTTCCGCCCCAAGGACTGGGCGAGCGGGTCGGTCACCCCCCACCGCCGAATGAGCCCCACCATCGCAAAAACGTACGATGGGGCCTGTTCCCCACTCCGACGCACACGTGGGATCGAGGACGCCCCCTCCCATTGCTCCCAGAAGCGGGAGAACCATCCCCGATAGGAGGCCACCCACCAAACCCCACCCCCCTCCCGCATCCTGCCCAAGTGAAACGCCATAGACAGTACAGACAGGAAAAAAAGGGGGTGCAACATACCAAAACCGCCCTGTGCCCGATCCAGGCAAACTATGTTGCGCTGGACAGGGTTCAAGCGGTTACCCCACAGAAAACAGAAAAAGACAGCACTAACAGACGCCTGACAGGACAACGGAAGAACGAAGACCGTGGCCACGTGTAGAAAGAGGGGAAGCAGAAACGTCCCGAGGAGTTTGATCTTCTCCTCGAATGTACACCTCCACCCCCTCCACCGCAGCACCCTACACCGTTCAGTCTCAATACAACGATCCCAATTGGACACCGCACAGTCCTCTGAGCCGAAGACGAGGCCCAAAACGCGGACCTCCCCCACGGGAGGAGGAAAGGGGGTGCAGGAAGGTGGGGAGGCCTCCGAGGGCCCCAACCACAGTGTCTGGCACTTGCTGTGATTGACAACAGAGTGGGCTACCTCCGAGTACTCCTCCACGGCCTCCCGCAGGGTCTCCACCCCTTCGGTGCCGTCCACATAAACTGAGATGTCGTCAGCGTAGGCAACGACGGTCACCGGGGGCGCACCAGGCGCCTCCAGACCCCGCAACCCACCTGAGGACAATCTCCAGAGGAAGGGGTCGAGGGAGAAAACATACAGCAGGGGACTCAAAGGGCACCCCTGCCGTACCCCCGAGGTGACACCAAAAGGCCGTCCGAGCCACCCGTTAATAAAAGGGAAGCTCACCCCCCTTGGTACAGCGCCTGCAAAACGAAGAGGAAACCTGCGGGGAGGCCGAAGTGCTGGAGCACCACCCACAAGTACCGGTGACGGACTCGATCAAAGGCCATGGACTGGTCCAAGGAGACCAACCAGTGGTCCCGTTGGAGCGACCGGCCTCTTTCCACCATCTCCCGGACAGTGGCAACAGCGTCCAGAACCCCCCTCCCCCGAACGGAACAATACTGGGACGGTGACAGCAAAGCGCCCGACACCGTCACTAGACGGTTGGCCAAACATTTGGCCAGAATCTTCCGGTCTGTGTTCAAGAGAGAGAGCGGTCGCCAAAAATCCAAGGAGCTATCATCCTTCCCCTTTGAAAGCAGGAGCAAGACAGACTCGCGAAATGACCGCGGGAGAAACCCCGTATCCATGATCTCCTGAAACAGGTCAGGAAGGGGGCCAGCTGGGAAATAAAAGTGCGATAGAACTCCACCGGGAGTCCAACCCGCCCAGGCACCTTCCCCAATAGCATGGCACAAATTGCCCTCTCCACCTCCACCTGCTGAATCGGAGCAGCGAGTGCATCGACCTGCGCCTGAACCACAGCCGAATACACCAGGGGAAGGCCCAGGTACTCTCGGATATGGGTGAGGTCCACAGGGCGATCCCCAAACAGGTTCGAGAAGTATTCCCCCACCATCCACAAAAGGTCCTCCTGGGAGGTATGAAGGGTACCGTCCTCGCCCCGCAGGGCCATCACCTCCCGACGCCGAACCCTCTGCCTGCAATTCAGGAAAGGGTCTGGAGTGGCGACCCCACCAGCCGCCCCCTCGAAGCAAAGGGAGGCATGGCGATCATAAAGCAGGCCACGGAGCTGGACTCGCACCTCTTCCACCTCCTCCCGCGCTGCCCCTCGGGATACCAAATGGTCCAGCGACCTCCGGAGGACAGTGTAGGTGAGGTAGCGGGACCGAGCAATGGAGGTACCCCGGGAACGGAAGAGTTTGCGGGCATGCGTCTTCACCTCATCCCACCAAGCACCACGGGAAGGAAAAATGCCCAACAGGGTCTCCTGGTCTGCGAGAAAGGCCAAGAACTCCTGGACCACTGCTGATGTTGCCAACAACTGCACATTCAGTCGCCACAGGCCAGGACCCCTGCTGAGCTCCTCATGGTTAGCCAAGAAGGACACAGAGAGGACGCAGTGGTCCGAAAAGTCAACCGCCTGCAGCTGCGGTGGGGAACACTCCACCCGGGCACTCACATATATCCGATCGATACGACTCCTGCAGGTCCCATGGTAATAGGTGAATCCCGGAGACCGTGGAAAAGCCCGGTGGAAAACATCCACCAGGTCAGCCGTCCGGGTCATCTCGGCCAAAAAGAGGCCCTCGTAACTTGGTGAGCGACGCTCCCCCCTCGGTCCTGCAACAGAGTGGTGGTGTTAAAATCCCCTGCCAGGACCACCAAACGGGAGGTGTGTAAGTAAGGGCGGATGACCTGAAACAAGGTCTTCCGCGCCAACTAAGACTGGGGGCCGTAGACCACCACGAAACGAAACCGATGGGGCCCGCAGCAGCCGTCTAAGAGCAAACACCGGCCCTGCTCCAGTTCCCACACATACTGCACCTGGAATAGGTGAGACGTGAACAAAACCGCCACCCCTGCGTAGGGCTGGGCTGCAAGAGACCAGTACGAAGGACCCCACCTCCACTCCCTGCATAGGGAGAGGAATGACCAGCAGAAGAAAGGAGGTGATAGTGCCTCTGTATAAGTCTTTGGTGTGACTTCATTTGGAGTATTGTGTGCAATTCTGGAGACCACAAAATGATATAAACAGGCTGAAGTCAGAACAGAGGGTGGATACTAAAATGGTTAGTGGTCTACATTATAAAGCATATGAGGACAGACTTAACCCTGGAATTACCAAGATGTTTTGCACACACTGAATACCGTTGGGGTCATAAATGACCCCACGACAAATTTTAATTCTTAACCATGAAAATTTTAATCTAAACAGACGAAATATTATTCTGAATTAGTTATTTATTATATGAAGCTTAATGCTTTATCATAAAATTACATGAAGAAGAGTTGCCATGAAAGCAGTTTTTGCATGCACTTGATGAACACAGTAAAGTACTACAGTCATTTGCATGAGACACAGACAATTTCTGAATGTTCTTTGCAAACATTGCACTTGCAGGAGGTGCAAACTATGTTGCTTTTCTTGTCTTTTTCTCTGGAACAGCAGTGACACCTTGCTCTTTTCTTTGGGATCTTGACATTGCAAACAGCATCAGTGGCTTCTTCAATGCTGGAAGAAGTCTCGCTGCAATTACTCTGAAGCAGCTGCTTTCCTAATTCTAAGAGGAATAGACGACGTCTGTGCTTTGACGTGGACTGCCATTCTGGATTTAGTGACATCCAAACAATGAAAGCATTCAAAGCACTGATGTCCAACATGTTGTTGAAGATTGTCACTGGCCAGTGTCTTGTCATTCGTTTTGTGGTATACGTGTACAACATTTGATCTGCTGTATCTACTCCACCTTTACTAGAATTATAGTCCAAGATCATGTGTGGTTTTTTGTCTGGACATGGGTTATCTACTTCTTCTTGATCATGCAAACTGCTCAGAAGAACAACCACTTTTTCTTTCTTCAGGTAATAGGAAACCAGAGTGGAGTCATCGCGAAAGGCAAACAGTGAAATGAATACCTCTCGGACCTTTGCTGTTACAAATTCTGGAGGTAATTCTTTTCTATTCTTTTGAATTGTCCCCAAAAGCATCATTTGTTTTTCTAGCAATTTCCATGACAGGGATAAACTGCAGAAGAAATTGTCAACAGTAACATTTCTGCCAGATCGCGTCAATCCTTCAGTGATTTGCAGCACAACCCTTCACCCTGATTCTGTTCCCTGTTTTGTCCAAGTTCCCTTCCTGTATATACTTGATGATGCAGAAGATATGACGTTGCACTGTCACACAACATCCATAGTTTTATGCCATATTTCCAAGGTTTGCTGGGAATATATTGCCTGAACGGAACACGGCCACGAAATGTAAGCAGTTGCTCATCCACGGTAACATTTTCACCAGGAACAAAGGCGTCACTTAGAGTTGCTTCCCAGGTATCAAAAATGTGTCTGATTAGAGAAAGCTTATCCACACCTCGTTGTTCACGTCTGTTGGTTGCATCATGAAATCCCAGAGCACAAGAAATTTGCTGAAAACGGTTACGGGCCCTATTTTTGCCGAAAACAGAACGACCATCTTCAAGGTTCCACAACTGAACTATGGATTCATTTTGTAACTTGTACACGCCTGAGAGGATCAGAAGTCCAAGAAAACGTTGAAATTCTCCATCTGTCAAATCTTTCCAGGTGTCGTCATAAATGTGTCTTCCTTGTTTGCTCGTCCATATCATGGTTTCCTTCAATAAGTTCTTCCTCATGAACAAGTGGAATGCTGCGAGAGGGCCATCAACATTTCGTACAGCATACCTTGTAGGACCTTGTTCTATGGGCATAACATTAGCTCTGGCGTATCTTCCAGTAGTTTGCTTTATAGATTTCTTGTTCCATGATGTGGCATCATTAGATACATAGGCTTCGATGGCAACATTTGTGCTTATAGTTGATGACCTCTTAGTTCCTCTACGACCACAACTAAGATTCCTCACAGATGATACTGACACCGAGGACTCCTGCCTTCTTCCCCGTCCAGCACAGCCTTGACCTTTGCCTCGACCTGTAACTTGACTCTTTCCTGCAGGCGATGTTACTGGCTCAACATCAGTCTCACATTCACTTGGCAACCAACTGCTGTCACCATCTGAATCATGACTGTCATCATTAGATTTATTGCCCGAACTTGGCTGATATGCTTCTTCGCATGCTGAATATGCTGCAGCATCAGACGACTCAGAGCCGTCACTGTCAGCATCTCGTTGCAATATTTCTCTTACTTGGGCAGCTGAATACTTTTGTTTTGACATAATAAACAATAACCTAAAATAAATAAAGATAAAGTTGAATAAAACGCAAAGCACTTTTACTATAGGTGTACAATAATCGTGATGAACGAGCTGAAAGCCTTTAGATTTCATCGGAAATAATGAGAGAACGTATATCAATTACAGAAAATGTGTAATTTTCATAAAATAAGAGTACAAAAAATAAATGATACATAATTAATGATAAATACCTTTGTAAAATCAAAAAATTCACAAAACTTCAAATTGTATCATGATCCAAACCGGACGTAAGACACTGGGGTCAAAAATGACCCCACTGGTACTCTGTGCTGCAATTCATCACTAGCGTCACCTAGCAGATGAAAATTATTCCTCTTATGGCACAATATAAAGAGAATATTGACATGTGACCCCCATCGGTACTCCCAAGGTTAAGGATCTTAATATGTACACCTTAGAGGAAAGGAGGGATAAAGGTGATATGATTGAGACGTTTAAATACCTCCATGTCATAAATGAACAGGAAGAGAGACTTTTTTGATTGAAAGCAAGCTTTGCTAAGAGGAGACATGGGTTGAGGGTGAAAGGAAGGATAGTGGATCCATCCACAGAGACTGAGAAAGGGGGAAGATGAGGGGAGGAGTTAGGGGGAAAGGCAAGGAGTTCAGTCTTGGCCATGTTCAATTTCAATGGGCGATGAGACATCCAGGCAGCGATGTCAGAAAGGCAGGCAGAGATCTTGGTCTGGATTGCTGGAGAGATATTAGGTGTAGAGAGGTAGATTTGGGAGTCATCAGCATAGAGATGGTACTGAAAGCCATGGAAGGAGAGAAGCGTGCCAAGAGCTTGGGTATAAAAAGGAGGGGGCCCAAGACAGATCCCTGGGGTACACCAGCATGGATCGGGGTAGGAGAGGAGGAGGAGACACCAGAGCATACACTGAAGGAGCGATGGGAAAGGTAGGAGGAGAACCAGGAAAATATGGAGCCTTTGAAACCAACGAGGAGAGGATGTTGAGGAGAAGATTGTGGTCAACAGTGTCAAAGGCAGCGGAGAGGTCAAGAAGGATGAGGATAGAGTAGAGGCCCTTAGATTTAGCCAGGAACAAGTCATTGGAGACTTTTGTAAGCGCCATTTCAGTGGAGTGTAGGGGATGGAGGCTGGATTATAGTGGGTCAAGGAGGGCCTGGGAGGTGAGGAAGTCGAGGCAGCGGCGGTGGACTCCTCATTCTAGTAGTTTAGATATGAGGGGAAGGAGGGAGATGGGTCGATAGTTAGAAGGACAGGTAGGATCAAGTGAGGGTTTCTTGAGGAGGGGTGTGACAACAGCATGTTTGAAGTCTGCGGGGACAGTTTCAGTGGAGAGTGAAAGGTTAAGAATATGAGTGATGGAGGGAACAACAGTGGGGGAGATGGGGTGTAGGAGATGGGTGGGAATAGGGTAAGTGGAACAGGTGGTGGGTTTGGAGGAGGAGAGAAGGAGTGTGGTTTCCTCTTTGGAGATCGTAGGGAAGGAGGAGAGGGTAGCAGAGGAAGTATTGTTGGGAGGGGAGAATTGGGGAGGGGGGCGGTAGATGAGGGGGCGGGGAATTGGAGGGTGATCTTGTGGATTTTGTCATGGAAGTAGTCGGCTATGGTTTGGGCAGAAAGGGAGAGCATGACCGGGGGCGGAGGCACCTTGAGGAGAGAATTGAGGGTATTAAAGAGGCGGCGAGGATCAGAGGCAAGGGAGTTGGTCAGATGGATGTAGTATTCTTGTTTGGCAAGTGCTATGGCTGACTGGAAGGAGCCAAGCATGAATTTGAAGTGTAAAAGGTCTTCCGTGGAGCGGGATTTGGACCAAGCACGTTCATCAGAATGGGCACAGGTGCGTAGATAGCGGGTTGTGGATGGAAGCCGAGGCTGGGGAACAGATCGTCTGACAGGACATGGGGTGGGTGGTGCAAGAGTGTCAAGAGCTGAGGATGGTGCAGCATTATAAGAGGATACTGCCTCGTCGACGGACTTGGAGGACAGAATGGAGGGAAGGGATGGAGAAATGGTGGAGGAGAAGGTTAGGGGATCAATATTATGGAGGTTTCTAAATAGGTTGGAGGAGACAGGACGAGGTTGAGACAGCGGAAGCTAAAGATTAAAGGTTAAAAGGTGATGGTCAGTTGAGGGGAGGATTGAGTTGCGGAAGTTTGAGGGAGAGGAATTAGAGAAGAGTATTAGGTCAAGGCAGTGGCCGTGTAGGTAGGTGGGAGCAGTGTAGCAAAGTTGGAGGTCGAACGAGGAGGTGGTAGGGAGTTTCATAGGTCTGGAGAAAGCTCAGTTAGTGGTTGACTGGTTTTTGAGTTGCCTTGGGTTGTGTTAGCAGATTTTGTGGTCCAATGGCAGCTCTAGCAGTTTCAGCCATTTTTGCAAAGTTTTTAGCACATTCCATTTCTAGATTGAGCCATTTGTCAACACAGGCCAAAACATCCTTGGTATATTTTGAGCATGCAATAGAGCAGATTCATTTCTATTATCATGTCTTATGAGCATATTATCAATCTCTTCTGCCCAGAGATGTTCCTGAATGTCATCCCTCTCATATATGGATCTAGCAGACTCCTCCACAGAGATATCCTTTTGGTAATATTTTATCTTTTCAAAGACCCATCTCACATCCACGATGATGTCTCTCATTCATGGACCTTTACTGAACCCAGATTGCACGTCAGTCATTTCTCATTCTAGATATGGTTGTAGTCTCTGTTATATGATCTCGAATAGAATCTTGTTGACATGACAGAGCAATTGCACAATAATTTCCTCAGTCAGTTGGATCACCTTTCTTCAGTATTGGTATAAACACGGGGGGGGGGAGGGGGATATTCAAAGGCATTTGCACAGTTTACAGACCTGCAAATGCTGAAAGTGCCACTGAATAGGATATTCAGCAACACTAATACAGTAAGTGCTTCTGGATGTCTGCAGGTGCCACTGCTACATCCCTTGATGCTAGCACTTAGCGCTGAGGCGTATCGTGGTCATTCTGGGCTGGAGCAGAGGTAGCACCCATCACTAACTGGATAAAGTGAAGCATGGCAAAGACTGGACTAACTTTTCCCATGGAAGCTAACAGGACAGTGGCTCAATATCACTGCTGCACGGTTAGCTTTGGGGTTCTGCAGGACCAGGATATTCAATGTCAGTGGTTTGTATTCAGCAGCAATGGCTATCTATTTACAAGTAAGAACATAAGAACATAAGATATGCCATACTGGGTCAATCTAGGTCACAATTACCTAGCAGTCTCCCCAAAAGACACAGGTTCCTCAATGCTTGTATTGGGTTAAGCAGTGCTATCCTGGGTTCCTTTTAATAATGGTTTATAGATCTTTCCTCCAGGAACTTGTCCAAACCTTTTTTTAAACCCAGCTACACTAACAGCTTTTACTACATCCTCCAGTATCAAATTCCAGAGTTTGATTACACGTTGAGTGAAAATATATTTTCTCATATTAGTCTTAAGTAGGTTACACTGTAGCTTCATTGCATGTCCCCTAGTCTTTTTATATTCTGATGACATAAACAGTCAATCTACGTTTGCCCGTTCCACTCCATTAATTAATTTATAGATCTCTATCATATCTCCCCTCAGCTGTCTCTCACTTTTTGCAAGTGAGGATTGCTGCCTCCATGGGGGACAAATGGGATGCTATAGTGGATCTGCAGACTCAATACAGTGACCACATGCATGTGGGGTATATATGATTGGGGGGATAGTGTCACCCATGCCTTATACGACATGGGGTCTATGGTACCCAGGAAAAATCTCTTTGGCTACCACATATGCCATGCATCTTTGTGGCCTAACTTCAGACAAAGGCAGTCATGAAGGGTATTCATTTATTTATTTATTTTATTTTATTTGAAAAACTCTTATATACCACCACTTCCCAAGATCAGGGGCGGTTTACATGTTCTATGTTCTATGTATTCATGCTCCCACTTTGGGGAAAATTCTGGCAAGACACCACAGGATAGCCTATACACCCTCATGGAGATAGTCAACCTCAAGCATCTCACAATCAGAGCACACCAGCTCTCAGGGATATGAGGGCCCACAGGCCTTTGGGAGCCAACATGAGCTCCCCTGGTCTGCGAAATGCCTCATCCCCTAGGCAAGGGGCAAGACGATACTGATCAGAGAGCTCAAACAAAGCAAGCCCATGTTTAGTGCTATAAATTTAGGCTGGGATACATTGTAGAGTATTGCAAGAACTTAGGGAAGATCTAGCAGTTCCATTGTTTGACTTTTTCAATGCTTCTTTAAAGCCAGGAGAGATCCCTGAGAACTGAAGAAGAGCGTATGTGATCCCTCTACACAAAAGTGGAAGTAAGGATGAGGTTGGGAACTATAGGCTGGTTAGTCTGACCTCTGTGGTGAGTAAATTAATGTAAATGCTGCTAAAATAGAACATAGTGAGGTTTCTGGAATCCAATGGATTGCAGGATCTGAGGCAACATGGTATTATTAGAGGGCAGGTCTTGCCAGATAAATCTAATTAATGTCTTTGACTGGGTGACCAGAGAATTGGACAGAGGGAGAGCTCTAGATGTGGTGTACTTAAACTTCAATAAAGCCTTTGACACTGTTCCACACAGGTGACTTATAAATAAATTGAGAGCCCTTAGGGATGTATCCTAGTGACTGACTGGGTTAGAAATTGGTTAAATGGGAGGTATCAAAAGGTCCAGGTAGAGGGAGATCACTCTGAGGAGAAGGATGTTACCAGTGGTTTTGCGCAGGGATCTGTGCTTGGTCTGATTCTTTTTGACACTTTTGTAAGTAGTATTGCAAAAGGGTTCTTGGATAAGTATTGCCTCTTTGTGAATGATTCCAAAATCTGCAATATAGCAGGCACCAAAGAAGATATAGACTACATTAAGGGAAACATAACAGATCTTGAAGAATGGTCGAGAATTTGGCAGCTGATATTTAACTCTAAAAAATGCAGGGTCATGCATTTTGGCTGCAAAAACCCAAAGGTGCAATACAGTTTGGGGTTGAGGTACTTCTGTCCATGAAGGAAAAGCTGATTGTTTTTGCTGATTTTAAGGTAGAAAAGGTAACAGCAAAAGCCAAAAGGATCCTTGGGTGCATACGGAAAGGACTGACCAGAAGAAAGAAAGAGGTGATAGTGCACATTGTGCCAAGCCTGCATTTTGACAGTTGTTGCAACACCTCATTTACGTGTCCCTCCCCCAGCTTTACTCTGCTACTACTACCACTTATCATTTGTATAGCACTATACATACAGTGTATGCAGCATTGTACAGACATATATACTGCAAGAGACAGTCCCTTACAGTCGAGTCAAGGCAGACAACACAACCACTGGGAACTAGGATATGTCTAGGGGAATGGTAAGGAAACCCATAGGAAGTGAACAAGAGGATGAGGTGATCAGGATCTGAAAGCAATGTCAAGGAGGTACGTTTTTAGACTGGATTTGAGAAGGATCAGAGACACAGCCTGAGGTACTGACTCAGGTAGTTTGTTCCAGTCATAAGGGGGAAAGATCGAAATCTGGAAATGACAGTGGAAGAGAAGGGCACAGATAGAAGGGATCTGCCAGAAGAGCAGAGTTCCTGAGGAGGGGTGTAGGGAGAGATACGAGAAGAAAGGTAGTGAGGAGCACCTGAATGAAGGCACTTATAGGTCATAACATAAGAACGTAAGATATGCTATACTGGGTCAGACCAAGGTCCATCAAGCCCAGTATTCTGTTTCCAATAGTGGCCAATCTAGGTCATACGTACCTAGCAGTTTCCCCAAAAGACACAGGTTCCACAATTCTTGAACTGGGTCAAGCATTGATATCCTGGGTCCCTTCTTAATAATGGTTCCTCCAGGAACTTGTTCAAACCTTTTTTATACCCAGCTACACTAACAGCCTTTACTACATCCTCCGGTAACAAATTCCAGAGTTTGATTACACATTGAGTGAAAAATTATTTTCTTTTATTAGTCTTAAATAGCTATTAAACTATAGTTTACCCTGCAGCTTCATTGCATATCCCCTAGTCTTTCTATATTCTATATTCCCCTAGTCTTTCTATATTCTGCATAACTGTGAGTCTTGTTTCCAAATAACTGTGCATCTGTTTGTCTCCACATAGCTCTCTATCTGTCCATAGTTGGGTTCCTTACCCACTCCATTGCTGTAGAGGTTTACCTTTTAAACTTTCTCTTACCCTTCCCTGAAGGACTCCTCCCCTCCCCCTCCTGCTGAATTAGTGTTGTGGTCTTCCATTTTCTGTGCTGCACACGTGGGTTTAGTTCAGATTGCCTTGGTGTTCTCTAAGAAGAGGGGTGCTTCCAGAGCTCTCCCAAAGGTGATTTTTTACTGAGTTGCTGCATAACTGTGAGTCTTGTTTCCAAATAACTGTGCATCTGTTTGTCTCCACATAGCTCTCTATCTGTCCATAGTTGGGTTCCTTACCCACTCCATTGCTGTAGAGGTTTACCTTTTAAACTTTCTCTTACCCTTCCCTGAAGGACTCCTCCCCTCCCCCTCCTGCTGAATTAGTGTTGTGGTCTTCCATTTTCTGTGCTGCACACGTGGGTTTAGTTCAGATTGCCTTGGTGTTCTCTAAGAAGAGGGGTGCTTCCAGAGCTCTCCCAAAGGTGATTTTTTACTGAGTTGCTGCATAACTGTGAGTCTTGTTTCCAAATAACTGTGCATCTGTTTGTCTCCACATAGCTCTCTATCTGTCCATAGTTGGGTTCCTTACCCACTCCATTGCTGTAGAGGTTTACCTTTTAAACTTTCTCTTACCCTTCTCAGCTGTAACTTACCTTGCCTCTCTCAACTAACTGGGCTTTATGTGGTACCCCCCTCCTTCCTGCTGAGGGTTCAGGACAGGGTACCTTGTAACTGCCCTCTTTAGTAGGACTTTTCTCCCTCCCTCCCTCCCCAGCACCCACCCACCCCTTGGCTAATTGTACCTTTATAGGTACTTGCACATCTTAGAAGAAAGGGGCTGCTCTCAGGTGCAGCTCGTTATCCAAATCAGTCATACACGGAGGACCTGAGCTTAATTAATTAAGCTTCAGGTATACAAGGTGTATTAGGGGTATTAGATACACTTTTATTGGTATAAGCATCTACACCAATCCTTAGTATATACAGAATTTAAAAGACCTAAACACAAGCTTTAAACTAAGATGCAGACAGAAGTCCAGCAACGAGATGGGGGTTCTCCGGTCTTTTGCATTGAGTGTCGCATGTATGATTTTCTCCCAGTTGGTGAGAGGTCTTACGTATGCACTAAGTGCAAAGAACTCTTTGCTCTCAGGGAGCGAGTCCGTTCTCTAGAGGCTAGAGTAGCAGACCTGGAAGACATAAGAAAGACAGAGATGTACATGGACGTGACCTACAGGGATATAGTCCTGAAGTCCCACCTCCAGTCTGGCAGCATCCCTGCTGCCATGGAGGAGAGAGGTCACATGACAGGAGAGCATCACCCTGGTGTGGCAGGAAGTGATCCTGTAACTAGGACCTGTCCTCCAGGTGATGTAAAACCCTCTTGCACCGAGGACGTTTCTCCAGGGCCACGTGCCCATGAGGGGAGGGTCAGGACAGCTGTTATAGTTGGTGATTCAATCATTAGGAATGTAGATAGCTGGGTGGCTGGTGGACGTGAGGATCGCCTGGTAACATGCCTGCCTGGTGCGAAGGTAGCGGACCTCACGCACCGCCTAGATAGGATCGTAGATAGTGCTGGGGAGGAGTCTGCTGTCTTGGTACATGTTGGTACCAATGACATAGGAAAATGTGGTAGGGAAGTTCTGGAGGCTAAATTTAAGCTTTTAGGTAGGAAGTTGAAATCCAGAACTTCCAGGATAGCATTCTCCGAAATGCTTCCTGTTCCACGTGCAGGACCCAAAAGACAGGCAGAGCTCCGGAGTCTCAATGCGTGGATGAGACAATGGTGCAAGGATGAGGGTTTTGGATTTGTTAGGAACTGGGGAACATTCTGGGGAAAGGGGGGGCTCTTCCGAAGGGATGGGCTTCACCTTAATCAGGATGGGACCAGACTGCTGGCATTAACCTTTAAAAAGGAGATAGAGAAGCTTTTAAACTAGAAATTAGGGGAAAGCCGACAGTCACCCAGGAGCGCATGGTTCGGACGAAGGTATCCTTGAAGGATACTACCAAAAGCAATGAGGTTCCAAAAGGGAGTATAGTAGCCGAAATGCCCTTGAGTAAGGAGCAGACAGAGAATAAAGATTCCAAATTACCCATGCCTACCAATAGCCAGATTAATATGAATAAAATACAGTCTCTAAAATGCTTGTATGCCAATGCTAGAAGTCTAAACAATAAGATGGGAGAGTTAGAATATATGGCACTAAATGAGAGGTTAGATATGATTGCACTCTCAGAGACATGGTGGAAGGAGGATAACCAGTGGGACACTGTGATACCTGGATACAAACTATATCGTAATGATAGAGCTGATCAAATTGGTGGAGGGGTTGCGCTCTATGTTAGAGAGGGCATTGAGTCAGAAAGGATTAAAGTTTTGCAGGGAACAAAATTTGCTGTAGAATCTCTATGGATTGAAATTCCACTTATGAAGGGGAAGGTGATGGCAGTGGGGGTGTACTATCGACCGCCTGGCCAGAATGAACAAATGGATGATGAAATGCTCAAAGAAATCACAGAAGCTAACAAAAGTCACAACAGAGTAGTAATAATGGGTGATTTCAATTACCCCGGTATCGACTGGGTCAGTGTCACGGCAGGACAAACTAAAGAGATAAAGTTTCTAGATGGAATAAATGACTGCTTCTTGGAGCAGCTGGTTCATGAACCGACCAGAGGGGAAGCCATACTGGACCTAGTCCTTAGTGGAACGCCAGATCTGGTGCAAGAAATAAGGGTGTTGGGACCACTTGGCAATAGTGACCATAATATGATCATGTTTGATTTAATTATTGGAGAACAAATAGTAAAGAAATCCACAGTACTACCTTTTAACTTTCAAAAGGGAGACTATGATAGAATGAGGAATATAGTTAGGAAAAAACTAAAAGGAGCGGTTCCAAAGGTTAAAGACTTACAGCAAGCTTGGGCGTTATTTAAAACTACTATCCTCGAAGCCCAGACCAGCTGTATTCCACGCATTAAGAAGAGTGGGAGAAAGTCCAAAATACTGCCAGCATGGTTTAAAGGTGAGGTCAGAGAGGCTGTTGCTGCCAAAAAAGCAACCTTCAGGAAATGGAAAAAAGAGCCAAATGATGAAAACTGGAAACAGCACAAGCACTGGCAAGTTAAATGCAAAGCATTGATAAGGCAGGCAAAGCGGGAATTTGAAAAGAAACTTGCTGCGGAAGCAAAAACACGAAATAAAGACTTTTTCAAGTACATTCGTAGCAAAAGGCCTGTGAGAGAGTCAATTGGACCGTTAGATGATAGAGGGGTAAAAGGGGCAGTAAGAGGAGACAAGGCTATAGCGGAGAGACTGAATGAATTCTTTGCTTCGGTCTTTACTGAGGAAGATGTAGGGATGTTACCCAAGACTGAAGTGGTATTTAAAGGTGATACTGCAGAGGAATTGAGAGAAATATCGCTACACCGGGAAGATATATTACAACTATTTGATAAACTGAATAGTAGCAAATCACCTGGACTGGATGGTATACATCCCAGAGTGTTGAAAGAACTGAAATATGAGATTGCAGACCTGCTATTGGTAATCTGTGAACTTTCATTAAAATCATCTGTAATACCTGAAGATTGGAGGGTCGCCAACGTAACACCAATTTTTAAAAAGGGTTCCAGGGGTGACCCGGGAAATTACAGACCGGTGAGCCTGACGTCAGTACCAGGGAAAATGGTAGAAACCATCATAAAGAACAAAATTACGCAGCATGTAGATAGTCATGGCCTAATGGGAGACAGCCAACATGGCTTTAGACAAGGAAGATCTTGTCTTACTAATCTGATATGTTTTTTTGAAGGTGTGCATAAACAGGTAGACAAAGGTGAGTCGGTTGATATAGTGTATCTGGATTTTCAGAAAGCTTTTGACAAGGTCCCCCATCAGAGACTTTTGGCAAAGCTAAAAAGTCATGGGATAGGAGGCAGTGTACTATTGTGGATCGGGAACTGGTTAAAAGATAGAAAGCAGAGAGTAGGGCTAAATGGCCAATATTCCCAATGGAAAAAGGTGAATAGTGGAGTACCCCAGGGATCTGTACTGGGTCCGCTGCTTTTTGACATATTCATAAATGACCTGGAAAAGGGAATAACGAGTGAGGTTATCAAATTTGCAGATGACACAAAACTGTTTAAAGCTGTTAAAACCCAAGAGGAAAGTGGAAAACTGCAGGAGGACCTGGATAAATTGGAAGACTGGGCATCCAAATGGCAAATGAAATTTAATGTGGACAAGTGCAAAGTCATGCACCTAGGAAAGAACAACCCACACTATAGTTACTCGATGCAAGGCTCCACATTAGAAGCCACCACCCAGGAAAAAGATTTAGGAGTCATCGTGGATAACATGTTAAAACCCTCCACCCAGTGTGCAGCGGCGGCCAAGAAAGCAAACAGAATGCTAGGTATCATAAGGAAAGGGATGGAGAATAAAACAAAGGATATTATAATGCCTCTGTATCGCTCCATGGTACGACCGCACCTTGAATATTGTGTGCAATTCTGGTCACCGTATCTTAAAAAGGACATAGCGTTATTAGAAAAAGTACAGAGAAGAGCCACCAAATTGGTGAAGGGGATGGAAGGCTACTCCTATGAAGAGAGGCTAAAAAGGTTAGGGCTCTTTAGCCTGGAAAAGAGACGGCTGAGGGGAGATATGATAGAGGTCTATAAATTAATGAATGGAGTGGAACAGATAAACGTGGATCAATTGTTTACGCTATCAGAATATAGAAAGACTAGGGGACATGTAATGAAGCTACAGGGTAAACTATTTAAGACAAATAAGAGAAAATATTTTTTCACTCAACGTGTAATCAAACTCTGGAATCTGTTACCGGAGGATGTGGTAAGGGCTGTTAGTATAGCTGGGTTTAAAAAAGGTTTGGACAAGTTCCTGGAGGAAAGGTCCATAAACCACTATTAAAAAGGGACCCAGGATATCAATGCTTGACCCAGTACAAGCATTGTGGAACTTGTGTCTTTTGGGGAAACTGCTAGGTACGTATGACCTAGATTGGCCACTGTTGGAAACAGGATACTGGGCTTGATGGACCTCGTTCTGACCCAGTATGGCATGTCTTATGTTCTTATGTTCTTAACGTAAGCAATCGTTTCTTTTCCATACCCTTTACCATTTTGGTGGCTCTTCTCTGAACCTTTTCTAATAACGCTATATCCTTTTTAAGATACGGCGACCAGAATTGTACACAATATTCAAGGTGGGGTCTCACCATGGAACGATGTAGAGGCATTATAATATCTTTGTTTTATTTTCCATGCTTTTCCTTATGATACCTAGCATTCTATTTCCTCTCATGGCTGCCACTGCACACTGGGCAGAGGGTTTTAACATGTTATCCACAATGACGCCCAAATCTTTTTCCTGGGTGGTGGTTCCTAATGTGGAACCTTGCATCATGTAACCATAGTTTGGGTTGTTCTTCCCTAGGTGCATAACTTTGCACTTGTCCACATTAAATTTCATCTGCCATTTTGATGCCAAGTCTTCCAATTTATCAAGATCCTCTTGCAATTTTCCACAATCCTCTTGGGTTTTAACAACTTAAAATCATTTTGTATCATCTACAAATTTGATAACCTCACTCGTTATTCCCTTTTCCAGGTTATTTATGAATATGTCAAAAAGCAGCGGACCCAGCACAGATCCCTGGGGTACACCACTATTTACCTTTCTCCATTGGGAAAATTGGCCATTTAGCCCTACCTTCTGCTTTCTATCTTAAAACCAGTTCATGATCCATAATAGTACACTGGCTCCTATCCCATGACTCTTTAGTTTTGCCAAAAAGTCTCTGATGAGGGACCTTGTCAAAGGCTTTCTGGAAGTCCAAATACACTATATCAACTGACTCACCTTTGTCTACCTGTTTATTCACACCTTCAAAAAAACATAACAGATTAGTAAGACAAGATCTTCCTTGTCTAAAGCCATGTTGGCTGTCTCCCATTAAGCCATGACTATCTACATCTTCAGCAATTTTGTCCTTTAGGATGGTTTCTACCATTTTTCCCGGTACTGACATAAGGCTCACTGGTCTGTAATTTCCCGGATCACCCCTGGAACCCTTTTTAAAAATTGGTGTAATATTTGCCATCTTCCAATCTTCAGGTATTACAGATGATTTTAATGATAGTTCACAGATTACTAATAGCAGGTCTGCAATCTCACATTTCAGTTCTTTCAACACCCTTGGATGTATATCATCCGGCCCAGGTGATGTATCGATATTTCCTTCAATTCTTCTGCACCTTTAAATACCACTTCAGTCATGGGTAACATCCCTACATCTTCCTCAGTAAAGACCGAAGCAAAGAATTCATTCAGTCTCTCTACTATTGCCTTGTCGCCTCTTAGTGCCCCTTTAACCCTTCTATCATCTAATGGACCAACTGACACTCTCACAGGTTTTTTGCTACAAATGTACTTGAAAAAATCTTTATTACGCGTTTTTGTTTCTGCAGCAAGCTTCTTCTCAAATTCTCCCTTTGCCTGCCTTATCAGTGCCTTGCATTTAACTTGCCAGTGCTTGTGCTGTTTCCAGGTTTCATCGTTTTGCTTTTTTCCATTTCCTGAAAGATGATTTTTTTTGGCAACAACAGCCTCTCTGACCTCACCTTTAAACCATGCTGGCAGTTTTTTGGACTTCCTTCTACTTTTCTTAAAGTGTGGAATACAGCTGGTCTGGGCTTCCAAGCTAGTATTTTTTAACAATACACAAGCCTGATGTAAGTCTTTAACCTTTGCAACTGCTCCTTTTAGTTTTTTCTTAACTATTTTCCTCATTTTATCATAGACTCCCTTTTGAAAGTTAAAAGGTAGTACTGTGGATTTCCTTAGTATCCCTCCTCCACTAATGAAATCAAACACGATCATGCTATGATCACTATTGCCAAGTGGCCCCAACACCCTTATCTCTTGCACCAGATCTGGTGTTCCACTAAGGACTATGTCCAATATGGCTTCCCCTCTGGTCGGTTCGTGAACCAGCTGCTCCAAGAAGCAGTCATTTATTTCATCTAGGAACTTTATCTCCTTAGCATGTCCTGCCGTGACACTGACCCAGTCGATACCGGGGTAATTGAAATCACCCATCATTATTACTGTGCAGTAACTTTTGTTAGCTTCCTTGATTTATTTGAGCATTTCATCATCCATTTGTTCATTCTGGCCAGGCAGACGATAGTGCACCCCCACTGCCATTGCCTTCCCCTTTTTACATGAAATTTCAATCCATAGAGATTCTACAGCAAATTGTGTTTCCTGCAAAACTTTAATCCTTTCTGACTCAATGCCCTCTCTAACCTAGTGCGCAACCCCTCCACCAATTTGATCAGCTCTATCATTATGATATAGTTTGTATGGGAGGCAAGTAGTAGAAGTTTTAATGGGATGCACTAATGGAGCCAGTGAAGTGACTTGAGAAGAGCAGTGACATGAACGTAGTGGCACTGGTGGAAGATTAGCCATGCATCTAAGTTTTGAACAGATTGAAGTGGAGATAGATGATTCAGAGGAAGATTAGCAATGCGAAGGTTGCAATAGCCTAGATGGGAGGTGACTGGATAATGGTCTTAGTAGTGTGTTCAGAAAGAAAGGGACATATTTTTCTGATGTTATAGAGAAAGAAACAGGTTTTAGCTACCTGTTGGATGTGTGTGAAGAGAGGGAAAGGGATGAATTTAAAGATCATTATTTATGATGCATTTATTGTTTATTTGTTTTTGATATATGACTCTGTGAGACATAGAGAGTGGTTTACATAGCATAAAAAACATTAAAATCAAGGAGGTCATGAAAAGGAACTACAGTATGTGATAGGAAAGAAGACAGCAGACAGAAAATAGCAGAAATTCATTCTAACCAGTAATATAAAATAACAATAGGTCACACAGTTGCAGTTGCAGAACCTAGAGAACATCTGGGCCACATGCCTGATTGAAGAGGTATGTTTCAGAAGGGATTTGAAAGATGACCCCAAGGTTACGAGCCAATAAACAGGGAGGAGTAGAGTGTTATCCACAGAAGCAATGAAAGGAGGAAGGGGGAGCTGGGTTTAGGAGCAGGGGCGGCCCAAGGGGGCTGCGGGGCCATGTGTGGAGATTAATTGTGGGGCCTCATTTGGCTATTTATTTATTTATTTAGCTGCATTTATATCCCGCTTTTCACTGGGTCAAAGCGGTTGGGGGATACATTTAACACGAGGGGATATGAGACATATACACTAATACTTACAGGGAACATGGGCAATGGAGGGTTAAGTGGCTTGCCCAAGACCACAAGGAGCACCTGCGGGACTAGAAACCCCAGTCCTTCCGGCCCAAGATTGCTGTCCTCTAGTGGGATTTGAACCACCGACCTTCCGGCCTGTAGTACCTTGCCCCAACCACTAGGCCACTCCTCCCTCTAAAATATTTGCATAATGTTAACATGCGCTTTTAGTAAATATGCCTCTTAATGAGTGTCTGGATAAAGAAAGACTAACAGATTTCTACATTACTATATTGCAGTGACAACTGCCAGGCCCATTAGGAAGTCCTATAAACATTTAGAACCCATAGCAAACCCATCGTATCATAACATCACTACCAGGACTCACAAAGCACCAAACCCTACCTATCAAAAGGCAACACTGAAGATATTAAACCAGTACATTTTACAGAATACCAATACATCTCACTGGCAATACATCTCACTGGCGGAAAGAGAACAAGTGGGATTGTCAAATAGAAACTGTATAAACAGAATACTTCAGCATGGTTACACAAGCAGAACATAGACCGTCATCACACAAAGAACAAGGGATCACAATTTTGAAATAGGAAGATAATAATTAAATTGGGAACCCCAAAAGCCAAACATGAAATGTACAACAACCCTGAAGAAATAAAACTATAAATTAATTTCCTCTTGCACTAAACAAAAACGCAAAGTTGTTAGCAATACACATTTCCCAGACCTGACATATTCCAGTTAATAAATTCAAAATAAAAAGTATTTTTCTACCTTTTGTTTGGGCATTTTATTTTTCAGTTGCAATTGCTCCAGTCACTTTCTTCTGGTTTCTTTGTGTCTTCTGCGAGCTATCCATTTATCCTTTCTTCTCTTTTAGATTTTTTACTTTCTCTCTCTATATCAGCTTTAACATACTGATCTTTCCCCTTTTGCTCTTTCCCCCATTTCTTTCCTTATTCCTTTATCATCCACTCAAATTTCACCCTTCCATTCTCAATCCCCTTACTCTCTCAATACACGTCCCATCGTAAACTTTTCTTCCCTCCCATGCAAAATATCTTTTCCCCTCTCCATTCTCGTTCTCATTCCCCATCCCAATCGACTTATAGTCCTCCTCCAAAATCAACTCCTTTATAGTTCTAGACCCACCCAGCATCCACTCCCTTCTAGTCCCATTCTCCCATGCCCCCACATCCGCCCATTTCCAGTCCTAGCCCCCCCATATGCTCTTTTCCAGTTCCATTCCAGCCGCCCATCAGCCCATTTCCACTCCAAGCTCCCCATCAGCCAATTTCCAATCCTAGTCCCCCATCAGCCAATTTCCAGCCCTAGTCCAAATCCCATCAGTCCACTTCTAGTCCTATTCCAGCCCCATCAGCCAATTTCCAGTCCTATTCCCCATCAGCCATTTTGTCCTATTCCAGCCCATCACCCACTTGCAGTCCAAGCTCCCCCCATCAGCCCATTTCCAGTCCTATTATAGTTCCTCATCAGCCCATTCCCAGTCCTAGCCCCCACTATGCTCCTTTCAAGTTCCATTCCAGTCCCCCATCAGCCTATTTCCACTCCAAGCTCCCCCATCAGCCCATTTCCAGTCCTATTCCAGCCCATCACCCATTTTCAGTCCAAGCTCCCTCCATCAGCCCTTTTCCAGCTCCTCATCAGCCCATTTCCAATGCTAGCCCTCCCATCACAGCCCATTTCCAGTCCTAGACCCCCCAATCACAGCCCATTTCCAGTCCTAGCCCCCCCATCATAGTCCATTTCCAGTCCAAGTTCCCCCCCACCATCACAGTCCATTTGCAGTCCTAGCCCCCCCACCATCACAGCCCCCCCACCATTATAGCCAATTTGCAGCCCTACCCCCCCCCCCACCATCACAGCCCATCCAGGCCTAGCCCCACCTCCTCTGAACTGCCATGCGGCTGTTTAAGGGGCTTCAGAGGGAGCTGGGGAAGCCTGCACGAGGCCCCCGGCTCCCTCTGCACAGCCGCCAGCATGAAGAGTCTTTTCCCTCACTGTGGAGGCAGTTTCTGTGAAGCTGCGAGTGCCAGGAAAGGTTACTCGCAGCTTCACAGAAACAGCCGCCAGCGTGAGGGAAAAGACTCTTTACGCTGGCGGCTGTGCAAAGGGAGCTGGCGGCGTCTTGCGGGCTTCCCCGACTCCCTCTGAAGCCATCCATTGTGTGAGAATGGAGTTCACATGGGCCCCCTGAAGCACGGGGCCCTGTGCAAATAACATTATCGCACAATGGACGGGACGGCCCTGTTTAGGAGGAAAGGTAAGAGGCTTGATTTTGGCCATGTTCAATTTCAGACAGCGGTGAAACATCCAGGCACCAATATCAGTTAAGTAGGCACAGATCCAGGCTTTGATTTCCAGAAATGTTCATGTAGAGAGGTAGATCTGTGAGTCATAAGCATAGAGATAGTACTGAAAACCATAGGAGGAGATGAGTGCACCAAGGGATTGAATGTAGAGAGAGAAAATGAGAGGTCCCAAGACAGAGCCCTAGGGTACATCAACTAAGAGACTTTGGCAAGAGCCATTTCAGTATAATGTAGAGGGTGAAAGCCAGATTGCAATGGATCCAGAAGGGCTTGAGAGGAGAGAAAGTCAGGACAACGATGGTGAACCATACTTTCAAGAAGCTTATAAATAAAGGGGAAGAAAGAGATGAATCAATAATTAGAGAGACAGGTAGGGTCTAGTGAGGGCTTCTTGAGAAGAGGTGTAACGCTTGAAGGCTGAAGGAACAGTTGCAGTGGAAAGTGATATGTTGAGGGTATGATAGAAATGATAACAGTGGAGGAAATGGAGTTTAGTGGCAGGTGGGAATGGGGTCACAGCAGCAGGTAGTAAGTTTGGAGAAGGCTAGGAAATTTGTTGCATCTTTCTCAATGATCTTAGAAAAGGAAGAAAATATGACAGAGGTTGAAGGAAGGGTTTGGGACTGAAGAAGGAGAAGGAGGGATAGAGTTGACTCTAAGGAGAACCCAAGAGTAATCCTATTGACTTTGTCATTGAAATAATCAGCCAAAGTCTAGGTGGAAAGGAAAGGAGGGGTTGGAGGTATTGTTTCCAGTCCTGCTTGTGTGGTCAATATCAGCTTTTTCACTGAACATAGGCCCTATCTCTCCATTTCTTATCAGCTCATCACACCAGGAGCCCTCCTACATCTATCCAGGGGAAATGTATACTTAAATAACAAACTTTTATGAGTGATCTAGCTTTGTGTGGATATATATGTATGCTGTATATATGCTGCATATATGTGCCCACCCACTCTCCTAGCAGATACACTCCATGTGCTGCAGGTCCTACTTTTGTGGCTGTCAGGCTGCAGTGTTCTGCTGCTGTAATAGACACATAGTCCTGCCCATCGGATACCGATGCTCTAGGCATGCACTGTGTTCATATCTGGCCATTGCCATCCAACATTGTCAATAATAGTATATGTGTGGGAGGTTCGGGGCTCTACACCACTTGAAATTCGTGCCCTGGGGCATGTGTTTCCAATGCACTAGCAAGGTAGGTGGAACTACCACCTGGTCAGAGGCTGGTGGCAGCTCACTGCTACCATGTGGCCAAAATGGCATGAGCCCTCTGCTAAACCCCATTTTCTGGGCTACCTCACTTTAGTAAACATGCCATTTAGGGGCATGTTTACTAAAGGTTAATGTGTGCTAAGTGCTGTCATTGACCATTCATTTCTATGGGCTGTTGCAGAATCTAACACACGTTAACTTTAGTGTGTGTACTAAATTAATTTAATGTGTTCTAAAATTACCACATTAAAAGAATTGTGAAACTAACTGAAAAAGGCACCCCTAAATTGGGAAATATTCATGAAAAAAACCCTAACTAAATTGCTCTTGCTTGTGAACATCTCTACTGAATATTCTAGTTAAAGGGGAGTCATTTCTGGATCTTTCTCTTTGAAAATTAGGCTGCAAGTCTTTGGGGTATGTTTACTAAACCGTCCTAATGTGCGCCCGGCGCTAGTGTGCAGGATGCCATATAAGGAGTGGGCGTATCAGTCTTAACCTAGCAAACCGGGATTATTGCACGCTCTTGTGCGCCACGCACATTAGCACACGAGAAACACACTCAGGAAGCATAAGCAGGCGCGCTGATGTGCAAACAGAGGAACAGGGCTGCAGCACAATGGTGAAGATGATGCAGGGATCATGGGTTCAATCCCCCACTGTGCCCAATGTTTAAGGCTGGCTGAGGCACTACCTGTTATGTGTAATATTTCATTATGAAGCATTTTAATTTTATTTTAATTACTGCTGCGAGCAAACACACTCTCAAAGTGCTGTAACATAAGGTGCTGCATAAGGCACCCTATAAGGTACCCCAGAGGGCACATTTTAAAGTGCACTGTACGCCACGGCACCCTACAATGTTGCTGAAAGGGTGGCCGATAGGGCACCATATAGGGTGCCCTATGAGGCACGGCAAGGTCATAGCACTGTTTTTGATGGCAGCACTGTGCATTTTAACGCATGAAAATCCTAAGTAGGTGCGCTGAAATGCAAGGAGAAACAGCAGTGTAGCACAATGGTTAAAACACAGACTGATGGTGCAGGGGTCATGGATTCAATCCCCCACTGTGCCCAATAAATAAGGCTGGCTGAGGCACTACCTGTTATGTGAAATATTGCATTATGAGGCATTTTAATTTTATTTTAATTACTGCTGCGAGCAAACGCACTCTCAAAGCACTGTAACATAAGGTGCTGCATAAGGCACCCCATAAGGTACCCCAGAGGGCACATTTTAAAGTGCACTGTACGCCACGGCACACTACAATGTTGCTAAGAGGGTGGCCGATAGGGCGCCATATAGGGTGCCCTATGAGGCACGGCAAGGTCATAGCACTGTTTTTGATGGCAGCACTGTGCATTTTAACGCATGAAAATCCTAAATAGGTGCGCTGACATGCAAGGAGAAACAGCAGTGCAGCACAATGGTTAAGACACTGAGTGATGGTGCGGGGGTCATGGGTTTAATCCCCCACTGTGCCCAATGAATAAGGCTGGCTGAGGCACTACCTGTTATGTGTAATATTGCATTATGAGGCAATTTAATATTGTTTTAATTAGTGCTGCTAGCAAACACACTCTCAAAGCACTGTAACATAAGGTGCCGCATCAGCCACCCTATAAGGCACTCCAGAGGGCATACTATAAAGTGCACTGTCCGCCCAGGAACCCTAGAATGTTCCTTATAGTGCGCTTTATAGGGTGCCGTATGAGGCGCCGCAAGGTCACAGCACTGTTTTTGATGGCAGCACTGTGCATTTTAACACATGGAAATCTTAAGTAGGTGCGCTGACATGCAAGGAGGGACAGCAGTGAAGCACAATGGTTAAGACACTGACTGATGGTGCAGGGGCCATGAGTTCAAATCCCCAGTGTACCTAATGAATAAGGTTGGCTGAGATAATTCCTTTTTCTGCTTGCAACTGTACAACAATCTGTGCTGCCATCTAAAAAGAACCCCACCCCAGTGCCATAAATTAATGCACCCTTTAGGGTGCACCAGAAGGGACATCCTAAACAACCACGTCAGCAAAGGAGAGTTATAATGTTCCCCAGAGGCCATGTTGAAAGGTTGCCAACTCCCAAGATACCATAGTAGGCACCCCATAAACTGCCTGAATAGAAGGTGTGGCGTAAGATGCCCCAAGGATGTATAGGTGAACCCAAAAACGTTGGCCAAGAGCAGTAAGGTCCCCCAATTTGAAGGGCAAGAGAGGTATGTGGCAAACACACATGTAACCCAAACACTGCACAGAGCAGAAAGGAAAGACAATGCATAAGTAAAAGAAGGACGTAGATCAGAGCTGATGTACCACACAAATCAGGTGCAGCCCATATGGCAGCTAGAAAAATGGACAAACATTTTGGGGGCAGCTGTAGCTATGCACAGAGTGATGGTAATGTACCATGCTATAATGACAGTGTGTGACAGAGGATGGGAAGATGTGTGCAGCAGAGGAACCAGAAATGGCAGGATAGGTGAAATATCAGGATGACAGTGGAGTAGCAGTGCTATGCAGAGCACACACAGGAGAGGCAACCAGGGAGAGCTGCAATGCAGGAATGATGGGCACTGGAGGGGGAGGCCCCTTTACACCCTCCCTAACACCCCTGGAGCAGGAGTTGGCAGAGTGGCTAGGGCCAATATACCTCTATGGACTGCCAGAGGCACTGGACACTGCCCATCCCCAGGCAGGTAGGTACCCAAATCACACCTTGCTGCTCCCAACCCATTGAGTACCTGCCCTTTGGATGGTGCATCAGGCTTCTTATTAACACCTCCTCATACCTGCTCCCCTGGATCATCTCCCACCCTCTGCCTTTGGCTCATTAGTGTGCTGTCCCCCATTCCACCCCTTTTACTCTGTGTTTTGCTGCCCTCAAAACACATGTTTCATTTGCATCATCCCTTTTTATATCTGCCCTGCACATGTGGCTACATGTCTGCTACAAGTCCCCTCTCAGACCTGTACGTGTTATGTCTGTGTCTAATCTAAGCACTGCTGAGCAGGGATGGTCCTTCTGTGGGTTAATGCACACCAGGGGTCCTCATACATTCTAAACAGGGGGCCAGTTCACTGTCCCTCAGACCATTGGAGGCCCAGAATATAGTTTTTAAAAAAATTATGAACAAAGCCCAAAGAACACTGCAGAAGTACAAAAAACACAGAACGTTTCAAAACAGTTTTGTTTTGTTTTTCCACTGGCAATTGTTCTTGCCACCTTACTCTGGGTTCTTTGGGTCTTCTGCTAACTCCCCATCATCTGCTGTCCATTTGTCCTTTTGTCACACGTTTAGTATTGTTTCCATTCTCTGTCTACATCTGCTTTAACATGTAATCTCTCTCCTTGTGCACCTTCCGCATTCCTAGGTCATCCACTCAAATGTTAGACCCCCATCCTCAATCCCCACTATCTGTCCAATTGTAGATATCTCTTACCTCCCTCAAAATGTTTTTTCCCTCACCATTTTATTTGTCCAGCTCCATCCCATTCTGATCCTCGCACAACCTCCCCTCCCCTATATTTCCAGCCACACCCAGCATCCGCTCCCCTCTAGTCCGTGCATCAGCCCATTTGCAGTCCTAGCCCCCCATCAGCCCATTTTCAATCCTATCCCTGGCCCAACATCAGACCAGTACCAGTCCTAGCTCCACACCCAGGTCGAGTCCTATCCAAGTTCCTCCAGAAGTGCATTTCCAAACCCCAGCCCCCACAAAAGCTTACTGATAGCCCTCTCCTGGCCCCACCATCAGCCCCTTTGCAATCGTAGCACCCCCAGCAGCATATTTTGACCCCTATCCTAGGCCCCCCATCATCCCGCTGCCAATCTTACCACCACCCATAGGCCATGACCTGTCCTAAACCCCTCCCCCACATCAGCACACTTCCAGTCTTACCTCTCCCCCCCATAGCCATTTACCACTCTTACTGAAACCTGGCTCAAGGAGGGCGATAGCCCTGTTCTTTCTAGCTCTCTCCCCTCCGGGTACTCAGCATTTTCTTCCCCTCGGCTGGGTCGAGGTGGGGGGGGGGGCGTTGCCTTACTCTTTCGCGCTTCTATCACCCTTGAGGAAGTAAACTCGCCATCTACTTCACTTTCTGAGTCCCTTTTTCTCCGCCTTCACTCCTCTCCCCCACTTTATTTTCTTCTCCTTTATCTTCCACCCTCCCTTCCTATGGAGCGCTGGTAGGGAGTCCTTCAGACCCTCTCAGATGTTGCCTTACAGTTCCCCAATCTTATTGTCCTAGGTGACTTCAATATCCATGCTGACAATCCTAGCAGACAGAAGGACCATGCCTTTCTGAATTTTTTCCACGACATTGCTTTCCAACAACATGTCTCAGGTCCCACCCACACGGCCGGTCATACCCTCGACCTAGTTTTGTCTTCCTCTATGTTGTCAGCTGAGATTTCCCCCCCTTCCACATTAGATATCCCTTGGTCTGATCACCGTTGTATCATTTTTTCGGTTTCATATTCACCCCAGGTGACCGCTCTGTTCCCAGTACCCTCTTCACCCCCCCCCCTCTCGTCACCGCTTAACTCCTGACACCCTGAGTTCCTTTCCCCCCGCTTCCTCTGTTTTCCCGCCAGAGTTTGCATCGCTTTCACCCAATATCCAAGCCTCCCTCTGGAACTCCCTTCTTTCAGAAGCTCTGGATCAGTTGGCACCTCGGTGCCCCTGTCATCATTCATTCACCTCTGGTCACTCTCCCTGGTTTCACCCGGCATTGCGGCTGCAACGGACCCAACTTCACCAGGTGCAACGCCGTTGGTCTCGTCATCACTCTCCCGATTTATATATTCGCTTTAAGCAACTCTATGCTGATTACCGTTCGGCTGTTCAATCAGCCAAACGGGCTTATTATACAGCTGAGATCTCAGAAGCAGCGAATTCTTCTCGCCAGCTCTTCACTATCCTGCGGAAACTCTCATCCACTAGCTCTCATAGTACCTCGACTATAGGGGCCCCTGACTCTCACTCCCTGGCTACTTTCTTTTCAGACAAAGTCCTTACCTTACGTGCCTCCTTCTCCACTCCTCCTCCACCTCCACCCTCACCACCTGCTTCTATCTGTAGTTTGCTTGTTACTGATCACTCACCCCCGCCTTCTCCCCCCGTGTCCAATCGAGCTCTTGCTCATACCTGGTCCTCCTTCCATCCGGTATCTTCTGCTGAAATTCTCTCCATATTGTCCACTTCTCGAAAGACCACATGTGCTCTAGACCCAATTCCCTCCCACTGGCTGTCAGAGCCCTCACTACAGCTCATTCCGATTATCACTTCCATCATCAACTCTAGTTTATTCTCCGGTCTATTCCCCTCCCCGTGGAAGTCAGCCATTGTTCATCCTCTTCTTAAACAAGCATCTCTTGACCCTTCTGTCCTTGCACACTGGCGTCCTGTCTCAAATCTTCCCTTCTTGGCTAAACTTCTGGAACGTTTTGTCTTTAATCAGTTATCCTCTCACGTTGAATCCACCAACACACTTCACCCCCGGCAAGCTGGCTTTCGACAGGGACACAGCACAGAGACTGTTCTTCTTGCAGTCTTGAATGAGCTTCACGTGGCACATGATCGTGGTGATGTTACTCTGTTGGTTTCCCTTGATCTGTCTGCTGCGTTTGATTTGATCGATCACACCCTTCTTCTCACTCGTCTTGCGGAGGTAGGTCTTCACGATACAGTTCTTCTTTGGTTTCGCTCCTTTCTCACGGCCCGATCCTTTTCCATCACCCTAAATGGAAAATCATCTTCCCCTCTTCCCCTTACCTGTGGTGTCCCCCAAGGCTCTGTCTTGTCTCCTCTGTTGTTTAATATTTTCTTGGCCCCTCTACTCCTTTTGCTACAGCAGTACTCGGTATCTTCTTATGTCTATGCAGATGATATCATATTACTTTATCACACTTCCCCACTTTCTTTGGATCTCTCCCCTTTCAATATCTGTCTTTCACATGTGGCTTCTTGGCTTTCCCAACATTTCTTATGTCTTAACCCATCTAAATCCACGGCTATGTGGGTATCCCTCAGTGGTTCTTGTCCCTCTTCTGCCCCTCTGATCGACTCTGTACCCATTCCTCTTGTATCCTCCTTTCGGTATCTCGGAGTAGTTCTTGATTCTTCCCTTTCCTTTCATGACCATATCTCCTCCCTCACTAGGCGCTGTTTTGCTACCCTTCGTCAAATTCGAGCTGTCCGCACATTTCTTCCTTTAAAATCCTTAGTTACTCTTGTCCTTGCCCTGATCACTAGCCGACTCGACTACCGTAATGTTTTCATGGCCAACCTTCCCAATTATCAGCTCCGACGCCTCCAACTTATTCAAAACACCGCTGCCCGTATCATCACTTCTGCCCGCCGTTTTGATCATATCACTCCTATTCTCTTCCGTCTGCACTGGCTGCCCCTATCTGTTCGTTTTCATTATAAAATTCTCATCCTCACCCACCATGCTATCCACACCCATAACCCTCTGTATCTGGCCGATTTGGTTTCCTTGCATACGCCCTATCGCCAGCTCCGCGCTCTCCACGCTAATCGCCTGTCCTTGCCTCCCCCCTCCCATGCACATCTTGAAAAGACCCGTCACTCAGCCTTCTTTTTCCTTGGTCCATGGTTGTGGAATACTTTACCTTCGTCCCTTCATCTTGAAATCTCTTATTCTCAATTCAAAGCCTCCCTTAAAACCTATCTTTTCCAAAAAGCATTTGACCTTCCCTTAGACCCCCCTCCCTGATGCAGCAGTTTCATTGTTGTCCTGTCTCAGCTAAGTCTTGGTCTTGTTTTTCCCCTGTTTGTCGGTGTTTAATTGAGTCAGTTTGTGCTTGGTTGTGATTATTGTTTTCTGTTTTTGCTTTGCGCTGTCCTTTTTCTTTCTTTCCTGTTAAATTTTGGCGTTCTTTTTCCGTAGTTTGCAGTATTGACCTTTTTATTTTCTTTGTACACCGCTTTAATGTTTCGGCCTAAGCGGTCTATCAAATTTTAAATAAAGATAAATAAAGATAAAGATAAAGATAAACCTCCCCCGCCCCCATCAGGCAAGATAGGGTACGAAATAACCTAACCATGCCTGCTGCTGCTGCTTCCACCATCGCAGCAGGAGATTCAAGCATCCAGTGGGCCCCCCCCCCCTGCTCTGCAGCGTCCTCCATGCGGCTTCAGTGTGGGCTTGTCAGAGCCGTGTGAGGGGGGAGTATCCCTTTCTCACGGCCATGTCAACGCCGCCAAGGGCCCTATGTAAAATACCATCAGGCCCATGGTGGGATTAACAGAGCCACGAGAGGAGAGGCTCTTTCTGTTTGCGTGGGTCTGACAGCCAACACTGAGGCCAGTGGGATGCTGGATTATTCCGCTAGCATGGGGGCAATGGCAGCGGCAGCAGCAGGTTTGTGAGGTGTTAACTTAGCTGGGCTGCTGCTAAATGAATGCTGCAGTCCTGTGTAGAGCTGCCCCTGAGGACTGGCAGCAGTGGCATAAACACCCATTGGGCTGCATACATCTCCTTGCCGGACCACATGTGGCCCTCGTCCCGTAGTTTGAGGACCCCTGATGTACACATCAATGTGTCTGCTAGGTACTGGCCTAAATATGCCTAATTGTGTTAGCAGGAGCTGTAGTGGTAGCTATTTAGCACATGTACAGGCCACGGCCAAACACACATTGTTTGTGGGGTGGATGTGTTAAACAGTTGTATGTAGTTGAACCATGCAAACCAATCTGTGCTGTGTATGGTTTCCACAACCCAGGTGACTACACAACCATGGCCCCAGCTGAGGAGGAGGAGGTGCAATTGGGCGAGGATGTGGCAGAGCCCCAGCCCACAATGTCTGGGGGCAGCACCAGCAATGGTGATGGGACCCCAACCACACACATCCAGCCTGAACCAGAGGACCACACCCCAGACGTCACTGACACAGAGGGCTGGGAGGACATCAGAAGACAACACCCCAGTCATGCACCAGAACCAGATGAGAACCCTCCACCAGAATTGGACCCAATTGTTGAAGAACTGCGCACACACACTGCTGCAGCATGGCACAATGCAGAAGGTGGGTAACAGCATACCCCACGATCCCGACGGGGTTGTCCTAACATCCACAAAATTATGGTATATTGCCCACATAGCATAGAGTTCTGATTTTGGGGGGTTGTCTTCTGTGCTCTGTGATTCTACCTCCTGTAGCATGTCTTGTCAGGTGTCAGCATTTGTGAGGGCCTCACACACATGCACACTGTGCTTGCCCATATACCCCACATAAGCCCAAAGAGAAGAGCAATGATCGCAGGTCACCCAGACACCCTATGTGACAGAGACCTCGTCATGGGTATTGTCACACAGTATCGTTTAACAACATAATCTGCAGTGTGCACCAGCATTATAGAAATTGGGCCACCCCAGATATGTGTATGTGTGTCTTAGGCCCCCTCAGATCATCTGACCAATCCTAGACAAGCAGTGTGCAGACCTGGAATAGTCATATTAAACTGTGGCGATGTGCCATGTGTGAGATCTGTGTTTCTCACGACCCCACATCCAGACCCCTTCCAGACATAGGGATGGCTCATGGGAGACCCAGATGTAAACGTTGGTAGGTTTGGCAGGCATGACTGTTCTGCAGACTGCTCTTCTGGGATATGCGTGACATGTATATGTGTGACAGCTGGTAATGGAGAGGAAGCTCACATATCACCCTCTGTCCCACCCACAGGCACTCATCAGGCACTGCAGTGTGTGTTCATGGCAATTTCAGAAAACACAAGGGAGCTGAGGATGATCCGGGAGGAGATGCTGTCGGGGGCGCTTGGCCGCATTGCGGATGCAATGGAGGACATTGTGGGGCTAATGCGGCAGCAAGCACCAGCACCAGCACCAGCACCGGCACCGGCACCGGCACCTGAGGCACCAGGACAAGGTGCAGTTCCGCGGGGGGTGGTGTGCCATGGGAGGCGCGGGCGGCCACGCAGGAGGTGACTCCGGGACCAATAAAAAGCTGTTAACCAGTACATACGTGTGTTTTCCAATGTGTGTCCCTGTGCTCCCCTTAGGTAGTGTGCAAATGCATGTTGTGTCATACACACATGCCCCTCGATGGTGGGGTGTCTGTACTGGCAGGTATCACTGCACAGACACCATCACATGCCATGTGTGCCATGCACTGTGTCAGATCTGAGCCCCTGGGCTGCAGTGTGGCGGTTTACATATCCACCCGGGTTGCAAAGGGGGAATGTCCTTGAGCTACATGTCCAGTGTTGGGAGCCGTCACAGTTAAAATCCTGTCATACCCCCTACATTGGAAGCACATGTGTGACCCTTGTCCCTGCCTGCAACACTGCCTATGTGCCTGCCCCCCCACAAAAGTATATGGTTACTCACCAACCATCCCTGTGACATGTATTGTCCCAGGACACACTCAACAGCTTTACCCCTGAGTAGCTCCTGGGCTCATCATCACATCTTACCCTGCCAGCACAGAAAGTTGAAAGTTGTACTATTGGCACACAGGTTTGAAAGTTGTACTATTGGCACACAGGCATGTTGCATCAGAAACGGTTCCGACACATTGCACACAGCATGCACGTGCCTCAGTATACTGGGCCGTCATCTAAATTTCTGCATCTCAGGGTCCACGCTGGTCTCACACACCTACACATGGTCATCCCCCACGACTGCATGTGGAGCCAGTCCACGCATGATATCCATGTCTACCTTCACAGCACATACCTGTCTACACACATATCCCATGCTTGCATCCATAGTGTGTTGCTAAGGGAGACACATGACCATTTTGCAATGAACAAACAGTGTGTATATTAGCAAAAACATATAATACAAAAACATAAAATACATATAATACAAATATAATACAACGTTTGGAATGGGGATAATACCCATCACCCTCCCCCCAAACACCCCCCTCCTCCCCCCTGCCACCTCCACCCGCCCTATACACCCTCCTCCACCCCTCCCCCACCCCATCAGACACACCCTCTCCCTGCATTCTGCATGCCCAGTGAAGGAACACAGGACAGCACAGGGCACATGTGTGGAGGTCACAGGAGCCATCAATGACTCCTGTGAAACTCCTCAGGGGATGGCCACCGACATGGCAGCCGCTCCACCTCGGCGGCCACCCGCTGAATGGCTGCCGCCAGCCACTGGTGCGAGTGCACAAGGAGGTGCACATGCTGTTCCAAGGCATCCGGGGCCACATACAGGTCCGCCACACACCTGCCACCACACACACACATGGTCCCAGGGGTCTGGGTGGTGACATGTGCATGCGACCTGTGTGTGGCCCTGGATGGTGGAGCAACATGCAATGGCTGGCGGGAGCCCACAGTGCCCTGTGCTGCACTGTGTTCGCCATCACTCTCCCACCCCCACACATCCCCCTCCTCCCCCCCACCTCCCACCCACCCTCCACCCCTCCTCCACCCCTCCCCCCACACCCACATCAGACAAACCCTCTCCCTCCCCTGACACGCTGCCACCCACCCCTTCCATGCCCCCAGCAGCCCCCTCCTCCGCTGCACTCTGCACCGGCTCAGCATCCTCGTCCTCCGCCTCCACCTCAGTTTCCTCCTCCACCACCTCCACTTCGGGGCATGGTGGGCAGGGGAGCGCCTCAGGGCATATGCCGATGTTATTGGCTCTGCATCATTGTCATGACCCTCTGTGGAAGATGACAGTCATCAGCACATTATCAAGTGTGTCACATAACACATGTACATATGCAGGCAACACACAGGCTGGTGGGCCAATGTGACATTTGTTACTCGTCAGCAAGGTTGTCAATACTCACCATCACCCACTGCCTGCGCTGCCCTCTGGAGGCGGGCAAGATAGTCATGGTGGTGGAGACGCAACTCGTGCCCCTTCTTCCGGAGATCCTCTACCTGTGGATGTGAAAACAATGTGTGGGGGCATCAGTGACTGCTTACCTCTGGTGGGTGGGCAACATAAACAAACATCTGTGTGGCCAGCATCCTGCTGCTCCTGCTCCACTGCTGTGTGTGTCATGTACAGCATAGTTAGTCACAGGTAACAGGTGATCTCCAGGAACACCAGGAATAAGTCTTCACATGTGGGTGGCATTGGTACCAACTGAGCCTGTGTGGGAACGCTCCCCAACGTCCTATATTCAAGCTTTTGGGAGCATACCACAGTGTGTGCGTGCTGCCTTCCTGCCTTTCCAAAATGCCTCTCTCCAGTTAAGTTTAAAGCTGACACAAGGAAAGAGAGAGAGAGACACACACACACAACCCGCTAGGGGAGATGGGTGGGTTGTGATTACCTCATCCTGCTGTTCCCGGAGATCACCTGTTACAGGTGATTAACTATGCTATCACCAGGAACAAGCAGGACGTGGTCGTCACATGTGAGGAAACCCTAGATGTAGAGGCCAGGGAAGGATCCCCAGAGTGGTGAGGGCCTGTGGAGGGCTTCCACTTCCTCACATGGATCTCTGGCATCCTGTAAGAGAGGCAGCTAGGAGTGGATTACATATGGAAGAGGTTTTTCAGAGCAGCCTGACCAACCATAGCATGCCTGCAGGAGCCTTTTTTCAAGCAGTAGTGGCCCGTGAACCGAGGACCAGGTAGCTGCTCCACAAATGTCATTCATATAGATGGAATGGAGGTGAGCCCGTGAGGCTGCCATGACTCTCACATTGTGAGCGGGAACATGGGCCACCAGTGAATGGTGTTAGCTATGATAGATAAAAGGTAATACATTGAGCAATCCAATTTGATTAAGATCATTCTGTAACTGGTGTACCGAAATGCAAGGGATCAGTGACTCAGAATAGCTGAGGGGACCTTCTGTGTTGCTGGGTCCACTGCAGATGAAAAGCCACAGCTCTTTCACAGTCCAAGGTATGAAGATTCTTCTCTGCATTTGAAGCATGCGGCTGTTGAAAGACTACAGTAACTACACCTCTTGTTTCAAATGATAGGAGGAATCCACCTTAGGCATGAAGTGTGGATGTGTCCTTAGCATTACCCTATCATGGTGAAACGGTGTGTAAGGTGGATCAGCCACCAGAGCTTGAAATTCACTGATACGACTTGCTGATGTGATTGCAAGAAGGTATTTTACTTTCCAGGTCAGAGACTTTAAGGAAGTAGTGTCTAAGAGCTCAGAAGGCGGCAGCATATGCTGCCCTAGAAGCATATTGAGATCCCATGCCTCTGGAGGTGGTCTAAGGGCAGGTTTTGGTAGATGCAGGCCTCTCATGATTCTGGATATGAGAGGATGGGATGAAATGGGTTGTCCATTGATGGGTTCAGAAGGAGCAGCATTGGCACTTAAATGGACTGTGACTGACTCAGTTTGGAGACCATTGTTCGATAAGTAATGGAGTTTGTCAAAAACATGTTTATATACGGATGACAAGAGGGTTGCAGGCCTTTTGTTATCACCAAATGAACTGTCACGTCCACCTGATGGCATAGGACTGCCTTGTGGAAGGTTTCCTGGAAGCATAACAGACATCATGCAGTTCCTGAGTGAGGGGAGGGTCAAAGCAGTTACAGCCGTCAGTAGCGAGGCTCTGAGGTGCAGAGATGGGGGGTTTGTATGCCATACATTCCCCTCCTCCTGCGACAGTAAGTCTGGAGCTGACCCTACATACAGGGGTGCAACCTCGGACAGATGTAGAAGCAGAGGGTATCACACCTGCTGTTGCCAGCGTGGGACTATGAGGATCATGTTGCCTCTGTCCCTCAGGAATTGCAATAGGGTCTTGGCAATCAAGGGAATGGCAGGAAAGGCATATAGGCATTCCTGCCCCCAGTTGAGGAGGACAGCATCCATCGCTTTGTAGCTCTGAGCTGGGATTCGTGAACAGAACCGGGTAGGTTTGGCATATGATGGACTTGTGAAGAGGTATGAATCTTGAGTTCCCCAGAGTTGCAATACTCTACAGAGTTGGTCCATGTGTAGAGACCATTTGTGTGGAAGCAGAACATGACTGAGTTTGTATGGCTAAGAGTTCTGATTGCCAGGGAGATGGACTGGCAGGAGATGGATCTGCTGCTGTCTGGCAAACGACCACAGTTTGAAGAGGTTCGTTGCAAAGGGACAGAGCCTGTTCCTCCTTGTTTGTTCACATAGACCATGGCTACCTGATTGTCTGCGTAAAGTAGTATTCCATTGGCCTGTAGAAGGGAATGGAAGACATGAAGAGCCAGGAAAATTGCTCAGAGCTCAAACATATTGATGTGGAAATGACTCTCCTGACAATTCCAGGTGTCTTGGGTGGAGGTGTCCAGTACATGTGCAGCCCACCCCACTTTGGAGGAAGCTGTTGTTAGTGGGATCTGAGGAGGGGTTTGCAGGAAAGGTGACCCCTCCAACAGGTTTTGTGCTGACCGCCACCAGTCCAGGGACAGGGTATGGCGGTTTGAGTTTACTATCACATCTGAGTTCCTCATCTTGTCTTGCTGTACATTGGAAATCTCTGTTGAGTTCTGTGATTGCCTCTCTTTCTTCTCTGGCTTTAGCTTCTCTGCATTTCTGGGCAATTTTCAGAATTTCTTCGGTCATCCATTTTGCCTATTTTTGTTTTTTTACCTTTTGTAGAGACTTCTCATTTTCTTCCAACACAATCTTCTTGATGTCATCCCATAACTCTTCGGGAGCTCTGTCATATTTATTTATTTATTTATTTACAGTCTCTTATATATCGCACTATTCAGCATCAGTGTGGTTTACATGGAACAAAAATGCTCAATACAATTAACCTTTATGAGTTTACAGATAACAGTGCAAAAAACTTGGATAACATGGGTAAACTATTTACAAAACTTGCTACACAGAGTCATATGAACAGGAATTCCATAGAAACATATGCACCACTAAGGGTCAGAGTATCTTTCTTGGCATGTTGTTGGGATATTTGCTTAGCGGATTGTATCGTTGGACTCTATGGGGTGTTGTTGGGCTCTATGAGGTACTTGTTGAAAAGGTGGAATTTGAGGGCTTTCCTAAACTGTGTTAGGTTCTTAATAGCCTGGATACCTGGAGGTAGTGCAATCCAGCATCTTGGCGCACTGAGACTGAAAGCCCTATTGGCTGTAGATGTAGTGCAATCTGTTAATGCTTTCGGGACTTTTAGAGAGTTTATAGCCGTGGATCTTCTTGCTCTATTTGGAGATGTGGTATGGATGAGGGCAGTTATGGATTCAGAAGAGAGCTTGTTAATAGCTTTAAAAGTGAGTAACAAGGTCTTGAAAATGATTCTAGCCTGGATGGGTAGCCAATGTAACTGTATCAGCAGAGGTGTCACGTGGTCACTTCTGGAGGCTCCATGGATGACCCTTGCTGCCGCGTTCATGGCGAGCTGCAGCGGGTTCAAGGTGGATTGGGGCAGACCTTGTAGGATGGCATTGGCATAGTCAAAATGAGGTATGATCAACGCCTGGTAGACTGTCCTGAAATCATTTGGTTCCAGCATGGATCGTAAATGCCTAAGTGAGCGGATCTTGTAGTATACTGCTCTGACTGTGTTTCCTATGTGGGCCTTCATGTCCAGGCGTTGATCCAAAGTGACTCCCAGGTAGCGTATTGAGGGTTTAGATAGTAGCTCAGCTTCTTTTACTTTAAGGTATTGTGGTGGGGTAAAGTTAGGGTTCCTCGTAATGAGTACTTCCGTTTTCTTATGTTGTATTCGGAGGTTTTGGGAGAGAAGCCAGTCAAATATTGCATTGAAACAGCTTGTCAGTGGAGAGAGGTCCAGATGTTCAGTAGAGAAGGGTATGTACAGCAGGACATCATCAGCATATAACATGCAGTCAACATTGAAGGATCGGATGATCTTGCAAATTGGCTGCATGTAAATGTTGAACAGTAGGGCAGAAAGGGAGGATCCTTGTGGGACTCCCTGGCTTTGCTGGAAGGGTTCCGAAGTTATCCCTCCAGAACAAACATGCTGCCATCTTTCGGACAGGTAAGATCTGCACCATTCAAGCGCTCTTCCATTAACACCTTTCTTAATTAGTCGTCCTAAGAGAATCTCATGACTTACTGAATCAAAAGCTGCAGCAATGTCCAGAAAGATGAGAGCAAATCCTTAACGGATGTCATCAATTCCAGTGATTATCTTGCAGAAGAGAGTGGTGAGAAGAGTTTCCACTCCGTGGAATTCCCTAAAACCATGTTGGCAGGGGTCTAACGGTGCAGCGGTGTCTATGTGATCCTGTAGTTGTCATTAAACCTCTTTTTCAATGATCTTCGCGAGTAGTGGTATGCTGGATATAGGTCTGTATGATTCTACCTTTTGGGGATCGAGCTTGCAGTTTTTTAGCAGAGGTCTGATAGAGGTATGCTTGAGAGCTGAGGGGAATGAGCCGGTTGAGAAGGAGAGGTTCATTATTTTGGATAGTACTGGGCTGAAGTGGCTGCGGAGCTCCTTAATCCAGAAGGCTGGGCATGGATCGGACTGGGATGTGGTGGTGTTAAGGGCCATAATTGTGTCTTCAATTCTTTTCTTGGTAGGGGTAGAGAATACGGTTAGAACTGTTGGGCAAACGTGTTCTGGGATGGTGGTTGTAGTAGAGATTTTGATGCTCTGGCATATCTTGGATTGTGCGTAGGTTGCAAAATCTTGTGGGTGAATCTCAAATTGAGGCCCAGGGGTTGGTTCCTTTGATAGAGTCTTGACTTGGTCAAAAAGGTTGTGTGGTTTATTAAATGATCTCTTTAAGGTATCTGAGTAGTACTGTTTCATTGTTTCAGTGATTGCCTTGCGGTGCGCAGCCAGCTGACAGTTGTACGCTGTCTAGTCGTTTAAAGAATGAGATCAGCGCCAGCATTTCTCGAGTTTCCGTAGTTGGGTAAGAGATACTCTAAGATCAGCTGTGTACCATGGAGCGCTTGTTCTTTTCCCTGGGGGCTTGTTGGTTGGTGTGCGTAGGGCGATTGCGCTGAGGCAGTTGTTCCAGTGAGAAATTAGGTCGTCAAGGTTCGGGGTGGTTTCACTGATGAGTTGTTGCGTTTCCGCAATGATAAGATCTCTGTTGTATGGCTTGAAACATCGGGAGTGCGGTCTTGCGGTGTTGCTCGGTATCTTGTTGCACTTTGAAATGACTTTGTGTGAAGGAATCTGGAGGATGATCAGTTTGTGATCTGACCAAGGCACAGAAGTTATGGATGTTATTGGATCCTGAGATAGGTTAAGGGATATCTGGGGGGCGAATACTAAGTCCAGAATATTTCCCTTAGTATGAGTAGGTTCCTTAACCAGTTGCATGAAGCCAAGATTTGTAAGGGCATCAAGGAAGGATGACGCTTGATTGTCCTGTAGCGTAGGCAGGTTGAAGTCGCCTAGGATCCAATTTGGGATGCTTGGGTTATGAGTGTTGGAGGCGAGATCAATGATAGCAGCGAGATCATCTGGAGAAGCTGAGGGTGCTCTGTAAAGCAAGTTGATTGAGCAGCGTTTGTTGGAAATGGTGACGGTCTCAAAGTGATTTGTGTTGGTGGAGTCCACCGTCTGGAAATGGAGGTCTGTCCTGGTGAGGATGAGCACACCTCCACCTCTTTTGTCTTGTCTATGACTTGTATGTACTGTGAAATTCAGGGGGAGGAGCTGGTTGAGTATGACGTTGTCTTCGGCGAATAGCCACGTCTCAATGACCATAAGTATATCAAGGTCGTGGAGGGAGATTATGTCAGAGACAACTGGACACTTCTTCCGGATTGAACGGGCATTGATGAGGGCACATTTTAGGCTATGAGGGTGGGGGTTTTCCACCTGTTTGGGTTTCATAGAGTGTTGAAGTGCAATGTGTAACAGATGGGGGTGGTGTGAGCGGGTGTCCCAATTTATGTTGTTACGGGATGCACCAGCCCATCTCCTTCCATGGCTCTGTAATATTGGGATCTGGTTGGAAGAAGGGGTTAAGGCAAGAGAGCAGGAAAACCAACTAGAAAGGATGATATAACATCCGACTATGGTGGTAAAGGGGGAACCCATCTTGCTAGGGCGCTGTGTGATTGTGAACGGGTAGCTTAGGGCAGACCACCAGGAAATTATTAATGGGACTCTTGGTCTGTTAACTGGCAGCAGGCGCAAAGGAGGAGATAAAGGACAGATGCTAGTCAGCAGTCCTAAGTTATAATTGGAACACAATTCAATTGCTGAGATGTGGATACAATGTAGCAGTTTCTTATGGAAAGTTTAGTAGGGTTAAAACAGGTACTTTGCATTAGATACTGTGTAACATCTACTTAGGCACGTCTGCTTCATGATATCTATTTTGTAACAGCTATTGTACAGATATTTTGTAATGGGTACTTAGTATAGTAGGCTAGGTCCCAACAGACAATGAAGGGTTATGCTGCCTTACAGAAGTGACAGGGGTGCTTAAAACTATGAAGGTTTCTAAAATTATGGATATTTGCAGCACAACATGCATTAGTTGATTCGGGGTTCTAGAGCACCTACAGGTTTAGTCATGGTGCTTGCCAGAGATTTATAGCCGGTGTTAATTGGTGGATCTAAAGCAGCAAATCAATTTTGCAGGTAGTCTTTAAATTCTGGTGGTATATTCTCAAGTTCATATTTTGCTACATTCTTGAGTGGCTTGCTCTTTTTCAACTTTAGCTTGATTTGCATAGTAGTAATTGGTGATCTGTACCACGGTCAACTCCAGGTTTTGTCTTTGTTGATGTTATAAAATTTTTCTATTATTGACTCCCACCGATGTAGTCAATTTGATTTTTGTACAGTCCATTGGGAGAAGTCCATGTGTAGTTTCATACGCCCCCCCCCCCCCTAGCCCTCTGCCTAGGGGTTCGAGGGTTGGGGCTGCCATGATGTCCTTTATGCATAAAATGACTATAGCTTTTACTCCCGCTATGCCTTATGGGAATGGTAGTTTTTAGTCCTCTGATAAAAGGATAGCCATGAGTCGAGTGTTAAATACACCAAAAATCCCCTGGTTCGGTAACAACAATCACTCACAAAAATAGAACCAAACCAAATCAAACTATTCCCCCATCTATAATATATTTTTGTTGGAGCAGGCTGGAGGCGACTGAAAGAACGGCTGTATTGTTCTTTCAGTTGCCTCCAGCCTGCTCCAACAAAAAGATATTATAGATGGGGGAATAGTTTGATTTGGTTTGGTTCTATTTTTGAGAATGAGTTAGGCAAAAATTGACAAGAAAATTTATTCCCCTTCCCAAACAGACTTAGTGCAGAACAAACAGTACTCTTCACAGGAGCTTTGCTTGAAGGTTATTTACAGAAACAAAATGGCTGTATTTTCATACTCCTGGCTTCTAAAACGTGCAAGGTATTTTTCTCTATAACAAAATAGTAAATCAAAACAGCTTCTTCTTTTTCCTCAAAGAAGAAGATTCCTTTCCTCTGCTTTATCTCAGCTCATTCACCCAAATCTTTTGCGAAGACATTTAATGTCGTCTGCGAGACAGTGTGTGCAATCCATTGGAATTTCTTCTGAGTCAGCAGAATTAAATTCCCATTGCATCTCCTCCCCCTCAGGGCTTACTGAGCTTTGTTTCAGACTGTTACTGCTAGGCCGGGAATAACCTCTCTCTAAGAACTGGGGCGTTTCCCCTGGGTACAGTTCTAGATGGTGAGGTCTTGTAAGATTTGTGGCTATGGGGATTCTTCCCTGGCTCTCCTCTAGTTCTCTCCAGCTGCTAGGCAATGCTTTATACCTTTCTGAATTTAATTCCTGCCTAAAGCACTGCCCTAGCTCTTTAGTACAAGCTGAGCCTCTTGACTTCCCTGGTTTAGTGGTAGGTTTCCACCTGTATAGACCTTGAGACCTTTCCTCCGGCAGTGAGATCTGAAGGGCTCCCAACTCTCTCCGTCTAGGCAGGTTCCTAGTAACTGGCTGTGCCTTCTCTCCTTCTGCTTGGTTAGCCTCACTTCCCGAACTACAACCAGGTTCTTCACAGAGTCTCCAACCTTCTGAAGTCTCTGAGCCTCTGAATATCTCCATGTGCCAGTCTCTCCTTCTTGGCCACTGCTTCCTTCTTTTCCACTTCTTCCACCTCTTTGCTCTCTGCCAGGCCTTCTGCTTCCCTCCTTCTCTGCCTCCTTCTCCTTCCCCTCTCTGGGGCTACTGAACAGCATTTATATTTCCCCTCTCTGAAGCTTGGCTCGGCTTTTTTAAGCAGGTGAGAGTAATTAAACTCCAAGCTTGCTGCTACGTCAGAGCTTGGGTGTGTCAGCTCAACTGCTCCCTCTCTCTGCTTGCTTCTCTTGTGCAGACCCTGAGCTGTGTGTGTTTATTTATTTATTTATTTTTATTTATTTAAAGTCTCTTTTATACCGCGCTATTGACATCAGCGCAGTTTACAGTGAACATTAAACTACACATCTCAGTTTGGTGATATGTGCTTACAATAAACAGGTATCATAACTTGGATATACATTAAAACAATTTCTTAACAGGGAAAAACATGATAAATATATACAAAACCACTTTATGTAGCTATATAAAGGGTTAAATGGACTGTACAAGCATCTCATAGTGGAGGAAGGTTAAATGTGTGATTGTGTGATTGTGTTGGCTGACTGTCATTTTTAAAGGTAAAATCCACCTTTCTTTCAAATTCCATAGGTTCTGCCTGTGCTTCTGTATTACATATCCCCCCACCCCCCTTAAGATATTACGGGCTGGCAAGCCCACACTTGCTCAGATCGTAATACGTGATAGTGCCCGAATATGCTCTTCTACCTGGGACAAACTGGCTGCCGCTGTCCTCTCATGCCAGGGCCTCAGGACATTCACATGGTAAACCTGTCGGCGCCCTTTGTTGGTCTCCATCGCATAGGAAACGGGACCCACCTGTGCCACTACTTTATAGGGACCCTTCAATTGAGCCTCAAATTTTGGCTTGGCGTCTGCTACCATTACCACGACCTTCGCCCCTATGGTCAACTGCCACGGTTTTGTCCCTCTATCATAATATTTCTTCTGGTGTTTTTGGTTGGCCTGTAGATTCTCTTCCAATACCTGAGAAGTCCTTTGTAGGCGACTCCTCAGTTCGCGAAGAAAATGGGGTACCCCTATTTCCTCCGCTTCGGGCTCCACCCATTGTTCACGTAAAATGTCTAAGATTCCCATTGGAGCCCGTCCAAACAGTAATTCATAAGGGGAGGCCCCCAAGGACACCTGAATATGCTCCCTACAGGCATAAAAGACAAAAGGGAGCATGACATCCCACTCAGACATTTTTCTGTCTAACCCACGTCTCAGCATTTGCTTGAGCGTCTGATTCAACCGCTCCACCAGTCCGTTGGTCTGGGGGTGGTAGGCGGCAGTCTTTAGGTGGTGTATCCCAAATGCATCCCATACTTGGGCCAAATATCTGGACATGAAATTGCTGCCGTGGTTGGTAAGCATCTCTTGGGGAAAGCCAACCTCACAAAATAGTTTGATCAGTTCCAGGGCTATGGATCTGGCTGAGATATTCCATAGGGGCATAGCCCACGGGAACTGGGTGGCCTGATCTATTACACCAGGATATACTGAAATCCTCTAGGCGTCTTTAGGAGGGGTCCCACGATGTCCCTGGCCATACGCCATATGGGTTCAGATATTGTGGGGGTAGGAATCATGAGTACCCCTGGTGGCTTGGCAGGGGTAACCCGCTGACAAGATGGACAAGATTCACAAAAACGGGCGGCCTCTTTAAAAACCCCCAGCCAATAAAATCGGGTTAAAATTTGATCCAGGGTCCCCTGTATTCCCTTATGACCCCCTATAGGGTGGTCGTGGGCCAGCCTTAAAACCACGGCCTTGAAAGTGGTCGGAACAACCAACTGTTTCCTAACTGCTCCAGTCTGAGGGTCATTACTCTCCCTATATAATATTCCCTTATCTAATAGGAATCTCGGGAGCATATCCCGCTAAATTTTGGCATACTCAAACACCCGTTTTAAAGCGGGGTCTGCTCGCTGCTCCTTAGGGAAAGATGGAAATCTCTTAACGACGTCTGTCGGAACCCAAGGCAACCCTTGTCCGGTCTCCATTTCTGCCCTCCGCTGAGTCCTATGCTTTCTTTCCCGTCGTTTGTCTGCTTTACTTTTCATTATCTTCTCTGAAGGGACACTAATTAGATCCTCATGTGTGGTAAGTTCATTTAGTGCCTCATCTGCCGGTTCCTCTATCTCCCCTAGGGGTTCATCTTTCCCTTCTGGGGGTTCCTTCTCTTCCTCTGGGGGTTCAGCTTTTGCCTCTGAGGTTCCTGCCTGGGATCTAGTGGAGACCATACCTGTCTTCATGTGTAGGCCGTTCTCCATCCCTCTGCGAAACTGGGGCCAGTCCCTACCCAGTACAATATCATGGGGCAACTTAGGGACTACTGCCACTAGCACCTCCTTCCGTGTACCTAACCCTTTTACTGAAAGTTTGTACAGAGGGTAAAAGGAAGACACTCCATGTATACAACGGATCTTAACTCTGCCTTCTGGTTGACTCGGTGCTGACCCGCTGCGGGCTTCTATGGTCCGCCAGAGTTTTCTCAAAACCATACTTTGGTCTGCACCTGAGTCAAGCAAGCAACTGGCTAAAACACTCTGAACCTCCACATTCAGAAGGAAACCTACTTGTGCGTGTTTACCATTAGCAATTATCAGTGCTGTACGCATCATATAATCTTTTTTCATATGACCTGCTTTACCACACTTATAACATTTTCCTCATTCCCATTTACTTTCTCTCCCTGGCAGACAATTGGTTACATGCTTCACATTTGGTTTCAACTCCTTTTCTGATTTTTCAAAGTTTGCCTCTCCCAATATGCTTAGAGCGCCCCCTTTTGGTTTACTAACCAACTCGGCCTCGAGATACCGTTCCGTAAGGAGGTGGCCTCTGCTGTGTTCTGGCAATTTTGCAAAATAAAAAAAGCACGTATTTCCTTAGGAACTGCTTCCATGTATTGTTCCAACACAATGGCATCAGTTACTGATTCAAGGGTTTTTCCTTCAGGAGCGAGCCACTTCCAGGCTAAGCTTCGTACCCTTTGTGCCAAAGCCTTAGGTGTTTCATTTGGCTTTAGCTTAGTAGCTCTCAACATTCTTCTATAGACCATAGGTGTCAAACCCAACCTATCTCGAATAGCTTTCTTGAGCTCCTCGTAGCTCGTCGCAAGAGCAGCGGGCATGGCTTTATAGGCCGCTAAGGCCTCTCCCGTTAGGGATGTCGCAAGCCTAACTGCCCATTGTTCTGGTGGCCACTTCACATTAAGGGCAACTCTTTCGAATGCCTCGATAAAGTCGTCTATATCATCATTAACTGTAAGTTGTCCAAAAGCTAAAGTCTCACAGTGCTGTGGTCCTACCACATAGGTATGCGCGGGTCTTTCTTGTCCTTCTGCCTTCTGGCCGGCAAGCAAAGCCTGGACCAAGTCCACAATCGGTTTTTGCTGGGCCTGGAGTGTTGCAGCAGCCTGTTCCTGGGCGTGCTGAGACATCTCCCGCTGTTTTTTGAATTGGGAGGCCATCCAATGCAACATCTCCTGCGGATCCATCTCTCGTGCTTTCTTCTGCAGAGAAACAAAAGAAAGAAAAGGCCCACCAAGTGCGGCACTACCACTGTGTTTTCAGACTGTCTAGCTTAGGTGCTAGTTATGAGCTCTCTTTCTCACTGGAATCCCCTACACCCATGCCCAAATACTGTTTACCTGAGCATAGTGTAGATTCAGGCCTTGAAAAGGGGTCTTTTCGCTGGTCTCCTGTCCCTCTGGCCGATACTGCCAGCGATCTCCCACTCTGCTTCTCAGCACACAACTTTGCAGCTTTGGTTGCTTCTGTTGAAAAACCTTTGGTGTATCTCCTGGAGTTTTTCCACTTGTATCCTCTTATATATTCGTAAGTCCTGCCAACTACACCACTTGTCATACGCCCCCCCCCCCAGCCCTCTGCCTAGGGGTCAGAGGGTTGGGGCTGCCATGATGTCCTTTATGCAGAAAATGACTATAGCTTTTACTCCCGCTATGCCTTATGGGAATGGTAGTTTTTAGTCCTCTGATAAAAGGATAGCCGTGAGTCGAGTGTTAGGCAAAAATTGACAAGAAAATTTATTCCCCTTCCCAAACAGACTTAGTGCAGAACAAACAGTACTCTTCACAGGAGCTTTGCTTGAAGGTTATTTACAGAGACAAAATGGCTGTATTTTCATACTCCTGGCTTCCAAAACGTGCAAGGTATTTTTCTCTATAACAAAATAGTAAATCAAAACAGCTTCTTCTTTTTCCTCAAAGAAGAAGATTCCTTTCTTCTGCTTTATCTCAGCTCATTCATCCAAATCTTTAGTGAAGAGATTTAATGTCGTCTGCGAGATAGAGTGTGCAATCCATTGGAATTTCTTCTGAGTCAGCAGAATTAAATTTCCATTGCATCTCCTCCCCCTCAGGGCTTACTGAGCTTTGTTTCAGACTGTTACTGCTAGGCCGGGAATACTTTGTTTCAGACTGTTACTGCTAGGCCTCTCTCTAAGAACTGGAGCGTTTCCCCTGGGTACAGTTCTAGATGGTGAGGTCTTGTAAGGTTTGTGGCTGTGGGGATTCTTCCCTGGCTCTCCCCTAGTTCTCTCCAGCTGCTAGGCAATGCTTTATATCTCTCTGCATTCAATTCCTGCCTAAAGCACTGCCCTAGCTCTTTAGTACAAGCTGAGCCTCTTGACTTCCCTGGTTTAGTGGTAGGTTCCCACCTGTATAGACCTTGAGACCTTTCCTCCGGCAGTGAGATCTGAAGGGCTCCCAACTCTCTCCGTCTAGGCAGGTTCCTAGTAACTGGCTGTGCCTTCTCTCCTTCTGCTTGGTTAGCCTCACTTCCCGTACTACAACCAGGTTCTTCACAGAGTCTCCAACCTTCTGAAGTCTCTGAGCCTCTCCACTTCTCTGAAGCTCTCCATGTGCCAGTCTCTCCTTCTTGGCCACTGCTTCCTTCTTTTCCACTCTTTCCACCTCTTTGCTCTCTGCCAGGCCTTCTGCTTCCCTCCTTCTCTGCCTCCTTATCCTTCCCCTCTCTGGGGCTACTGAGCAGCGTTTATATTTCCCCTCTCTGAAGCTTGGCTCGGCTTTTTTAAGCAGGTGAGAGTAATCAAACTCCAAGCTTGCTGCTACGTCAGAGCTTTGGTGTGTCAGCTCAACTGCTCCCTCTCTCTGCTTGCTTCTCTTGTGCAGACCCTGAGCTGTATGTGTTGGCTGACTGTCATTTTTAAAGGTAAAATCTACCTTTCTTTCTACTTCCATAGATTCTGCCTGTGCTTCTGTATTACAGTAGTCACTGCTTGTGTTGCTGGAAGAAGGTGTTTGAATTGAATAGATCGTTGGTCCTGAAGAATTCTATCAGTCTTTCCCCAGCTTCATTTCTGTTGCCAAGTCCACATTTTCCAACTACTTTGCCTTCTTCTTTGTTGCCAACTTTTGCTTTCAGTCACCCATGACTATCAGGATATCCTGTTTGCATATTCTGTCAATTTCAACTTGTTCTTGTTCATAGAACTCATCAACTTCATCCTCTTCTGCAGCTGTTGTTGGGGCATATAGTTGTGTTGATGGGCATTCCTCATAGACAAATAGAAATTAAGTGTTCACTGACTGCATTGTATTTTATTACAGTTCTTGCAAGTGTCTTCTTAATTATAAATGCAACACCATTTCTTCTTTGTCTTTCATTTCCAGCATAGTAGACCATATGATCATCAGATGCAAAGTGCCCTATGCCAGTCCATTTCAGTTTGTTGACACCCAATAGATCGAGTTGTACACATTCCATTTCATTCTTGACTACCTCCAACCTCCCTTGGTTCATGCATCAAACGTTCCCTATCCCAATATGTAAGACATCATTTCAGCTTCTGACTCTCATTCCATGCATAGCTACATCAGTAGTCAGATGTTACGAGGGCTTTGATCCAATCACATCATACATGCTCCCCAGTAGCCAGATGAGAGCCTTCCGACATGGGTCTCATCTTCCAGCACTACAGTGCAATTTGTTTTGTTGTGACTATCCATTTGATTTTCATGGAAAGATATAGAAGTAGATTGCCAGACCTTTCTTCCATGCAGGCAATTCTATTGTTGTTTCCATTGTCACAGAAATGTAATCCTCGGCCGTCAACACCGTCATATTCTGTTGCTGCCCAGATGGGTAGTTTATCATGGTCTGGCAACTCAGCTGAGTTCTATCCATCTGAGTAGACCATGCAAGAAGTTAAGCTACTGATAGCATAGCCTTCAGCATCAGCGATGCACACAAGCAGTTATTTGTATTAGTGGAAAAATAATGCCCATAAATTACCCTAACTTTTCCAGCCTGCCATATAGCTTTACTTTATAAGTAATCTTCATCAGAAATCATACACAAGAACTGCTAGTGGAATGAAATGCCAGACACTTGTTTTCTTTCCAGGATCCATAATTATATATTTTATGATGCTTGAATAAAATTAGAGCATAACAATTATTAGCTGAATACTGAGTAATTAGTGGTGTGTTAACAGAATCTATTTCAGATCAACTTGATGCCTCTTTTTTGAAAGAATAAAATCAAATCAAATATTGTGTCTCCTTTCTCCCCTTTCAAAGCCTGAAATTCACATTCATTACATAATGAGATATTATACAATAGCATATTAAAACAGGGAGGCATGCAATGCTATTAATGCAAGAGTTTATAGTGATGTGTCTCCCTATCAACAGATTTACTAAAGAAATACATATATGCAAGGGATAAGATATAGGGCAATGAAAATTCCTTGAATATTTATTTTACGCTGCCTTTCATGATATCAAAAAATTGTATGTGGTCTTTTCGGAGCTGTATAAACTAATATAAATAAATAAATTGCTCCACTCTAACTTGCTGCTAGATGTGAGGTATTCATAGGATTATTCCTCATTCAACTTTTAGTGCCCAATTTGTAGTCTCAGATTAACACGGCACTGATTATCATGAAAATCAATGAAAATCAACGTGCCTAGAAAACATCAATGACCACTGGGCTTTTTTTCTTTTTTTGTGTGATGCTGATTCAACCCTTCTATGCTTGTCTTCCCTTGTGACAAAATATATATATATCTTTGTTTAAGTAGTATTTTCAAAATCCCATTTCTCCTGGTTAATTACAAATATGTTGTTTTCTTGAAGATAAATATATATATTCGTATTCATAAACTTATCTTTCAATGTTGGTTCTTCTTGTGCTTGAGAATGCTAATTCTTCTCCTTGGTGAAATACACTGATTTAGGTTTACTCAACGCTCCATTTGGCGCCTGTGCGTTTCACTCCCTTTTGGAAGTTTCATCAGGAGATCATGATATCAAGGCAGTTTACATTGAACGAGGCATCATAACTTGGAGATAACTATTGTACAGGGAACATGGGCAATGGAGGGTTAAGTGGCTTGCCCAAGACCACAAGGAGCATCTGTGGGACTTGAAACCCCAGTCCTTCCAGCACAATGTTGCTGTTCTCTAGTGGGATTTGAACCCCTGACCTTCTGGCCTGAGATAACATGCCCCAACCACTAGGCCACTCCTTGTAAACTAGCTTTCTACAATGCAAGACAGTTTACAAGGAACATAACATAACTGTAACAGCTGTTGTACATAGAAGAGTAACTTCTTGAATATGAACATGCGTAGTTCAACAGAAAACTATTTACATATATATATATATATATATATATAGGTTGATTAGTGAGAGGGGGAGTTAGGTGGGGTGGGGGCAAAATAATTTGTGGGTAGGAGTAAGGGGGGTGATATGAGGGGAGGTAGGGTAGGAAGTGGCAGTAAAGAGACGGAGAACATTAGGAATGGGTGGCTTAAGGGAGCAGGGCAATGTGTTCTTGGAAGAGGTGGGTTTTGAGTCACTTCCAGAATTCAGAATGGTCAGGGCAAAAATGCAATTCGAATAGGAGGGCATTCCATATAGAGGGGGCATATAGAGAGAGAAAGCCCTGTTACAGGTGGATTGCTTGCTCTTTTTCTTTATTGATGGTATGTTTAGGATGTTTATGGTATTAGGTCAATGTGATCTGGTGTTTTTAGTTTTGGATAGAAGTAAGGATAAGCAGGGGGCTGATTCATTGTGGATAATTTTGTGTATGAGTGTGATGGTTCTAAATTTTATTTTGGATAGCATGGGGAGCCAGTGGAGGTCCTAGAAGATTGGGGTGATGTGGGCACCTCTAGAAGTATTTGTGATTAAGTCATTTGGAGCGGGACATTTGGAGGGGGATACTGTGTCTAGGGAGAACTTGGTAGATGAGGTTACAATAATCAAGGGTAGGAGTGGTGAGGATTAGGCAGACAGTATGGAAGGAGTCTGGTTTAGTAAAAGCTGGAGTTTTCTCAGGGTTCGTTATTTGGCATAGATTGTATTTGTTGTTTTCCTTATCTGGTCATGGAAGGTAAGGTTTTGGTCAAGTATTAATCCAAGATATTTGACTGGATTTGTTATGGAGAGGGTGAAGTCGCCAAGGGCAAGAGATGTCAATAGGGTATAGGATGGATGGAAAATATTTGGAGAGCTTCTGTTTTAGATTGATTAATTATGAGGTTGTGATAACTGAGCCAATGTCTTAAATTTGTGAAACATTTGCTTACATTTGAAAAGTTAGGGTTTGTTATGTTAAAGGGGGTGAAGAACATGATATTGTCTGCGTATATCTGATATGGGATTCTATAGTCTTAGAAACATAGAAACATGACGACAGAAAAAAAGACTACATGGCCTATCTAGCCTGTCCTTCCATATCAACCACTACAACAGTCACCTTTTTTCCTTTAGAGATTCTACCTAAGGGTTGGAGGAAGATATTAAAGAGGAATGCGGATAGATTAGATCCTTGAGGAACTCCTTGCTTTTGGATGAACAGCTGGGAGGTGTTGTTACCTATGCGTACCTGTTGTGTTCTGTGTTCCAGATAGGAGCGGTACCAGTTCAGAGTTGTATCTTTTAGACCAATTTCATGCAGTCTGTCTAAGAGCTGATCATGGGGGAGTGAGTCAAAGACAGAGGACATATTGAGGAAGATTAATAGACAACCTTGAGTAGGAATTTGGGTGTATAAAGTCACTGAGTCAAAAAGAGACATAGAAACATAGAAATATGATGACAGAAAAAGACCACATGGCCTAGCTAGTCTGTCCTTCCATATCAACAACTACAACAGTCCCCTTTTAACCTTTAGAGATCCTCTGTGTTTATCCCATGCTTTTTTGAATTCAGTTACTGTCCTCATCTCTATCACCTACACTGGGAGACTATTCCATGGATCCACTACTCTTTCTGTAAAGAAATATTTCCGCATATCACTCCTGAATCTATCTCCCTTCACCCTCATCCCATGTCCCCTCGTAGCAGAACTTGCTTTCAATTGAAAGAGGCTCTCTCCCTGAACATTTATGCCCTGGAGGTATTTAAACATCTCAATCATATCACCTCTAGCCCGCCTTTCCTCTAGACATTATTAGAGTTTCAACACTGTGGTTCCTTTTAAATCCATGGGAAGGGGTCTAGGGAGGCATGGTCATCAATGAAATTCTGCAGTTGAGTTGAACAATTGTTTATGTTATTTTTGCCAGGAGAGAGATACACGATATTGGTCTGTAGGATGTAGGCAGTGCGGGGTCCAAAATCAATCCTTTTAGAATGGGACATACTGAAGTCCTTTATAAGGGTGCTGGCACAATCCAGGCCTGGAGGGAGGATTTTACTATGGATAGGATATATGGGCTGGTAGATTCTCTGGCACTTTTTATCCTGGAGATTGGCCATGGATCTAGGGCAGAGGTAGAGGCATTGAGGTTTCTAATGACCATGCTTATGTTATCAAGTGGAAGAGAATCAAATTTGTTCCAGGTTGTTGTAGGGGTTGCATTGTTATCATGAGTCAACATATTGAGATTAGGTCGTGGTGGGATGAGTAGAATTTAGAGCAGAGATGGTCTGCTAAGACTTGTGGGGATATTTTTTAATTCAGTTCCTGTTGTGAAGGTTCTCTTATTAGGGATTTGGCAATGGGGAAGAGTTCCCTGGGTTTATTTAGGGAACATATGATTATATTTTCATTGTGTTTTCTCTTCTGTCTTAATGTTTAAGTGCAGTAAAATTGGAGCTTTTCTGTGTAACTGTTATGTGTGTCAGGGTCACAGGAACGTTGCCAATGGTGATCCAGCCGTCTGAGTTCTTTTTTTTTATGTCACGTAGGTTGGCAGAGAACCAGGGGGCTCTTTTATGTTGCTTTTGTGAATGTGGTCTGGGAGGAAGTTGGGCAGCAGAGGTCATGATGTTATTCCATTCATTAATTTTGGAGTCAAGGTTAGTCTGTCTGTTGTTAAGAAGCTCTAATGAGGAAATGATTTGTTCGAGGAATGTGTCAATGTCAAATTGTTTGAATTTGCATGTTTGCTGCGATGGAGTGGTTTGTGGTCTTTTTTAGAGATGGGAAGTAAATGAGAATAGTATGAGTGAGTAGTCAGACCAAGATACAGGGTGGATGGAGTGTGAAATTTGTCCATTATATAATATATGCTGTGGCATAAAGATTAGGTCCAGGATATTACCTTTGTTATGGATGGATGATTTGAGGATCTTTGAGAAGTGTAGGGCTTCCAGGGCTTGTAGAAATGAAGAAGCTTGTTTCTATGAGGTTGAGTAGAGATTAAGATCACCTAAAATGATAAGGGTGTGTGTTGTGGTTTGGGGAGTACAAGCTGACTCAAGTATAGTAGAAAGGTCAAGCATGTCGGTCTGATCCCGATTTTAGAACATAGTCTAAAATCAACTCTAGAAGCATAATATGTATTTCACATAGTGAATAATGCTTATCTGTGCTATTGAACCAAAGGTTTTCATCCATTTTGGTTACACTTTTAGGCATTTCCTATGTTTAGAGGCTCTTTTACTAAAGTATGCTGTGGTTGTGTACTTAGTGCACATTTAGCATGAAAATCAATATGTAGTCTTGTACCCCAGCACAGGGAGCTATTGCCGCAGGTGCCGTTACCTCCACCTATTGAGGTGGATTTAACTGCACCCATGCTAACCTATGCAACATTGACAGTGCATAATATTTGCCCAGCACTAACTGAAGTGTGCTCACCATGCCTATTTTCTGCCCCTAATCCTCCCAATATACAAGTGGCAGAGCATGAATCAGTGTACGGTAATTGTTATGCCTCCAATCTAACAATTAGTACAGGCTCAAGCATGCAGTAAGAGCCCAATCTCATCCCCAATGTCCAGGCCCTCTGTGCGCAGGGGCAGAACCAGACGCACAGAGGGAGTTGTGATACTGATCCCGCAGGGCATGTCTAGCCTTGTGGGATCAGAATTGCGAACAGGCCTGTACGTGCAGACTGGCACATACAGGCCTTGCTCAACTAACTCATTCAGGGCTTTTCAATGGAGCCGTGGCGTCCGGTTGCCATGGCTCCATTGAAAAGCTGCAATCCCCGGCCGCCAGCTTCCAAAGAGCTTTCCCCTCAGTCCGACCCCTGATCTGGCATCCCAGGTCCAAGATTGGGCTGTAGGGAATGCCCTCTGCCCCCTACCGCCCCTTCCCAGGCCCGGGCCTGCCATTCTTCCCCCATCGGGGAACTTATTCCACCTTAGAGGTGCATTTTATAAAGTGTACTTGCCTTAGAAACACAAACATTTGCACCGGTCAAAGGGCTGGTGTTCAGTGCTCGCACCTAGATTTGATATCCTCTCTGCCATCTACACCCTTATTTTATAAAATCGAGAATGTGAATACTGTCGCGTCCACCCATCCAGGCGGTAGCCTGGGAGCAGGTGGGCTCGCCTGTCTTACTCTCTACTATTACTTCTGTCCAAAATGGCTGCCGAGGAGGGCTGCTGGGTAATGTAGTTTTAGAGCAAGGAGTGTGACCACACGGTAATTAGGCAAAACAGAGAATTTATTTCGGGATTTCCCCTCCGCATTGAATTCATGACCCCAACTGAAATTGGATAATTCTCCAATAATGCAAACAAAGAATGTGAAAACAGGCTTAACACAAAAATACAGGAATGTCCTTTTGAATATCAGCTCTTTAGCTTCCAGTGAGGAACAAGCTTCTAAAGCTCAATCTGTTGTTCAGATTAGCTTCTTGCTTTTCACTTTCAAAAGGGCTTTTCACTTTACACAAGTTAGGCAGGCAGACACTTGGCAGTATTTCAACTACCAGCACGTTTCCTTTCTTTAAGCAATGTGCAGCACAAGTCCTTTAATTGCTTTCATGAAACAGTCCTTCACATAGGTAATGAATTAGCACATATTCAGGTTCTTGGCCATGCAAAAAGAACACTGCATTTCCTCTACATCAGAATCATTAGGGTTTTCACACAAATCTATTTCCATCTCATTCATAGATTCGCTGTGACTATCTTCCTTATCCTGTATATCAGGAGACTGGCTATTCTCCTTCCATATCAGCTCATTTAGTTTTAACAGCAGCTGTTCCCTGTGGTCTCCAGCCACGGGCTCTTGTAATGGAGTTTCTCTCCCTTTCAACAGGCTAGCAATCTCTTTCAGAGTTGAGGCTTGGCAGTCACTGGCATATATTCTAGGCTTATTAAACGTTTGCCTTTCAGGGTTCAGGGGAACACAATGTTTAGCACTGTCTTTTAATTCTTTAACTATTCCTTCAGCTTGGCTTTTGCTAGGAATTAAAGATAAGACATTTCTTTATCTTTATCTTTATCTTTATTTGTGATTTAATATACCGCTCAGGCAAATTGCGTCAGAGCGGTGTACAATGTGCAAAACAGCTGCAGGGAAGAAAGAAAAGAACGCCAAATATATGACAGGAAAGATTAGGAGAAAAGGAGAGAGCTAAAAGGAGAGGTGAGGTAACAAGAATAATGACTACAAAGAAGTCAGTGGAGGGGGGGGAGAGGGGAGGGAGGTGGGGAAAGATCAAAAGCGAGACAAAAGAGGTAAGTCTTTAGACGGGTCTTAAAGGTATTCAGGGAAGGTTCCAGGCGGAGGTCCGGGGGGAGCGAATTCCAGAGACGGGGCCCAAGGAAGTAAAAGGCAGAAGAGCGGGTGGATTCAAGGTGAGCCTGTGAGGGGGATGGTAGGAGCAAACGGTTAGCGTGAATAGAGCGGAGCGAACGGTGGGGAGTGTGGAGATGGATCTGTTCTGCAAGATAAAGAGGGGTACCTGAGTGGATAGATTTGTGAACGAAAATGAGGACCTTATATTGAATACGGAAGGGGACAGGAAGCCAGTGCAATCGTATGAGAAGAGGAGTGACATGATCAAAGCGGGAAGAGCAGGTGAGGAGGCGAGCTGCAGTGTGATTTCCATTACCTTCAAGGCTTAAGGGCTGCTTTAACCTGTTTCCCCACATGGGAACACGTCTTTGTCCTAGATACTGTTGCCTGCTCTGGGTTCCAGACACCCTCTGCTTCTCATTCACCCTTGCATGTGGATCAGCCAGGCTTCTTCCTGAAGTTCCCTTTTCCACGGGACCCAGCAAGTTTCTGACTTCAAGCTTGTCCTCTTCAGAACCAGCTTCCCTTGCTTGAACTGCATCAACTGCCTCTGGAACTCCACGAACTCTAAGAACTGCCTGCCTCCTTCTTCTAAAACTGAAGCACTTCTAAATTGCTGCCTTTCAGGCACCACACCCTTCTTCCTACTCACGTGCACCTCATCAGTGCTCAACCTAGCCCTGACGTCACTAGGTGGGCGGGGCTTAGTGCTCGGTATACTCTACTTTTGAGGCTTGTGGTTTCTATAGGAACTGCTTTTCTCTCCAGATTTAAAGGGACAGGGCTCATTTTCCTCCCATTCCATTTCCTCTGCACAGCTCTCCTTACCACACATTCCCCCCCTTAAGATATTATGGGCTGGGGTGGGATTCACATCACAGCACGTAATTCTCGCTGAAGACTCAGTATCCTTCTCTTGCTCTTGCCTCCTAGTCGAAGAGATAGTGAAATGGGATAGGGCCACCCTCTCCTGCCAAGGCCGTAACAGATTGACGTGGTAAACTTGTTTACGTCCCTGCCTATTCTGTAGCAAGTAGGTCACGGGGCCTACCTGTTTGACTATGCGAAAGGGGCCTTTCCACTGACACTCAAATTTCAGGACTGCTCCCGCTACCATCACACTCACTTTATCACCAATAGCAAGCTGGCGAGGCTTGGTATTGCGGTCATGATATGCTTTTTGTTTTTGCTGGCTTGCCCTCAAATTATCCTCTGCTATCTGAGAGGTTCGGGACAGACGACCTCTCAGATCTCGGAGGAACTGTGGAACCTCTACTTCCTCTATCGCTGGTTCTACCCACTGTTCTCTGAGGATGGCCAAGACTCCTCTTGGAGCTCGCCTAAACATTAACTCATACGGGGACGTGCCAAGGGACGCTTGTTTTCTTTCCCTACACGCATATAAGGCGAAGGGGAGCATCGTGTCCCACTCTGCCATCCTCCCTTCTAATCTCCGTCTCAACATGCTCTTCAGGGTCTGGTTTGTCCTCTCAACTAACCCATTGGTTTGCGGGTGATATGCCGCAGTCTTTACATGCCTTATGCCAAAGGAATCCCAAACATGTGCTAAGTAATGTGACATGAAGTTACTGCCACGGTCAGATAAAACTTCCCTTGGGAACCCGACTTCACAAAATAATTTAATCAATTCTGCTGCCACCGTGCGAGCAGAAATACTACGGAGAGGTACCGCCCAGGGGAACCTTGTTGCATGGTCCACCATGACCAATATGTAGCGGAACCCCCTCGGTATCTTTTTTTTTTTTTGAAACTTTTATTTTCATTTTGCAACAAACAAAGAAACAACACACCAAAAGAGACAAAACAAGTATACAATAAGGAAAAGTAAACCCATTACCCCCCACCCCGGTGCTTCTTCTCTACCCGTTTGTATCAGCATGTGAGCGCTTCCAGTTAACAGTGATTATACATCAAACAATCAAAAAATATCCACAATACAGCATGATCATGAGACAGAGATATATACAAAGTTAGACAGTCAGATGAGAGCATTTAGCAAAATGTACATATTCATTGAACATCTTCCATTAAGACCAATAAGAAGGAGTCTGAACGGAGGAAGCACACAGACGAGGTATTTGTTCATATTTACTGTAGAGACAGGCATGATTCCACCATTCATTGAGGCTCAGATGGGAACTAATTTCCCAGTATTACTCAATGAGGGAAACAGCAATGCCAAGCATAAAGTTCAAAAGGAGATAAGCCATTTCTTGGGAGAGAGGGGATCCCCGCAACTGGGCGAAGTCCCACTATCCTCCGAGAAAGGGACTCCTGAGAGTGCAATATAGACTAAATACGACCCCAGACCCGACGCCAGTTATACTGTAGTGCGGGATATTCATGCATAACATGAAATGAAGTAATAAACGATGGCCACAGGACGTGTCCAGCAACCATTACCCTGAGTAGTGTTCCATATGTCTAAACTGTGAGGAGTGTAAAAACACCGGTGGGCTAGAAAGAAGAGGGTCTGAGTGAGTGAGGCGGGTCGGAAACCCGTGTCCCTCTGCTCCAGATAAGGCTCCATTGCTCCGAGGTTAAAGTCACATGCAATTCTCTCTCCCATACTTTCTGCGCTATAGAGGTATCTCTAGTGATAGCATTACATAAGGTTTAGTAAAATTGGATGCTACACCCGGTAAACTACCGAGAGATCGGAAGTTTCCAATCAACCTTATGCAGAGAGTGCCGATGGCGGGAGTACTCTAGTGCTCCGAATGCAATGCTGAAGTTACACTGACCAGAGTCGGGAGTCGAAAGGTTGCATAGGAATATTAAAGGCACCTAAAGTGTCGAAAAAACATTGGTGGATAGTGGGAGTCTAATGGGAGAGTCATACCAGGGAGTAAGGTAAGAGGAATCGGTGAGCAAAGGCCCGCTACTATATCTAGTCACACAGGTCTGCTCGGTACTGGAGCTTCCAACCAACAAGCACCTTGTTTGAGAAGAAAAGATTGAGGGAGCACTTGAATAAAATCGCCACCAAGTATTAATGGAGCATTAGCGGAGGCCGAGGCCAACTGCGCAAAACTTGCATAGTGAGCAGGGTTGTCCACATTCGGGACATAGTGCAAATACACGCGAATTCACTATCTCCAACCTCAAGGTGTACACGGGCCCATCTACCCTCCATGTCAGCGCTAATATCAGGTACAGTAGCGTGCAAAAACTTCTTGACCAGAATGACTATCCCGTACCATTTGGAAACGGTGGGAGAGTAGGCAGCTACCATGTGAGGCCTAGCATTGAGTTTCAGTGTTTCAGCAGAGTGTAATGCGTTTCCTGAAGAAACACCTAATCAACGTGCTCGTGGCTAAGATAGCTAAGGATTTTCTTTCTGCTGAGTGGACCAGCAATGCCTTGTACGATGAATAATAAGATTTTACATGAGGCCATTCAGAAAAGTTAAAATTCTGAGCATGATAGCACACATAATTTCACTGTGTCCCTCAAACTGACTGTATCTGGCTGTACACATGACATAGGAAAATAAGCTAATATAGTACAATGAAGCGCCCCACATTAACAAAGATAACCGCAGTACGGTAGAGGAGAAGCAAAACCCCAAAATTACTGGCGACCATGTGTCTGCGGGGAGAAACCCCAGAGAAGGCCGAAATTGAAAAAACATATAACCTGTAGGACTGTGCGTGCTCCGAATCCGACCGAGGCACACATCATGAAGGGATAGGAGACCAAAGACAAAAGTCATACAGAGAAAGAAAGAAAGTCCAGGCTATTTCTGTGCTGGGCTATGACCGCCGCATCGGGCCCTTCAAAATGGCGGACAGAGCCGGCAGATAAGAGTCCAAAATTTGGGATTAGCGCATCTGTTCTGCTTCTTTGGAGTCCAAAAATGTTGATAATAGATCAGGATCCTCGAACGTCCTGGTCTGGTTATGGAGAGTCACTCGGAGCTTCGCTGGATACAACAGGCCAAAGCGAGCCTGTAGCTGTTGAAGTCGAGGGCGAAGAGCAAGGAGTTTCTTCCGACGGTCAACGGTAGGCTTTGCCAAATCAGGAAAGAAGGAGACCTTACGACCTTCATATTCCAAATGATGATTCGCTCGGGCAGCATGTAAAATTTGTTCCACTTGTTGATATCGTAGCAAGCTAAAGATAATAGGCCGGGGGGTCGTGCGGTTGAGCGCCATGCGGGCAGGAACACGGTGTGCTCGATCGATTTCCAGTTCTCTGTGAAAAGTAATCTTCAGCAAGGAGGGAAGAGTTTTGAGCAAGAATTCTCTTATATCTCCTGCTTCCACTCCCTCCGGCATTCCAAGGAGCCTCACATTGTTGCGACGGGCGCGATTATTGCTATCTTCCAACTCCTTTTGAAGATTCTGTATCTGGCGCTCAGCCTCGTCCAGTTTGCCCAAGCGCACCTCGTGCGAGTCGAGGACCCCCGCCATATTGTCCTGCCGTAATGAAAGACCTTCAAGTCGGTCTTGGAGCACTCCAAAGTCTTCTCGCATGGCTCGAAGCGCTTCTCCATTAGACTGCACCAATTCCTTCACGCCGCGTATTTCCTCCAAAATCTCCAGGTGCATTGCGGGGTTTTCACGAAATGGAACCATCTTCTGCGGGGAGGATACCTCCGTTTTGGAGCGTTTTCCGTGAGAAGAAGAAGGAGACCCGAAGTCCAAGCGCGCTGGTTTGTGGGCCGCCATCCCCCCCGAGGTGCCCCGGTCAGCTCGGAGCAAAATAGTAAATTTATATAGGTATTAAGTCAGGATTCTGAGTAGGCCTCTCGGGAGCTTCAACGCAAAGCGTCCTACCCGCTGGACATCAGGCTCCGCCCCCCCCCCCTCGGTATCTTGATCAAAGGGCCTACTATATCGATAGCTACCCTATGTATAGGTACTGAGATGACTGGGACCGGGATCAAGGGTACTTCTGTTGGCTTAACAGACGTGACTCTTTGGCATGCGGGGCAGGCCTCGCAAAACCTAGCAGTCTCCTTATATACCCCCGGCCAGTAAAATCTCGCTAAGACCTGGTCCAGGGTCCCTTGGATGCCCTTGTGCGCCCCTACAGGATGGTCATGGGACAGTCTAAGTACTATATTCTTAAATGTGGTAGGCACCACCAACTGTTTTCGTAAATCTCCTGTAGCTGGATCGGGGTTTTCCCTATATAGGATTCCTTGGTCCAGCAGAAATCTGGGTAATATATCCCTCTCCTCCTGGGCATATTTAAAAGCCTCACAGAGCACAGGATCAGCCCGCTGCTCTTTTGCAAAGGAGGGAAATTTTTCCATCAATTCTTCTGGAACCCAGGGTAATTCCATCGCACCTCTGACCTCAGCTCTGCTCTGTGAGCAAACCCGTTGTTCCTGCCGTTTTCTACTCCTGGTCTTTCTTGCCTTAGCCACTGAAGGAGTAACCAAGTCCTCATGGGACGGAAGCTGCTCGGGCTCCTCCACTGTAACTTCCTCTTCTCCCTCTGGGGCCTTAGACTGGGCTCTGGTGGAAAGCAACCCTTCTCTGGCAGCTAACCCTTGCTGTACCCCTCTCTGGAACTGAGGCCAGTCTCTCCCTAGCACTACTTCCTGGGGTAAACGAGGTACTACGGCCACAGGTATCCCTTTCTCGACACCTAGTCCTTTTACTAGGACTTGATAAAGGGGATAGGTGGACGCGGTTCCGTGTACGCACTTGATTTTAACTGTGCCATTGGGTAAACGGGGTGTCTCCCTACCTTGGGCCTTTATCCTGTTCCAGAGGTTCTTAGACACCATGGACTGGTTAGAACCTGAATCCAACAATGCCTTTGCTGCTACCCCTTGCACAGTGACTGCCATTAGGAAACCCTCTCTGGCTTTCCCTGAATCATCCAATACCAAAGCGGTTCTCACTCTACAGTCACGCTGTAGGTGCTTCTCACTCCCACATTTAAAACATGCTTTCCTAACATTTTTCTTTCTCCCATCTGGCAGAAAAACATCCTTACCAACATGTTTTGGCTTCAGCTCGCTTTCTGACATTGCATAAGGGTCTTTTGCAAAAGCGACACTCCTCTCTTGAGCGCCTCTATCTGCATCGAGAAATCTCTCAGCGAGCGTAATGGCCTCTTGAGTATTTTTGCACCCTTGCAAGATCAGGAAGGAACGAATCTTTTCCGGAATGGATGTCATAAACTGCTCCAAAATAATCACATCAATTATCGTTTCTAAGGTTTTGCCCTCTGGCTCCAGCCATTTGGTAGCCAGACTCTTTAGTCGGTGGAACAACGCTCTCGGTGTTTCACCAGCAGCTGGTTTGGCATGCCGAAACTTCTGGTGATATACTGAGGGTGTTAGACCTAGCCTCTCTTTTATGGCACGTTTTACCTCAATATAATCATTGGCGATAGCCGCTGGCACCGCTTGGTAGGCAGCTAACGCCTCGCCCGTAAGCGATAACTCGAAGCGCACTGCCCATTGTCCTCTTGGCCAACCAGTCAGTTGAGCCACGCGCTCAAATGCTTCTAGAAAGTCATCAAGGTTGTCATTGTCCCTCAATTGGCCAAACCTTAATGTTTCCTTGGACCACGGCCCAAAGATACTGGACAAACCCAGTCCTGGTGACTCTGTAGATGGTGGATTAGGCTCTGATGTCTTCTTGGAGCCTTTCATCCACGCCTCCATTAAGTCGACCAACGGCTTCTGCTGTGCCTCCAGCCTGGAAGCAGCCCGCTCCTGGATTTCCAGTGACAGATCCTTTTGCCGCTC